>OY757317.1:99545453-100170453 GCA_963583905.1 Stenurella melanura
ATCAAGACACTTGGATGCTGCATTAATGGCCAATTTTAATTATGTACAGATGATGTCAACTTGGTTGACGAAAGAAGCGTCGAGTGTATTATAGTGTTTTGGTGTTTCTGGAAACTAGTTAAGAGTCCCTTCAAAGTAGGAAATATTAAAGACATTTTCCCACAGCTATAAGACTTGTAAAAAGTGAAGCATGTGGATTGTCTGAAGATGATTTTCACCCCCCCCCCCCCCCCCGCAGTTCTAAAAAAGGCGGTTTTTGAGAAATATAGACATATACAGATTCAGCAAATTTAGTTTAAGGTGCGTAAACTTGTTTCTGCGCAGATAAACCAACAATGCAAGGCATTTTTATAAAACAATAGCGCCATCGCTTGACCGCCTCGAGTTGAGAACAGCGCACCCATTCTGCTTTTAATAGCGAAGCTGTTTAGAAGTGTGGGAATAAAATAAGTAAATCTCAATTTCGTTATTAAAATGCCGTGTGTTTATACAACTGCAGAAAAAGTGCAAATTGTGAAGTGGTGCTTCGGGGACCATTCCACTGAAGACACAATAAATTTATTTACAGTGGCATATCAAGACAGACCAATCCCCTCAGCTAACATGATTTCATACATTATTGGAAAATTTGAGAATTTCGGGTGTGTCGTGAATTATTGTATTGTCAACCCGAACCTCGTCATCAACAAATGAGCGAAGAACGTGAAATTCGCGAAACTAATGTCTGTGCACTTGTAGAAACTAGTGAACCTTGAAACATATTCTTCATAGGATTTTGCAAACAGTGGAAAGAAAAGCTATCTGTGAGAACTAAAGGAAAAAACTATATATAAAAATATTTCATTAATATTTTTATATATGGTTTTTTCCTTTAGTTCTCACAGATAGCTTTTCTTTCCAGTGTTTGCAAAATCCTATAAAGAATATGTTTCATTACTATAAGCAAACAAATAATAAATAATTCATTTTTTGTGAACCTTGTTCTAGCAGGCAAATTGTTGATGAAGTTGACATGAAGGAAAGAACTGTAAGAAACATTTTGAAAAGAAATGGGTACAGTTGTTTTAAAGTTCAAACAACGCAAGAAATATTTCCCGAGGACAATTTCAAACGTAAGGAATTTTGTGAACTCATGATAAATAAAGCGAATGAGAATGGAAACTTCTTAAAGAATATATTGTTTACAGATGAATCATCCTTTTCATTACATAGGAAACACAATCCATCCGTAGTACGATATTGGTCTCGGAAAAATATACATTTGAGTGTTGCTGTGCGAACTCAGTATCCTCAAGAGTTGAACGTTTGGACGGGAATTTTAGACAATCATATTATATGCCCACTGCTAATCGATGACAATTTAAATGGCAATAAATATTTAGAGCTTTTACAAAACCAAATAATTCCTGCAGTTCAAAATTTTCCTGTCAACTTTGACGACATTTGGTTTCAACATGACGGCTGCCCAAGTCACAATACCTTAACTGTTATTAATTTTCTGGAAAGAACACTTCCCAATCGTTTAATAGCTACGAGGGCAATGATAAAATGGCCCCCCGGGTCACCTGATCTAGCACCCCATGATTTCTTTCTGTGGGGCTTTTTAAAGGAAACCGCGTACAAACATGCGTTTGAACGAGCGTTGAATTACGGGAAAACTTATCCAACTTTGTGCAAGCATTACTCCAAATAAACTCAATGATATGGGAGGTTCATTGTATAATCGGTTTGGCTATTGTTTGGCACAACAAGGTGGTTTTTTGAATCCTTACTTTATTAATTTATTGTTTGATATTTATTAGTTGATTTTAGTTTCTGAGGGTTATTTAATTTTATTTTAATGTTCTATTTTCATTTCGGTTTTAACAAGAATTATTATTTTATTCCCATAGCATTTACGGCTAAAAAAGAAACTGCAGAAATGCTTTCAATAGTAGAAATTAATTTTCAAAAATGTGACAAATAACTTCTTCGCTTTTGACGAAGAGATGTTGTCTCGTTTCGTATTAGAAATTATTACCTACGTCCACACCCATACTTAGTTCATGCCGTACTAAATTAAATTCGTTGTGTGCCTCTGCTTTCACGATTTATGGAACTAGCGGGGCGTGGTCAATTACATCGTTATTCCTATACCCCAAACTGCATTTTCCGAATCTGTATATGAATTTTAGCGCTTTCTCGCCTTCTCCTCTAGTTTGAGGAAAAACTATGCATTTTTGTGAAAAATGTCAGGAGAGCAAAGTTGTACACCATAAAGTTTCCTACAATTCTCTACGTTTTTGTCCGAATTCCTCATACTTTCGCCGCTAGAGGGCGCTAAGGAGATATACATATATAGAGTTTTACGCCTTTTTTAGAGTTTCAGACAAAATTATGCATTTTGGTGAAAAATATCAGGAGAGCAAAGTTGTAGAGTATAAAATTTTGCACAAATTTCGCTTTTACGTTTTTCAATGTTTTCTTTGAATTTTGCAGAGCTTCTCCGCTAGAGGGCGCGGAAGAAATATATATAAATAGACTTTCGCGAGACAAAATTTGCAGGAAATTTAATGCTCTACAGCTTCGCTCTCCTGATATTTTTCACCAAAGTGCATAATTGTCGCTGAAAATCTAAAGGAGATGCAAGCCGTCCGTAGGTGTGATCTTTGCATTGAAAATGGTGGCAGTCATTTTGAGCAATTTTTGTTAATCTTCAAAATTTCACCGTATTGTAATAAATGCCGTGAAGCGAGACATATTTTTCTCTCTTTATTCCTTTTTGCTCTAACTCGGAAGGGGCTCATTTTTGGAAAAAACATTAGAGATTAAAAGAGTCGTATTTTTACCTGAAAAAATCGGTCCTGACGTTTAGCGGTTTAACTCTGGGCCACCCTGTATAATATTGCTATTCCTTTCACCAATTGCAAAGCTTGATGTTCTTGACAACATTTCGTTACAAAATTCTAAACACCTTAATTAAATCCATCCGTTTCTATTTGTACGAGCAAATTAAAGACATTTTTTGAACGGTCATTACAAAAACTTCTAGCAAAGTACCTAAAATATTACATAAATTTTAATACCATCGACCTGCTGCCATCCTACGTTACAGGATCTGTTGCTATTAATTATTTGAAATTCGACTTTGTATTCCACAATCGGCTTTATCCCACTCTTTCCCACAGAGAAATAAAACTAAACTGTGCATTTTAAACAATCATTTCTATTCACAAACTTGCCAACACAGATAAACGATTACGTAAATACATATATTCATATCCGTATATGGAAAAATGATGGCAATCTGCAGGTTTTCCAACCGCTTTTTTATATTTAGCCCAGGAACGATTTGCATTAATATTCCGTGGGGGTGTTCCAGATGCCCTTTGAAAAATAGTATCGTATAAATTATAAGTGTCATTAAGTTCTACGGTGTAACGTGTTATTATCCGCAATTTTCCTAGTGGAACCAATAAGATGTCCACGGTGGTCTCCTATTAAATGCCCTTTTCATTCTAAAATAGCGTCTCCAGTTTGACGTGTGGGCATGTCCGCATCTATTCGATAAATACTGTAATGAATTCTCTTCTCGGACAATTTTTAATGTCCTGCGACAAATGAGCACTAAAACGCAATTACAGTTAACGTTGAAGTACGATGTGTGGTCTAGAAAAGGGAGATGAAATATTCCTTGATTAAAATGATATATTAGTGACATATATCATTATTTTGTCTTACTATAATTAGGCGTGTCAATATACAACATAAAACTATAAACATTTTTCTATGAGTACTCCTAAAGTCGATGTTTTAACGTCTATTATTGAATTAAAAAGAGAATCGTTTTTCCGATGATATTGTACATCCCGAGAATCTAATTTGGTATATATTTTGCGGCCATGTAAATAATTGGAAATTAACATATTTTGAAAATTTTCATATTAAAATATAAACATAACTCGGGAAAATTAGAATTGTGAAGTCCCGGGGTCATTGGAATTGCAGTCTTAAATGACTTAAATTACCGACCAATCATAATCCTAAGTTACATATCTAAAATTGCTAAAAAGGGGTAGCCACACGCCTGTATAATTATTTAGAAGAAAAAAAGCAAATTTACAGATAGCCAGCATGGTTATAGATCTAATAGATCCACGATCAGCCTGGAGTTTATCCAAAAAGTACATATGATAAAAGTAAAAAACTTGCTGGGCTGTTCTTTGATTTAACATCGGCCATTGATTGAGTAAATTCAAATTGTTTGCAATTGAAATTATCTTCTTTAGGAATAAGAGGCAACATGTTAAATTAGATCATGTCCAGATTGCGTAACTTCAGATATATATAATATGGATATTGGAGTGAGACAAGGCTCGATAATAGGCCCATCACTATTTCTATTGTTCATAAATGACCTTCCATCTTTCCTAACTCAGAGCGATGTCTTCATGTATGCTGATGATACATCTGTAGTCATTAATGCAAGTAGCGTACAGGAACTAGAATCGAAGGCATACCTAATTTCTGATGAATTTAAAAATTGGTGTGAAAAAAATTCGCTCATAGTGAACAAAAATAAAACAGTGTTTCTTTATTTTTCTGCTTCAACACCAACTTTATTACCTAATGTTGACAATGCAGAAGCAAGTAACAACACAAAAGTTTTTGGGTATCGTCATAGACTCTTGACTTCTTAAGTCACATAGAAAGTGTCTGCACAAAATTATCTTAATGCACATTTGAAATTTTATACATTAAAAAGGAAGTTAACGAAACGGCCCTAATAACGTGTTATTATTCTCTTGTATATTCACTACTTAGCTATAACATTATCATCTGGGGACAGGCTGTGGAAATTAATAGGGTGTTTGTCGTGCAAAAAAGAATAATTAGGATTATCTTCAATTTACCATATAGACATACGTGTCGTGACACTTTTAGAAACCAAAAAATTATAACACTACCATGCATATACATGTATAAACTATTTTGTTTTGTTTTTAATAATATCGGCAAATTTAGGCTCAATAGATCAGTATACGATCATAGAACAAGCAGTGCCAACGATATACACATCCACAACTATAGGCTTAGTAAACACAAAAAGTCTCCATACTGTGCTGGTGCCCATCTATTTAATCTACTTCCAGATAGATTATAACAAGTAAAGACGTACAAGTTATTTAAGACTGAAGTAAAAAGCTATTTAATTGAAAAGTGTTTTTATTCCATTGAAGAAATTTTTCTCATCAATGACATAGACTGCATTCATCACATTGAATTTAGACTTAGATTATTTCACATATTAAGATCGTATTTTGTTACATATAATTTATGTACGTCTGTTGTTTGTATATATTTTCTATTCTATCTTTTATATAATTACACATTTTTTAGTACAGATTATTTAATACATTAAGATGGTATTTTGTTATACACAATTTGTACGTTTGTTGTTTGTATATATTTTCTATTTTATCCTTTGTATACATATACATTTTCAATTTTTATATTTCATGGTTGACGAAACCTTTTTCTGTGACAACAGTTTTCTTATGGCAAAAAAATGTTTCTATTCTATTCTGTTCTATTCTATTAAATCTAAAGCCTAGTATGGATGGTATAAGTAAATCAATAATTGAGCTTTGTTATCCACTTCTGTTGTCTTATATAATGCACGTAATAATTACTATTTCGAGTACTCCTACACAATGGAAAAAAGCATGGTTAGAGTAATTCCAAAAATAAATTCTCCTTAGGAAATAAAAGACCTCATTTCAATTACTCTTCTACCGGCTTTATCTAAGATGATAGACAGATAAATTGTACAATAGTCGTAATTGTGGAATTATATCTTCTCATAATGTTATTCAACAACTGATAAAGCAAATGTTATGAGCTCTAGTACTACTTGATTACAAAACGATATCAAAAATTATGTATCAACGATGGTCATGGAAATAGAAACTGATGCCTTAGCTTATATATTATTATATCATCCCTCTATAATAATGTCAGTGGTTTTCTGATTGTCAAAATATGACAACCAGCTAGTTTTAAAAGCATTGTCTTGAATCATTTTATTAATTATTATTGTGTTTATTACAGATAGTCCATTGTTTGACGGTAAAAATAGGTTATTACCTCGGATTTCTTTCGGATTTGGTAAAACTTTGTAATTAAGCTTATCTTACCCCCCAATTCCAAATTGATAGGTTCTTGATGTGTGCTTTTAGTTTTTAGGGGGTGAAGAGTACCCATTCATACAAAAAAATTAAAAACCATAAACTTAAAAGTTCCTTACATTGAAATCATGTTTAAATATGTAAAATAATTATTCTTTCATTTTCTAGAATATAATTTATGATTTATGTTTCAATCCTTAAAAACCACCCCTTATGACAAAATGTACAAAAAAATAGTTTTTAACCGTTTGAAATTTTTTAATGGTACATTTATAATAAATTAAAATCCCCTCGTTATTTATAATTATTTCTGATTTAGTACACCGTTTAAACCCTTAAGAACCACCCCTATTTACCAAATTTACAAAAAAAAAAATATTTTCAACACCTTGAAGTTTTTTTATTGTGCATTTATAATGAATTAAAGTCCCGTCAGTGCTTATGATATTATTTCTGATTTATTGCAACGTTTCATTCCTTACAAGTCGCCCTTGTGATTAAAATTAACTACTATGTTTACTCAAAATTAAAAATTGAAATTATTAAAAGAGTAAAGGGGAAACATTATGTATATTATAATAGCATGCTTTATTATCGAAAATCTATACATCATCAGAAGAACTATTATCACTATCGACCTCCTCCTCTTGATCTGTAAGTGTAGGACAATTTTGACAGGAGTCAAGGGAGCATCCGAAAATTTCACCGAGAAACACGACTGGTCTTGTAACTGTTACGCATTACACCCCCTGAGGCTTGGCGAGTCATACGCCCATGTTACTAATAGATGAAATTAAGTACCAATGGTTAGGCAACCAGTAATACACGCCATCTCTTCTGAAAGCCTGTAGATTTCTCTAGAGTTATATTGTTCTGGAATTGGAAATCTCTAGATGGATCTAGAAGCAATTTTAGGATATATAAGGCGAAGTCGACGGCGGAGGGAGAAGTTTTAGCAAAGTGAAGTTTGGTAGCAAAAAGTGAGGTTATAAGTCCAAGGTGTAAATATTGTGTAATCAGTAAATAATTAAATAAAATGTTCGTAGTTACCCCGTGTTAAAATTATTTGAAACCCACGGATTCATACAGGGTGTCTCCTAGGGGCGTAAACACGTAACACAACGATATCTTCCTTAATTTTGCAGATATCTAATGGCTCCAAAAATCAGTTGAACTTCCTTGAACCCTTCGTTTTTGGCATTTCAGAGTTTAAAGGGCTCTGGGGAGGTAGTCCTTGCACTCAAGTGCGAAGTTAAAATGGTGATACCTCAATAAATTTTCATCCTAGAGAAATAAAAAGAATTTTTGTTTGCAAAAAAAATCCGATATTTTCGTACTCTTGCATTTCTTACGTATCATCTTTAGATTTTGAGTTATCGTGAAAAATGAAAAATTTTGTCAAAAATTAAAAAAATCGTTTCAATATTGAATCAACCTTTTTTTCAAATCTAGGCATTCTAAACCGTTTAAGCTTCTAGAACATAACATACATAGTAACATAAATAAAGTAAATTGTAAATGGATTACGTTTAATTTCAATCCTTACGGATAACCCGTTAGTTTCATTGCTGATTTTTTTTCCGAAAGAACGAGAAAACCATTTTATTTTCACCATAACTCCGTAAGTTTTTATGCTACCCACTTTTACTAAGGCTCATTTTAAAGGCCTATTCAAGTAAGTACTTCAAAAAAGATCTGATTAGTTTTTCCAAAAATTCGTCGTTTTCCGCTATTTAACGTTGAAAGTTACTAATTTAGTTGTCTGAGAACAAACAATCACTTTCAACGAACCATAACTCGGTTCGTATTGAGAAAAGTAACAAAACGGTCGATTTAGTATTTTATAAGCTTCATATTTTCTCCTCATAGGCGAGTCTGCCTGGGAATTTTCCCAAAAATTTTCTATACCATTTGAGTTAGCCACGAATTCTTATAGGATAAATTCCGCTGTACAAGATTTTCTTGTGAAAATTTTTCCTATACCGCGAGCTTCATGGTCAAATATTCGTTTAAACACAATTTCTTTCGTTTTTATTTAATAAAACAAAAACGGGTTGACGGATCCGAAAAAATCTTGATTCAATCGAAAGATACTTTCAATACGCGTCGCTTGGCGCCAGGCACAACTCATTTTGACAACCCGTTCATTTGTTGTAGCCAAAATTAATTTCTTAATTAACAAATTGATTATTCCGAAACTAATGAGGTCGAGATATTGTCTTTTTCAAAAAACATGCCTCTTATACCAATTTCTTTTTGGCCCGATATCTTCAATACTTTTTGATTATTTAAACAATTGGCTTAATTTGTTAATTAGCATATAACTTTGTTCTTTAAGTTTGATCGACGCGCAATGGGGTGGCGGGTTCGATCCTCGGTGTGGGAATTTCCTCAAATTTGCTTTTTCTTCATGTAACCAAGTATTTCTTATGATATTACCTAAATGTTTTTTCTTTCTGAGAGATTTTTAAGAACGTCGTAAATAATTTTCTTTGCCATTTTCATTAAATAAATGGCTATCTTGCAACAAGCATAGGATTGTTCTTGTCCAACGAAGGTTTGTCGGTTGTTTTTGTTTTTTTCTCACTACTTTTTGTGAAAGAGAATGCTTGTTTTACTTTATTTGAGGAGGGTGTCTGTCTAAAAAAGACCAAAAATAAAAAGGAATCTATTTTTTTTTTTCACTTTTTTCTTATAATAAAAAAAAGTTCACGTCTCATGAATAAAACACTCACTTTGTTATTTGTAAATGAGAAATAATTAAAAGATTTAATTCTTTTTATGGCATTATTATTTTACTAATAAAATAAAAAGCACTAAACTATTTTTAACATCTTCATCAGATGAGCGCACTACTATTATGGTCCAGGAGGCGACTGCAAATTTGTGCGGGGAACGAGTGGACGGGATTTACCAGTTTAGAATACTGCAATAGTATGCCCTAAACTCATAACCGCTGGTCGGCCGATCACGGTCCCTGGCAGTAATGAGTAATTACGGTAATTGTTTATTGGGGCAATGGGGCGATTGTGGTGACAAAGTGGACGGTTTTTTCTTTAACTAATTTGTTAATTATAATCCAAAGAATGTAAAATGCTCGGTCGGCCGATCCCCATCCCTGGCGATAGCTTTGGCCGACCATTAACAATAATGCAATTTTTAATGCCTAGCCTCCCCCAAGGAGTGACCAGGTCGGCCTTAGTCTATTCGAAAGAACAAAATTTTTCCTTTCATAAAACCCTGGTCGGCCGATCTCGGTCCCTGGCTTTAATGAGTAATTACACTAATTGGCGTGGGGGGCACAGGGGGGATTGTGGTGACAGAGTGGACGATTTTTTGCTTAAACTTTTTTTTATTGAAATCTCGAGTCTAAAATGCTCGGTCGGCCGACCCCCACCGCTGGTAATGTCCTTGGTTGTAAAACAGTTTAATTTAAAAGTACGAACTAGGAAAATTGGCATAATTTTTAAATTTAAATCTAATTAGGTATTTTGCAATCCACTGAAATTATTGAGTGAAAATTAATAGTAATATTCTTGTTAATGTTCAGCTTAGGTAGTCTATAATTTTTTTAATTATACCTACTAAGAGAAAAAAGTTATGGCCAAAAATAGTAAATATTTCCCTATCGGATGTCTCTTTCTAGGGAATGGCCACCTTAAGGAGGTATTATTCCAACAACAGAATAAAACAGGGAATTTTAAAAATTTTTTACTCAAAATATGTATAATTTGTTTTCTACAGAATTTCGAAACGAATAATATCTACGTTTAAAAGATTATAATAAGGAAGCACGTTTTCCTTCGGTGTGTTGTTGGTGTCCAGATATTACCAAATGTGGCCTTGACAGGCCCCTGGTTAGTGCCATAACATGTCCCTTTATAAACAAAAAAAAATTAAGAGGACCAGTTTTTCATCGGTGAGAATCGTAAAAGTCACTAATGGGGTTTCTTAAAAAACCAAAGTTGGTGGCCATATCTTGCATAGGGTGGCCTTAATAGGACCTTGATAAATGTCATCATATGTGCTCTTCCAAAACAAACAACTTTCATTCGGACAATTTTTTTCTTCGATCCAAATTTAAAGTTATTCCAAGTGTAACTTCAAAATGAAACACGTATATTTATTTCAATAAATGGTATATGCATTTTTTTAATTAACATCGTAGATATCTTTTTTCAAATGTAATTTTATAAAAGCAAAATGCCATCATAAACACGCGATGAATTCCGATCATACAGTCAGAAAAAATTTACTAGTTTTAAGTAAATCCATGTATTTTTATCAGATTTTATTGAATCAAAGTTTTTTTTCCTCTAAAACAAACAATTTACTTAAAACAAAGAAACATTTCATAGGTTCATATTTAAACTAGAACGTTTTCTTAAAACTATAGAAATTTACCTAAAACTATAGTACACTTTTTCTCTGAGTGCAGTTGCTACAACATTTATCACCCCACCCCACCCCTTAAGGGGGGGAAGAAGTTATAAAAGTGAAAACAGTGAGGTAATAACAATTCTTTTGATTATTCACCCTTTCGAATATTCCAAGACCGATCTGCTAAATTCGTGCGTGAGAAAAGGCATTTACAATGTTGCAAATGGTCGGCCAAGGCCATCACCAGAGGTGGGGGTCGGCCGACCGAGCATTTTAGACTCGAGATTACAATAAAAAAAAAGTTTAAACAGAAAATCGTCCACTCCTGTCACCACAACCCCCCCTGTGCCCCCACGACAATTAGTGTAATTACTCATTAAAGCCAGGGACCGAGATCGGCCGACCAGGGTTTTATGAAAGGAAAATTGTTGTTAATGGTCGGCCAATGCTATCGCCAGGGGTGGGGATCGGCCGACCGAGCATTTTACATTCTTTGGATCATAATTAACAAATTAGTTAAAAAAAAAACGTCCACTTTGTCACCACAATCGCCCCATTTCCCCAATAAACAATTACCGTAATTACTCATTACCGCCATGGACCGTGATCGGCCGACCAGCGGTTATGAGTTTAGGGCATACTATTGCAGTATTCTAAACTGCTAAATCCCGTCCACTTGTTCCACGCACAAATTTGCAGTCGCCTCCAGGGCCATTAGTAGTGCGCTCGAAAAACCTTCAAGCACTGGACTAAGAGCACACAAATATGTATACTTTTAACACAATTAAAATAATTTCACTTTCAAATAACCTCTGTACCCATCAATATTTTTGATGAATATTATATATCACCTATAATTCAGTATTATGTATTGCAAATAAATTTGAATTATACAGCCTTAGAAATTTATGAAATACCTTTTAATATCGGCGAAGCCTAGATGGTATTGAATAAATTTGTAAGCTCTTAAATTCATATTTCATGCAATAAATTAACGGGAATTATCATAGCGTGGTAGCTGTAAATTTTGCTGTGGTTATGAAATACATAAAAATGTATCAACGAATAATTTTATTATTGTTATAAAATTATTTAGAAAAACAAATGTTTCTTGCTTTGTCTACGTTTTTCATCTGTGAGAGATCTATAATTAAAGAGTTGTTAAGGAATAGGCAGAAACCCATTTTGGAACTGGAAATGTGTCACAGCTCTTAGAAAAGGTACGCTTAAAAATCAAGTTAACTTGAAAAATCGATCCTTTATGGCTATGATTCATTGCAAGGTATTTTTTATAATGAAACATATTCTTTGTAGCATTTTGCAAACAACAGAAAAAAAAAATAGCTATGAGAACTAAAAGAAAAACTATTTTTAAAATTATTGACTTACAATCTTTGCATTATTTCGATAACCTGAATTCTCATTCTAATACTAGTTTCCACATAGTCCCCTACGGCTATGCAGAGTAAACCAGTAGCCACATAGCCAATTAACTTCTTTGTTAATCTACCCAAATCACTTTTAGTACCACAAGATAAAACAAATCGCACAAACACCACTACAGTACCTAAAACTAACAAATCAATTTATTTAGAACCTGTAACAATATCTGAAGTAATAGACGTAATTAACAATTTGAAAAATTCCAAGGCTATTGGTCCTGGCGACTATTCTATAAAAGTAATAAAACAGTGTGCAAGACAACTTGCAAAACCATTAACTCACATAATCAATGAATGCTTTAAAAACGGCCAATTTCCAAGTCTCCTGAAAATGTCAAAAATTATTCCTATACCAAAAAAAGGTGACAACAGCCATCTTAAAAATTACCGTCCAATTGCGTTATCTCTTTTTTCGAAAATATTTGAAAAACTACTTTCAAGACGAATAATAGCTTTTTTAGAGTCAAATGAACTATATTCTCCTAACCAACACGGGTTTAGAAAAAACAGGTCTACAATTTCTGCCTTAATGGACATTTTACATTTCATTTACAAGAACATAGATGAAGGAAAAAAAGTTATGGCAATTTTTATCGACCTTTCTAAGGCTTTTGACTGCGTAGATCACGATGTTCTACTAAATAATGTTGAACATTATGGCCTGCGTGGTCACTGTAAAAATCTCATTTCGTCGTATTTAAATAATAGGAAACAATTTGTTAGTTATCTCGGAGAATGCTCTGAGGAATTGCCTGTTGATATTGGGGTGCCGCAAGGAAGTGTACTCGGGCTGCTACTATTTTTATTATACATAAATGATTTAGACTCAATTTTATCAATTTTTTCCAGTACCTTTGCAGATTACGTCACAATTGTTGCAGGTGAAACTAATTTGGAAGTGTTAATTTCCAAGCTAAGCTCAAGCTTACTTTCACTCAACCATTATTTTATTGAAAAAAATTTACTAATGAATCTAGACAAAACCTATTCATTGCAGTTCCACCCCATAGGAGCAAATTATCTATCCAGTCCTCTATTAAAACTTAACGGTAAATCAATACAACAGGTAACCACTTTTAAACTTCTTGGAATTCATATTGACCTTTCTCTAAACTGGAAATCACATAAAAATTTTATTTTTAATAAATGTGCCACAATTGCTTTGCATTAAAAAGACTTCGCCAAATAACTAGTACTACAACAGTAAAAGTGTTCTATTAGTCCAACATGGAATCAAGGCTCCGTTACGGCATTATTTTTTGGGGTAATTCTACATCCTCAAATAGGATTTTTGTGTTGCAAAAAAGAGCCATACGCTGCATGTTTGGTTTACAGTTTAGAGAATCATGTAAAAGAACATTCATTGAACAATTTGACTCTGGCTTGCTTATATATACTAGAAATCTTAAAACTAGTCAAAAAGAATCCATCTAAATTTAACGTGCTGAATGAGCATCATCATTATTCGACACGTCATGGCTTGAATTTGCAGCATGAAATTCACAGGCTGGAACTCTACAAAGCTAACCCATATTACATGGGCTCTGTTCTCTTCAATAAATTAGGCAGTGAAGTAAAAAATATTGTAAGTGCAAAAAGATTTGTGACAACTGTTAAAACTTATCTTATTTCAAAGGCTTTTTATTCTGTTGATGAATACTTAATGACATAGCAGATTGTAGAAAAATTATTGTTTTGTGTTGTAGGCTCACAAATATGTAAACTCTTTATTTATAATTATGCAATTATTGACTTATCCTACATCGTCTTGTATGATCTATTGGATTAATAAAGGTATTATTATTATTATTATAACCCCCTACGGTGATGAACACTCAATTAAAAATGAGAGCAAAGGCCTAAAATGAATTTATTTACATACCTCGCCTTTTGGAAATTTCTTCATTCAAATGGATGACATTTTCATGAAATCTATAATTCTGTTTCTTGGGAATGCTTAGCCTTTGAAATGTTTTTTGCCCTTATTCTGGAGCTCATCAGAAAGGTACAAAGCCAATTACACGATGTTTCATTCAAAAACCAAGACAATTACCAAGTTTTTTGACATTCATATTTGACATTGACTGAATGAAAAAACAGACTTTCGCCTAACTAGTGATGGAGCCCATATACTCTATACATTTTTTTTGTAAGTCAATAATTTTAAAGATAGCTTTTCTTTTAATTCTCATAGATAGTTTTTTTTCTGCTCTTTGCAAAATCCTATAAAGAATATGTGTCGTTACAAGTATTTTTTATATTTCTCAGTAAGTTAGAACGTGGAAATTCGGCATGAGAATTCCTGGTAGTGTTGTAAAGCCTAGTTTTTGGGCTGTTATTGGCTTAGTTTTTCGCATAGAGCTATGATAACTATCTAGAACATTTACTGAGTAGTTAAAAATATGTAAAACAAGCAAGGACTTATACAAATTATCTGAATATTGAAATTGTAAAACTTATAATGGCAAATTTCACTCTTGCAAATGAGTTCTTAATATTTTTTCACTGTAGCTTTTCTCCCTAACTTTACATCATTGGTTTTTCTTTCAGCTTTAACAAAACATTTTTCTGTATAAATTTAAATTTAATTCGAAATTAGTCGTACCACGTAATGCCAAGATGCATCATGTTCCCAAAATCAATAATAGCCTTGTCCTATTATTATTGAACAACTTCTTGCGGATTTCTTCCATTTTCCAACAATTTAGCAAATTAATTTTTATTTTTGAAATAGTATAACAAAGTTATATTTTAGACTCTACGAGCAGGAAAAAATAGAATATGTTCTTTACTATATAGGAAACTTTCATTCCAAACTCATCTTTTTTAAATTGTCAAAGAAATTTGTTTTTGAAATAGGTTCAGAATGTCACGGAAAATCGAAACTTTAAGAAAATTTTGTTTCCATTTTCTGTTCCCTTTAGACGGTCCACCCTGTGTATTCTCCAGTGAAAGTCTAACCGTTTCTTCGGTGGCAGTAGCGTCAGCTACCTGCCAAATTTGACTGTTCTCCGTCAAGTAATTTTTTAGTTATTGCACCAACAGACAGACAGACGACTGACCGACAGTCAGACTCACATAATTGAAAAACCTATATTTTGCTTTTTTCTCGAATACAATACTTCCCTTCGGTATTCGAGGAAGGTAAAAATAGATTTTTTTAAATTTAAATAATGAATACCTTAATAAAATTAATAGGTATTTTCCTGTAGCGAACATTAACTTAAAATTCTAATACAATCGGACTTATCGTTCTTAAGTTGTCGTGCTTACAAAAAAATGTGACGGGCTGACGAACGAACAGACAGACAGATGGACGGACGGGCAGACGGACATTCTGAAAGTTGTTCAGAATTCGATCACCAAATACGAAATACGAAATTATTTTATCTACTACCGATATTACCGGTTTTAGAAATGCAAATATACTCTTCGTTTTGTATATGCAAAGAGTTATAATAAGGACCTTGTGGTGCGAATCAGTAATGTTAAACGCATGTCACACTCAGATTTATAACCATCAATTGTATTTTGGGCTATGACAGAGGTTAACATATTATTAAAAACCTAACAGAGTTACTCATGGGACATGCATTGTTATAGAAAGTTCTGATGATATTCTAAAACTAAAATCAGGGATTTTCATACATTCATAGACTAGATTTGAGTTGATTTACCGTGTAATAGTGGACTTGTCCAATGTCCAATTAACAATGACTTAAATAAGGAAAAAGAGCCACTTGAGACTTACTGATTCTGTCAGTTAAGTCAGATTAGGTAGATCTTGTTCTGTCAAATGTTGAAGCACGGGTTCAACCCCTTGTATCTCCGAACTACCACTTTAAATTCAGATGTTGTAAAAGGCTTTTCTATTGTCGCAATTTAAGCTTTCAATTGGTACAAGTTTTATGTGTAAACAGGTCTATTTCTGACTTCATCAGTTCTAGCTCTGATAGTTTTGCTCAAATGAAAAAAATGACACAGACTTGCAAAAAAACCTTTTTTAACACAAATAGATGATTCCGGAGGTTTCTTACGTTCTGAATACGATGCTGTTGGCCGACTGGCACTTTCACGTCATAGTGTTGGGAAGACTTGCTAAATCTAAAAGTGTTACATAGGTCATTTGTGCCAATATTCGTGCGTGGATATAGGGAACAAAAAAACAAAAAAAGACAAAAAGAAACAAAAAAACACAAAACAAAACCTAAATGAAAAACGAAAACAAATGAACAAAGATATGGAGGTACGTAACTCCTATGACCACGCCGTTAACTCTGGGTGATGCTAAAGGGTACTATAATAAACAGACTATCTTGTATTTTTTTCTACTCGTTTAGGGCTAGACCAATTAGGTTATGATAGGCAAAGAGCTTGAATTGTATTCCTTTCTGCTCGTTTATGGCTAGCCCCATTAGCCACCTTTTTTCATTTTGAGGTTATGTTTTCTCATATCGTGACCTGATGAACTAAAATGGACAACAGCTTCGTGTTTAGCACGTAGAAATCCATCTGAAATAATGCCGCATATTCCGCTGAGTGATTGAAACCTGAATACTATACAAATATTATTTTATCCATTTTGTTTTCTCAAATTCCTAACCTCATAGAGCAAACCGGATAACGGCATTGTATTCAGCGCGTTAAAATCCTTTGGAATTAACTACTTAGATTTAGATTTACTTGTGTATATATATATTCACGACAACAATTCCAGTATTACTTGCTAAACTTAGAAATAAAATAATGTTTGCGCCATCTATAGTTTTTTTATTGTTACTATTGGTTTTTGAACATTTTGGGTAGCTGAATAAGAGAGTCTGGTCCGTTTTATTCAATCGTTGTCCAGTTATTATGGCACGAATATAAACAAAAATGGCCTTCTTAGTAGTTTTAGGTTATGTTTTCAAAAATTGTGAAGGGATGGCGTAAAACAGCCAACGGCATCGTGTTCAGTACGTCAAAACCATCGAAACCTCGCAGGTCAGTGTAATGTACGCATTTTTTATACAATTTTTTTTTCTCTTATTCTCTTATGATTTTCCGAAAAAATAAAACTAACAAAGTTGTTACGAAAAATCACGTTTCTGCACCTAATGTAGTAAAAAAGGTCAATATATTTCTTAAGCATTAGACTAATTATGTAAATTTGCAATTAATTTGAAATTTATCTTATATGTATCATACATTTTAAATTACTGTTAAAACCTTCTCGCTAATGGAGAGCGATTGATAATGAAAGTTATTTATAGGTACTTTAGAAATTATAGTAAATGTGCACACAATTATTGGCCAGATTACGTAATCTGTGCATAAATAATTTATTAATCATATTAAAGTAATTAAAGAAAGATTACATATAAGCGGCGACTTAAACTGCTCGTTTATCCTGCGAATTCCAGACTAAGACTATAAAATAGGCGATTCCTAAATAACTTTGATATTCATCAAACTTACGCCATTATTATAGGCGGAATGATATAAATTACCTAAAAACTGCATTTAATTAAGAGCGAAGTTGTGTAACAGGTTCTCACAGTTATAGAATTATAAAGTCCGAGTATAATTCAGTGGAAACGTTGAAGTCAACAGAGAGGATATATGGTGATTAGCATTAACAAAAATTGTCAGATTTTAAAAACAAAACCTGCATAAGGACTTCGGTTGCGTCACCGAACTGGTTGCTTGCATATAGACTAGTTAACTAAGATAGCAATGGAGAAAAATCAAATTATGCTAATTTCTTCAGCGCAGCCTGGGTTCTGTGTTGTGTGTTCTATGACAAACATACCAACCCAGCTACATAACTAACGAACATACCACGAATGATATGCAGATCTGAATTATTTCATATAGTTAATAATTAAGCGTTAATTAGTTTACATTTTCATAAATGTATAATGATGTGTTTAATAAAGGCTATTTTATTTTACTGTTAAGACTAATCGTGTAATTCCATGTCAAATCGATAACTGATTTTAGAAAACATTACATTGCTTCTTACTTCTCTTCAGGACATCTGTTCTAACACATATGCTAACAAGGTAAATTCTAATTACGTTAGTAATAAGATACACATCAGAGAAGTTCATCATTGGAAACAATTACATCGCAGCGTAGCAAGTAGCAATTTAAAGAAAGTAGAAGTTGTTGTTTCTAGACTTTCATCGGACGGAGGACCTAAGCCTAAGCCTAAGAGTTTTAATTGACCACCATGAGAGTAGACAAACCACTAAATGCTATGGAAGGTACATTTGGCACCCTTAACAAATGAATTATTCCTGTGTCCTTCAGGCGTAAGATGGTAGACCCGATCATTGCAGCAAATTGTAGTCAGCAAATCTCAAGTTAGAAACCTTGGTTTCATCTATAGTTCCTCCCTGGAAATTCTCCAGCATATGTGATAGTACGTGTTTGCTGTAGATGTTAAAGAGGATTGATGCCAGGACACAGCCCAGTTTTAACTGCATTCACCAAAGGTGACTTCCCTTCATACAGTGGACGAATAACACAGGTCAGATGTTTGGGTGTCCCTATGTCTAATTGTATAGCTATATATATGCAGTTTGTCTCAATGCCTATTTCCAAAAAACCTTATGAAGCAAATATTGACTTAATATTTTTACAGCATTACAATAATAATAATAGTAATAATAATAATAATAATAATAATAATAATAATAATAATAATAATAATAATAATAATCCCCTTGATAATCTCGACGACCGGAGTAGTTCCCAAAACACTTGTTGCCAATCTAGCAAAGCTTGGAATCGCCGATAAGATTGCAGCCATCCAGAAAGTCGTAATCCTGTCGACTACCTCAATCGTCCGCCCATTCCTTAATTCAACGCCATAATCACAAGTATCTTGCTGCGGCCGATACTTGTCTGTGTACCCACCATTAGTGGAGATTTAATTTGTATAATAATGATAATAATAATAATAATAATTTATTGGTCATTTAAAAAATACACCGTAGTGTTTTGACACGTCAACATAAACAGGTAAAATGAAAAAATATAAATGTAGATATGAACAGTAGACAAAAATACAACTGTATAAAACGTTAGGACATGATTCTAATATAGTGAAAGTAAATAACAAACAAACAAACAAGCGAACAAACAAACAAGTAATATTGATTGTATTAAATACTAGGACCTAATTCTAGTATAGTCAAATATGTGTAAATGACATAATCCTAATATCGTTTGTGTAATATAGTACAGGACAACTAACTCAAGCACATTAACAAAGAACAAACATTATAGATTAATGTCTGCTCTCTGCCAGTGCACTTGAATCAATTGTCCTGTACTACACATATTTAAAATCACACATTATAGTAAGCACTGGCCAAAAGATGCTTTTTTAACTTTGCTTTAAACTGTCTGTTTGGTAAAGACTTCAATTCTTGTGGTAAAGAGTTAAATAGAGCAATGCCAAAATTGTTTCTTTTTGTTGACTCTAATCTCTGAGAAGGTGTTTGTATGTCATTACGTATGATTTTCGCCATTTCTAGCATATTCGCTCAAATTCTCCTTTATGTGAAGTAAATTACAAGAAATAATTTCGGAAGGCAAAGTTAATATATTAAATGTTATGAACCAGGATTGGCAACTTTCAAGTTGACTCAAACCAGCCAGAGCTCTAATTGATCTCTCTTGAATAATGAAAATGCTATGTACCTGGTTGAATATACCCCAGTTTATCAATCCATATACCATGGCACTATGGAACAAAGCATGATATGCAACAAGTGCTGCGTCTAGATTAACTCTATTTTTTATTTGTCTGATGGCATATACTTTTTTGGACAATTTACTTGTTAGGTCATTAATGTGTGGATGCCAACTTAATTTATTGTCTAATGTTAATCCTAGAAATTTTATAGTCTGGCGGTTATTTTAATTGGTGGAAAAAAGTAATGTGTGTTTCTTGTTGGTGTTTAAACATAATTTGTTGGTATTAAACCAGTCAGAAAATTTGGTTAAAATGTTGGTTTGCAAATCAACAACATTAGTACCAGTGTCTCTCAAGTGTTCTGCGAAAGTAGTGTCGTCTGTAAAAAGAACAGTTAATGCTGAATGAGCATTAGGTAAGTCACTAGTATAAATTAAAAACAGCAGCGGTTCTAGTATACTATCCTGCGGCACACCGTGTTCCACTGCTAGCATGTTACTAAGTTTATCATTATAACACACACATTGATATCTGTCCGATAAATACGATGACATCAATTTAAGAACTACACCCTTAAAACCATAAAATTCTAATTTATTTATTAAAATTTCTTTTGTAACGCAATCAAATGATTTGCTTAGGTCTAGGAAAATTGCTAATGTTGAGTTAAAATTCGCAAAGCCCTCGTTCATGAAATTAACAAGCTCCCAAACAGCTTGTGAGGTATTTTTATCTTTCCTGAACCCAAATTGTTTATTTGTAAGAATATTATGTGATTCTAGAAAATTAATTATTCTTAAGGCAATAATTTTTTCAAAAACTTTGGCCTATAATAGGATACGTCCTCAATATCACCTGCCTTAAACTGTGGAATAATTTTTGCTTTTTTAAATTTATTTGGAAACGTACCTGTCACAAACACGATATTAATTATATAAGTTAGTGGTCCAGATAAATATTCTATATTTTCTTTGTACATATCTACTGAGTGATTGTATAGGTCGGTAGCCTTGGAATTTTTCATAGACCGTAATACATTTTTTACTTCTGTTTCCAAAACCGAATAAAGGAAAATTGAGTTATTATACATTCTGTTACCATTCTGCAGATATTCGACATGGGTAGAATGGGATTTAGGTATCTTATTAACTAATTCGTTCGCTATTTGAGTAAAAAAAGATATTATAGCTTTCAGGTGACATTAAGGTTGCTTCGTTCTCATTGCTTTTTTTGTGCATTTATTAATAATATTCCAAACAGTTTTTTGTTTATTGATTGACTCAAAAATCTCCCTGTTTATTTGATCTTTCTTTAATTTAATAACAAGTATTTTTTTTGTTTCAATTCAGTTCTTGTTACATCCCTATTCGGTAATAGTTCTATAATATTATTCAATCGAACAACTTCTGCTTTTTTTGCAATCACTTCTGGATTTGTATAAAACTTTCTTAAATTATTGTTAGCCTTTATTCTCACTGAAATTTGAGGGAAAGATAAAGCTTGGTAATAGTTAATCCCATATTAAAAAAAATCAACTGCCTTCTCTGGGTTTGATTAATTATATAATTCAGACCAGAATTTTATTTTATTTTCCATACTTTTATTTAAAGCTGTTTTATAGAGTGGTTTTACATTCTTTGAGTCACCATTAAATTTGATAATTTGAGAAGTATGATCACAAAGAAGAAAATCTCGTACAGTAGCTTCGATAATTTCAAAATTGACAAAAATATTATCTATGCATGTTTGTGTATTACCATGTAATCTGGTGGGTTCTGAAATACATTTTTCTAGACCAAATGAGAAAAAGATATCAATTATCTCTCTGGCGGTTTTCGAGTCACTTTGAAAATTTATATTAAAGTCGCCACCTACAATAAATCTACTAGATTTGCATATTTCACATATAATTTGGAGAGACATTACAATTTTATAATATTTATGTCTTATGGAGTTTTGTCATTATTATCTGTATTCGCATGGTTTGAAATGGGTAAAGACAATACATTGCCAACATAGGCACACCAATGTGTATGTGTATTAATATCGGTACTGGATAATAACAACTAAGGTAGGAATATCCACAGTTTTTATCCAGCAGCGTATTTTTATCAAGGCAATAATTCCCCAGAATATGGACACGTATCATATAGAAAATAGTAATGAATTTAGGAGGTATTATTATTACAAATGTATTTTCATCCTGTGTGCGAACGGCACACATCACGGTTGCATGAATAATGTATGTATCGCTTCGCATACAACATACACCCGATGCACGTGACGCTTCCATGTAAATGTCAAGTGAATTTGTGATGGATTATTTGCGTCTCAAACGGCAACCGTCCCAACGTCGCGAGCTCGGCATACAAGTCGAGGATGCAGCGTTCATTCCATAGCTCGATTTTACCAGATATTCCTGATTCTTGCGTCCTCGATACCCTTACTCAGATAAACTTCCTCAAGAATGCCACTGAGTTACACAATAGATCGAAAGTTTCGTACACGAGGGGGAATTTAAAAATATATTCGTTTCATTCGAAACTTCCAAGTAATAAACAGAATAAGACGAGCCTTGTGCTTCTATTGTAATACAAATTATTTTGGAATAATAGCGTTTCCAGATAATTCAATATATGATAGTATCAACTCATTTACATTTTGATATATAGGATATTATATTAGTTATTGAACATATCTTAATGGGAGATAGATCACATGGAGCTGATTACAGTGCAACACTACATGTAGTCATAAGCCCCTCGTTACTGATGTACAGGTGATTTTATGATTTTTGCCAAATAACTCCCACATCGACGTAGTGGCTTGGATAAAAAATCTGGATGTGGAAGTAGTGATTCCTTAGGCAGCGGATTTTTCATATTTTTAAACAGTTTTATACAATCATGCAAAATTTGGCACACATGTTTGTAGTTTAATAAGTATAGAGTTAATAGACCCATCATATCTACTTTCTCTACTCTCTTGGCGTAGTGAATTAGACGCAAAGCTGAGCCAACTTGAGTAGGAATCCAAGAGATTAATCGAAGTTTGTATCCAAAATCGTCTGTTCCACAGTATATCACTCACGACAGCAGGGAGGCCGTGGGCCCTTAAGTTTTGATTATCATAGAAGATTTGCTCTGAATAGATTCTGTAAAGGCATGAAGAGTTCGAATACGCTGTTTACATGGTTTGTGGCCATGAGAACGCAGTGGTAGAAGCATATTAATTTAAGGCAGCACAAAGAGAGCAGAGAGTCGACTTTGACATTTGGTAGGTAAATCTATGCTCTGTCACCAAGCTGAAACCTGCTCAGCTAGAAGCCCATACAACAGTAGCAGGGCTAAGCAAACTTCTGCTGGTGCATAAAGATAGGCTCTTACATGGAATCATTCAACATCGAAGACCGGGGCTTATCTGCGCGTAAAACAATTGTGCATATAGTTCGGTATCATTTGCAAATAAGAAAACGTTGGAGTTGGAGTAGGCTCGGGCGTCAGAAGTGTAGAGGTTATAAAGGAGGGGTGAGAAGATTGACCCCTGGGGGACAGCCGCTGATAAACGTTTACGTGATGAATTTGTGTTGTTAACGCAAACCATAATGTATCTTCCTCTTATGTAGGATTGTATCGGGGCAACAATGTAACTGGGCAACTTCAGGATGCTGTCCAACTTGTACAGCAGCTCGTTGTGCCAGACAGTGTCGTAAGCCTTCTCTGTGTCGAGGAGCAACAAAACTGAGCACTGTTTTTTGTTGTATGCAAAGTAGGTGTCTTGAACCACGTTGCGTAAGCTTATCTAAAAAATTGAATCATGGGTTGTCAAGAAGGTTTCTTTAAAACACTCGTTTATCGAAGTTATGTCTTGGGTATTTATCTAATATAAACAGCAGGTTCTGCCGAAGGATTCCGGAGTCGCAAATGCACCTGTTGTCGGCTGGTTCGGCATACTCAGTCTTGGTTTATATTCACATACATGACGGAGCATTACGAGTGCTATACTAGCATTCACGGCACATGTATGGAATAGACGAGATGGCTGACGGTTGTGGGGAATGAGCAGTACAAGGAAAATACAAACCAATAAGCCTCCTCAATTTCCAATTCAGGACAATGTTTGTTACTGAATTCTCCGCCCCAAAGGAGACGAATATTGTTTTGAATGAGAAGGAAAAACGGATTAAATATCGAGGGCATATCTTCGAAATCCGCAGACTTTGTCCAGATCATACTGTTTAACTAGTGGTGCTGACTATAGGATCTCTCGGTGGATGGAGACACAAACTGCTGTCAGAATTAGGGACAAACAAGCTTGTCGGAACGTATCAGAAATACTACTAGCGTATCCTCTCTAGGTATCGGAGATAGAAAGAATAACGATTGGCTTTGCAAAAATAAATGACAATAATAATATTTATAAATATTTGCTAATCGATCGTTCATCTTAATTGAAGCCAACGTGATGCTCAGGCAAACGGAAAGGGAAAGTTGAACAAGTACAAAAACCTCCAAACAAAATGAGAAAAATTTGGAATGTGGAAACTACTGTAATCTCGAAAATACTCAACGAATGTTTTTCACAGTGAGGCCAGTACAGAAACAGAAGATATTACAGTTAAATACTAGAAGCTATAAAATGATACGAATGCAAGTTGTTTTGTTATATGCCTTGTCAAATAGAATATTCAAATATCAAAAGTTCATAAAAAATAATTTGTGTAACTTCTTCTTATGTAGGATTTTATCAGGGCAACAATGTAACTGGACAACTGTCCTGAAAATTTCAAATAAGAGTGGAAAAACTTATATGAACGCTAAGTAGTTCAGTCAAGGTATATTTTATTGTATAATACATGAGTGTGTTTATTTTTATAGTTTAATTTTTTAATAATTTCTATCTTTCAAAAGAAATTCAAGTTTTGTTCCTAGTTTGCCACACAAGAAAGTGTTCTTTTGTTAAGGCTATTTAAGGCACACATAGGGATCGTCGTTGTAAGGAACATATACAAATGTATTATTATTGTTTCAGATTGATGTCATTGATCAACTTTAATAGTATACTTATTAGCATTATTAGAATTAGATCAATCGTATACATAATGAATAAGTGGATTGTTGTTTCTCATATTAAATGTTAGATAGATTGTATGAATGTAGCCTGCAAAATATTCAAATAATGTTTTTTTCAATGACGCCATTGCAGAAATAAAGAATGTTACAGTTACATGAATATAAAATGATTGAAATATTTTGTGAAAGCATATTTCTCCTTATCTTCATATTTCGATCTTTGGAATATTCAGCTGATGTATGTAATATTACTTATGATATACCCTGTATATTACTTAAAATCTGGTAGCCGGAAAATGATAAGTACTGTTATACGAAAATAAAATTGAATTGATATTTTACACCAATTTAAAAAACCCTGGAGGCTGGCTGTTATAGGAGTAATTTTACTAATACGTAACATAACTCCACGTTTCTATCGAAATTGCGAGAGCGACGTACGCAATACAAATAAACCGCGTCGGAAAATAAATATTTGAAAAAGTTCAGTTATATCAAATCAATCATTACCTATAATAAGTATCCCACTACTATAATTTTAAAAATTCGTTTCGACACTTCGTATAACGTTAGTCTTACAAATATTTAAATTAGGAATATTAACGGTCGCTATCTAAGTAGAAAACATTTCTGTAAAACTGTTAAATCCGCTATCACTCAATGGTTATTAAAAAATGGCGTACACGCACAGTTATTTCGGAGCAGATGGTACTTGGCAATGTTATCGAAAATGATTTTTAATGATGTAATTGGAAGCTCTCCTTCAAGCGCCATATGGCGGAATTATATTTCAATGTGAGTCTATAAATTTTACTACATATAATAATCGCTGGACTTTCATACTATTTTTGATCATTATCATATATAATATAACACAATTTTTATATACAGGGTACCCAGAACTATGCAGCAATACTTCTGGAGCGTATAGTTTGGGTTAAAATAATACTAAAACTACTTTTTCCTTCTGGCGCGCCCCCTCTCGGAGCATTTCATCCTTTTCGATTTTTTGCTGATAGCCTGGAAACTACTTTATCGATTGTAATAAAATTTATACAGTACAAATACTAAATAAGAATCTTTTACTTAGAAGATTGGAGACTTTCGTATCTTGAGAAGCAGGGGGTGCAACGCCCTTAATGCTCTTCACACCTAAATATTGACATACAGTGACAGTACTGATTTACCAAGCAGTGCTCATATAATGAATGCCACGCATGGAAGTTGTGAGAAAACAATTTAGTGGTGTAGTGATGTACCGATGCACCTCAGGGTTTTCACTGTGGACCACTTATTTGTTAACTACATTGACCAGTTTATTGCTAATTCCAAATATTTAATGTTTGCGGATGACCTAAAAATCTTTCGTGTTGGAAAAGACGACACTGATGCCTTGCTTTTACAAAGTGGTATTGATGGTTTGTTCACAGGGTTTTTCATTAATGGTTCGAATTTAAATTCAAAAAAATGTGTCACAATTATATTTTCTATATCCCGCTTACCTCAGCATCACGCATATCATATAAATAATAAACAACCCGTACGTGTCACTGAAATTCGTGATCTTGGTGTGACAGAGGATTCGCACTTAGACTTCAGGACCCACATCAATAACATTACGTCCAATAGCTACAAACAACTTGGTTTTATTAGTCAGGAAAGTAGGGACTTTTGTCCTGACGTAGCGAAATTACTAAATATATATTTAGTTAGACCAGGTCTAGAATACGCGTCAATGGTATGGTCACCTTATTATTAACCACATTGAACCAATCGAAGGAGTGCAAAACAGGTTTATAAAAAGTTACGCTCTTAAGCTAGATCTAGACTTGGAAAATAATAATTATGCTGCTTTGATGAGTGAGCTTAATTTCTCTTGAAAAACGTAAATTTAATACTGACATTATATTTTGGTTCAAACCGATCAATGGATCTATTGACTCAATTGTCTCTATATAACGAGAGCCAAATCGACGTTTGCAATTTCCTTTCATAATTCTAATTATGACATCAACAGCCCAGTTAACAGAATTCGGAAAAATTATAATACATATTGTGACAGCGATGATTTATTTTATTTAACATTAAATAAGTTTATCCACGATCGTGTAAAAAGTAACAGTTTTTTACATAATTTCCAGTGAAAAATTGGCCTTTTACAAGAGACTGTGCAATAAATAATTTTATTACACGCTTTTATTGCACGATTTTTAAAAAATTTATCAGTAAGGACAACAGAGTTTTATTTATTATTAATTTTCAACAATATTTACTTCTACTTTGCAATTAGTACAATTTTCAATATGAGTTCTAGGCAAGTCGTGACTCCTCGATGCAGCAGGCAGTGTATCATTAACATCAATGGCATCGTATGAGCTTGTTTTCTCAGATAGTTCTTTTTGCAAAATTTGATGTGATATCTCAATTTTATTTTTAATTGATTCTTCAACTTAAGATTCTGCCACCGTCGATGAATTCTAGCCACCATACCTCTACAGCTGTAAAACATCCCCTCTTGCATCTGCAAGCATGGCGGCAGATGACCTTCTGAAACTATAACCAGTATACTCGTGTGAATTGGGCAACCTAAGATATCTCGCAACTTCGCTTGGTATTTTCCCAAAGGTATTAATACCTATTATACCTAACAGGACACTTTCCATTACGGTAGTTCACAAACAGTCGATCATGTTTTGTTGCTGGTGACCTAAAAGTGGTGTTTTCTAAAAATTTCAACCCTATTTTCCAAGTCTGTCTATTTACTTCAATAATAAAAGTTTAAGGTTTATTTGTTTTTGATGTTGGAATTCTCACTATCAACATATTACCAATATCTTGCACATCAGGTGCTTCGTATACAAATTTATATATTTCATCTTTGCTAAACACTTTAGATTTCTTGGAACGGACTTAGAAAACTGCTTAAGATCGATGTCCTTTTCAGCTATCAGTAAAGCTTTCACTGTTGAATATTCCGACCAAAGAAG
Source organism: Stenurella melanura (assembly GCA_963583905.1). NCBI lineage: Eukaryota > Metazoa > Arthropoda > Insecta > Coleoptera > Cerambycidae > Stenurella > Stenurella melanura. The sequence continues at coordinate 99,573,189 of OY757317.1, forward strand.
GTTTTACATGCTTTGCTCTTTCTGAAAAATACACAAGGAACACATTTTGCGTAAAATTATTCACTACCTTCAAAACACACCAATTGTTGAATCGTTTATACACCAACTCCTATTGTTTTCGTGATTTTTCAGGTATTAAAGTTAACGTTGCCGCTTGTGCCATCTTCATAACTTCTGGGGGAGTATTTTGAAACTCTGCTACATTACTATAACCAACATTAAACATTATTAACTTGATATTTTAATTTAAACATTCAAGAACAATGGCGACCTCAAAGACGCCAGTTTATTTATAATATCGTTTCATTGGTTACTATCATCACAGATCTTCAGTCACAACCATGAAGTAACATAATTAGAACGGCGACTTCAACTACAACTAGAATAATACTAACCGTCAAAGTGACATTCACAAAAGGTTGATACGGCTTTACAAACATTCATGAAAAATTGCCAATTTTTTGCAATAGTTGGCAGCATCGAAGATAAAACGTTGTAAGACACACTTGTGAAAAGCCTCTTTATTGCACTCATGGCTTTTAGAAGCACCCGCTTCGCTCGTATTTTTAATCTAGCCATTCGTGCAATAAAGAATGGCTTTTTACACTTGTATCTTAAATAACTTCATTTCCGATTTAATTTTATTAATTGATATGTATTCTTATTTGATTTTATTATGTTGTATATTGTACTGTTTGTTATTGATATCAGGTTTACCTCGTTTACCTTGTTAGGTTTTTTTTGGTCTTTAATTATTGGATTGTGTTCTACTGTTTTAGTCATCCTTACTTATGTATTATTTAGCATTCAAATGGAGTATTTTCTAAATAAATTAATAAATAATACGTTAATCTCAAAGAACCCTTCACAAATCTTATGGAAATTTTTTTTCCGGTCAAATAGGCTGAAAATTCAATATGGGATACTATAGGTAATTCTGATCAAAAGTGTCCATTGTCACAATGCCCAGAAACGGATAGGTTAGAAGTTATAATAAGACTATAATAAGTAGAAACCGTGCTAAAAAATGCTATTTTTTCCTTTTATTATAGGACTGAATTCGGCTAGAACATAGTTCTATGAATAAATCCAACAGGATTTTATTTATTTTGATTAATTTTGATTAATGAATATAGTAATTGAGTGGGATAAACTGTATGTAACTTTCGAAATGAGACTGATTTTGGCAGACAAAGCCCAGCAGGCAAATTGCTTAAGACGGAAAAAGCTTTGGAGGGCAGTCGTATGACACTATTGCACAGCTACTTTGCTAATTTCACCACCCCGTAAGCTTTTAGCTTCCAGATGTATGAATTTATAAATTATTTTTAGTACATTTTTTTAAATAAGATCTGTTTTAGAAATATTATGTTTTTATATAATTTCATTTTTTACTTTTTAGTCTCTACTAAGTTTACAGACAGACATACAAGATCCTTTCACTTGATACCTCTGTCAAGGGAATTTGAAGAAAAAGGTAAGCCGCCGTCCTGAGACGTCCGCCACATTGAATTTATAATAACTTACATAGTTTATCGTATTTTACTCATCAAACCCTTTTGTTTGACATCCATGTCAAGGGAGTTGTGAATAGGTAACCTGCCATCTTGTGACGTCCGCTATATTGGATTATTGACGATATTAAATACACCATATTGCATTTTCATACGTATTAATTATACCTGCATACGTGTGCAAAATATCAAAACTGCATCTTAATCTGAACTAGTCGAAATTTTGATACTAATATTTGTAGGAAACAGACAGACAAGCAAAGCAAGTTAAATAAAAGCTTTTAAATTGGACTACTGTTTTCAATTAGCCGCTATACAGTCAATCACACAAATAAATATAAGCAGGCAAAACTGTTAATGTCACATCATAAATATGATTGACAAAACTGTTGCTGTTGTAATAATGTATATAATTAACCTTAATATATGCTCCGCAAATAAATATTTCAGAAATGCTGCACTTGAACGCAAAACCACTTTGTTTTCTCACGTGCTAGATATATACCTTTTAATTATTAGTGCTTATTGCAGTAAATTATTACCTGTCGGAGAGGTATTAATATTAATAAACAATCATTGAAAATATTTCATTTAATTAGTGAAATTTTTCATAGGTAGCTTTGAGGTTGCCCTATGTATGTTGTTTACAGGTATAGTTAGAGTGCCTTATTTGCAGAGGCTACGTATATCAAACCTGTTAATACGATTTCCATAATATTAATATTGTATGCAGGATACATATGAACATTCTTAAAGCAACTCTTCCAAATTACATTGATTATCTGTTTGATAAAATCAAGATGTTCCTAAGAAGCATGGCCTAAATATAACATATAAGACTTACAATATTATAAGTTCATATACGAAAAACAGTACGGATAAGAACGAAAAAGATGAAGTGTCGGAAGTATACTTGTTGGGACTTGCCATAATGTTGGATAAACAGAAAGAACATTTTTAAGGCGTATTGAAGAACATAAAAAATGTTTTTAGAAAAATTATAATCAATCTACTTTCACTAACCAATTCATAGAAGATACACATTTATTCAACAGTAGTTTTCATATTCTTCATGTTGCTAAAAGGAGATAAGCTCACATAGTTTTAGAAATCAATAAGTATAAAAAACCGCTGCCCAAGGAATCACTACTTCCACATCCATATTTTCCACCCAAGTTGCTTTAAAGGAAACGTCTTGACTATATTTGCACTCTATTATGTGGCAATTATTTATCATAGAATTTTAATAATATTTGGGGCAGATGTCATATAAAAATTTGAGGCTACCACACACGTTAAAAATGAAGTCTCCAGCTTGCTCTACTTATTTTCCCCCGTTAACAACCCTCCCCCCCTCCCGCCCCTTCAACGGAATCATCTCAATTACAATACATCCATGTACTAACTTTCAATATCTCAATTTTATGTTATTAACCCCTTGGAGTAGTGGAGGTGGGGGGGTTGAAAAATATTATAAAGAAATTTAATGCCTCGACTTCTAGTACATATACCGAATCTTAAGTTTCTGTACTCTTATCAGCTTACTTTACTTATTTTCCCCTATTTAACCCTTCAACGGAATAATCCAAAAATATAATCTACTTCCAGATGTCATTATAATATATGCGTTTACGAAATTTCAAGTGAATATCTCAATTTTATTTTATCAACCCCTTTAATAATGGAGTGGGGGTGGTGGGGCGATGGAAAATATAAAAAAAATTTGACACCTTGGATTCTAGTACATGCACCGAATTTCAAGTTATTTTACTCTTACCAGCTTGCCTTATTATTTTCCCATATTTACCCCTATTTACCCCCCAACCCTTCACCGGATATGTTCAAAAAACAATCCAGTTCCATATCTCGTTATAACATACGTGTACTACATTTCAAGTCAATATCTTAAACCGTTCCGGAGAAAACGTGCGGACAAAAAAGTTACAGACCGACAGACAGAATTTTTTTTTTCCGCTCAAATTTAAAATCTCGACGTTTCATGATATCCTAAACCTATTTCAAGAAAAAAAAAATTTTAACATTTTTTTACAGTTACTATACTTCCAATCCACTACGTGGATGTGGAAATAATATATATTTTTCTTATTGATCATATATACTACTGCTGCCTGAGGTAAATAAGTTCCTAATCCACTTTATCTAGAGCTTATCCTCCTCATTTATTAATAGTAGCATCGTACAGACTACAGGCATATTATTTTACAAATAACTTAACTATTCATAACTACTAAATATAAACAATCTTCATGAAAGTTGCTCAGTTGCTTACAATTTTCCAGCCCATTTTTCAACACTAGAAAAGGTAATGTTACTTCGCAGGTAATTGTAAAATAACATTGTCACTATCGAGTGCAATTTTTATATCAAAGCTCAAATATTTTAAAACTTTTTTTGGGTAAAATACTGCGGATTTAAATAGTCTCATGAGTTTCACAACATACTATTTTCGTATAGCAAAACTAATCCAGGAATACACCTTTCAATCAAAATATATGTTCATATACGCTCTTTATGTTTTTTTAGTAAACGTGTATAGTAATAAATTGAGATTCCTAAACAATGATAAATGTTAAAATCGCATCTACCAGCTGTTTAAAATAATTTGAATTACTACTGTATGTAGGTAACATGTAATATACATCTTGTAATGCACGCCTGCAGATTACCTTCAGCAGTATTTTAAGATTTATAAAACTATAATTCGCTCTGTAAAAATCTATTGTGGCAATCAAAATTGAATACAAATAACTAATATGCAATTAAAATTTATTGAGGCCTTACATTAACTGCAAATATCTCAAAAACGAGAAAATTACGAGTCTGTTTTAAGCCAGTCGCGGTAGTTTCATTAACGCTTCTTGAACAGTTTTAAAAATCCGCTAAGTGATATCGGAAAGTTTCCTACTTTTTAAAGAAATTTTGATCAAACACCTGCGTTTTATCAACACCTAAATATTAGTCACATAGGAAGCACGTTTTTCGACATATAACGAGTAAGCAGGCATAGTCCAAATACTTAAAACGTGGAACATTTTTCAGTATAACTAACAAATCTTAGAAACGGTTCAGTGTAAATTATTCAAAACAGAACTCAAACAAACTGTTGAGCTGCATGAGAAGGACACACAAGTATATTCAAGTGAGTGTATTTCAAGATCGGGCGTACCACAAGGATCAATAGTAGGACCACTACTATCCAACGTCTTCGTAATAGACCTTAAGCAGGTAATCAAATCCTATACCGTCCATTATTTTTCAGACGATTTACAAATTATGCTTAATTTCACTAAGCGTAAATACCATGAAGCCTTTCAAAAACTCTTGATGATATACACAACACTTTACAATGGACACGTGAAAATGGTTTGCAATTAAATAGCAATAAGGCAGATGGGTATGGCATGGGTAGTGGAAAAAACCGGAATTAGCTTATGAGTCAGTGGCTTTAAGCTGATGATGGAAAAATTACGAGATTAGGTTCAGTAACCATGTAAGGAATCTCGGCCTATGGATCAAAAATAGAATTTCTCCAAACAAGTGTCGACTTCGTTCCGCTGAGTTTAAGCGACTTGTATCACCTGAAAAATAATCTACCAATAGATACTAAAATCAAACTATGCGATTCGCTAGTTCTGTGAAAACAAAATGATTACAATACAGTGCATGGACCCTCTCTTACGGTTAAAAATACACAGGATACAAACAGTTCAAAATGCCTGTATCCGGTATGCGTAATATATTCCGTGTAGAGAACACATAAGCCCTTATATCAAACAAAGGCAGTGGATACAATCGTGTTGTATGGTGCATAATGTGATTGTCTCAAAGAAACCAGAATAATTGTTAAATATAATCTAGAAACGTCAAGAAGTGCTTCATATATATAGCACCGAAAATATATAACCAATTGCCAACCGAACCAAGAAGACTGAGCCCAAACATCTGTTAAGCAAAATGAATTCAACTCATAAAAAAGAACAATTTACCATCATTTATTGCTGCTACTTATCTTGCTGTTTTTAATTTTTCTTCTTATTCTTCAGATTCGTGTCTTATTTCCTATGTGCAGACAGAACATATGTTATCAATTTGTGATGTTACACTAATTATCTGTAAAGAAGGATATTTCATAGCAAGGTCAGGTTTTAAACCAATATATAAATTGTCATCTGGTCTATTTTTGTAAACAAAACTTACAGAAAAAATTGATTTTATTATTATTATTTTAGTGAGTGGTTTATAACAGCCATGTAAAGAACACATAATGTTTTCAATATTTTGCACTTCTTCGTTTTTGAGATATTTGCCGTTAAATTGAGAGTTCAATACGTTTGAATCGTGTCACTGCTCAGTGCTCATTGATATTAGAATCGTATATTAGATCATATTTTATAAACTAGGAATTAGATGTTGGTAACTTTATTTAATGACTGCATGATGCGCAAACGTTTTAACCTTACACTAATTATAAACCACTTGCGTTTTTAAGTGGCGGTAGTATTTTGTATGTTATAGAGATGAAGATGCCTTCTTAACCTCAAGAATCCGTAAAACAATAATCATTATAGTAGTTATATAATTACCAAAGTAACAGTCTACAAATTGAAGGACATAAACAAGATCGAGTAGATGCTATAAACAATTGCTAGTCATTTAACAATAGCTACTTACAGATTCTCGAATGTTAATTGTTTTCCAGAAAAGAACAACCAACTCCATGACTAAGCATGACTGAAGCTTGCGTACAGTTAAAACAACCTTTTACAGTTGAGAACGATCCAACGATTCATACATATGTATTAATTTATATCAAATATAAATATAATAGTAGATATGCGAAAAAGATCGTGAATATTCATAATTTTGTATGCATAGCAACCAATGGCTGTGTAAATTTTGGTTAAATCTCGATTTAACTCAGCGTTTGCCATATGTCTGTCTACGAATTTACATTTATATACTTATTTAAATACACAAAAGCAAACATAGCCTGAAGTCAACGACCGCCAACTTTGATACTCTTTTTTTATTTATTAGGCTTCGTGTCCGTTTTTGGGACGTTTAACTTGTTGTGGATACTCGTCACTGGGTCACTGTAATTTAGTATTATTACGCGAAACCCGAAACACTTTAATAATAATTATTATATATAGGTCTTCAGGTGATTCTGTTTTTTTCTGACAGTGAATGAGTGTTCTCACATTTATATATAAATTATAGCGGTTATTTTTTCACAAAAAGGAAATTAAAATTAACAAATATAATCTCGGTAATAGTTAATATAAAATCCTATGTTAAAAACAGTTAAATGGAATTACACATAATTATATTTGTAGTTAATGTAGTATTGTTTATATCGGCTGTTTAGTGTTTAATACATGATTGTACATACTTCAACTGTATATTCCATAAATCAAGTATTGAGCAAAACATGCCTTAGTAAAAAAATTTTATTTTTAAATTATGTTTCAAAATGCGTAAATTATATTGAAAATTGATAAAAATTACATTAATAAATTATTGTACAGTCATTAACTTCAAACTAACAACATCTGATTGGTGCAGAGGACTATTGACACAATGTAAAAGACAACTTTAAGAGCAACTGTCATGCATTATTAATGAATATTTTAAAAGAGACTTTTTTCTAGCGTATTATAATTTTCAAAGGTTTTTTCTTAAAAAATCAAGATGGTTATCAATTTTTCAATTATCTCCTATATTGTTATTATCAGCATTTTTTTTTATGTTTGAGTAATACTAGCTACAAGCACAAAGTAAAAAATTGCTGTTGTTCTCATATAAAATTCTAGAGAGGACAGATATGCAACATCAAGACTTTGTGTTCAATATTCTATACCGAGGAAACAGTTATAAGCTTAATTTACTAATCTTTCCAAAGCCTTTGATTTTATTTATCATAGCATCCTATTAAAAAATATAGAATGTGGTGGTCTACAAGGCGTATGTAATATACTTTTAAAATCATATTTAGGTTACCGTAAACAATTTGTTAATTATTTTGATGCAAGATCAAAAAAACTTGACTTTAATATTGGAGTTCCCCAAGGAAGTGCGATGGGCCCTCTAGGGTTTATTTTCTAAACAAATGGCCTGTGCTTTACAGATGACTTCTCAAACATTACAAGTGGTGATTCCTCAATTGAGGTAATTCACTAGTGAAGCATTAACTTATTCGTAATTTTAACTTATTTCAAAAATAAATAAACTTACATTAAAACAGAGCAACATTTTTGTGTTAGTTTCTACTTGTCACATCAAGTCAATATGTGAAAAACGATGGACATCATCAAAATTAGTGAGTAGTAATATTTTGTCTCTAGATTGGAAAACTCATATAACTTATAGGTCACTAACCCTTACAAATATAAGTATTGTAAGAACTTTTTATTTCTACAAGATTGAATCACGTCTCCAATATTGCGCATTAATCTCTTTAGGATAATTCAACTTTAGCAAATAGAGATTATGTGTTGCAGGAAGAGACCGTACCCTGTATGTGCTACGCAATCTGTCGAAAGTAGAATAATAGAATATTTGAACAAAAATATGGTGGTCACATTGAACATTTACGTCAAAATTTTGTCAACATTCTTCTTGTTCGTTAATAATAATTTGTTGGTGTTGTGTGTAATTAAATAAGAATCCACATTTTTCTTTAAAAATTATTACAACTGTCTTTTGTTTCCATGGCATACTTGATGAAGTAAGGAATCTCTCGGCAAGATAAGGTATTTCTTGATTTTTATTGAATAACTCGATACGGGGTGAAGTTAGGTATAGGGAATGCTTAAGTAACTCACACCAAAATTCAGTTTTCTTTCGAATGGTGTGAAAAAAATAGTAGGTGCCATTTGAAAAAATTGACTTTTTGACAATTTTTGATTGCGACATTTGAAAATTGACTGCGCCCATATGGTACATGGACCACCCAGGGTACATCAAAAGTTAGCCTGGACTTCCAGCTAACTGCTTCACAAATTTGGTTTCATAATTTTGAAAGGTTTGCGAGATACAAATTTGTTCGTAAACTACTACAGCGGCAATTTTTTTCAAAAAATTGGACATATGTCAAAAATTGTAATAGATAAGTTAATATAACTTAGGTTTTCTAAACTCAGAATTAGAAGACCAATCGAACCATGCAAACAAAAATATAGGTTTCCATTTAAAATAAGAAAGTTGGTACCAATTTTTGGCACACCCTGTATAGTTGGAGGACTGAAAATGTTATAGATAGAACGGGCATGATTGATTATGACTGCATACCAAATTTCAAGTTTCGAATCCAACTGCAAGTTGAAAAACTTCTAATGAATGGCCTACGTGAATCACCCTGTATACACTGCGCAAAATTGTGAATGGAGTTGGCATGATCTGTAATATACATCATGACAGCTTAGGTGAGCTGACCAAAGTTGTCAGAGATCATATGAACCTCATTTAACTTATTTAGGTATTTAAATGTAGTATCGTATTGTCTTTTTGTATTTTTCTTCATTAATTCAGTCTGTTATGTAATTCAACTTAATTATTTTGCTTCAATTTGGTTCATTTCTAACAGTTTAATTTATTTTCGTATGATTTATGTGAATATAAAATAACTTTATCTTGAGAATTAACTTTGTCTTGTAATTTAATTTTTTGTAATCTGTTGGGCAATAAAATTGTTTGTTATTATTATTATAAAATTGTTTATTATAACATCCTCTAATTATTTGTTTTGGTATATGCAGTACTGGGGCTTGGAATAACGATCGCCCCGTGTAGAAAGAACAATTATTCAGTGCGTCATTTTCTTTGATATGTTCCTCGTAATACTGTAAATAGATTTGTAATCAACGTAGACATTACACAAAAACCGTTCCAGCCGTTCATGCTGAATAAATCAAAGGAATCTAATAAAATAACATTGAATTCAGGTAACGAGTTCAGATACATTAATAATGAGCAACACTTTATGTAAAACTACTGTTAGTACATCTTATTAAAAGAATCGAACGTAAGAGTTTCGCATACTTAATCGAGTTTACCATTAAATTGTACGAGGCGTGTGAACGACATGATTGTCTTATCTCAGAATTTTGCAAATAAAATTCTCGTTGATCCTACACTTGTAGGTGTTAATTGGTAGTGTAGGCGACGTTTTCTGGTAAGACGTTCGCGGAATTTTGCCGAATTTATTCAAGTACACGTTACATGATGTGAACGTTTTTAAAAGGCGTAAGTATGTAAATAATTAATGTTTTTACATGATTCAAGAGCTCACGGACAGTTAAGTTAAAATGTTCCGGTGTCCCGCCGCGCATAAACGACATTTTGTATCTTGCTCTGCGGAGCACATCTTTGAAAATTAAAGGTAATTCCTTCTCAAGAAAAGTCTGTAATATTGCAGCTCTAATGGGAAAAAGAAAGGTGCTGTTAAATAAACATCTAAAATTCCGACATTGCTGCGCATTTATTTCTGTCCCTCTTTATAATAAACGCCTTCGTTAAGAAAAAAACCATACAGCGCTGTATATAAACCAACAATAGACTACTCTTAGACTTAACTCTATAAAACAGTTAAATTATTATTATTCGCGAGTGAATTTTATTGCATTGTTAATTTTCTTCTGTACTAGAGTGTCCCAAAATCAACAGAGGAGCTCATTGTAACAGATTCTTTACAAAATTCTAAGACTCAATATAATTGTGTCGAGGCTTCAATAATTTTTTAGCTGGTCGCTGTTAAAAATCTTTCAAGGAAAGTTCCCTTGTGCGAGGCTAAAGATTTAGCCGTCTACCCACGTAAATTGGAAGGTAGACGCTGTAAATAAAATTAATTGCGACAAAATGACATTTTGGACATAACTAAAATAGTTTTTATTACTGAGTTAAATGTTCAAAATGGCCCCATGCAGTTATACACAAAGAAATGGATACTGGATTTAAATTCAGTACAACAACTGTCGCTAATTCTTCCATTGTTTTGTCAGTTAGCTCGCTTAGATCATGAATAACCTCCTTACTGCAATGGTATTGTTTTTAAAATGATTCTAAAGAAAATAGTCCAATGGGTTAAAGTGAAGAGATCCGACAATCCAGTTTATAGGGTTACCAGGTCCAATCCATTTATTTGGATTCGTTCGGCTCGTACGGCAATGTATAATGTGGTGGAGCACCGTTCAATTGGAACCACATGTTCTGACATATAATAATGGCATATTTTCCAGTAGGTCGGGTAGGTTCGCTGTTAATCTTCCGGCGGGCACGCGTGTTATGGCACACCCGTGTGGAGGAGAAACAGGTAAAATGCTATAGAATAATTCCATCCCCTAAGCGTATTCCTCTAATGTTATTTAGTCTTTCGGAAAGTGCAGTCGCAGTTTTAGTATACAGGAAATTAAAGTGCATACGAATTTTCAAAATGACACAATTCTCCAGTGTAACCAAACCAACAGTTGATACCATATTCTGTGTCCAGAATCGTTAAACGATGGCCCCCTTTGTTTTTGATAGTGTTGAATATAACTGAGATCAACACTCAAGTACTGCATTTCTCAAAAGATTCAGATATAAGCAATTATCGGCGAAGAATTCTTTGAGTGATTCAGCTCTTGCTCTAATGAAAGGCTAGCTTGAGCTGCGAATCAAAATACGTTCCTTACTTAGAGATGTTGGATCATTTATGGAAAAATTTGCTCCTGCTGAAGAGCAAGATGGAGAAACACGAGAGTCGAAAACGAGGCAGGTGCAGGTTTTGCAGAACTTCTCTTACGACACTGAGATGTAGTAAATGTGCAGGATTTGTTTGGTTGGGAGAAGCATTCTGTTACATATGAGTAGTAATAAGCAGTAGATGTATTTAGAGCCATAAGAAGGACTCGGGAGTGTACTTAATGTAATAGAAAATGTACGATCCAACATAGAAGCGTAGTAACAGTAGTTGGTGAGGCCGGGATGCCTCTGTTTGGGCTGGATTCCTTTTAAGAAGGTAGATTTATGTTTCCAATTAAGTTTCCGATAATTTTTTTTTAAATTAAAAGGGGGCCGAAGACGCCTTATTAACCCCCCTCCTCAAAAGATGTTAATTCTCTTTGACGCAAATATCACAGTTATTCGTGGGAGAAGTAGGATTTAACCTTTCAGTGGTCGCGCGATTTTTTTTTACTTTAGTGGTCGCACACGGTCTCAGAGACCGGCTTAAAAAAATACGTTTAAAAGTAAAAATTCAGAAATAATTTTGAAGAGACCTCGAAGCTATATATATGTAATTAATAAATGTTAAGTATTTTCGAAATATTTATTTAAGTAAACCTTAATTTTTCAATGTACAAAAAAAATTAACAAAATACTGGCTCACCCTATATTTACTTGAATAACGGAAATAAAAATTCTCATAAAACCTTTGTTAAAGTAAACTTGTCTTCTAGAAACATAAGGGAATCTATTTTTGTACCTAAAAGTTTTTGGGTTCCTTCCAAAAAAAAGCATGCACTTTATAAAAATCATAAAAATATTTATAATTCTCTTTCCTTGTTCTTACATTTTTGGGTGGACAATGTTTGCTCCATTTCGTTTTTTATCTCTTCCCATAAAATATGGTGCACTTCCATTCATTTACCCACCTTCATTTTCATCAAATTTCTGTTCTGTATCGCTATCTTCTGATCTTTCATAAATGTTGTCTTCCTCCCCGATTCTTCTTCGTCATCATTCTTCCCCACTGGGTACTTCTTTGAACAGCCTCAATATCCTTTTTTGCTCTTTGTTAGAGTCAATATTTATATAAAGTTAGGGAAATAGAAGGTAAATCCTTACCGAAATATATATTTTTCGATGAATAACCCAAAACAAATGACAGAAATTTTATCTCACTAGTGGTCGCACCCGGTCTAAGACACCGTGTGTGCGATTACAGCAGTTATATGGACACATGGCATAATAATAACTACAGCAATGTATAGACGAGAAACTTTATGAAAGGTACACCAACGGAAACGGATGGGTTTATCCGATTATTTGAAATATCACAAATTAACCGTTGCGCCGGTCTCCTACACCGTGCGCGACCACTGAAAGGTTAACGGTGAAAAATACCTTAAGCAAAACATTTGAATCCATCTGTTCCTACTCTAAGATCCAATAGCAGAAATTTATATGGGCCTGGTAATCTAGCAGCATGCGACATTGTACACGTACATGCGTCTAGTCTATTGTCTATCTCTTGTCTTTCAAAATTCTTTGCGTTGTGAGTAGATTCTAACTAAAATTCCATATTATTTCTTATGGAGGTTTATTCTAGTCTTACCCTCGCCACTTTTAGGCCGCGCCCTCTGGAAGGACGTATTGGTCGAGGGGGAGGGGAGTAAAATTGGCCAAGAAATGACTAGAAGGAAACTTCATAAGAAATAACAAGGGATTTTGAGCTACAGCATAACTACGGTTGTGTTTTCTGGAATATTCAACAGTCGTGCTACGTTTCGTCCAGAATATCTGATCTATTTCAGCCGCATGAATCACAGCATTTTCACTTTTTGAAAACATTTCTATTCGGATGTCTTTTTTCTGGAAATCTAATGGCCTATTCTCGCTCAGCAGCTTCATAATTATGTCCGCATTCACCTTTACTCCAGTCGAATAGAAATTAGAAGGAAATATTGATGTAGCCATCTTGAAACTATGATGCACAAATTATTAAGTCTCTTCAAGATCCCTACCTTATACTAGTTAACATGTAGCCAATAAAAATCATACCATCCGGACATACTACAGTCACAAGTAATTACCTAAAATATTAATTTATCACCGAGTTTAACACTCTTTACGTGTATTTTTTTTAATGAAATGGTCATACAAATTTAATTAATTGTTAACTATGCATAGGGCAACTTTTGTGGCGAAACTATAATAGCGTTCCGCTCGAAAATGGTTGGAGCTCCGACATACTTTTATTAAGGTTTTTATCTCAGGATGTTGTAGAAAATTTGCCTTTACGAGCTCCTCCGATTATGGGATCTGATCCTGTATATACATAGTATCAATGTTGGGGGCTCAATAATACTACTCCTAACTTATGCTTAAATGTTTATTGGTTACAGGGCTTTAGATATACATTTTTACTGCATTATAAGAGGGCGATTTGTTAAATATATATGTTCAAAATCTTGCGACCGCATATTTACACCAAGTGTTGTTGATGCCTTTTTATAAGTGAATGTAATATATGATGGCATACCAAAATGATTTATAGAATAGGCAATAGATAGTAGATGTAACATCGTCCTATTACTTATATTTAACCAAGGTAATATTTTTAATCTAGCAGATATTCACTGTTTAAATTTACGTAGTCTATATATAAGACTGGAACATGAATTTTGTATCCTTTGCAATCTGATTTTATCTACTGCGTCCAAACAGAGATGATATATAAAGCTAAAGTAGTTTAAACGTAATAACATAAAATAGATTTTTACGCATATTGAAATTTATATATTTGTTTTAACTTAAGAATGGCTTAATGCATCACTTCTATCACTATTAAATTGAACTTTCATGAATTATCCAATATTACACAATTGTAAGTTTATTGCTGAATTATTATGAAGTCAATTTCCCCAATTATTATACGTATTTGATTTAGTCAACCCCTGTCAGACAAAATTCGAAAATCCGCACGTCCCTGGCTCTATTTACTACACTATCTGGTCCTTTTTTTATAGATAGCTCATTGCCACGAATCATTAATTCAGTAGGACAAATTTCAACCAATTATATTCAGTGGTATTGGCTATGTTCTGAAATACTGAACAATGAGAAGCGGTTTATAAAGGAAGTTCTTATTAATAACCAATACCCTGGGGGTTTTGCCGATAAAACCTTCATAAATATTGAAAATAACAATCAGGTACGACAAAAACCTGAAAAACGTTACACAGCGTTAATTCCTTATGTATGCGGATTATCCGAAAAGTTGCGCCGCATCGGTGATAGATTTGAGATAGGACGGTATTTCAAACAAGCAACATTTTAAGATCTATTCTGACAAAGAGAAACCGACAAACCACGAGCAAAATTAAAAAAACTGCATTTATAGTATTCCGTGTGAGTGCAACAAACAATACGTGGGTGAGTCATTCAGACCTTTTAGTGTAAGATTGGGCGAACATCAAAATTATATCAGAAAAAATTAAATTCAGAGGTCCAAGATCTGCGAACACGGGTGGGAGAACGGACATAGAATAAACTGGGACTCGCAAAAATTTTAAGCAAAAAAGGAACAATTAAAGAATCCGCGATAATATTATTGAATGAGGATAATTGCGTGTCGAATTGTTCGTGGATGTCTGTACAACTTGGCTGCCAGTGTTAAAAGAAGAACTTCACAAACTTAATATTGTATAAAAACTAAAAAACTGTTAACTATATCAACGGTTCTATGTAAATAGTAAGTATCTATGGATACTGAATACAACAGACATTCTTAGAGCTGAGTATTTGTCATACACAGCAAAAAAGATTTTTCAAAAAAAGCCTTGAAAAAGGAGACAGATTAGATTTCCGAAACGTCGGCGAAATATTTAATTTCAAGTTTTTATACTTATTTTTGTTGTTTATTTATAAAAACCAACCTTTAACTGATCCTTTGACGTAAACGTCACAGGCGTAGAGGTTTTTTACCAGTAACATACTGGTTAATTGTGGTATAGTTTGTAGACTCATCTAGCACCGCTTAAAAATAAAACATGCATGTGGCAGGAAGTCCCAAAGAATTGAAGAAGGGAAAAAAAATTAAGATAATGCCACATATAACATTTAGACAATGTTCTTAACTTGTTAGAAAATATGTATGACAATTTCTTGTGGCCATAATAAAAGAAGCCTTGATGCAGATACCATAATTATACGATTAAAATCCTATATTACCTACTTCAATCAGGTTCTAAAATTCCGATTTGGATTATCCGAATCATCCAGAGCGTATTTAATCTTGACGTGTCAAATCCATAGTAAAAGTCCGAGGTCATCGGCGGCATTTCTGCTAGATCAAAGGCGTGTCGCAAATGGGATTTATATGTGGTTTAGCTATGAAAAACAATAGCTATAACATCGTTAAGCTAAAGTAATTGTTAGAATATGGACTAAATTTTTTAAATTTGAATAATTACTAAAATGTGTGTATAATTGTTTTGCAACTGTTTGAGAGTAACGTTTCAACTTATTCAATCGTTTAAGACATAAAAACTTGATTTCCTTACTTCCTATCTCTTATATGTATTTCTGCAAACTTGTCTATCAACACGGGGGGCATTATAATTAGGTAATTAGGTAGGAATGAATCCTTCCCAGAAACTGCGAAGTCGTAGCAAATCACTAGTAAATTCTCCGGAACGCGATCGATTGCTGACGGTAAATTTATTTATATCCAAATCGTGAGCTTTTTCTTTCATTTTAAGTACACTAATAATAAGTTCGCTATCATTGGCATGGATAATATAAAGTAAATCATTAATAATGACTGCACTGTTTGCTATGAAATTCTTAACGACCTAGACATTCACCAGAGCGCGAGAGTATCTCGGATAAGTGAAATCACACGTGCTAACCGAAAGGAAGAGGGATTCTTCATCGTCACTAATTAGTTCTGCTCGAGCTGTTTATGCATGTAGGAGTGTCAAGGCCGTGCGTATGTTGGGGTTAAAGTGAGGATATGAGAAGATACTTTTATATTTTCAGAAGACATTAAGAACCGCGTATTAAAAATAATTAATCCGCGGAAATGCCTTCGTTAACCTGTTTTATTACTCGTGTTTTTACACCATTTTGATGAATTATCCTGTTTATTGATGATTCAATCTACAAGAAAAATACATGCGTTGAATATGAAGTACGATTTGTGTTGCTGGTGTACAAATATACACACATGGATAACCAATTTAAATCATATTAACATATTATTTTTAGAAAACTGTAAGTGCACATGCCGCAAGTTGTTTTATCCAATAAGTGCTGTGCGTACAACATAGTTCATTGATCCAATTTTTTTCACATACGATTTTATCGAAAATCGCTAACACTAGAATAAAATAGTAATGATACTTGCACAGAACTTCCTGTTTATTAACACGTTTCTATTAGCTTGACGTGTAACATTATAATTGAATATTACCACTTACTTTTCATCCACTTTCAGTTATCGTATTGATTTGAAATCTGGAATGTCTATTAGGGTGGAGCGAAAACGTTAAATTTGAAGTTTTAGTGTGTAATAAAAATTGATTTCCAAGCCAGTTACGATAGATAAATTAAACCTGTGAATAAAACATAAACATTCTACCAACAATTTATAATTTTTTCTGCGGTGCTAGAACAAGTATAGGATCTATACGAGTTTAAACCGGCTCAAAGGATTTTAAACTGGTCTGTGCTAGTTTAACTCCGTCTAAACTAGCACGCTAGATCATGATTTTATTTCGCATTGAAACCCCCACCCCCATTCAGTTTATGTTAGGCTGCCATTAGGTGATGATCACGCAACAATTTGTCTGCCTCGTTTCGACTATTTTATTGTTCATCATCTTCCAAAAATGAGTTGTGAGTGTAAAAATACAAACACTGGAAGTTCAAGTGATATCGGAATATTTGGTGCACTGTGTGAACTACCAACCACTGTTTTACCGACGCTACGAGATGTTTTAAAGTGTTATTATAATCTTATTAGACATTACTTAAATTTTAAGAAATCAGGTAAAAATCTCCGAGTATTCTTGAAATAATTCAAAAATTGAGAGGCAGAGTTGAAATCATTTGGAAAATGCTTCTATTCCAAATGTTCCTAAAATTCGCATTATAAAAATTATTCAAGATTTTCGTGTGAAGCATTTGAACCTCATTAGATATCCTAAACACAATGGGAATGAAAACTATGAAATTGAAGTGCAGTGGTTTTAAATGGAGGCTAGTAAGTTGATCGATGATGTCGCTTGTAAATGCACTTCTCGTTTTTTGTTTATGTGTGAGTAAAAACGAAAAATACCCATTCTAGAAAGAAAATTCATTCAGGACCAAAGAACAATCAGGAAACTGTGTATTGGCACAATAGATGTCACAGAATCGAAAAAACTACAAAAGCGACACACGACAAAAAGCAAAGAGTTATTGAACCTTTCGACTTCAGGTAGTTTCGATTTTGGTAGTTTACCGGAAAATGCTAAAAAAGTTAAACAATAGACGCGCCGCTCTCTATACCTGAAACAGAACGGCCTTTTACATTGAAGCTCCTGTTGAAACCGGAACCATTTACTTCAAGTTGCCAAATGAAGGTACCGCTTCCTATTGTTGCAAGAATTATTGACCAGTTTGGGGTTTGCAACCGGTCAGCAGTAGCGATTGTGTCTGCTGAATCACAAAATATGGAAATCACTACTAAAGAGGACACACACTTTGTTATTGATAAAAGCAAAATATGAAGGGCCCGTCAAAAGTGCCGGTTGAATTTAAAAGAACTATCTGTAGCTCTGGTATTAGATTTGAAAGTGTTATTTTTAAACATGATAGACAGAACATTGTGTAATGAAAAAATCGGCAGTACATTTTTTCGAAGAATAGTAATTGAAGAATACATATCACTTCTTAAAGAACCAAGACCTGAATATTGGGGCAAAATTAAAACACACGCTTTTAAAAACAAACTCAAACTCTTAGAACTTAACATAAAACTTTACTAATCGGCTCACCTACGGTTTTAGGTTTATTAACATAACTATTGTTATTATTAACATTATTTTCTTGTTTTTAGTGCATTTGCAACAGTTTCAGTTTTGTGTTTAAAATGTAGAATTATTTATTGATTTATTTGACATCTTTTATTTAGTCATAATTTTTTCTGTTGGATGACTGCCATGTACATTTTTTTACTAATAGTATACCAGATCTTTTTTATGGCAATTAGTGCTAACTACGCTTTCTAAATATTATTTCCTTTCTTTCTCTTGACATTCTACCTGGATGGGAGAAAAATATTATTTGGCATATAGTTGACACAACTAGCATGGAGGAAACCTATTGTACTCTGTTTGGAAAAGTTAGAGAATAATAAGACATCTGAGGAAAGATCGTCTACGAGTGTACAAATATTTCTTTCCACATTTATTAAACTTATACCGAAGTAATAATAATTAAATTAATGTATTCATTTATATCCAGTTCTTAGTTTTGTTACTGGTAGATTAGATTTAGGAAGGAGGATTGGCCTTGACCACCGCTATCCCCATGGATCTATTGTGGTGCTGTTGTTTGTTTTCCTTTGAGCTTTTTTTTTTTTTTCCGATTATTGGCCTTACAAGCAAAGTGTTTTGGCCACGAACATATAACTACCTACTATGAGACAAAAATAAACCGGATTAGAGAATATAAAATATTACACCGTAAATGTAGAAATACCAAGGTACCCGTTACCGAGACCTAAATATGTATTACAAATTTATTAAAAATAGAAAAATATCCTTTGAGCTGCTTATCCAGCTTTGCCCATTGTTTAACTTGCCACCTCTGCGCTACCTGGCCTTGTGTTGAACTCTCGCTTATTGTATATACATATTTATAATTTACGTAGAGATAGGTATAGTTACTAAAATTTAGTTAAAATATACGAAATGCCGAAAATTAAAAAGAAAATTTGTCGTCGTTGAGCGGACTGATACGACTAGAGGATATGATACTCGTCGACTTAAGACATTTAGTAGTAGGATTACAATAATTGGAGGTAAAATAACCTCACATTTTCAATGTAAACATTTGTGGATGTGAATGTTTTAAGCGAATTAAACAATTTTGAGTGTATAAAAAATTCCGACTTTAAGTAATAAGTGATATAATAAAACATTAACTGTGATATTTCATGCTGTTATAAAAGTTCTTAAAATAAATGCAAACATGCCTTCTTTTTGTGCAGTGGTAAATTGTTGTAGTAATGCAACCAGGGATCAAGGGATTAGATTATTCTGGTAAAATAATTACCAATATCATATATTATTAATTAATTTAAGCAGTAACTCAATTGCAGAATTCTGTCTATGCATGGCCCAAATATAAAAAATAATGAATTCTTTGAAAGATGACCATTGTAGATAAATTCCGTCAAAAGGGAAGATTTACCAAGATGTAAAATAAAGCAGGTGAGAATGTGTTCTAAACATTTTAGTTCAAGTAGTGTTCATTAATTGAATTCAGTATATGTATATTGTATATGTTAAAGAGACACATATTAAATTTAAGAAAACCAGCATCATTAACGGGCAATAACAATCCCATTTGGATTCTATAAAAAAAATGTAGGATATGCGACATGGAGAATTTTATTTTTAATTTTAGGGTTTAAAGGGAAATTTTTTATAAGGTATAATAATCTATGATTACATATGCAGAAAGGTTTCAATCATGTTATATGGACATTGAAGAATCGCAGAGTTGAGAATTTACAGATTGCTAATAAAGAAATTTATAATTAATTGTGCCAAATAGAATGTTTGTTATATATTATGTGAACTTATTAAGGTATAATATATTTTTTTCTATTTAAAATAGTATTATTGTTATCTAGCATAGAAAATATGTTTTCAAACTGTATTAAAAAATAGGTATTTTTGTTTGAAACAGGAAAATAATGTATTTTCGGATTTATTTTTTCTATTTTACTATACGACTAATGAAATATCCTTAACATCAATTAAAAACTACAAATAAAATTTTATTTACAGAAGCTCCTCCATTGATTACGTAAAAACTTAGTTTTACTGTCTCTTTATATCAACGTTTACTGAAAATAAATATACTGAATTAGTAATGCTCAGAATATATTAATTCATTTAAGTAATATATTTTGCAGTTTAGATTACAAATTCTCCATAAAATCTCAACTTCCCTAAAAAAATTGGTCTTAAATGTATTTAAAAATTCCCAAAACTTGAAAAAAAAAACAATTTAAAAGATAGGAAAAATATATTTAAATACTAACATGTTTTAAATTATTCCACATTCTTGTGATTCACAAGCAATCATTCGTGTCACAGAACTATCATGTGATCATCTTTATGACAAACGCAATATAATATTGCTTTGCTCGGGCTGAGCCGATTGCTCATTTTCACTTTGTATTACAAATTTACTAACACTCGATTGTACAAAAATATTTACACTTTTTACAACTGGGTACCTATATGTATTTCGTGCAACTTCTTCTTAGCCTGCAATTACTACGTCTTCATACACATCAATGTCACTAAAATATTCCCAGTCATCTTCGTCGTTATTAAAAGTTTGTTCGTCGGGCACATTTTTAATTACATATATTTTCCAAGCGCTTCAGGTATTGTAAATATTTAAGAAAAGTTTTTGCCTCCACCTTTTTTCTAACATGTGTACAAACTTCTCCAAGTCCAGCAACACAGTCACAGTGTGAACTAACAATTTCACCTTCTTTTTCGCTTATCTATGGTGACGATAATTTTTTGTGCAGACGCACACATGCAATTGAAAACAATATAAATAAATTATTGAAATTTCATCAGTACCTACTATTTACTTTTTCTAAAACTAGACTATATTATGCAAATAGTTTTATACATTTTTTGTTTCAGTTATACATATGCTGCCGGGTTGTAAGCGCCAAGACTTTTACAAACTTTCATTTCTTCTATAGTAAAAGCACTTTTGGTGTGCATAGATATATTATTATATCTGAATACATCTTAGTATAAAATCGGATAGTTCTGTAGAATATTCTTCTAAATTAATCATATACGGATCCATTGTCAATAAAGATATTTTTGATAAATATCTTCCTTGATGCACTTCATCGAGCTCTGCATAATAGGAACTCGGATCCAGGTTGTATAATAAAAAAATACTTTGTTTATTTTAGGAACATATGTAGAGAACTATTTACCTCTTTAAAGTTGTTAAAAGATTGTTATATACTCGATTATATCCAAATAACAATACAGGCACATCAATATTACATTGTAAACATGCAAAGATTTTGAGGTTATTTTACCTCCAGAATTATACTTGGTTGTTGACGTCTATAATTTAATATTACTCAGGATGTGCGATAAATGAGGAAGGATGAGTATCGGTTATGTAAAGACTCGATACCCATTTAGCATAGAATATTTATAGATGACATATAGACTTAATGAAATTGTAATACATTTTCCATAACAGTAATGTTTTTTTATCGGAGAACTTTACAGGACCTATATTAATGAATTATCGATAATATAACGATACTTTATATTTGCTATAAACGCAAATCATATATACTATACAGGGAAAATATAGACAGATACCTAATGCTTTATATTCTCTTTACAGATTAAACAGAGAATATATTTGTAGTTGTACTATAAATACGCTATATTTAAAATCTTTATCGAGAAATCTTTATAGATTATATACTAATCTATATAATCCACGGAAACCTATATCGCTTGGTTATATGGGTAGTTGTTCAGCTTCCGTTTTGTCCTTTGATAGTAATATTACATAGGATAATATTGTACCACTTGTAAAATCGATTGTAAAACTGATGAAATACAGATTTAATCTGGATAAGTTTCTGTCAAGAATACATATTTGTGTTAAAAGTAATCAATTCCCATTAACCGTAAACAAATTATATGAAACTAACCATTAAATTATTTATTCTTCTCCTCCCTGTACGTTTGAACCGGGATATTACATAGATCACAAATGGTGAAGCCACGCCATTGTCCCTCGCTAAGGAAGATGCATTTGAAATGTGGTTGAGATCCAGAAATATGCGTGATTTGTAATTCAGACAGTTCCAGTAACGAGGAAGAATTTCACTTATATGCGAGTTTGCACACTATCAGATCGAGCGTACATTTGTAAATGACAGTATCAATAACGAACATTTGTCCTTCTCGCCGAAGCGAACGCTTGGAGCGCGCCCACGATCTTTTGCCTGACAGAAGACAACGTGCTAGACATGTCGGAAGACGACGCATTTCAGTCCAATAACTTTCGTTTGCTGAAAATATCGCCACTCTATCTGGGAACATGTTTGGCAGTGTGGGTGTTATTGTAAATCTGTCACATAGTGGATAATATCTGAATCTTTTAAACCGACGCGGGATTTACAGTCGATGAAAGTTGAGAATTTGATAATAGCGTCAAATTCTTCCTCGTCTCATTTAACTTGCGTTTTCAAGACGAGCTAGTAACGGAAAGCGTATGGCATTTCGACAATGTTGTTAAATGAAGATGAATAACTGTCACTCTTTATTAATTAAAATTTTAATTAGCATGTGTCGGTACATACAGGAACGAGTTTTGAGCTGAAGCGTTGTAGTAAGTAAACATTTTACTAAATAAACAATTTAATCATAACATGCACAGTGCTTCAGTTCAGTTTCCTGAACACAATTTATACTACAGATTATTGAACTTCGATGTATTAGAAACATATTTTTGGGAAGTGTTAATTAACACCTGCAGGTACGATGTCTATTTAATAAATAAGGCAATTAGTGCAACTACTTACACATATTTGCAAGAAGATTAAACCATATTCTTTCTCTACAAATGATCAAATATTCTTATTGATAAATAAGAATAGAAATAATAGAAAGAATTAAATAGGTTCTTGTCTTATTATTCACAACGTCTTGTCAAGCGTTATGTGAGCCTTGAATTATACTAATTGGCCTGCGCTTGCTGAATGGCACGTTTGACGGTAGCACGTTAACTGTTGAGGTTGTCTATTAGGAGCACAGTCTCACTAAATGTATTCCATTAGCTCATTGGTAACATTAGCCCAATGTTTCAGAGGGCTGTTCGCCTCATTCAATATCTTATTAGCAATCAGTTACTAGAAAAATCCATGGAATGATATCATATATTCTCGTTTAACAAAATAATAGCTGATTCCTTATAGTACAGGCAAATTAGCCATTCATGGTAACAAGAATTAATAAGAGGATCATCTTCGGGATTTAAGTAGGTAACAACCTGTAGAATGAAATGATGCATTCTTTTCACTTACCAGTTCCGAGAAAATTCAAAAAAATTTGGAAAAACTTTTTGACTTCCGTTTATTTACTCTAGCGGCCAAAATAATTAAAATAGAGAAAAATGTTTTCAACAAAAGTTGTGGTTCGTCTCTTTCTACAACAAAGATCTTTACACATTTTTGTCTTACTTACAGGTCTATTCTGTAACATTTTTCTTAGCTTTAGCGGCAAGGTCACTGTTAAAATAATTAGCGGAATGAAGTTAACGGTCAGTGGTTTTCTGTATACTTTTTTTAAGGTTAAATTTAACCAACATCGTTTAAAATTAGAGGCGACTTTGGATCTGCCACTAAAATTTAACGGTACCGTTAAAGAGGCAAAAACGTCATATTTTATTTTTGGTTCATAACATTTTGTGTATCATTCAGTAAATAGCACTTTATTTAAGAAACTGGCAGGACCATTCAAAATACAGAAACAAAATATTTAATCTTAATTTTGAATTGATTTGCCAACCGGAAAATTATTTGCATAACTCCGAAGACAACATAATACTTCAGAAATTTTTTGACTTTTCACTAGAATAAAATGTTTGTCAATGAGTTTGGATTCTTTTGACGACCCATTTTCTCATTTATATTCAGTAATTATTTTTCCACCTTCAAATAATCGTGATCATAACCTCAAATAGAAGCGCGGGTCCTGTTTGACGATAATTTTATGCGGTAGGTATTCAATTTTATCTGCGTGTATCATATATTTTGTGGGATTATTCTCAGTCTTAACTCAATACTCTACTCATTGTCTTAACTACTCTCATTTAAATACTTCCGTGCTCTCGTTAGGTTTGTTTTTAATTTGATCTTGAGCATATAAGGGAAAGAAATAACCGGTCTTTAAAAACATATGACTTTAACAGGTTCGTTAAATGGTCGCCTACAGAATAGAAAAATCAGTTATTATTTTTAGCATTCCGTTAAAATTAAAATTTTAGCAGGGCGTTTATTTTTAGCCAAAAAATTACAGAATAGACCTGTTAAGCCGTTTAGAAAATAAATCGAGTTTTCCACTTATAGTTTTGAGCCGCTTCGAAATGCGCGAAAAATGAGAATTCTCCGGGAGTTTCGTAAGACCGGACTAATCGCTGGATAATTCTTGTTATCCAGAGCCCTTAGAAAAAATGAAAATACCATAAAATGTAAAGAAAACTCTCAGCTTCAATGCAAACTGATCCCAAAATTCTCAAAAAAAATTATCATAGAACAAAGTGTTAGAAGATGGCTTAGTAAACTTTGTACAGTTAATCCACAGATGTATTCATATCTTTGCCGGGAGTCGTTAGAATGATAATTCATTTTGCTAATATATTCTTATATAATGATATATTACTCCAATTAACATTTTATTGCAATTACTTTGGTTGGAAAAATATGCCTTGCGATCAAAGTAGAGGGTATATTCCTCATCGATCAGTCACCTACAAATTTTGGAGTTAAATTCGCTATATCTTAATTAATAATATTAGCACAGTCTTAATTTTTGGAACATAAGAACAATTAAACACATTTTTTTAAATGACTTTGGAGTTTTTTAAATGCGTGCAGTAGTTTTTGAATTTGTCTACATTATTCATACACGTTCAAAAAATTCACAATTATACAGTAAAACAAATATAACCTATTTGCTTCTTAACATTCTTCAATGAGATTTTCACGAAATATAGACAAAAGTGCATGGAATCGAATCCATGCAGTGAAAAACCACCTATTGTTACGGGAGAAATAGGTTGGATGCATAAAACTCAAAGATATGAATAAATCAACGGTATAAAGTTTACTAAGCCATCTTCTAACACTTTTTTCTCTGTGATAAAAATTTGTATACGTTTTGTGATTAGTTCCATATTAACGCTGAGACTTTTCTATACATTTTATGTTGTTTTCATTTTTCTAGCTGGTCTGAATAGTAAGAATTATATATCGATGTGCCCGGTCGTATGAAACTCGCGGAGAATTCTCATCTTCCGCACATTTTGGAGCGGCTCAAAACTTTAAGTGGAAAACTGGATTTATCTCCTAAACGGTTTAAGTAAGACAAACATTTGTATGACCCACAACTTTTGTTGAAAACTTTTGTCTCTATTTTCATTATTTTAGCCGCTAGGGCAAAGAAACCGAAAATTAAAAAGTTTTTCCAATTTTTTTTTAATTTTCCCGGAACTTGGAAGTGCAAAAATGCATAATTTCATTCTACAGGTTATTATCTACTTAAATTCCGGAGATGATCCTTTTATTAATTTTTGCGAGGTTTTTACAAAAATTTTCCTTCATTGCCTGTACTATTATGTTTCTTTTCAATTCCGTTGATTCCTTTTCCAAAATATTCTCAATGTTCCATTGTATCATATGATTGGTAACCCATGCGTGTTCAAAAACTTTTAAAATTTTCCTCGCTAGTATACTTTTTATTTTAAAAAATTAGTACATATTATACTAATTTTACTTCCACATCCACGTAGTGGGTTTCAAGTATAGTAATCGTAAAAAAAAAATCAATTTTTTTTTCCTGAAATAGGTTTAGAATTTCATGGAACGTCGAGATTTTAAATTTGAGAGAGAAAAAAATGTCTGTCTGTCTGTAACTTTTTTTGTCCGCACGTTTTCTCCGGAACGGTTTAAGGTATTGAATTGAAATATTGTACACGTATATATTATAACGAGATCTGGAACTTGATTGACTTTTAAATATATCCGGTGGAGGGTTGGGGGGCAAATAGGGATAAACAGGGGGAAATAAGTAAAGCAAGCTGGTAAGAGAACAGATTTGGTGTATATACTAGAAGCGAAGGCCTCAGTTATTTTTCATCCCTCTACCACCTCCACTACCTTATTAAGAGAGTTGATAAGATTAAATTGAGATCTTCACTTGAAATTTGATATACATATGTATTATAACGATATCTGAAACCAGATTATATTTTGACATGATTCCATTGAAGGGGTGGAGGGAAAGTAGAGGTAAATAGGGAAAAATAAGTAAAGCAAGCTGATAAGAGTACAGAAACATGGGATTTGGTGTATATACTAGAAATCAAGGCCTCAGATTTCAGGTTTTTTATATTTTCCACCCCCTCCCCCTCTTATTAAAAAAATGGTAAAATTAAATTGAGATTTTCAATTGAAATTAGGTACACGTATGTACTATAATGATATCTGAAACTAGATTATATTTTGACATGATTCCGAGCGGGGGGTAAGTAGAGGTAAAATAAGTAAAGCAAGGCCCGAGATTTGGTTCTAATATTTTCAACAACAACCCCCCCCCGTCCATCTCCACCGCTCCATTATTGGAGAGATTGATAACATGAAATTGAGATATTCACTTAAGAGTTAGAATAAGAATAGAATGACTGAAATTTTTCATCTAATACAGGTTTCGAAGACGCCACTTTAATAATTATTTAAGTTTTTATAATTAAGTAATTAGTAAATAGACAAACTTCAGACTAAGACAATAAAATAAAAGTGAGGTTCGAACACCAGGATTCTACCGAATTTCCAAGTACAAAAATTGGTGAATGTGATGCCTCGCTGGTTAAAACAACTAATCGCACCGGTAAATTTAAAAACAACTTATTTTTGGTGGCTGGTTAATTTTGAGACGACTCGGTGAGGAGCCGGTTGAAATCGGTGTATTGAAAGGTAGCTAACTTCTATGATTTCAAAACGGTGCAATGAGAAGAAAGCAGCGCATACGTTACGTGTTTCCAATAGAAATCAAGAATCCAAAAACCATCTTTACTCAGAAATGAATATTATATGATATTCGAGAATAAAAACGTTGATATTAGCAGTTATAAGAAGGTCATAGAATTTTTAAACGGGTGATATTTAACCAAGCATCAAAGAAATATTATTTGATATCCAAATATTTATCTATTGCCACGAGAAATAATATTAAAGCCCAAAATTATACATAATGAATACACAAAACATACTGCTTATCTATTTATCAATTTGAGCACAAAAATATTGAATTTTGTGACTCGAAATTATATTTTTTCATCAACAGTAATATAGTACATAAATTTTGTATCCAGAAAAACAAATTTTTTGAATTAATACATATCCACATCAATACCAAAATAAAATATAAAAACCGCTACCTAAGGAATCAGAACCGGCACATCCCGGTTTCCCATCCAAGTCTTTTTTAAGAAAAACATCTAAGTAATCTCAAAATAAATAACATTCCTATGCATTCATTTACCTCAGAATTTTACTTACATATTCATCTTCACTATCTGTCAACAGAAAATATTCAAAAAACTTTCGGTCTCAAATACCAAACTAATCAACATCTGTGTGTTAGCATAACTGTGTCTCAATGTAAACACGCTGCAATCATTGCCTGTGAACCGCAGTATCATTTCACATAAATGTAAATTCCGTTAATAGCAAGAACTGGTCATAACAAAATGTAGCTCGTAATGATGAATGATCTCATAAGTAGAGAAGTCGGACGATTTTAGCATCATTTTGATAAATTCTGTAGATAATATCAAATTGCTGTACTTATACTTGTACTAGGTGATAATTAAACGGTAAAGTTGCTATACATGATACAGAGACATTAAAAAAATAAGAGTATGTCACAACCTACTAGTGTTATTATAATATTAACCCGGTAAAAACAGAGCAATTCTAAATAGTTCTGATATATTCGTTAAAAAATTATACTGCAGTTAATAATACTAATAATATTAATAGAAGTTATTTATTCAAAGAAAATAAACTATGCATTTAATTTCGCTAAAATAGGCGAAGTCTAGCTTGGTCTATTAAACTCAATATTAAGTACCTTAAATAAACAAAAATTTGTGTGCCACGGTACAGACACAAAAGCTCAAGAAAACACGTTTCATTACTTTCTTTATCTGTTAGAATCGGAAATTTATTTTAATTATATAATTGATCATTTATGGGGAAAAGAAATTGCACAAGAGACGCAGAAAAAACAATTTAAACAATTCCAATATGTAGAATTTTTTTTAATCCTCAAGTCTCTGGAATATCTTCTCAATAAGGTATAGATTCAAAAAAATGTGCAACAGATTTATCAGGTTTATGAAGATTTTTGAGGACGGTGCTTCATTTTTATAAGAAGCAACAGCGGGGAAGGGATGTAGGCAAGAATAATGGAAAATCAACTTTCAATATTAACTTTTATCAGAAAATACCAGGAGGATTGCAAAAGTCTACATACAGGCGGAAATCGTTGAATTATCGCTATTGTAACGAAAAAATAATTTTGTCATATTATTGAGTTAATGTTACTGTATAGTTATTTTTGGGAATTCAACGATATTCCGTGTAATAATTAATTTTTATTAACACACATGTTTGTGTGATGTCGGCGTCCATTGGACACATGTTAACTCATTATTTATCGTGGCAATTTTGTATTTTGTGGTCGTTTGAGACACAATACCGTGGTGTTTTGTTATTATTTAGATTATTGTGTACGAGGATTAAATTCGGAAATTAATCAAAGGATAAATTAGAATCTTTGTTTTTTAATCGTGTGTAGATAATCTTATCTCATTAAAAGTCGAAACCTAAAGTCGCATTTAGTTAACCTCGTGTTAGTACAAGAGATTAAGAGATCATTTTTTATTAGTTTATTTTTTTTGGGAGATTAAACCCATCATTTTGTTTGCTATATTTGTTACAGTATTAGTTTTTTTCAGATAGTAATTCAGATATTTTCTCTCTAATTCTAACTAAATTTTGTTACCTTTATTCAAATTTTAGTAGAGTTTTCTTATTTATTCATTTCATTTATTATATTAATCAGTAACTTATTCATATATTTTCAGAAGTAAAGTTTTATCAATACTCAGGTTTTTGTTAAATTGCTAATAGTTTGGTTTTGCAATGACCTTCGTCGCTAATAGTTTTTTTTGTAGTTTTCTTGCATCTCTTTTTCTCACAATTTAAATTTTTTATATTATCAACTGGTTCTGTACATTACCCTTTTTTCATGTAAAACCCTGGACCAAACCACCATTGAAGCAAGGCATGAGGCATAAATTAAATATTTGAAGTTATCCTAAAAGTATTGGGTATCATTCCGACGCAGCGTCTCCTGGAAATCAGCATTGTCAGGACCTGAATATTACGCCCTCCTTCCCGGGTACCCGCGACCATCTTCAGGACCAGACCTCGTCGGGATTCAACGTCTCCGCTAAGCTAAGTAGCCCAGATTTATGTGCAAAATTCAACTTTTGGTCAGAAGAAAAATTGTAAACCAGTTGATCGTTTCATTGTAATTTTTTTGTTTATCTTCAAATTTCATTATTTTTTTTTAACTAAATTTTTATTCAACATATTTTTAATAATTGTAAAGTGTTGTAAAATTTTCAGTCTTATACTTATGTTAATATATTATTTGTTTTATATTTGATTTTGATTGTTTTCTCCCCCTGATAAAGTTTGCAAGAGTATTATTTACAGAACACGCTGGCGTCCAAATTTTTTTTTGGTTTATTAGAGTTTTGTTTGGTTAATATGACAAGCAAATAATTGTTCAAAAAAGTATATAACTCTTCTCGCCACGGAGTGACCCTCGACCAGCCCTGAGTTAACCGGTTGCTACTCATTCATAGCTTCCTCAGCAGCCAGCTGAGAAGTTGTGGTTGCAGTATGAGGGTAACATGTCACATGCTACGGTAAGGACTCGTTTGGCATAAGATCTGTCCAATTCCACATGTGTTGGATAAATCCACCTCTAAATATTTTTTCTTGGAAAACATTATCACGATTTTCACAGCGCAATTGCCTCCCTAATAGTTATTATACTCTTCGCAAATATAAAACGAAGAGTATATTGCATTCGATCGGCACATTTCTAAAACCGGTAATATTGCTCGTAGAGAAAAAATTTTCATATCACTGTTTTTCTTGAACGAATTCTGAACAACTTTCAAACTGTCCGTCCGTCCGTCCGTCCGTCCGTCCGTCCGTCCGTCCGTCCGTCCGTCCGTCTGTCCGTCCGTCTGTCTGCCCGTCCGTCGCGTTTCTTGTAAGCAGGATAATTTAAGAACGAACAGTCCAATTGCATTGAAATTTCGACATTAAATTAATGCTACCTAGAGGAAGAACCCTATTCTTTTTGAGCAAAATGGATCGATAAATAAAAAAGTTATAAATTTTTTGAATGAAAAAAATTTTTTTACATAATTTTGTATTGTTTTCTAATTAAACTAAAAATATCTAAAACTAATATTAATCACAAAAAAACTGCGAATGGTATCCTATAGAATGTGCAACAATTATACAAAAAGTGCAGTAGATCGGCGAAGAGTATAATGGTTAGCTTGTTTTTTATACCATGTAGATAGAAATGTCCCAATTTCATAAAATAAGCTTAAATATATTCTTTATAGGATTTTTCAAAGAGCAGAAAAAACTATATCCCACACAGCATATGACATCCCTAGGATATCCTCATTTGGTCCCGTATATCCCAGTCGAGGACAACATTCCTCAGGATATCCTTAGGATATCCCAATAAAATATATACAACCTGAGAATATCCCAAATGGGGATATCCTAGACAAATCCTGGCAGGATGTCCTAGTAATCGCAAAGATATTAAAAGCCTAACAAAATATCCACTGTAGGAATATCCTGGGCAAGTCCTAGTGTCGTCCTATTATAGGTATTATTATTTAGGAGATTTCTTTCTTTTATTGGTTTGTAACATTTTCTTCTAAAAACTTATTTGTTTGTTCTATTTGATAATCCCCTCCAGTACAAATCATTCATTAAAACTATTAAAAATTTATATCCTATTTAAATAGCAGTTATTTATAATTTGGTTTTAATACATTTACTGTGTTTTGAATTAGCCGCCTTTTTGTGAAAAGTCGGAAAATGTGATTGGTTATTGTCCGCAGATGTTATTGTCAGATACGTAATCCTTTATATTTTTCTGAGTGAATAGAATTTTTCTAAATTCATTATAACTTTTCAGCACGCTATAATTTTAAAATTGTATATATCATCCCTTATAACTTCTAACCACCCTAAACTCTGTTGATTTTAATAATACCAAAAAAAAGCAACAGATCAATTTTTATGTAATATTTCATGCTTTTACAATTTTTATTTGAAACTTTCTTTACTATCTTTTATACATTTTGAGTACTTTTGAAAAAACACTTTGTTATTTTTTTGCATTAATCGTGTTCAAATACTTCAAAATAACATCAAAAATTCAAGTATTTACCTTAAAATTTTGATTTGTCGACCTATTTCATTGGACTTATATATAACCTCTATTAGTTTGGTAGATTTACTTTTAAAGTGATATAAGCCAATTGATAGATACAA
This sequence comes from Stenurella melanura, assembly GCA_963583905.1. Classification (NCBI taxonomy): domain Eukaryota; kingdom Metazoa; phylum Arthropoda; class Insecta; order Coleoptera; family Cerambycidae; genus Stenurella; species Stenurella melanura. The sequence goes on from OY757317.1 coordinate 99,605,160, forward strand.
ATATGTGTATGGAGTTGTACATATATGTATCATATTTTTATTAGTCATTTTACCTCTGCCATTATATAAACTTGTATTCCTTTGTCTTCGCGTATTGGCTCAGTTTAAAAGCAATGATGATATAAAATAATATGTATTTTTTGCTGTCATTAGAAATATCCAATAAACCCTAAAATAACTGGGGATGTCCTATATAAAATCCGATCAATATCCTCAGGTTGTTCATAGTAAAGCCCAGGCATAACCCATATAAGAGCTGATGATGTCCTGTACACACCCGTACTGATGTTCAGAGGACGTCATCAGCAAAGCCCGAACTGTCCCATTTGGATATCCTACGGACATCCTAAGGTGATAATGGGATCTTCCCAAGATCTCCCATATGTCCTGAAAAGTTGTCCCCAGCATGTTCTAAGGATATCCTTGTGCTGTATGGGATATGAGAACTAAAAGAAAAACTATTTGTAAAATTGTTGATTCGCAATCTTTGCATTCTTTTGATAACCTGAATTCTATTTATGCTAGCAGTTGAAATCCTAAAATGAATTTGTCTTTCTTATTGGACAATTCTCCTTGTAACACCAGTTTCCATACAGTCTTCATAGCCGTGGGAGGTTATGTGGATACTGATTAACTCTGCATAGCCGTAGGGGTCTGTGTAGAAACTAGTGTTACCATGAGAATTGTCCAATAAGAAAGACAAATTCATTTTAGGATTCCAATTGCTAGCAGAAATAGAATTCAGGTTATCGAAAGAATGCAAAAATTGTAAATCAATAATTTTACAAATAGTTTTTCTTTTAGTTCTCATAGATAGTATGTTTCATTATGCTTAAATATACTTAAACAATATTGAAATAAATTTTTTAATCTAAAGTAACCAAGTTCGTCTATTTTTTGAGAAACATAATCATATTTTCTTAATTTAAATACAAATCTACAGTTTTAATATATTTTGAAGTTAGCCTTTTGTTAAATTGTCCATTTTTCTCATCTTAAAGTTTAAAACACTTATATTTAAATATAACAACTTCAAGGCAACCTAACTTGGAGATACCTGTTCAGTAAAGCGTAAATTGTTTGAAATACCAAGTCTAAATTTTTTATTTTCTTTACAACCTCCAAAGGTATCTTGTTTATAAATAAGTGCCAATTTGATGTAATCAAATTGTCCAGAATATTTAGTCAGATAAACATTACAGCACATTTTGCTATAGTTTTTTGAATACTCTGAAATAGCTTTGAGGTCGGCATTTAGTTAGTCCCTGCATTGTTTTATTTCTGAAATTATGCTAAACATTAATAAGCTCGATCATGCAACATATTGTCTCAGAAACGTTCAGGATTATGAAATCTCAGCGTAAGCTCAGGTTCTTCGAACCGGTTAATTTTTAACAATGAGTACTTGATTACAAGCTAGAATACGTCGTTAAAATCGCCTTGTCTTGTCTCTGGTAAATAAATTGCTGTTTCATTGCTCATTTTATCTTAATTTATTCTGTTACCGATGATAATACCTAATGATCATCGCAATCATTCGGAAAGAATGTCAAATATTATTTGAGAACTTTTACTCAGTAACAGGTGACAGACAAATTATTGTTAATAGATTCACGATCTTGATATAATGCTCTGGCATTTTATTACGGACGACAGTTGCTGAGAAAAGTATATTATAGATTTCTCAAATACCAAACAACTCCTGAGTAGAAAATGTAAAGGAATTAAATCATGAAAATTGAATTACTTATAATGCCTATATTAATTACACAGCCCCACAAAAAAAAGTTCTGTACCGGAAACATGAGTACATAGATTTTGTATACTTTTTGATGTTGAATCAGAATCCGCAGCCAAATACCGATTTAGCATAGGATTTTTTAGTAAAACTTAAGAACATCCCCTAAAATACAGTGTAATAGAGGGGATAATGTAAAGCCTTATAATAAAATGAAACAATTTGTAAATACGTCGAATTCAGCATAAAAAAATACACAAAATCTAAGTATCCATAGAACTTTTCTCTAACCCCCTTGTAGGGGTGGGTGTAGATTTAATTTGCATATATTTCGTTGTGATTTTCAAAACTTTATTTTAAAATGTTTTCTCAAAGTATTTTAGGGAATGCTTTTGCATTTACTAAAAAATCCCCTCATCAATCCGTTCTTGGGCTGCGGATTCGAATTCAGCTTAAAAAAATACACAAAATCCGTATACTAATATCCCTGGTACAGAACTTTTTTTGTGTAGCTGTATTATCTAAATTCAGACAATGCGAACGAAGGATTGCAAAAGTTTAAAATAAATTGTTTTAAGCACATGTTTTAAACATGTGGAAAGCACACTTGAATTTTAAACAAGTATTGGAAATTGGGTTTTAAATATTTGTTTTAAACATGTTTAAAATGAAATTATTTTGTATTGATTTTCTATTGAACAATTAGAGCTACGTACGAAATAAACATGTTGTTCCTTTATAAAAATAGGTATTATGTAATAAAAATTGAAATGAACAATGTATAAGAATAATTCTGACTAAATAATGGTGAACGGAATACATTGAACAGATCAATTCTTTTTTCCATAACAGAATAAGTGAAAAGAGTTCTGACAGAATAAACGTAAACATAACGGCATTGCAGGTGAGTAGAAATCGGAAAGACAAGTAAGTTAATTTTCTTAATTTGTTATGCCTTCTTGTTCACAATGTCTTGTGGTTCATGAATTATTATAGTTGGCTTCCGTTTGCTGCAAAGCACGTCTGATAGCATCCCGACATCTGTAGTGGTTACCTGTTAGTCACACAATCCTATCAAAGCTCCTTCTCATTAGCTATTTGGTGACATCAGCCCAACGCTTTGAAGGACTCCAAGTAAGATCCTTCCATCTGTCGCTACTCACGATTCACAAAGTATAATATGCACGTACTGCATCATTGGCAAATAATAATGTCACATAAATATAAATTTCGATTTTTTTGTCTCACTCTCCTTTGTTCGGAATCTCATAAAAGATAAAAAGAAATAAAGATATCACAACAGTCGCTTCTTAAGAATGATCCAGATATGACAAGTTAATATTTATTTTATAAATGAGTCGTTCACAAAATTCTTTTATGGAGATTTAAAGATGTCCCCATGGGGATATGTTTTTTTCTAAATCAGTCTGAAACAATGTAAAACAGAAATAGAACATTTTAAACAAATTAAGCAGGTTTTTATATTTTATTTAAAAAGAAACATATTTTTGCAACCCTCTGCGGACGTATAAAAGTGACTATGCGCGAATCTTAAATATATGCACTTTACCACACTTTCTATTAGATTAAATAATTGGGAAAAACTTTTCCAATTAAATGATGTAACGGTCAGGAGAATATTATGGTTCTAGAGTACAGAATAATATCATTTAAAATTGGAAGCATTCTTATGACAATCTTGAAAACTGACTTGATGTTCCTCAGGGATGTCCCTTCATACTTTCATCATTTAACAACAACTTACCAACACATACGAGTAAAACGATTGCCAGGAATTTTTACGTCAGGAAAAAAGTTAATCATCATTGGAATGTAAAAGTCAATAATATTACAATAGAGATCTTATTTTCGAATACATTTTCAGGTACAAGTGGACACAAAATTTCGTTTCATAACATACTGCACTGAAATATCAAATTTCAGTTTGGTATTCGCGCCCCTATATCTTTTTATTTCAAAAAAGGGTACAACAAACCATGTGATTTTTTTTTTCCTTCTTCCATTCTTTGGGACTTCCTGCCACATGTATGTCTTCTTTTTAAGTGGTGCTCGGGGAATCTACAAAATATCACAATTAACCAGTATGTTATTGATAAATAACCTCTATGCCTGTGACGTTTACGTCAAAGGATCAGTTAAAGGTTGCTTTTTTTTTAAATAAACAACACAAATAAGTATAAAAACTTGAAATTAAATATTTCGCTGACGTTTCTGAAATCTATTGTTTCCTTTTTCAAGACTTTTTTTGGAAAAATCTTTTTTCGTGCGTATTATAAATACACAGCTCTAAGAATATTTGTTATATTCAATATCCATAGATACTTACTATTTACATAGTTTTTGTACAATGTTAAGTTTGTGAAGTTCTTCTTTTAGCATTGGCAACCAACTTGTACAGACATCTATTCTACGGAACAATTCGACACACGTCGGCGAAATATTTAATTTCAAGTTTTATACTTATTTGTGTTGTTTATTTAAAGCAACCTTTAATTGATCCTTTGACGTAAAAGCCACAGGCGTAGAGGTTATTTATCAGTAGCACACTGATTAATTTGGATATTTTGTAGATTTCCCGAGCACCGCTTAAAAAGAAAACATACATGTGGCAGGAATTCCCAATGAATTGAAGAAGGATGAACTAGTGAATAAAAATCAATCAATCAATCAATCAATCAGATAGCTTATGAAATATTCCCCATTGAAGAAATTGAACAATATCGATCGTCAGACAATTATTACACCAGACGTAGATTTCACTGACCAGCAACACTAAAATAAAAAACAATACACTTAACATAGGTAACCATTACCTCTAACAACTTTTCAAATGCAAATAATATATAAAAAATACTGTAACAAAACTTCTTCAGGCTGTTTAAATTTGTTTTCTTTCTTTATTGATTATAAATTTAAAGGTCTATAATTATACACGTTGAGCGCCATAATGTGTGGTCCATTGAATGTTTAAGCTAGTCTATAGGAAGCATTAAACAAGTTGCCAGGCCAGCGCGTTCTATAACAACTTTTTCGTTCACACATACGGGTAGTGACTGGTTTATATTTTGTTTTGCATACAGCACACGAAATATATAACCATGCATACTAACTAGACCAGGTGCCATGGGCGTATGTGTTTCGAATGCATTTTGAGTGTAGTTTTTTGCTGGAATCAATTCAAAGAACACTACCGATTATAAAAATCCATGTTACTAGACGGTAACCTTGTCTCATATTGTTTAGAACAATTTTGTTTGTAGCAAAAAGGAAATATTAAATTTGTTCAATCAACTTTTATTATATTTTTTTATCGATTTCCAACAAGAAATGTTCAATAACTTTTTTTCGTAAAGTTGGTAGTTTCAATGTTATTAATTTTTAAAAATAGAAAAGTCGTGAATTTGTAAAAAAAAATGTTATGAGAGTCCGATTTTAATACATAAAGGGGATCTAGAACTCATTTGTAAACATAAAATTTAAGGTATTATGTCGTGAAAGTGGTCTGATCTTACTATATTCATAAAAAATGTAGGCTCGGTGTTAATAAAATTAAATCTGATATAGTAAAAGGCATTTTTTTTTATGACAGACCAGTTTTAATCTATAAAGAAGATTTCCAACTTCATTTTAAATATTACAAAAAGAAGTTATTAAATGATATTGTAGTTGAACGAAGTATCGCGCGTTGGAGGGACACAAGAATTTTAAATTAGAAAGACTCTAGTCGTGCGGTCGCAACGATATCTTTCAAAATCTACTCACAGGGGAGATTCTAGTAACACTTAAAACTCCCCAAAGATGAAAAAAACAAAATTATACTTACTCCGATTGCTGATCTTATGATCAGATCTTATAAACTGGCACTTTTGGAAACACTTCTTTGAATATTAAGACCGTCCATGGACTTTGTGAGTAATCGGACTGCTGTACAGACGAAATGGGAACGAAGTCAACCCGTCGAATCAATTATCCGATTCACGTCACAGAATGGCACGTCAGCCGTCAATCTTAGATTTAGTGAATCAATAAGAAAGCGAATTCAAAGTATATTTTCATTTCTTGAAATAAATTTCAATGCGACAAAAAGGGTGAAACTAAATATTTACTTCAATGAGTATTTAATACATTGTCTATTTTACAACCCTCCCCTGTATAGTCCTTCCAAGAAATTAACCTGTTTTTTCATTTGCTTACGTATTACAGGCATATTATAAAGCAGTCGATTTACTAACGTTGTTCTAAATAGACGTATTTGGTGTGCACTATATTAAAGTTTGTGAACTATTATTTCAATAATCAAGTAACCTTTAATACATTTTATTACGGAGAGTCATTATTCGGGTAAAAATGCGTATTTTTATCATTTGTAAAATATGCGGTTGTGTTATATATGTATAAAAAACATTTCCATTTGTACTTTTCTTAACTTTACATAGTTATAAACAAAAGTACCCATAGTACTTTTAGATTATAATTTATTCAGTTGCAGTATATGTTTGTGAAACAGAGTGTTATAAAATTGTTTGCTCGATTTTGTTCTTTTTTTGTAAATCATAATTAAGTTAAACGTAGCATAATTCTTTTCTTTCTAATAATGAGATTGTATGGTTAAAATATAACATTCCTTTAAGTTATCAGGTGTACAAGAAAAGAGTTATTGGACGCCTTACCGACAAGAGGAAAAAGAATGTGTCCGATATGGTTAATAAATTGCTTAGTTTTCTAATAGAAAAATGAAACATTTCAAATATGACTTCACGTCAAGAATTGAGCCTGAAATTATGTTGTGCGAAAGTGATGCTGAAAGTGCCTCTGATATTCGCTGCAGTAACTATGGTATCGAGAGTAATAATAATAATGGCGGTGAATAAATATTGTAGTATGTATGGTTCTTTAATATATATAGGGTTTATTGTTTCACAATTATCTTAATAAATAATTTAGAAATAAAATTAATATATTCAGCAGAAATTTATCGTTTTCACGGAAATGGCACAAATATATAACAGTTTTTAATGTTATTACAATTATCATTACCTAAATTTAACACATTTTTCTCATTTGCAACAAGAAGTTGCTGAAAATAATTTTGTCGTACTTTTGATGTCAACGGTACCACTGTGCAGCGGCGAGAGTTTAGGTAACAATCGACTGTACAAACAGATTCAGACTCCCAGTCAATTATGATAATAAAATATATGTCGAACATTTTGAAAATTATTCACTTTTAATTTTGAACTGAAATTTTCAAGCTTGAAATCTTATCAGGATGCCTCGAGAGCATATGTATGTGAGATCAATGGTTTTCCATCTGAAAAGACGTACTGACGGCATTGAACCCAAAGATAATTTCTTTCCGTCGACTCGTGTCCGAGCGACCCTTACTCCCTCTTATGCCTTTTTATGAAGTAGTTTGGGTCCGTTGGAAGTGATTAATCGGCTTTGAATTTTTTGACCATTTTTGATGGACGTTTTTGGGGCTCGGACTTGGAGTAATCTCCGCCATTTTCAGAATAATTGAATGTGGATGTTGGTATTTACTTGAAACACTGTCCGATTGATTTTTGCTTAAATTTTGACATTTAAAATAGCTACTCGCTACATCCTGACTGAGATTTCCACCCTGTACAAATCTCTTCGTGGTACTTTCGAAAAAAGTAATTTCGTTGTAGTTTCGAAATAGTGTATTATTCAACGAGCATATAATGATGGCTATTATTCACGAGGGTGAAGTTTAAGATACGAGCCACAGGCGAGTGTCGTAAATATCCAGAGTGAACAATAGCCATTATATGCGAGTAGAATACTATAGTTTGTCCACGACTATTAAATATTTAATATTTATTTAATTCGTCTTCATTTCATTTCTCCTATTTAAGAAAGATTCATATGTCATCATGTATAATTTTTTCGATTTTTCGGGCAAGAAGTTTAATGAGGCGACTTCTGCAGATTTCTTTATCTCGGCGGTGCCAAAGAAATCTCGTTTTCACTGTCAGTATCCATTTATCTAATTATATGACTCTTTTTGAATACCTAACATGTAAAATTGTTGTAAATAACATTGGCGTTGAAATCGCACAAATTTTGACGTTTCAAATCAATTACAGAATTAGGCTTTGACACATTGTCATGGCTTACTAATAAAATAATACAATTCGTAGACACGTAGATAAATGGTTTCAAAAACAATGTGGGGGATTGTCGCGTGTTACTAATAGATGATGCTTTGAAAAAAACTTACTAATGTAGTTTTTGAGTGTTCATTAAAGTACCTCTTCAGCATGTAGGTACCACTTGAGTGCTTCCTAGAAAACTTGTCTTTTGGGTGCTGCAAATTTGACGTTTTAAATTTTTAGTAAAAAGTCACTAATGCCATTTCTTATAAACAACTGACTGTCCCCATTATTCACTGCAATCAGTGAATAATGAAATCATTATTCACTGCAGGGAATAATGGATAGCATTTTCCTTGAAGAAACACATACATAATGAGTACATTATTTAGTAATCGTGGACAAAAATCATTTCGTGGTACTTTCGAAAAATCGACGAGCGGAATGGAGCGGTTTTTCGCCCTTTTCCATCCTTCCTTTCGAAAAGTAATTAATTTTCGAACAAAGGCGATTCATCGCCTCCCTCGAGCTAATAAATTTTACCAAGATTTTTTCATAAGAATTTTGGGATAATTTTTATTTTTCTTAAATATTTTATATTTTATATCAGTTTACAGGGTTTGTTAACAATATCAACGGTCAGATCTTCAATTCATCTCATGGGTGAACACTGCTCAAATAAAATGAAGTCTGACATAGTAAAAAAGGTTTATTCATTGGCATACCAATCTCTATAGATGGAGAAGGTTTTAAGCTTTATTCAAAAACGTGGTGTTATGAGATGTAATTTTTGTGAAAAAATTAAGGTATAAAAAGAAGTCTGACAGGCGTTAATTAACAAAATCTGTCAGTAAAACATGGTTTTTTCAAAACTATATATTATTGTCAATAAATGGTAAAAATTTCAATTTGGTGTTTCTTTGGAAATGTATATTACTTTCGTCGTTTCAAAACTTAAAAAAAAAACAAAAAATAACATGTGAAATGTAGTCTGATGGACTTAAAACATTTTCAACAAGTTTCCTACCAATCTCATATGTTTATCTTTTGCTTTTATATGAGGAACAAAGTCTGTGTTATGGGAGCATGGGCTATAATGTGTGAAATAATTGATATAATAGCCACAAGTAAAAATACTCAAAATGATTCTTCTTGAATGGACAGAAAAAGTATCATGAAGTTTCATTGATCAACTCTTGACAGGTGGCAGATCTAATCAACATCTTTAAGTAACTGAGACTACGTAAGCTCCTCTGTGTATGTTTATGACACCACTACGTAAACGCTTTTACGACTCAGTGACAGTACTATCGGTCATTCTGTGTAAGCATATAAAACATCATCTCTAAAATAATAGTACGACCTTTAAACCACGAAGAGTTGTTCACAACAGTTGCCTCTTTCAGTTTCATATAATATACGAGAAATACTGTTTATGTATGAACAGTTACATTAATATTAGAAGAAATCCGTGAGATTCAACACAAATAACAACAACGACTACACAGCTCGAATCGCTTCGTGTTCTCAATTTTTAGGTCTCATTATCCGTCAAGCGTTTAATTCGTAAATACGAGTGTAGATAACAATTAAAAATGTATGAGTTTTAATAGCATCGTGAGAAAAATTCGCGTATGGGAATTTGTGCGTTGCTATGGCCAGGAAATTCAGCTGGTCGAAAGAAAAATTTATTTGAAAAATATTCATTAGCTCTTTTACATCTATTTAGGCAAAGAAGATGTCTTAACTAAAATACGATTCCATGAATCACTAAATAAAACTTAATATAGGCGTTTGAATCTCCAAATGCCGTTAACATAGAATATATTTAAATTTAATTCTTTATACAGGGTGTTGAAAGCAAGCATAGTGTTTCCTTAAATTGATTTACATTAATAAAATGTAGAAGATTTCCTAGAAAATAATGAAATTAAAAGCCATGGACAGAATGGAATAGAATATTTTTTCCTTCAGGAAGAAGCCATGTCCCGAACAAGTGCGGAAAATATTTCCCATTAGATTTTTGTCATTTTTTGACAGTAACCTTAAAACTTTTCTCGATCATTCAAAATGCAATTAGAAATCCGAAAAATCATACGTTACCTACCTGTAGACTTTAAAAATACTTTTCGTGGCATAATAGATATTCAGCCCCTTTCTTTGTTTAAGTTGTTGCTACATAAATAAAATTAAATGCATTTTTTTATTGTCACAGCTTTTTGCAAGAGTCAGTTTTTAAAATTTATTTAACAAGAAACATATGCAAGAAAAGGTCTAAAAAATCTGTTGTGCCATGAAAACTGCTTATTGGAGTCCACAGATGACACGTAAGATTTTTCAGAATTTTAATTATGTTTTAAAGACAGAGAAAACTAGTAATGGTCTAGGTGCCCGCGTACAAAAAATTAATTTATACATATCCTCTTGTAACTTCTTGTATGACTTAATTGCGCCTAACCCACAACTTTTTTCCTTTGAGAAAATTTTCGAAAATGTGGCGTTCCCTCTCCACTTCTGCCGAAAGATTTCCACGCGTCGTACTGGAAAATCGGTAAATCTATTTTGTCGGAGTTTCGGAAAATTTTCCGACAAAATAGATTTCCCGATTTTCGCGTGGAAATTTTTCGGAAGAAGTGGAGGGGGAACGCCGCGTTTTCTAACATTTTCGCAAAGGAAAAGAGTTGTAGATTGGGCGCAATTAAGCCATACAAGAATTTACAAGAGGATATGTATAAATTCATTTTTTCACCTAGACTATGAGTTTACTATTAAATATTCTTACATGTTTATTTCGGAACTCCATTAATTATTTACTATACCTCATTTTTTTGTGATGATTATTATTTTACAAAAGTGTATCATGTATCAAAAAAGTGACAAAAGATTGCATTTAAACTTTTTTGCAGCTTTTGAAACACTAAATCAAATAGCATATATTGAACGTTTCTACTCGAAATTATAGTGATTTAAATATGGAGATAACACGACATGTTTCCCAAAAATGGCCTATTTTTAACCGTTAATATAAATACTCATTATAGATATCGAAAGAAAAAAACATTTGCCTGAAGAATACTTCGTTTTTTTTATTTGACTCAAAAATTACCAGAGTAATTTAAAAAGTACTTTGAGTGAGCACTCGATATTATTTAATTTTCATTCTTAATATGTCTACTATACCACATAACCAAAAAAATTTTAAGGGGTGGGAGCAAAAAATGTATAACTTTTTAAAACAAGGATCATCCTAAATTGAAAAGTTTCAATGAGTTTATTGGCACTTAAAACAATTACCTATATTTTTTAATTTGGTCGGTCTAGCATTTGAAGCACGATTTTTTTGGAAAACGAAGAATTTTCACGAAAACTCTTTTAATGTGTTTCTGTTATTATCCATATCATTCTCCATAACTTTTTATTGCGTGGCCTTGACTGACAATTGTTATAAACTGTGTTATTTTTGTTAATTTGTTGACACAATAAATTTCGGCCAACGTTAAAAAAGAGATTTTTACCTAACTTGGTGGAAAATAACAGCTTTTTAATTTTTGTGAATTTAAAAAGAAACGCGTATTTTCCGAGGAACAAATGTTTGAAATTTTCCAAAAAGAAGGTAGGGGAAATCAAAAATTGTTAAGAAAAAAATTGAAAAATTCAGGTAGGTAGGTAAGTTAATTGTTTTTAATACAAATCTTTTTTTTCTTCATCGACGTTTCTATGAAATGCAAATCTGCAAGAGTTTCTCGGACAACCTTATAAAAATAGGACAAATTTTCCGACCTATGAGGGTTTGATTTTCAAAAAATATAAACAATAATTTTTTCATCTAAAAGTGTAGAAAAACGACCTATTTTCCACGTAAAAATTATATAAAAACTTCAAATTTTTATTTCTGCATACCAAACGGAAAATACGTTTTTCTTAGTTCAGAAAATTGGAAAATTTTGGAAAATTGTATGAAGACAGTTAAAAATACTGGAAAAGTAAAGAAAAATTACTTTGACTCCTTATCTTCGTTGATAAAACCTTTGCTTTAAACAATACAAGGCATTAAATAATGAAAATGACTGGTAGTGGATTGTAAAAAAAAAACAGGTAATGCACTTAAACATGGTATTAATTTATTCTTTACTTTGTTTAATATTATGTGTAGAGCAATACATACAGTCGTTTAGTTAATATGACAATACGCTTTTTTGAGCTATAATCGATTTTAGACTATTTATTATTTTATTTTATTTCTTAATCAATATTCTTATATAACATCAATATAAGTATACCTTTTTTCTTTTAAAGTAGATCAACATGCTACGCAAATAATAAATTTTTTCTCGTTAATATCTCACGTTTACTTAAAATATTACTATAAATATTGTAGAATATTTACATTTATATTTGAAACCGTAACTAGAAAAATTCACAATATAAACAAACTATTACATAGTATAGGGATTATTACTCTTTTGTGTTAAATTTAATTTTTGTAACTTTTTTCTTCAGCAAACACAATAAGTGTGTGTCTCAGGACTTTGAGAACCATTCCATATTACTTTTATCGAAAATATTTTCCTGAAAAATTTTCCAATTGTATTTTCCCTATTTGGTATGCAGAAATAAGAATTTTGAGACTATATAATTTTCACGTGGAAAATAGGCCGTTTTCTACAGTTTTGGATAAAAACTATTTTTGGAAATCAAGTCTTCGTAACTCAGAAAACATGCATTTTCATGGAACGTAACAAGAATATTGAAATGTTAAGAAAACTTTGTTCTCCTTGTCTGAATTTTTCCAGATTTCTAAAAATACTATTTTATTATACCTGAGTTATAATCTCTGCTTTTGAAATTAAAAAGCGTGCAAAATCGGGCCTTTAAAGCATTAGTGCTCTAAAGTTGCTTAGGTAACAACCAATTTTAAACAATGATGAATACACAGGTATTGAGCAACCAAACAAGAAAATTCTAACCATCTCTATGTTACCGATTAAAAATGAAATTCAGAGATTACCTTGTAAATTGAATCTATAGTAATTAATAACTAATCTATGAGAACTAAAGGAAAAACTGTGTGTTAAAATATTAATGAAATCTTTGCACTCTTTCGATGACCTGAATTCTGGTTATGATAGCAAATTAAAATCCTAAAATAAATTTGTTTAATTTCTTATTTGAAAATTCTCATTCAACAACTAGCATCGGCACAGTTCCCTACAGCCATGTAGATTAAACTAGTATCTACACCCCTACGGTTATGAAAACTCAGTTAAAATGAGAAAACCTTATCTTAAAAAGTTTTCATTCTAATGGATTACATTTTCATGAAATCTATCATTCTGTTTTGGAAATGCTTAGCCTTTGATACGTTTTTCGCCCTTATTCTGGAGCTCATCAGAAATACACGACGCCACCCATAAAGATGTTTCATGCAACACCAAGACAATTCTAAAAATAAGTATGACAATAATTATTAATTATAAATTAAACACTGCTTTTAGATGAATCAATCAATATATTATAAATACTCTACATATGTTTCGGCTTATTAGGCCTTTATCAAGAGTATTACATAGCAGTGTTTAATTTATAATTAACATTTATTTTCAAGATGTTTCATAAGGTGCCTACCACAAGTTCAGTTCAGTGTAATAAGTATGACTGTGTGGATGCTAGTTGTTGAATGAGAATTTTCAAATATGAAATTTTACAAATTCATTTTAGGATTTTAATTTGCTAGCATAATCGGAATTCAGGTCATCAAAAGAATGCAAAGATTTCATTTTTACACATAATTTTTCTTTTGGTTCTCATAGATAGTTATTTTCTCTGCTGTTTGCAAAATCCCATAAGGAATATGTTTCAATACAATTTAAATAATATTTCACTTTTAAACATCCGTATCTTAGAAAATGTGCGCTTTTTTAATTAACTGGAGTAAAGAGTTGTTATTTTCCATCAAACTTAAAAATCTTTTTTTCTAACTTCGGTCTAATAAGTTTACAAATTAACAACAAAGACATTGTTTATAACAATAATTGTTGGTTAATACTACGCAATCAAAAGTTATGGAAAACGATATTGATAGTAACAAAAACAAATAGTTTTCGTTTTGAATACAAATTCCAACAGTCGTAGATTTCCTGTTGAATGAAAGCAAGCGCCGCGACTTTTTGTAGAAATATGACATTAATACAACATCTTATTAAATGTTAAGTAAAAGAAAATAGGCGGCAGGTGTACTTAGCGGCTATATGTCTATATGTACATTTTTATAACTTTATAACAGAAATGTAGTTCACCTTGCATTAAACCAGTCAACACATCTAATTTTTTATTATTTCCGCCCATTAATATTTATTCACCATCGTTGCCTTAGTTTATCGCAAGAGTCGGCCTCATCGATTCTTTTATCTACATCAAAAGAGTTAAATCGTAATGGAGGGAATAATGTTGCAGAGTAATATACGCCTATGTTGTAAAAACCCCTTGAGTAATGAAACGTCTTATTTAAAGCGAATTTAAATTGATTGGTGATTCAATGGCGATGATTTAAGGACGTGACATTCTTTTTCAGCTTGTAGCTCATCACTCTTGTTTTCGGATAACTGTAATTAATATTCGCAGTAACTGTACGTACCGGTTTTCGTTGGTTCCATGTTGAAATTAATTTAATCTTTATTATAATCTAGTAAAAACAAACTTTAAGAAAAACAATACTATCTATTCAAATTATTAGTTATTTTATTATTTTAGAATTGATGATTCTGTAGCTCGTTTTTCTGTCAAACTGAGTTATACTTGATGTTGCAGAGATCAGCGTCAGTTGTTCTGAATATTAAACAACAAATTAGGTTTTATACAAGCTAGGTCTTAGGTATTTCAGTTAAAAGAACTGTTACCTAAGGAATCACTACTTCCACATCCAAATTTTCCGTTCAAGCCTCTTCAGACGAGAACATCTTTTTACTGTATTTGCACTCCAGTATGTGGAAATATTTTCTCATAGAATTTTCATAATGTAATATTTTGAATCGTCTGCTTCGAGGTGGTATAGCGGGTGTCTGATGCCAGATAATGTTTTGTAAACTTTTGTTTTTATACATACTCTAAATCGACATTTTATTTTGTTAACTCCTATAATAATGGAGTGGGAATGTTGGAGGTGATGGGGGAGATGGGTAGGAATATAGGATCGGATATGTAGATGTGAGATACTTCTTTTAAGTTTCCATGTTTTTTTTTTTAGTTTCTATTTGTCATTGTCGAATGGGATGAGTAGGCATTTGTGAGATGCTTCTTTTTAGTTTCCATGCTTCTTTTAAGTTTCCATCTATCATCATCTCCTTATTTATTCTTCTTCTAAGTTTTCTGTTTCTTCTGTTTCTGAATCTAGCAGTGTGCACCTTCTCCTGTCCGCTTGAGTCCATAAATGGTTTCATGTTTTCCAGAAATCTGTGGTTTTGTTTCAACATCCTGCATTAGTGCGTCCATTTCGTTTGTCTGCCAAGGCATACGTATGTTATAGACGGAGAGCTGGCTATGGATATTAAAAATGACAAGGTGCAGTGAAATTTTTTATGTAAAATCCCTCCTTGCTAACTGAAAAGTACAAAGCGTTAATTTTCTATTAAAATAAAATCTTCACCATACCGGAGCCGCATATGTTAAGGCCGGTCTCACAATAACAGTGTAAATTATTTTTTTATTCTGTCTGCTGAGTCTACTATTCCTGGCTAGGAGCGGATACAGACTCCTGGACATGGAATAGACTATTCGTACAGTTTCGTTAATATGTGGGTTGAACGTCAGTCGGTTGTCCAGTCTTATGCCCAAATACTTCATGCACTCCCTTTCTGAAATTTTGTTTCCCCTTATCAAAATTGGGGTTAAAATCTTATTTACTGTAAATCTGCGCGTGAAGACTATAGATTCTGACTTCTCCGCATTTACCCGAATCTTCCACTTGTCGTAATACTCTGTGTCACGAAGCATGTTAGCCGCTTGTGCATTATGACTATGCGCGTACATGGCTGTGTCATCAGCGTACTTAGCAAGTTTAGTATTAGGGAAAATGGGGAAGTCAGATACGTACAAGTTGTACAGTTTTGGACCAAGGACCAACCCCTGAGGAACACCCGCGCGAATGTCCCGCAATGTTGACAGTTTGTTATTCACTCGCACCTGGAGCCTTCTGCCAGTCGCTGTAAATGTCGTCGCTTAACGCGATGTTCTACGGTCGCGGTCGGGGTGGACTTGAAACTTCAATTAGTCTCGTCGAAAAAAGCAAAACATGTATTTTTAAATGTTCATAATTAAATAAATACATCAGCAGGAAGGCTTCCTAATGTTTACATCGCCAGATCGAAATTGGCATTTTGACAGCATCGTTAATTGCATGGGCGAAATCAAAGATTCGAACCGACTGAAGTGAACGAAAAATATCATTTTTTGACATTTCGCGAATTTGATTTCTTTTTTGTTCCATTAATGTCACTGGTACGTTAATAACCGGAGAACCTGGAAGAATAGGGAGATTTTAAATATAAAAACAAAATCGAGAGAACTGCACCTTGACCAATGTTAAATTATAATACTTTGAACAATTTTCTTACAAATTTCTCGACTTCTGGCAACGTTTAATCCCCGACCTAGACTTCTGACAATAATTTTACGTAATTTCTACAGTTAAAAACTATAACTACATGAAATTTCAGGCTGCACCCAAAAATGTTATTTTTAATTGACGTGTTTGACCGCCCGCCCACACTTCCCTCCCCGCGATGGACTTCTGGCTGCAGGGCTATGTACTTTTCAGCTAGTAAAAAGGGTTTTTACATAAAAATTTCCACTGCTCCCTATTATTTTTAATTTCCGTTGTCAGCTCTTAGGCTATTAGCTTGCTGCAAGAAGCTTTTATTTATTAACCGTTCCACAGGTAAATATCCATTTATGGTGGAATTGCAAGGAAGAGCCCTGTCTCGTGGTAAAAAAGATCTTTTTACACCGGGTTATGTGAAAAAGGGCCGAGAAAATATTTTATTCACCCTGTATATTGGTTTGTCTTTGTATAGTAATTAGTTTCAACAGCCGCTTTATAATTCCAGACATTTTTCTCTTTCATTACCTATGTTTAATACATTTTCAATTTTACTTTTAGTTTTTTCGAATTTTATTTAAAAAATAAACTAATATACTAGCGAGTCGCAAATGATTGAGAGCGGTCCGAGAATATGTTTTTTATACCTTGTATAATGGTTTGTTTTTGTATTAATTAGTTTCAATTTCCGTTTTTCAATTCCGCGTATTTTTCTATTTTATTACTTGCCTCCTAACAGACAGGTTTATTTTTGAGATTAATAAGAAGCTGTTTAAAATATTATGTTTTGAATTAATAAATTGAGTTGATAAAAATTAAGTTGGTAAATTTATTAAAGTAGTTAGATAGAATAGAATAAAATAAAATAAATTAATTTATAGCTTATCTTTCTGTAGCATCTTGTATTGTGATTGCTGTTTTATTTTCTTTCCTTACTTGGGTTGATTTCGTCCACTTAAAAAACTTTCCACTGCACATAATTACCTTAAGTCAAAACACAGCTAGTCTGTCTACATTGCTTTGTAAACAAAGGTGTCTTATTGTGATACTAACTATTTATTGCCCAGCTTTCTTTATTGCAATAAACCACTTAAAATGGTCTTCCTGGGCCATCTTGGGTGTAGGTAGATACACTGCATTTGTACTTGTTTGCTTTATTTGATACTATTAAAAACCACTGTACCAGTAATTATTCATAACATATGAGTGTTGTTTTTCTATTAAGGTGCTTCATTCTATGCGGAATTTTTAGATCTACTAAAGAATGGAAAAATTGGAGTCAAGTCCTCTCTGAGGGTGGTTCTTGGTGATAATAGGGTGATTATCCACCGTGAGAGCTCTTGGGACCCATATTTTTATCTTCTGAACACGTGAAAAAATTAAGAAAAGCATATAAATTATTTCACCCTTTTTTGTCTAATTTTCGTGAATTAAATTAATATAGTGTTGAAATTTCAGTCACAGTCTTAATGTAGGTGTTGGAAAACGAATTGTTATTCACAGTACAAATAATATTACATTAAAACAAAGCGAATTTAATTGTTAATGATGATAATTTCAGTTTAGACTTGAACTTAAGTAATATGCTCATTACACTAATACCATCAGATATATTTACGGTCAGTCCGCTCGAGAATTATATTAATGTTCGCAGCTGTAACATTTTTTCATTTTCATAGTTAAGAAACTTTATACTTTACCTCATATTTCCTCATGACGTGTCCGGGCTATATAAAATTTCATTACCCACCTAAATAAACTTATTGTTCCCCTTTACGCTTCATCTACAATTCCTGCCATTCTGCTAAAATGCGGTCATTTTTCGTCGCCGGAACGACTCTCGGTTAATAAGACATGACAGATGACAGATAAGTTGCTTGATTCGCGGGTGTGTTTGTGGCTCCACAAAAGTAACGCCAGGGACAGGCCGGGGACAGGAATTATAATGGATCTCCATAATAAACTTTTGCAAATTATAGGTACTGTTAGTTGGAAATATTTTTAATTTGCAGTATATAAAATTCCCAGAAGTTTTATAAATGAAAAGTATATACAGTATGTCGCAAGTTTCATAGAGCCACAGTTATATCTCAGAAACGGCTATTGAGACTTTTCTTAAATTTGGGTAGTAGTTGAATTAGAACTTATGGTCCAGTAAGTCAGGGATTTTACCTACAAAAATGAGTAACGGCAAACCGAGGTATGTAAATAATCGGAAATTTTCCGTAGAATTCAATGAACTATTTTTAAAACAACAAATGACGAACTTGCGTCCTCTTCAAAATGGCGGCCAAAGTTTGCGAAAACAGGTTTTTGCGTTAAAAAAGAAAAGTTGGCGTTGCACAAAAAAAAGTTTAATGGCAGAGTTGTGTAACTTTTAAATGCGGATCGAGCCGGCCCAATCCAATCGTAGAAAATTGCAAAATTAATTAGTTATTGCAAAAAAGACGTTAAAAATCGCATATTTTTTAAATACCTGTATCTCCTTGAAGAGAAAATATTCTTTAACAAAACTTGGTGAGAGCGTAGTCCAAGATATGTCGAATAAGACCATTTTTACAGATTTGCAACATATTGCAAATTTCTTGCAAAAATCGATTTTTTCGAAAAAAACGCGTTTTTTTCAATGTCCAATAGCTCATACAGGCCATCATATTTCTATACCACACCGGTCCGAAAAGTTTCTCTAACAGTTGACCTGTGCAATTTTTGCGCATATCACAAAACGATCCCTAATATGCGAAAAATCGGTCAAAAAGTCGATAATTTTTTTTACCCCAAAAAACTTTGAATATTTTTGAGACTTTAAATTATATTGGAATGCCATTATTACCAATGGATAGCCTGGCATTTTTCTACAAATTTTCAAAAAAATAATTGCTCTCCGACCTTCTGGAGCCGAGATAAATTTTTTTTAAGAAATTCTTGTGCCATTTTTTAAAATAAAGGGCTAAAATTTGCAGTGGTTACTGTTCAATATTTACATTTTCAATAAAAAAATTTCGGCACTTGATCGACCATTGCTGAGCATTGCAAAATCAATTAAACTCGGAACTCGACGCTTCAGCGCGTGTTATCTTGCGCTAGCGGTGGGAGAGCCAGCTCTCAGTGAAGCCTTGCGTAAAACTGATCTCTATCCTGTTTACACTACTTTGGGGGGTCATTATGTTTATTGATTGTATCCGTGAAAAGTAATGTACCCCTTTCAAATGAGCCCAATTTACAATATGTGCGACTACCAAGGAATACTCATGCATCAACATCGGGCCTATCTTTACGTCTATACTCACACTACCCATGCACAGTGGGCTACGTAGATCTAGACCGTTTTATACGTGGACCGTTCTCAGAGATATGTGTACATTTAAAAGATTATAGTTCAAAACTTACCCCTGTTTGTCTTTGTCACGCCTGTTGCTTCACTACGATTATCTAACCTTGATGACTCGAGTTTCCACTAATAAACAAGTAAATGAAACACGCATTTTCAACACTATATTTTACAAAATAACACGTTACAAAAAAGCAATCGGTTTGGAAAATAGAACAACTTCAATTAAAACAAAATAAATTACAATTTAAAAGATAAACAAATAAGAAAATTGAACCGTAGTCTCGAACTTAGGCAAGAAAAATTACTTTGTTAAAGGAGAAAATCATGTACGCTCAAATTCAAACTGATTGCCAGAAGGGCCAGGAAATACAATAGCCTTAACTAGCATGAAATTAATTATTTCTGAAAACTATACTTTATAAACTAGTGCAGAACCGCCAGTTGCCAGAGACAATCTGAATGAGGCAACGTTTAATTTGAGAAATCTGATGACATGAAGTTAAATTTTATAACAGAAGCTCAAAAATACAAATACCTATACCAGGTAACACTAAAATTATCACGATAAAAGCAGGCTGATGTCACGTCATCTGTAGCTGATCGGAAAATATCTTTCTTTCCGGACGGGATTATCCTGGTCAATTTTTAGTTAGTGGTCCTTATCCACTCCAAAGCAATACATCGCCCGCCTCGATAACATTTTAGGGTTTGTCAAATATCGTCCCAAACTATCTACGAAATCGTGCTATTATATTGCAAGTAATTTTAATTCCTTTACGTTTTATTACATTTGTAACATTGCCAAAGAAACATCAAAATTTTGTTATGTCTCATTTATATATTCGAATTGTTTTTGTAACTTACTGTCCAGATTTCAATACAGTCGGACTTTTCGTTCTTAAGTTATCGTGCTTACAAGAAACGTGACGGACGGACAGACAGACGGTCAGTTTTTTTTTGCACATCCTGGATGTGATGTTGCTCCACACCCAGATATGTGAAGGTCTCCCCGGCATCCAAATGTCTCAGCATGCTTCCGTCTGCGAGCTGCATGTCTTCAGCAAAGTCCCCGCATCGTCCACTCTAGAGATTGACGACCGCGCACTTCTCAACGCGAACTCCATGTCAATGGCTCACGTGTACTCTACCATCCTAAGAGCATTCTGAAGTTCACGCTCTCCGGAGGCAAACAGTTTGAGGTCATCCACATAAAATAGATGGATGACCTTATGCCTCCGGTTGCTGGGTGGTCCACAATAGTACCCGCGAGTTTGGCCGAGTTCAACAGATAACGGCAACAGTGAGATGCAAAACAGGATGGGACTCAGAGACTCTCCTTGGAAAACTCCTCTTTGGAATACCACCTGCTCTGTAGTAACCCGCTGTGCACCGGATATTAGTGGTTCTGCTACCGCATTATTATTATTATTACGATTGCATTTTTAAGGTATCAATAAAACAAAATATTACAGAATTCGAGTCCCTCATTTGACTACATGCTTTAAATTCTATGACCTTCGTGAAATTCTGTGTAGCAAGAGGCAAATGGTCTTAAAGAATCTCATGCGATTCTTTTCTTCTGATAGTTCAGACAGCCGATTCTCTAGTTTAGCTAGGTCATACTTTCTTTCAGAGAGTATCAAAGCAGTATTAAAGTTTAGACAACAATCAGATAAGTAAAAGTGCATCATGGATCTACAAGATATGACAGAGGGCAGTTAGTAGTAATCTAAGATAAGTGAGTTTCTTTTCTTGTTAGCTTCTCTACAAATCGCAATGAATTCCTTGCGCAGCACGATTGATAATAAGTTGCAGGATTGCAACATATGGGAAGACAATTTGAGGTTAGCAGTTGAAGAGAGAGAGAGAGAGACTGACGAAAATTAGAGTAGAGTAGGTAGTTATATGAAGGGGAGCTAGATATTCAAGGGGCAATAAACCGAAATTATTAGAGTTTTTAAGTCTTCTCATACGATCTCTTTTTTGCATACTACATTGCATTGGGATCTTGTTCTTCACCATTCATGTCAGCGGTAGATATTAAAAATAAGAAGGGGTGAAAATGGAACCCAAAGGTACACCTAACGAAGCATACTTGGATTTAGTAGTCTTATTTTCTATTAAGACTAATGGCCGTACGTTATTCAAACAGTGAGTGATTTGCAATGGACAAATAATAAACACATTATTTAATCCTGTTCATCTCCTCAGGTTTTTATATATTCGTGCCTAAAGTAAGATCTCAATACGTTTGAATCGTATGCTAGAAAATCGTCCTATATATCACGAAAATTTCGCTGTCTTCAATAAGTAATAAAATGTAAATACCCGTTAATGTATGTATTTTCAACAGTATGTATGCCAAATATATGAAACAGCGTTTTGCTAGTTATATTTTAATGAATATTGGATTGGACACGGTGACTATCGATGTTGCATAATGCCTTCAGGGAGTTTAACAGAACAGATGACCTATGTGTATAAAAAGCGGAATTCGTGTCTAATAAACCATACCTTGGGGATATTAATGAAATTTCTACATGAAATGAACACACAAATACGTCATCTCTTGGCAGCAACCTATATATCTCCTCATTACAAATTCCAAATTGTTGGCATGATTTTTTATCAGATTAGTTCCAGCAGACAATCCGGAACAGTTACTATTTTTTTAACGAACGGCACTTCATGAAAGACAGGCCTGTTATACCATAGAGACGTGAGTGCGAGTGTTCCAATTAGTTTAGTTTAACTGAATACATTTCAAAGCTATTCAGTCTAGCCAATGACGGTGTGATGTTGGACAGATTTGCTGAAATTCAAGTTTTATTTATTATAGGCACTTCAAACACAATTTTTAGGTAATTTAGTTTTATATCTTTCACAATATATTCGAGCATTTATCCTAATTATATGCAGGTAATCTTGATATGAACAACACCTAGTTGATTTTCTCAAAATATCTATTATGCGTTGCCAATAACATTTTAAAATTTTAAAAAATCGTTCATTCATACATGCTGTGCAGTGTTTATTAATTTTAATTATATCTAACTAATTTTGCAACCGATTTACAAAAATTAATCCAAATTGTTAATAATAATTTATACTTTAAATTCTATGCAAATGCATTTTAAGCGACCGAGAAAAGTCGTAATGTTGATAAAATATCAAACCCCATTTTTGAAACCTTGGTAGCTGATAGAAGCTATCAAACTACTATCTTTTCTGTGTTGTATAACCATTATTTTAGAGAACTTTCTTATGTTCTACTAAAAAGAGACGTGGTGTTTTGTCGAATCTCGCTTAGATCTCAAAACATTACATACGGAAAAGTATAGAGCCCCTTTATTTGGTTGCAATATTGTTAGTAACATTTTAACCCGGAAGGAAAAGGCACACATATCTCATAAAGTTAGTATTCCATTTTCATGACAGCAACCTTGGAACACTGATGTCACTGGCCTGGAATGTGTCAGTAATACCCTGTATTCTTCATATTCACAATATCCTGCCAGATCTTCGTCATTCATGACGTCCTAGTTGGTATCTATTTGCTGTAGGGCACGTCTGATCGCAGTCGTGTTTGCCTGTTAGGCTCCTTGGTGTGAAACATTTTCAACCAGACGGGCCAAATGTTCATGTGTTCCCTTCTACAACAATACTACAGTCCCATTGTCCCATTTCACATTATCAGAAGCCCTACAGTAACAATAAATGAATTATTGAAATGAATAAACACGGTCTTTTAATTAAGCATCAGTTTGTCTCCTTGTCGTCATGAACTAACACGTCTTTTAATGTCTGATTGACTAATTCTTGTAGTTTCTTAGGTGTTGGTTTTGATAAGGTTACTGCAAGGTCGCCGCAATATTACTAGATGACCTTTAGTGAGATGGGTACTTTGATTACTGTACCATATGCTTACAAAGTGATCACTTTATGAGCATATAATACGTAAAGGTAATTATATAATTAACTAGGTGCCAAAATCGTTTATCTTTATCCATATGTCATTTACTTGAGCTAATTCTGATATATTTTTGTGTATGTATGCCTGTAAAAGTATTTGTTTTTATATCTCTGTTCGTTTTTTTCATTCTCTTTAATTGATATGCAGTGTAATTGCACTTATATGTGTGTATATACAAGCATGTGTATATGTGAATTATATTCGTATATGTGCGTATATGTATAGATGTATATTTCGTTTCCTTCTTTATGACTGTATTTTCTTCATTTTATTAATTAAATTATCTCTATGTACTGTAATATTAAATATTATTTTTTAGGAATTAAATTCGTATGAAGTAAGAAATAAGTAAATAAATTGAAAGAATAAAAAATATGCATATGCATATGCATATGTATATGTAAATTATATGCATATTGTGACGTTGAAAGAAAGGTTTCAATCGGTGTTAAAATATTGCACAAGTTGTTCAAGTGTGGGCCACTTTGCGAGCAACGTAGTTAGCGTCAATGGTTTAACGTGGCCAGCACAGCAAAGATACGGAGAGCAAATAGGGCATTGAATTCAAGGCTTGGGCGCCATGAATACCTAGTATAATCAAGAAAAAGAAAAGTTAAAGATAAGCAAAGGACAAATATTACATATATACAACAGTACTATATTACTAAATCTTATATTACAAAAAAATGGAACTACCACAGCGTCAATAATACTGCATAGCAACAACACCACAAAAAGATAATACTAGATAATTACCAATATGCCTACCCACTGAAACATATCCAAAACAAAAGTACTTTGACAGCGAATCCGCAATACTAGTAAAATTCAAATATCATGTTATCAAATAACTATGATTACGTTAAGCGTTGACAACAAAGAATCGATATAAATACTTTTGATTACATGTAATAATCAAAAGTACTTATCTTTTGTTCTCATATCCTGATGAGAGAAATTCCTAAGTACGCTCCTTGATGATAAATTTTAACCGTTGTGTAGTTAGATGGTTCAGGACTTCCATTTTGCTCCTCTAGCGCGATGTCACATGTGGTACCATTCCATTTTGGAGGTTATGATATCGTAGAGAACATGCTCGTACATAAATGATTTGTCGCCGAGACAGAATTAAGGAAATTTCTTCGCCCAGGTTTTCGTTACTTGGTAGAAAATCTCAAATATGTGTTGTGGCGGAAAATTTAGTGATAAAGACAAACGCAGTATTCTTATCCAATAAATTATTCTCAAGAAAACGTATACAAAAGCGTAGTATCAAAATTGAAGGCATATTATCTTGCTTAACACAACAGTCTAACTGATACTTCGACGTTAAAAGGAAATTTGTTATTTTATAGAAAAACCAAAAACAATATTTTTAAACGTTAGATGGTATTTAGCAATGTATAATTGTTTAAAACTATTATCTTATACGTCTATAAGGTCTATCCATCTTAATGTCCCCCTTAGAGGTTTAACAAGATTTCAAATACGTCCATCTTTATTGATGGCTAGAGAGAAAGAGAAAAAGTAGCGCGGCATATCGTTACATATTTCCCGGACCGGTAGTCACGTTGTCCGCCCAAAAAGTGGTTGTCTTTTATTAAGGGAATATTTAATTAAATAAAGGATCTATATTTGTGTTGATATTTCTACATTTTTATGTGGCTAACAGTTATAATCATAGTTTAATCTACTCAACTTCATTTTAAAGTTAGTTTGATTTATTTATTTAATTTAATTTGAATGTTATCGAGCGTGCGCCATCTATTATCCTGAGGCGTAAGCATAAGCCACTGACAACGTTTCATCTGTCATAGAAATAGTTCGTGATAGTACCAGAGCATAGGAGAATAAAATTTTCAATTATCAAAAATTTTTCAAATAAGTGTTAGAAAATGTAACGAAGGATGCTTTTGCGCATTCCGCACGTTACAATATATGTGAGTATATGTATAGATGTATGTTTCATTTCCATCTTTATGACTGTACTTTTTTTATTTCATTAATTACGAAATCTCTGTGTATTGTAATATTGAATAAAATTTAGTAGGAGTTATATTCGTATGAAGTAAGAAATAAGCAAATAAATTTAAAGAATAAAAAGTCAATTTTTTGCAAAATACAGCAGTTTTTAAAGTATTGCACATGATGTCAATATATTGCCATAACACCAGACTTTTGTGATGCTTCTTGAGTCTAATTTTTACTTTATCGAATTTCCCTATTCAGCAAGATCCATCTAAATTTTCATTTCGACACAGAGATGAGCATATTTAAATTAGGATACGTCGACGTTCAATAATTACATAACTGTTTACAAATTAAATACGAATAAATTATTTAAATTATGTTGTGAATCATATACGGATGGGATGACGGAAGATTATCTCGAGTCTGAATTAATTCTGCTCTTTGAGAATGAAATCTACCGGCGCTGACAAAGTTGTACAAATGGAATTTGCGAAATGCTAATGCAAGATTCACTTTCAGTTGAAATTTATAATTATTATTAGACAGGCGGGGTATTATCACCGTAAGTAATATTCTACTGTATATACATATGTGCGTATACTGGTCGTCATATTTGCTATAAACGTGAGCAAATGGCTAATGTAGTAATGTCTCTCTTTCTCTGTGTGTGTTTCTCTCTTTGTGTTCTGTCAGCTCTAAGAAGATAAAAGTTATTTTGCGAAACAAGGATACAATTTTACTTTAGTGGACGAACATTCTTTATATGTCTACACAAATTTATGCAAAAGTCAATGTGTCGAGGCTCAGTTACTCGACCGATCGAAGGCGTCTGATACTGTTGACAATGACATTTAACATGTTACAAGCAAAAATATTATGATATTGGTTTGAGGGGTAACATCCTCTCATGAATTCTGTGTTATGTGAAAGGCAGAACATCTAAATTGAGATTAAGCGGTGTGGAGTTGGAGTCGCACGATATAACAATGGGATTACCTCGGGGTTCTGTTCTGGGGCCGCCACGATTTTTGTTGATCGTTAACGAGCTTCCTAACTATCTCACTAAAGTTCATCTAATAATGTTTTCCACGACCTTACAGTAACCTTATCAACACAAACACCTGAGAAACTACAAAACTTCAGACAATAAAAGATGTTAGTTCATGATGCCAGGGAAACAAACTGATGTTTAATAAATAACGTGTTTATTCATTTATATTTACTAGCTTAATTACTAATATTCTATAACGCAATATGCTGAGGAAGTGATGAAAATAGTAACAGAGTCTTTTTATGTCAAAAGAGGATCCTAAGATTAATATTTAATATGGGGTATAATGAGAGCTGTAGAGTAATGCACAGAAATAAAAGAATCCTTGCGAATGAAGTTTTCTGTTCAAATTGCTTAGTATTTAAAAATTTATTAAGGAGGGAAACTGTTTTAAAAATGAATTATTATTTGTTTGCTTATAATTGTATTGAAACATATTCTTTATAGGATTTTGCAAACAGCAGAAAAAATAACTATCTGTAATTAAAACACAGTGTATATTGAAATATCTTCTCGTCTGTGAAAATGACTATTCCAATTATCCATATCTCTGTAAATAGTATTTAGTGCAAATGTTACTCTCGTGTTGTTTTTTTTTTTCAACGCTAAGTAGTACTTTTTTTGCAGCTACTCTATTTCTCAAATCCGTCTCTTTAATTCGTCGAGACACTGAAACGCGATCCTGGAAAGCTTGTCTCTATTATTACAGTTCTTGCTATTTTAAAGGGGTTTTCCCTCAAGAACATTGTTAAAGCAGCATCTTGTTGCTTATTTGATATTTTTGACCTTCGAGTTCCTAACTTTCTTTCAATAGTTCCATCTTGTTCCTATTTTATTTTTCATGTTTAAACCTGTATTTTTATTTACATTTAGATGAATAGCTGTAGCCCGTATTGTCCATCCATTCTCCAGTAACCCAATAATGCGAACTCTTAATAATAAACTTAACACAACAGACATTTTAATATTTAAATAATAGTGACATAAATCAAAACCATTTTGATATTTAATTGACGTCTATTTTAAATGCCAATTTACACAATATTAAAAATGTTGTCCTATAGATATATAAAATCAACTATACCATAAAGAGATCTAGAACTGGATTGTTTCTTGAATATATCCGGTGAAGGGTTGGGGGGTAAATAGGGAAAAATAAGTAAAGCAAGCTTGGTAATAGTACAGAAATTTGGGACTTGGTGTATATACTAGAAGCGAAGGCCTCAGATTTTTTCATAATATTTTACATCCCCCCACCACCCCCACTCTCTTATTAAATTGGTTGATAAAGTAAAATTGAGATATTCACTTGAAATTTGATACACGTATGTATTATAACGACATCTGGAACTAGATTGTATTTTGAGACGATTCCGTTGAAGGAGTGGAAGGGTAAGTAGATGTAAATAGGGAAAAATAGGTAAGACAAGATGGTAAGAGTACCGAAACTTAGAATTTCGTATACATACCAGAAGCCAAAGCCTCATATTTGTTTCTAATATTTTTCACCCCCCTCTACCACCTCCACTCCATTATTAAAGCGGTTGATAAAATAAGATTAAGATGTTCATTTGAAAGTTAGTACGTGTATGTATTGTAATGACATCTGATTGAGATGATTCCGTTGAAGGGGTGGCAGGTGGGAGGTTCTAAATAGGAGAAAATAAGTAGAGCAAGCTAATAAGAGTCCAGAAACTTAATTTTTGATGTATATGCTAGAAACCAAAGCCTCACATTTTTCTATGATATCTGCCCCAAATATTATTTAAATTCTATAATCAATATTTTCCACATACTAGAATGCAAATGTGACTTGGGTGGGAAATTTAGATGTGGAAGTAGTGATTCCTTAGTTTTTAAAGTGAAACTTTATCCACAACAAGTAATAATTACTAAATAAGATTTATTAAACGATCCCGTACGAGCAAAATATTAATCAAATACTGCAAATTTTACTCGTTTTCAGCTTCCATTTCGTGTACTTCATTGAACTGCATATAATATCTTATATTACTGCAAAATACTCATTGTAATAAAAGTAAATGCCTCTGAAATTACTATTTGCTTGAACACTTTCCCACTGATTTTAATTGTTAAGACGTTATGACTATTGTATATTCAAGATATTTACTACTTATCCATTAAAGCAAGCTATGAAATGCCGCGCTTTTGACAAGTTATTTATATTTTATTGCCGATATTAAATAGTCAATTAATTATTTGTAATGTGCAAAATCACCATAATTCCCAATTATGGTTTTGCTAGATTAACGCAATGAAAAAGTTGACATGTTAGTTACATATGGCGAAGTCGCACGCTTTGTCTATTTTACAATTTAAGTACCAACACATTTCAATAATAAAGTTTTACTAGAAAATTTGCAAAGATGGCTTCTCTCATTAATATGGTAGCCAATCAAAGGTCATTTTTAAGAGTACTGCAACAAACAAATGTTGTAAAACAACTAGATTGGCTCTTGATGGCAGGAGCTTAGAGTTTAATCGCTATATCCAGCTTTATCGCTGTAAACCGCGTTGCAACCATTGACACGTCATGTTTTATTTCGTGAAATATTTTTCTTAAATACTACTGCTGCTTTTCAATTTTAGTTACAAATTTATCTCAAGCCTGCTACCCCAAAGTTAATATAGGGGAATGGGGGAGGGGGCAAAACCGTATAATGGGGTAAAACCGTTCACATTAGTTTAAGCCTTATTTGATGCAGCCATCACTCGGTGAGTAGTCGTTCTCGTTCAAATTAGAGGCAACGGTAAGTGGTAAGTGATCTTATTTATATCCATTTTGATATCGCCAACAATCATGTTTTTGTATAAATTACATAATATTTTTTACATCCAAAATATCTGTTATAGAATGGAGATCACTTTTATATTACTCACATGTCAGTGTTAAGTTATGTTTGCTTCGAGACATGGAAATAATTGTAAATAGTGTGCTTAGGGCAAAACCGAACGGGGCAAAATTGGACGAATCCGATTTTGCCCCCCAGGCTTTTGGATGCCTTTTTTGGTAGGTATTCATAGCGATATTTTTATGCTACAGATTTCAAAATGCAAACTTATAAACGGAAGACGAACAGACAAACATGGGATTTAAACAACATGAGGCGTGCTGTGGATGCGGTTCAAAATAATAACATGGGTTTATAAGTGTTTTTGGTTATCATTAATATAATCATTAAATTAGTTATTATTCTACTGAATTTGGTATCTAATTATTTTTACTTTTAGCGAAGACAATTGACACATTCATTTAAAAAAAAGTCCATGAATCTATTTGCTCGTTTCAATATTGTCTCGGAGTTTTTAAATCACGATCCAGAAATATGGGGAACGCAAGACTCTTATACGAATAATAATGTCACTTAAAATTGTCAATGACACTGCCTAGAAGTCGGTAAGTTAAAATTAAAAGTAAGTTAAAATAATCGGCAAAGGTATTTACACAGAACTTCCCTTTTTATTTGTGCATGGCGGTCACTCTAAAAAATTAATAATTACGAAATGACATTGAAAATAATAATCGGAATATATTTATCACTATTATTATAAAGAAAGCCTGATCAGTTTTGGTCAAAAAAATATACAGAGTGCTCATCCAACAGCAAAATCTCAACACTAAATAACAGGTGCCAAATATGGAAGGCTTGCGCAAATACCTTTACAAATGTCCACCACGACTGAATTATTTCTTGGGATGACCACCCTGTACATTTTTCAATAAAAGTATAATAGGTGCATATGCCAAATATTATTGCCATCTGTCACATTTTCAATTCCACATTCACGTAGTGGAGTGGAAGTATAGTGGTGGTTAAGAAATTTCTTTTTTTTTTTCAATTTTTCAAAAATGTTGGTAAAAAAAATTGAAAATTTTTTTTTGTTCTGAAATAGGTTTGGAATGTCTTGAAACGTGGAAATTTTAAATTTGAGCAAAAAGGAAAGTTTCCTTCCATTCTATAGTAGCCACATAATTTTTTTTAATAGGTTTAGAATGCCATGAAACGTGAAAATTTTAAATTTGAGCCAAGAAAAAAAAATTTTCCATCTGTTTTAGTGGTAAAACATTTTTCAAAAATGGTGAACAAAATTTTCAAAATTTCTTTTTCTGAAGTAGGTTTAGAATGTCATGAAACGTGAAAATTTTAAATTTGAGCAACAAAAAATGTTTTCCATCTATTCTAGTAGTAAATTTGTTTCCAAAATAGTAAAAAAACGTTGCAATTTTTTTTCCGAAATAGGTTTGGAATGTCATGAAACGTGGAAATTTTAAATTTGAGCACTACATAATTTTTCATCTATTCTATACTAGTGATAAATAGATAAAAAAATTTCAAAATTTTTTTAAAACTTTTCAAAAACATTTTTAAATTTATTTGAATATGCTTAGAATGCCATGGAAACGTGGAAATTTTAAATCTGAACATAGAAAAAAAAAATACAACTATTTTAGTGGTAAAATTTTTTCAAAAATGGTAGAAAAATTTTCAATTTTTTTTTTAATAGGTATGATACGTGGAAATTTTAAATTTGAACAAAGAAGAAAAAAAATTTCCACCTATTTTAATAGTAAAATTTTTTTCAAAAATGGTAAAAAAAATATATATTTTTTTAAATAGGTTTAGAATGCCATGAAACGTGGAAATTTTAAATTTGAACAAAGAAAATTTTTTTTCATCTGTTTTAGTATTAAAAAAATTTTCAAAAATGGTGAAAAAAAATTTTAAATGTTTTTTTTCTGAAATAGGTTCAGCGTGTCATGCAACTTGGAAATTTTAAATTTCAGCAAAAACTTTTTTTTCTCATTATTTATTCCCTTTAGACGGTCCACCCTGTATATTTTAAAGTGAAAGTTTAACCATTTCTTCGCTGACAGTAGCGTCAACTACCTACCAAATTTGACTGCTCTCCGTCAAGAAGTTTTTAATTAATGCACCAACAGACAGAGAAACAGACAGGCTGACGGAATTGAAAAACCTATATTTTCGTAATCTACGTATTCTGGAAACGTCAAAATCCGAAAAAAATCTCGGAGGGGGATTTTTTCTCGAATAGAATACTTCCCTTCGGTATACGAGGGAAGTGAAAAGTAAAGTTAAAATTCAGATTGTAATAAGGACACATTAAAGCAAATATTTTAATCATTTTGAACAATAAATTCTGAGTACTTAAAAAAATATTTTGTACTTTGAACCTGTGACGATAAGGGTAGGTATGGATCATATGGGTTGATATTGCGCTTACTATATTTTTATATCAGAACCCATTTAGGGTTTTAAAGAATAGCTTAAGGGTATGTTTCAAAATATTACACTTTGGGGTTTTTATTTATAAAGACAATGTATTTTAACAAATTTTCCATCCCCGTCGGCACGGCAAGGGGTTTATCTATAGGGCTGAACTTTTGGGTGTGTTATTCATACCTCAAATGTAAACTTTTTAGGGGGTGAGACCAAATAGAAATGAAAGTCGAAAAATAACGGACACACTAATACTCACCTAGTATATAATATAGTAGTAATACATTAAGCAGTAATAAGTTACACACTGCCTACAATAGTTTAAACCCGTAGTAACAAAATAGTTATCACATTACGGTGATCCACCAAAAAGTAGCGACTCATTAATAATTCCCAAAATAAAAGTTATGTACTATATGTTAAAATTCGTAGCACTTATTCAACCTTTCTCTACATAACTAAATAACCGTAACTTAATTTTTAAACTCCTTAATACAAAAATAAATGGGCCATTGAAAGCTGTAATTGCAGACCTATATTGTATTTCTGAGAATGAAACTATGAGTGCTTAATGTGTATGGGTGGGATTATGGTCAGTATAGATCTATATACAGGGTGTCCCAGAATTGAGTTCCCGGACGGAAACTTGTGATCTCTGAGTTCATATTGAATTCATGTAACCTAACTTACCTTAGTCAAAAAATGCATCCCTGAGGAAGTACATCCTCTTAAAGTGAGGTAAAAAAAAGTTTTTGCAATAATTTCTGTTATATCGAAGATAAAATTTTCAAATTTTGATGGGAGCTGAATCTCTATATAAGTAATAAACTTTTATTTTTCAAACGTGACTGGTTTCCTGTTTCACAGGAACCTATGACCTACAGTGAAAAAACTGATATTACTCAAAATTTTAAAATTATTAATTTGTGTATTGAAACAGTTGGCCATCATGTGGAGCATTTGTTATTTGTAAATTTCTTTAAATAAAATATTTTTCTGTTATCACAACATTTTGTTCTAGAATTGAAAATAAATGTTAAATACAAATAGAAGTAAAAGCGATATTTCTTGTATTTTGGTTGACATTACAAAAATTTTTAAGAGTACCTTTTTTGCAGCCCTTTGAATGCTCTATAAAAATATTCGAGTATTTCGTAATTTTACAGGTTGATTAAAAAATTATAGCTAGTCAAATGCTAATTATTAAGAAAGAAGATTGAGAATCAAGAGATATTTGTTTGTTATCAAGTTTACAGAGGGTACTTATAGAGGTCCAGCTCCCATCAGAATTAGAATATTTAACTTCAATATAACGGAGATTATTGGATAAAAGTGTTTTCTTTTGCCTCACTTTAAGAGAATGCACTTCCTCAAAGATGCATTTTTTGACTAAGTTAAGCTGGGTTATATTTATTTATTTATTTATTTAATCGTCTTATTTATAATAGTGAGGCGAGGTACGATGCCGGCTTAAGTGGCGAGAACTCGATCGGCGAAGTTAAGCGACGCCAGAAGAGTCCGTTACTTGGATGGGTGACCGTATCTCATTTCGCCGTCCTGGTCAAGTGGTGGAATGGCATTAGCTAAACTTCGCCAGAACGTTAAAATAAATAAGACGTTAAAATAAAAATTTTAAAAAAATTATAAAAATATTAATGTCCTGGCACAGTTTAGCTAATTATATTCCACCATTCAACCAGGACACGTAAACATAAACATCTCAACACAACAACCATTCCCTGCGATCTTGCCATTTACCGCAGCTGAGACTCGAATTCAGGATAGATAACAGTGACTAGACATATTGTGCCACCCAACAGTGGTCTACATCTCAGCATTGCGCCACTGACTCGGTAACCCAATGGGCTCAATATGAACTCAGGAATCACAGGTTCCCGTAAGGGAACTCAATACTGGGACACCCTATATAATATAAAACTAAATTAAAAACAAACAAAAATTTTAAAAAATTGACGTTTGTAATAACTTTTGTTTTCGTGGCTTACTTAGATCTTTATCGAAGATTATTTGGTAGGTATGCACGAATTAGAATTTTTTTCTGATTAAATAAATACTTATTTTTGTTTTAAAATCAACTCAAACTAGTATACACATTAGTCTGATAAAAAGTTCATTTTTTCATTTGGGAATCAGTTTTACTGATAAAAATTATTCATGATTGAAAAATTGTTACTTTGACGGCCCCTGTTTCAAAGACCTTTGAACACAATATGATGCAATCTTGTACAGAGGGGTTTCTAAGGGCGCTAATTAAGAATATCTTACTAGCATCTTTCTAATAAAAATCGCTATTACTTTTTTTGAAAATCGGCCGCCTTTTTCCACCCTAGAATCGGACATCTCTGGTTAAAATCAAATGTAGTTACGTCTAGAGACTCACTTTATATGTGCATATTAATCGTCAACATTTTAAATATCATGTCAGATGAGCGAGAGTCTTCATCTCAAGTGAGACACACCGTATTTTTACTTAGTGTATAAATCTCCAAGAAGTAACGATAGTTTTGCAACACCCTGTATATTCAAAAGACCTGTTACCGAATCTAATGATTAATGGGGCGTCAATATTTTGGAACAGAGTCTTGTTCATTTCAAGTCTAAGATAAAACAAAAAATCGCATAAACATACCTCATAATATTCCCTAGGTGAATAGCTTGCGGGCTCTTAAAAACTTAATAAATTTTCATTAATTTTATTGCATTTCTATTTCCCTTATGACAAAAAGTTAATCACACATACCGGCGAGGAACCTGTCTAACAACGCTCTTTCACGAGGCGTTCATCGGCGTTCTTAATATCTTCTGTCAAGTTCACTTTCTACGGTTAAGAAATAATATCCACGGTGAGCAGAATTGCAGGAAGAAATCGAATAAAGTGCAACACATGAGTGTTAATCATCCGATCTACCATTATCTTGTTTATCGAAAATTCTACATAATGATATATAATTTACGATCAGTACAGTGGAATCTACTAAATAGAACATTTCCAGAGGCACAAAATATACCGTTGAAAATTACCATAGAAGAATACATCGAGAAAGTTGCGAGCATCGTGTAGGTGTCGCTGATATTAAATACGTTAGCACGAACAATGCCGAAAAAATAACTGTTTCTAGGTAATATTAACAAATAGGATTATACAAGTACTATTGCGCCTACAGCACCCATCATTTGACCTATAAAACACACTTATGTAAGAAAATTTGATAAGATTTTACAAACAAATTAAAAAGTTAAGACAATAATTGAAAAATTGCTGTATTGCAGTTTTCTTATCAATAACTTTTTTACCGCTGCAGCGATTTTAATTTGAATAATCTCATAATGTAAGGATTTTAATTGCGCACAAATCACCTATTATTCACTTTCCTCTCCGATCGATATTTTTTCCAGTGTTTTAAGAACTGACTCAAATTGTTGATAAGAAACGATAATGCAAATGAAATTATTTGATTCACGAAATGTGAAGCCTCACCCATTACTTCTCCCAAAGCCATTCTGCAAAAACCTTGCGTCTACTAATTTATCGAAAAATACTGTCTATTTTCTCTTTATTTCCTGGCCTAAAATCGAAATTCGTTCATCTCCTACAACTCATAATTTTTTTTAAACTTACTTATCATATATAGAGATGAACAGGAAAGATTTCTAATGGTTAAGAAATTTAAATTATTTATATTTGTATTTAAGAAAATCGTCATTTCGGAAATGGTTGAAAACCTGCCTGAAATATTTTGTTTAGTCTAATTTCTCGAATGAAATTATATAGAATTTGCAGTAACCGGGGAAGGATTTGCAAATGAGCCGTATTTTGCTACTTATTTGAAACCTTGTGAGTACTTATTGTAGAATAATTTAAAAAATGAAATATTAATTTCAAGACTGCTAACTTTATTATATTTATAATTGTATATCTGGCATATGACACTGATTAAGTATTATTTATACAGAGAGATACAGGCCTTTTTGTGTAAAATAGCAATAACTTTTTTATTCCTGGCACGTGTGGAACCTCAGTTTTGTGACACTTCTGAGACAGTGTAAAACTAGTGAATGCAATGCCACGTTTAAGTGAAAGTGAACGCGTAGAACTTTTGATGATGGTTGGATATGGTGATAGGCTGAGAACTCATAAGAAAGCATGTGATGTTTTCTAGGCCGAGTATCCCAAAAAACAAATTTCTAGATCCACTGTAAGTAGATTGGTGGCTAGATATGATGAATCTGACAGTGTAGCTGACCTCCCTCGATCTGGTCGTCCAGGCAGAACGTGAGGAAAACCACCAGCTTTCGATAAGGCAGCTGGCTTTAAATCATAACGTGAGTCAAACTTCTGTTGTGCGTCTATCGAAAAAAGGAAAATGCCATCCACGCAAAGTGCAATTAATCCACAAATTGAATAAGGACGATCCAGATCGGCGCTTACGGCGACGAGGCAAAGTAAACCTGTGGGCAGGTATGATTGGTGATCGTTTATTGGGACCTTTCTTTTTTAAGAAAATCTTACGGCCGCAAGACATTTACAGTTTTTGCGAGTTGAGCTAGTGCCAGCCTTAGCAGTTATGTTTCCGAACAATGAAGATGAAGATATTACTGCTAAAAACGTCTGGTTTCAGCAGGATGGGGCTCCACCTCATTTTGGGATAGCAGTGATTGTACATAAATTACATGAGCAAAACAAATGCTCTATGTAGTCACAAAAATGATTTCATCATTTATTGAAAGACACTGAGTGTGGTTTACCTTCAAAGAAAATAGTGATAGAATCAGGTGACATAGATGTCTTTGTTGTAGTACTTTGTTATAATAGAATATGAAGATTTAGAATCATTCAAAATTTAAATAGTATCAGGACATTCAAGTAATGTTGTCAATAAATCAAAAATACATCTAAATAAACACAATATTTAGAAAGTTGAACATAATTATACGTAATGGTTTAGGGGTGTTCATGCTCATACTGGATCCGCTTCTATCAACTGTTTGGAAAAGATTGATAAAATGAAATTTTGATATTTTGTTTAAAAACTGTATAATTTCCTTAATTTCAGTTGTATAAATCTAATTTTAATGATGCTCTGGATTTAGTGAGGCAAGTTACAAAATTATTGTTATTATATAAGACAAGAACTATAAAAAAAATGTTCTGCAGAAATTCCCCCACCGACAATTCATTCCAATACCATGTTCTGAAGTTTGTTTGATACATATGGATCAATTTTTTTCACGTATAAAGAATCTACGATATCAGTACCTATGTAAATAAATGTGATAAGATGTAAAAATTTCCTCAAAATCAAAAATGTTTTATTGGAAAATTGAAATGCGACGAATGTAACTGCAGAAATTGTCACAGTTATAATAAATATATTGTTCATACTTTATAATAACGGATTTTCTGGCAAGAAACTAGACAATACTCTTTGTAAATACATGCTGTAACGAAAAGTATAATAATGCAATTGGATTAATTACTATAGGGTCAAATCCCCAATTTTACATAACTAAGGCAATTTGTGTGCGAGTTTTAATTTATATTCATTTAATTAACCAGTACTTTTTCTTATAAGAAAAACATATTTCATAAAAAATTGGACATTAATTATTATTAACATGTACTTTGTCGAAAAATCACAAACAGAAATGACGAAGTATTGGTATAAATATTATATAGGACAATTTTTGTGTTGAAATACATTGGTTCGATATTTTTTTTTACTTTACGCAAAAATGTTCTCAAAAGCGATACAACTTCAAGATATTCAAAAAGTTTTAAAACCTTCTCCATTGCATACTTTTTCCAATAGTATACCACAATATGAGGGAATTATAGTTTTTTAACTTTTATTTCCAGTTCTAACAAAAACAATTGAAACTAGTTATTTCATTGAGTCCAAAACGTGTGAAGCAAGGGGCGCCAAGTCTGGAGACCTCGCAGGACACAATATTGGCCCATTTCTTCCCAATCCAACGATTAGGAAATGTTTCGTCAAAAATTCCCTCGCAGTAATTCGGTAATAAGCAGAACATGCGTCGTTTTGAAATATCATATTATCTCTTACATTTAGAGTTATGACGTCTAAGATATCTGATAAATTACCCCGCAAAAACTCTAAATAACTGTCTCCATTTGAATTGTCTGGAAGATAGTACGGACCAATGAAAACTCTACCAATTAACACTGCCCATACATTCACACTGAAATTATATTGAAAAGACGTTTATTTTTTCATGTGCGGATTTTCGTCAGCATTAGCCTTGTAATGAAGAATGTGAAAATTTGCTATCCCTTCTCGAGAGAACTTCGACTCGTCTGTCCACAAAATGCTTTTAAGAAAACGTGCATCTTCCAGATCAGCATTCAATACAAAAGCGCCAAAAAGCAGTTCTCCATATTGGGTCCCCTTCTTCGAGTCCCTGTACTGGAATAGATGTTTTCTTTCAATCCTAAAAGTTGTTCAAACTTTTTATATGGACAAATTCAGTTGACAAGCTACTTTTCGAATACATTCGCAGCAGATCCTACCCGTAGGTAGGATCCGCTTCGAATGCCTCTAAAATTTGTTCATCTATGTCTGGACCATATTGCACAATTTGCACCCGTTCATAATGATGAAGGTTACTTGTTTCACAAATACGTCGATATGTGTTACAAAACACCTCGACATTGGGAATCCTTCCTTCTTGTTGGAAATCGTTGCCGATAAAAGTCTTTAGCTGCTGCTGCATTTCCGTCAGCTCATCCATACATAACGAGAATATCGGCATAGTCGGCATTAGAAAAAGATAGCATTGCAGAAAAATGTGATAATACTATTACAATTAAATAAAACAGCATTTGGCACAAACGTTGAAATGTGTCACTGGTATCCAAGCAAAACACTTTTTTGCGTCTGGTTGCCCGATATCTAGCCTTTGTTTATTTCATTTCTTGTTCACTGTACGTTTGATTCTATTTCAGTATGTCACAGACAGAAAATTGTATTTAAATATTAGTAAATAAAACCGCCGATTTGCGGTAGAAAGAATTTATTACGATTTAGTTTAATATTCTTTCCTTATTAAAAACGCGACATCTACAAATATGCTTCATTTTTAGTTTAATAAACTATAATTCTGTCATAACGTCGTGTACCATTGGAAAGAGTATGCAATGGAGAAGTTTTTAAAACTATTTGAATCTCTTGAGGTAGTACCGCTTTTGAGAAAATTTTGCTTAAAACAGAAAAAAGAAATCGAACCAATGTATATCAACACATAAATTGTTATATATAACTTTAATACCAATACTTCGATATTTCCTTTTGTGCTGTTTCGACAAAGTGCACATCAAGAATATCTAAAAAATACTTAAGAAAACTGAAAGTATTTAGTAGCTATCACAAAAATTAACACCTCTAAGTAACAACTCAGCTATTTCGCTATATCTCAAAAACGGTGAGCATATTCACCTACGATTTTCTCGAAAACTGCTAATTCGAGAAAAGTTGGTTCTTTATTTTTTCTCGACATACTTGGTATCTATTGGGAAAAATAAAAAAGTTTCCCGGCTTGCCATATTTATTTACCCCTGCAAATTATTACACTTTCTCGACATAACCTTTAAAAAAATCCATACACTTATTAAAATCTAACCTTCAAATTATCATTTTAGTAAAGAATATGTAGAAACACGACAAAATTTTAGGACGAATTAATTGTCCCGTTTTCGAATTAAAGCGAGTTAATCAAAAAAATAATTACTCAAATTGTTTTACAATTCCTTTTCATTTTTTGCCTATATTTCTCGTCAGCCAACCAAAATAGCAATATTTCATTCCATTGAGGGACAAGCCCCTCAACATTTTTATTAAAGTTTTTCTTCTTTATTAATCGTCAGGCCGCTTCGCTATTAAATACGTTTGCTAGAACAATGCCAATAACTGTTTCCACGCATCAAGAAGTAC
Organism: Stenurella melanura; assembly: GCA_963583905.1. Taxonomy (NCBI): domain Eukaryota; kingdom Metazoa; phylum Arthropoda; class Insecta; order Coleoptera; family Cerambycidae; genus Stenurella; species Stenurella melanura. The sequence continues at coordinate 99,645,188 of OY757317.1, forward strand.
CGTTAGAAACATATATTTCTGTTATACACTGTATATTTGGAAGGACCAGACACTGCCGAAAAAATTAATTTCAATAAAAATTGGGTTAGATAGAGTCATCAGTTATAAACCTTAATGGCAAATAATTATAGTAACCTGGCCGCCCACCAAAGAATAACAGGATACTAGTACGGTAAATCAGTTAACTTTGTGAAATATTAAGCCTACATAAGATACGAAGGAAGGCTTACATCGCCACTAAAGCTGTGGGTGGTTCTTAATCGTGATATTTATTGTTTGTTTTTAAATCAGCGAGCAACAATCTTTAAAACTGGGTCATCTCTTGTCTTCAGTAGGTTCACACGTGAGTCACTTCTTTTGGCTATTTGGTTTTGGAATTATACATTGAAATCAAATCAATGTATTTATTGGTATGAAGAAGATGGTATATACAATTGTACCCGAGCCAATATCTAAATTACAAATGGCATATACATATACGTCTCGTAAAACATATAAAATATAAAACAGGCTTCAGGAATTTAAATAAAACAAATTTGTACAAAGCAAATTATTTGGGATAAGTAAATAGCTTTTTCAAGTAAGTTGCATCATATTTTTCTCCTGAATTCCTGTAGACAAGATGTAGATGAAGTGGAGAACATCCTCCAATTAGTGAAACAGAGCTCTGGTAATAATTTACCAACTACTACCGTCCAACGGGAAATTCCTTCGCATGCTATATGAGCAGGGCTTATGCCCATATGATTTTCAGCGAAAAAAGCATCTGTAACATGGAGACCATGCTAGATGCATACAATTTTACAGATGGGTAAATGCCACTCATTGCTGTATTCCTTGCATACTTTTTACCGATGAAGCTAAATTCACTCGTGATGGCATCAACAATACCCGTAACTCTAATCGATGGTGTCACGAAAATTCACATGAAATAATAGAAACAAATTTTTAGCATAGTTTGTCTGCTAAGATGTGCGTGGAATCACTGATAATTTCTTTATTAGTCTATTTATATTTAAGATCCATTTGCCGGCAAGATGTCCAGATCCCACACCGTTATATTTCTGTTTGTGGATTTCGATATATAGTGAAATGTACAGATCAAAAGTGGACAATCGCGATGCATTAATTATTCGAATTATGAATCTCCGATCATAGAGCAAGTCTAGACACATAACAGTTATCTCTTCAATACATATCTTGTTTGCTCCCGAGATAATCACATCATATAGCCATAAAGGAGAATAGATATCATAACAATCCCGAGGCAACAGTGGCGAGTATGTGTAGGAGGATAAATATTTTCATCAAAATAAATTATTTGTATCCACAATTACATTATAATTGGAGCTTTATCCACACTTATGAAGCATATAAAGTACCACTTTATCCACTAGTGGAATAATGAAAAATACAATCTTAAATCAATTATATTTTATTTAATTTTTATTAATATTAATATTAGCATTTATATTAATAGGTATTTCCATATTTGCTTTATCACATTTCACTTGGTTTCCATTAATAACATACTTAGTAGTTGTCATCGGTTTCAGAACGCATAGTGCTTGTCGAAGGATTTGATAAATCTGTAGAAACAATGGATGTCTCCTCTTGTAAGGTACAACTAGTACCAGAAGTACCTTGGATTTTCCTTGCGATATCAAGCTTCTTGGGTGTAGAATCCTCGATATAACTTTCTGTTATAGCGGGACTTCTCCACCTACCATGTCGTTTAATTGTTGTGAGGTCAGCACCTTTATTAGTCAGTAAAGGTTGTTGAAGTGCGCCTCATGCAATGGCCGCTATAAGCTTCTGTGTTTGCCAGATTAAAAAATGAAGCAAGTCTTGAAGGAACTTTCGACAAAGTGTTGATTCCAACAGGTTGTGAAGTACATTTTTGATTAGTGTATCATAAAAAGAATCTGTCGTTGGATAACTTCTTCGGACGTAAGGACATGTATTTTCTACACGTCTCCACAGTATTGATAGTGAATCCTTCTTCCATAACTGTGAATTTTCGTGAGACAACGGTCTTGGTATCTCCTATAGATACAAGCAGATATGCGCCCTTGTCTTCTACATCTTTGAATTTCAAATTCGTCAATTCACAGCAACGACAGGCACCAGACACCCCCATTGTTAATGCAACCTTAAATATTTCAAATTCTATTATCTACAATGTCTAAAAGGTTAAGAGATATTACCGTAATCATATTCTTTATCGCAAGCCCAAAATCTTCCTCGTGTGCTTTTTCCAATAAGTCATCTTTCGTCGCTTTGTATCCTCTCGACTCACTCTTCAGATAGGCAGTGAGCTTACTATATTTTCCCATGTGTATGTTTTTATGTACTTTTATAGCGGCCTTTGTCATCGAATATGGATGAAATTGCATACTTCTTCTTCAAATTTAAGAAATACGAGAGCAGAACTTCCTCATTTATTATCATTACCCCTCGTTTTTCTTCCCACTCAATAAATTCGGAAAAAACTTTTTCATAATGTTCCCTGGACCTCGCAGGCAATAATTGGAGAGTTGCTTCTTCAGCTTCCCGAAGGATTCTTCCAGGAACAAAATCGCTTTCTTGCATTTTTCACCAATTTCACAAATTTTTACAAATGGAATCGATAAACAATCAAAACTAAATAGCAACCATTCAACACTTTCCAAGTTTTTTTTTAATAATTTCAGTAAGTAATTTTTTAAGTTACAGCCGCTGACAGAGCGAAATGTCAAATCATTTTTTGATGAAATCTGATTCTAAATGACGGTGATTGTGGATAAAACGTTGTATAGCATTCGTGTTTTAGTCGCGTTTTATCCACTCTAGTCTGCTGTCAAATGTACATCCGTGGGCTCCTTGATGATGCAAGTGTGGGAGTGGTCTCAATCTCTTCGTTTGACCTTGGCGAAACACAATTTCGATGGTGGCACTCTCGAAAATGATGCGTTCGGGTGCTGCACACGAAAAACAAAATGGCCGTCATCGCAAACACTTTTCCCATTTATCTAAGTAACCGTCCGTTGTATCAAAAAATGTGTTATACAAAAAATGTTTATTATTTAATTATACACAAAAAAGGCTGTTACATATTTTTCTGTAGGACGTACACCGTGGTGTCAAAAAGACAGACTTTTTGACACCACGGTGTTCAGTTTTTCAAACAACAAATATAAACAAATCAGAGGCATGCCAATGGGCAGCCCCGTCTCACCTATTTTAGCTCAATATGTAATGGACGATCTGCTGGACACTTGTTTAGCTGAGCTGAGTTTTCAAGTACCCTTCATTAAAAAATATGTAGATGACCTTATTTTAAGCATCCCCTTGGGGAGAAAGGATGAACTACTCAGAATTTTCAACAATTATAACCAACTATTAAAATTCACCGTAGAAGAAGAAGATGAGAACCTCAGTGTACCTTTCTTGGACACGAAGCTCATCCGACAACCTGACAACACCATCATAACCTCTTGGTACACGAAACCAGGGGCGTCAGGGAGATTCTTACATTATGAATCGTTCCACCAACAACGACAAAAAATCAACCTAGTATTAGGCATGAAAAATAGAGTTGAAAAAACGAGTCACCCATCCTTACGCTTACAAAATTTAAGAAAACTTTTTGGTCTATTCAAAATGAGCGGGTACCCACCGAACTTACTCAGCAAACTCCTGTTCAGCACACCTTCCATTACCAACGACACCAACCCCGATAACAACACCATAGCTAACGAAGAACAGTCATTTTATTTCTCACTACCCCACATAGAGGGCTTATCACAAAAACTAAAAGGAATTTTTAGCAACTATCAGAACATCAAATTAGCATTTAAGAACAAAGTAACCATAAAAAACGTTTTTTCCAACTTAAAAGACAAAGATCCGATCCTGGAAAAAGCAAATGTCGTGTACTGCATCCCCTGTGAGGACTGCAACAAACAATACATCGGCCAAACAGGTAGACTACTCAAAGACCGTCTAACATCTCACCGCAGCGATATAAGAAACAACAAAAAATCCTGCACATTAGCTAAACACGCCATAGAATGCAATCATAATGTAGCATATGATAGAGTTAGTATATTGGACATGGAAAACAATCAACACAAAAGAGAATTCTTAGAAATGACACACATTTACAACAATAGTAATACACTAAATTCAAAAAAGGACATCGAAGGTCTCAATATTATTTATACCTATTTACTACAAGTTGAGAAAACAAATCAAAACATTAATAACAACACCCTGTAAAATATCTAAACAGTGACATCTAATTACTTTCATTCCTGAAAAGGATAACAGTGGGTCAGTTGGCAACTTTACAGGATACCAGCTGATTTGTCTTTAAGATGGGTCCTAGCAGGACACCAGTCAATGTGACAGTATTTTAAATTAAATTTTATCATGTGACATAGTCAACTTTTTAAAAATTACTTCCACATCCACGTAGTGGATTGGAAGTATAGTAATCGCAAAAAAATTTTCAAAAATTTTTATTCGTGAAATAGGTTTAGAATGTCATGAAACGTCGAGATTTTAAATTTGAGCGAAAAAAAATTTTCTGTCTGTCTGTCTGTCGGTCTGTCGGTCTGTCGGTCTGTCGGTCTGTCGGTCTGTCGGTCTGTCTGTAACTTTTTTTGTCCGCACGCTTTCTCCGGAACGGTTTAAGATATTGACCTGAAATTTTGCACACGTATATATTATAACGAGATCTGGAACTGGATTGTTTTTTGAGGAGATCCGGTGAAGGGTTGGGGTTAAATAGGGGTAAATAGGGGGAAATAAGTAAAGCAAGCTAGTAAGAGTACAGAAACTTGAAATTCGGTGTATGTACTAGAAGTTAAGGCCTCAGATTTTTTTATAATATTTTTCAACCCTCCACCACCCCTACCCCATTAATGGGGTTGATAAAATAAAGTTGAGATATTCATTTGAAATTTCGTACACATATGTATTATAACGATGTCTAGAATTAAATTATATTTTGGGATGATTCCGTTGAAGGGTTGGGGGTTAATTTGGGGTAAATAGAGGAATATAAGTAAAACAAGTTGGTAAGAGTACAGAAACTTGAAATTCGGTGTATGTACTAGAAGCCAAAGCGTCAGATTTTTTAATAATATTTTTCAACCCCCACCACCCCTACTCCAATTTGAAAAGGGTTGGTAAAATAAAATTGAGATATTCATTTGAAATTTTCTACACGTATGTATTATAACGACATCTGGAACTAGATTATATTTTGAGATAATTCCGTTGAAGGGTTGGGGGTTAAATAGGGGTAAATAGGGGAAAATAAGTAAAGCAAGCTGGTAAGACTACAGAAACTTGAAATTCGGTGTATGTACTAGAAGCCAAGGTTTCAGATTATTTATAATATTTTTCAACCCCCACCACCCCTACTTCATTATTAAAAGGGTTGATAAAATAAAATCGAGATATTCATTTGAAATTTGGTACACGTATGAATTATAACAACATCTGGAACTAGATTATACTTTGAGATGATTCTGTTGAAGGGTTGGGGGTTATTTAGGGGTCAATAGGGGGAAATAAGTAAAGCAAGCTGGTATGAGTACAGAAACTTGAAATTCGGTGTATGTACAAGAAGTTAAGGCCTCAGATTTTTTTATAATATTTTTCAACCCCCGCACCACCCCTACCCCATTAATGGGGTTGACAAAATAAAGTTGAGATATTTATTTGAAATTTCGTACACGTATGTATTATAACGACGTCTGGAATTAGTTTATATTTTGAGATGATTCTGTTGAAGGGTTGGGGGTTAATTTGGGGTAAATAGAGGAATATAAGTAAAACGTTGGTAAGACTACAGAAACTTGAAATTCGGTGTATGTACTAGAAGCCACAGCGTCAGATTTTCTTATAATATTTTTCAACCCAACCACCCCTACTCCAATATGAAAAGGGTTGATAAAATAAAATTGAGATATTCATTTGAAATTTGGTACACGTATGTATTATAACGACGTCTGAAACTAGATCATAATTTGAGATGATGCCGTTGAAGGGTTGGGGGTTAAATAGGGGCAAATAGGGGAAAATAAGTAAAGCAAGCTGGTAAGACTACAGAAATTTGGGATTCGGTGTATATACTAGAAACCAAGGCCTCAGATTTCTTTCTAATATTTTTCAAACTCTACCATCTCCGCTTCATTATTAATGGGATTGATAACATCAAATTGAGATATTCACTTGAAAGTTAGTACATGTATGTATTGTAGTGACATCTGATTGAGATGACTCCATTGAGGTGGTAGGTTGTAAATAGTGGAAAATAAGTACGGTAAACTAGAAACTTCATTTTTAACGTATATGGTAGAAACCAACTCCTCAAACTTTTCTATGACATCTACCCCAAATATTATTAAAATTCTATGACCAATAATTTCCACATACTAGAGTGCAAATATAGTCAAGATGTTTTCTTTAAAGTGACTTGGACGAATAATCTGGATGTGGAAGTAGTGATTCCTTGGGCAGCGGTTTTTTTAACTTGAAATAGTGTTTTGTTCCAATGTTCGGTGTGTAGAAGTAGATATTTTAACATGTTAATTCCAATTTTGCTTCAAAACTTGTGCGGCTTTTATATAACCTCACCTTTTCGTAAGTACCCTTTACATCAACCTGTTAACAATTAGTAATAGATATCAATTATTGTAGCGTTCCTGAAGAAGAGACAATAAAGACTCGAAAGCTTGAACAGAAATAAAGAGTGTTCTTTAATTTTGTACCTTATGACTGCCTACCCAACTTAACTTCAAATTTTCGTCCTTAAATAGCCAGTCGAGCTAATCTTACCTCTATATATATATATATATATATATATATATATATATATATATATATATATATATATATATATATATATATATATATATATATATATATATATATTACATGGCCAAATGGTTAATTGTGAATGTTAGTCATTACAATTTATTGAGTGGCATATTAAATAACACACCACAAATTAGGCAAGCCTCAAATTTAATGTCAAGATTGTCTGGAAGGGAGTTATATATTTCAAATAACACAGACATGCATTCATTACTAGCCAACATTACCTTGTAGAAGCTGAAAATTGAATTCAGTTATTGTTAGGCAATGGGATCAAATATGCTACCCATAACACCGCTCACTGAATTACCAAGTCTTCTAAGAACCCCTACTTTCTAATACATCACAACCTTCCCACATCTATTCCTCATATATCAAAATTTGCAGTTAATGAACAACCATTCCTCAACAATTACTAGACTCAAATTTGAACCATGGATGCTTTCCAGCACACCCTTTAGAATAGGTATTAATTATACTCCATATTGTTCATGTGACAACGCCTCTCTGTGCGATATAAACCATATTTTCTTTTCCAGTGCCTGTCATTCACAAAATAGAAAAGAATTTGAAACTTGTTCAAAATCACTTTCCCACTAACAAAGTTTCCCTCTTAATTTTTGCCGAGTCTCAGTTTATTCTATGTCCATAAACCGGGACTCGGCAAAAATGTTAACAAAAGAGGCAGATAGCAAAAAAAGAAAAATTAAAGAATCCGCGATAATTTTATTGAACGAGGATAGATGCGTGTCGAATTGTTGTCTGTACAACTTGGTTGCCAATGTTAAAAGAAGAGCTTCACAAACTTAACATTGTATAAGAATTAAAATAAACTGTTAACTATATCAACAGTTCTATGTAAATAGTAAGTATCTATGGATATTGAATATATCAAACATTCAAGTTTTTATACTTATTTATGTTATTTATTTAAAAAAAAAGCAACCTATAACTGATCCTTTGACGTAAAAGTCACAGGCGTAGAGGTTATTTACCAGTAGCATACTAGTTAATTGTGATATTTTGTAGATTCCAGGAGTACCGCTTAAGAAGAAAAAACACATGTGGCAGGAAGTCCCAAAGAATTGAAAAAGAAAAAAATTAAGCTAATGCCACAAACAACATTTAGACAACGTGATCTATAAACACTTGTTTCAATTATGCCATTTACTCTTAATTAAAACATCTAAAAATGGTAATTCATTTCTAGTTTCCTTCTGTAAAGTGAATTTAATAGAAGGTTCTTTATTATTTAAATGTTCCAAAAAACTATCTAGTAACTCAATACCGTGAACACGTTCTCTCCGTAAGGTCCATGGAGACATATTTAAAAATTTATTGTAGATTAAACTTTTATTTATTAAACTTATGTGATTTTCTTTTATTATTAAACCTTTAAGACGCTGTAATCCGAAAGCAAGCAAAAATGGGATTACAACTATTGGGTTTTTTAGGAATAGATTAATGTGTAGCATACACTTTCCCTGTATATTAATCTTTATTTTTTCCTGTTCAGGTATTTTTTATCTCAGTTGGCATATTTACTAATGGAAATTCAACAATTACAATTAAAACGAAATCTGTTTTGTATAAGTAAATACATCTTGCAAGACACTGTACCTTGTCGAGGGCTTCCAACTTGTATTTAATTCCATTTATAGAATTTCATATCCAGCAAATTAATTCAGAAAATTTCATTTTGCTGGTCTGGTCGGCAGCAGGCAACACACCCTTCTGCGAATATTTCAACAATTTTATTTCAACCTGTGGAATTACTCAAAACCATGTTTGTTTTATCCTCGCATTAACTCAGCGACTTTAGTGAGGCATTCCTTAAGTCAACTATAACATCCATTTGCATTTCAATATAAGAACATACCACAATACAGATTAATTAATTGATTTTAATTGAATTTAAAACTTCTATACGCTGTGGTATTTCGTAATGCAACTCGGTGTGTTTTTGTTGAAATTAACGGGAGCCAAATTAAGGACAGCTAGCGTGTCTAATGAACCATTGAAAAATAGACTTTTAGAGTAATTCGTCCCGGTCGGTCACCTTATATGATTTTATTATTAGCTCCATATCAATTGAGAAACGCATTTTTTAATGGCTCCTACATAAATCCTCAGAAGACAATTAATTGCATGGCTAAGTTTAAATAATAGAGCTAACAACGATCGAAGAAATTCTAAAACAATAAAGTTTTTATTGTGTCTAAATTCTACCAACTCACTGCTAATAGTAAACTTGTTATAAGCGGACAGTGGGAAACCATATATAGTAGCTCGTATCCTATAACTTAGTGTACTGGTAGATGATGTTGATTCAGTAATATCACATAACAAACAGGTTTTTAAAAATAATAATATTATATAATAGTAATATAATAATAACAATAATAATAATATGTTTATTTAATACAAAAATACACATTTCTGAAAATTTGAGTAAGTAGATATGTAGATACATAAATACAGAACTATACTTAAATAACTAACATATAATAATTCAGAAGAAATACTACAGTAAAGTAATATTTATAAATAAACAGAAAAAACCCACAAAAATTAATTTGTACGTGGGTTCACCTATTCATAGATAATGAATTTGTGTGTTTTCTTATTATATATAAGATTAAGGCATGTAGTATAACTGTAGAAAATATTTTTGAAAATACATCTAAATGCATCTAAATGCGAGTATATCTGAACATGACCATTACTTCTAAATTTTTTCTTAATTTTTATTAAATTTTTCTTATGTTGATCAGGGAATGAATAAAATCTCTGACCAAGTTTAGAATATACATTTTGCATTTATGTTTAAAATGTTTTAATGAATTAGACTGTTTTATATCAGTTGGCAAAATATTATAAAGGCGAGGCGAAAGAAAGATATAACTTCTTTGACCTATAATTTTAGCAGAGGGAGGAATTTTTGCTTGTAAATTAGTTTTACCTCTTGTTGTATATGTATGGCTGAGTAACTGCAAGTTATTTTTGTTTTTATTTTGGTTAACGATAATCTGAAAAAATATATTTGCCTAACATCGAAGAGTCTGCATTCTGTAAAAAGTAGGTTAGTCGGATACGTTGGTATTTTATTCAAAATTATTTTTAGAAATTTCTTTTGTGTTATTTCAAGCATTTTCATATGCATATTCAAAGCACCACACCATCCCAAGATTCTATAAGATAGTCTCGACTCTACTAGTGCAGGGTATATGATTTTCATTTGCTTTATATCCAATATTTTATTTAAGAATTTAAATTTATATAGTATGCTTCTAAGTGTTTTGGTGATAGAATTAATATGTATGTCCCATTTTAGATGTTTATCTATGTAGACACCTAAATATTCAGTAAAACTGGAACTACCTATTTCAATTAAGTTACCATTGGAATATATTTCAAGTTTATCATAGCCAGGTAAATTACTTTTGATACAGTTGAAAGGAATATAAGTAGTTTTTTATACTTAATAGTCAACAGTTTATGGTCAAACCAATTTATTAAATTTTTTAAATCATTTTCTACTTTTACTTTTAGATCGGTCCAAGATGGTGCTTCATAAAAGATTGCTGTATCATCTGCAACATTAATTATTTTGGCAGAGCTATTAATGATTAATAAATGATTAATATATATAATAAAGAGAACTAGACCCAACACGGTTCCTTGAGGTACACCATATTGCACAACTCTGTAATTGCTGATACTATCATTAATTTTAACAAATTGTTTTCTTTCACTTAGATAACTGGTAATCAAATCATGCACCTTTCCTCTAATTCCAAAATGATCCAGAGTCTCCAACAGCTGGACATGGCTGACAGTGTCAAAGGCCTTGGCTAGATCTAAGAATACGCAATTGCTTTTATCTAATGCCTTGCAAATGTTGCCGGTGAGAAAGGAAATGGCATCCTGGATGCACTTATCCTCCCTGAATCCAAATTATTTATCTGATATCAAATTGTATTTATTTAAATATTTTATTAATCTAATTTTAATAACTTTTTCAAATGTTTTTGTTAAGTTTGTAATTAAAGATATGAGACGATAATTTGATACCAGATTTTTATCGCCACTTTTAAACTATGGTTTAATAACCTCAGTTTTAAATTCAGGTGGGCAAACTCGGCTTTCAATGACTGTTAATTAGATAAGTTAAAGGCGGCGCTATTTCTTCAGATATTTCTTTAAGGGTCTCTGATTTGAGTAGGTCCAGACCTGGTGCTTTATTTGATTTTAATGGAAATATAACATCAACAATTTCTCTTTGATTCGTAGGTTTCAAGAAAAGTGAGAATTGAGTGGAATTCTCGCTAGGAGGAGAAAATTGAGGTTTACGAATTTGTTTCGCCAAATTATGTCCCAAACCTGCATAAAAATCGTTAAAAGTGTTAGCCATCTCGAGATCGTCAGTTATCGGTTATTCAGCATCGTTCAATATTTCCTTAATACTATTTTCTCTCCTTAGTGAATTCATATTTTTTACAGTGTTCCATATGTTTTTTACAGAATTGCATTTATTTCTGTTTGATCTTTATATTATTTTATTTTCATATATTTAATTAATATATTTAAATGATTCCTATAAACAATAAATTCATTTCTAAATTCCATATTTGTTGGATATTTTTTGTGACGTTTATAAAGTGTATCTCTTGTATTTATTGAATTTATTAATCCATTTGTTATCCAGCATTTTCTTTTAGTATTATTTATTTTTAATTTAATTGTTTTTGTGCATTTATTAATCTGTTCGCTTAATGTATTAATAAAAGAAGTAGTCAATTCTGTAAATAAGACAAACTATTTATTAACCAACTGGATTGCATTCTGTGGGTTTTGAAAGTAAGGCAGTGCAGTTTATTCGGAACTAATTACAAGATAGGAGGCAAATTGTAAAAAAGAATGAGAACTTATCTTTTGAGAGTATCTTGGGTCGGGGGATACCACACGGGTCAATATTGGGGCCTGTGCTATTTTTTGCCATTTTCTGTTTATACAAATCAACTGCACAGAGTACTTAAATTTTGCAAGGTACACTGTTACATTGGTGATACACAATTGTAGTTTTCCTTTAATCCAGAATGTATTGACGACGCTAACAATAAAATCAATGCTACTGAATTAATAACGGCTTCTGATAATCATAGTAAGTTGGTGTATAAACCTTAGTAAATCAAAGATAACGTTTCTTGGTAGACAACTCGGCGAAATAGGTAACTTGAATGTTTAATATTAAAAGCCTATAACTTGTGTAAATGAGGCAGAAAACTTTGGACTTACCATTGACTCGGATCTAAGATTTAAGGACCACATAAGGAACTGTATTAGGAGAGCTCTTAGCAATTTAAGGAACACCTATGCTAGTAGAGATCTGTTTGAGCCTCCACGTTTTACCAAATGATCAACATGATGCCAACATAGCTATCGACCTATCAAGGTGATGGTTTCAGGTAAGTTTGAAGTCTATAATAAGATATTTGACCTCCCCTAACACTTACAATTGTGTGTCTTGAAGGTAGAGAATACCCAATCCCAAGTTTTTCTTTCTAGTAACCATGAGAGACCTAGAGACCATGTTAGTTATTGATGGACTTACCTTAACCCTATCCCATAGGACTCTTTTTAACCATATTAAGGTACTCTTATCATCGGTTCCTGATACATCATTCCATAGCAGGGGGTCAAGACACCTCGCTGCGGGCAGTCCCCTGTAACTCACTCACCTATAATTTCCCCCATAATGTCATCCGTCATGGTCATGGTGGTAAATACATTCCTACTTTTGCGTATGCCATAAACCCACCTACAGCAGATGTCCCCGATGACACAATGTCTTGCAGTTCAGATGGTATAAATAAAGCAGGTATTGGACAAATGCCCCGTCTATGTTGAGGACGGAACTCAACGCCATCTCCTCAAATTGCAGCGCCTTTTCCATTATGTGGATTAGGAAGTGAAGTGCCGCTTTCGTGGACATGTCTGCTCTATATGCAAACTGGTCTTGTACTTAGATAAATACAAGAAAAACATAGCAGTGATTTTTTGTTTTGTAAGTAGTGGTTTACAATGACCATGATAGTTAGCTTTACTGAATTTTTTTTAATTGCAAATAATCTACCACTAAATAATAAATGCCCCAGACAACATTTCCGTAGTAAAACATTAGTAATGTTTTCTCTGAAGCAATATCCCGAATGTAATATAGTGCACAATTTGCTCAATTTAGTTGGTTCGATAATATATTGACATGCTCTGTCCAGTTTAAACATTTATTCAGTAAACTGAAGACAGCGAGAGGCTAAGATAATTTGTATATATTATGTTAGTTTTTGAAACATTCAGCTTTAATTTTTTTCCCTACATCATTTATATTTTTTCATGTTTCATTTATTGATATTTTATCTGCAAACAGAAATACGAATAATCCATTGTTAGTTAAATAATTTGAAAATGTTAAAAATAACAATGATGTCAGCCTTGAGGAGCACGAATGTTATTATACTTTTCGCAAATACAAAACGAAGAGTATATTGCATTCGATCGGTATATTTCTAAAACCGGTAATATGGCTGCGAAGAGCATATTTATTAGCTTGTTAATTTATATATTTGATTTAAGAGGGCAATTCACAATATTATAACAAAATTTTACTTGGATTTGATGTTCTAAAAATAATTTAACCATTTCAGTCCTATACCCATAACTCCACATGACCCACAATTCACCAAATAGAGTATCATCTCATGTTAGATCGAATTAAATGCCTTTGCAACATCGAAATAAAATTCTCCCATTTCTAGAATTAGCATTTCATTGATATTAAGTAATGTGTCAAATACGGCTGTTATTGTAGATGTGTCCTTCATAAGCCTGTACTAATGAGGGCTAAAATACTTTTTATAAGTTGTGATTCCATTATTCATGTACTATTCAAACACATTTGAGAATACCAAGGGAATAGTTTTATCAGGCTTTTAATAAGTTGTTCAGATTTTTCAAATTTTGAACTTTTCAGAGAAAAACACCATGTGTTAGATAATTTCGTATTATAATAGTTAGTGGTTTGCTACTATACCAAATTATATATTTCATAAGAAAACATATTTTTTCATACATATCCACAGAGATATTATCTCCTTTCCGTCAGTTAAACAACAAAAAATGTTTTATATTTTTACTTATTTTGTCAGATTTTGTATTCCTGGGTGGTTCTAAGAATATAATGAACATGTCAGCTATTATCTTCAATTAGTTATGATGTCCCAATGATTAATAATTCTGCGTTAATTAATATTTCTGGTTCGACTCGTACTTAGTAGCTAATAATTTTTTTGTAATACTTTTCTTGCTGAAACCATAAAATACATCTTGACTGTACGCTTCCTATGTCTTTAAACCGTGAGTTGCCACAGGATATAACGCTGCTTAGTAATGATTTATGAATTTGGCCGGTAGTGTTCATATATTTTAAAACAGACATAGATCGATAATGTGCTATCTGTTGACACATCCACAATCAAATTTACATTTTAGAGATATACATACAGTGATATATCTACGCTTAGTTTATTTGCGAACTCCCATTGTGTGTTCATTTTCAATATTATATGGCGTTTCTCCGTGCGAAAGATTGATATAATACCTTTTCATCTTCTAATAAATGAATCGGTAACATTTATTCGCGAAATACGCAGATTTTTTCGTTCTTCTTTTCGGGATTTTTTATGTGTACTTGTCTTCTTTATATTACCCAAGAAATATGCAAATATAAATATAGAAAAGTACCTAAATAAAAACAAGGACACGTAAGAGAATACTACTATGATTACTGTTACGAAATGTATGCAAATAATCGTAGCTTCACTTCACCGTAGTACACACAATAAAGGAAATTGTTTAGACAATATTTTTACTAATTTTAATAGCTCTAATGCGTCTACTGTATATCAGATCATAATGGTCAGCTTTTACAATTGGACCTTTGTGAAATGAGTCACATCAGTGATGACACAACAGTAAAAAATAAAAGGAAATTTAGTAATCAAAATATGCAACTAATGAACTATTATTTAAATAAAGAATAGTGGTCTGAGGTCTTCACCACGGATGGGGCAGAAGATAAATTTGAGTGGTTTCATAATACTTTCATATATTACTATAACATATGTTTCCCAATAATCCCCAATCAGCAGAAATGTTACAGATCAAAAAACTGGGTGACTTCTGAAATTACAGTTACAATGGACACATTAATATTTCTATTTAGTTGCTATCAACAGAAACCTACCATACAGAATAAAGAAACTTATTTAGAGTTTAAAAAGCAATATAACAACTACTTACAACAACTTATTATTATGTTTTACTTACCTAAGTCCAAGAGCATATAATACGTTACCAAACGATATTAAACGCGTATCACTATTCAGTAAAATAAAAACAAAAATAAAGCAGTATATCCTACAAAAATCTAGAGAAGAAATCCATAATATTATTAACCCTAAGCAATATAATAATAGGCTATTTTAAGTTTCTAGGTTTCGGTGCCACCATTGTTGTGATTATTAGCGTATTAATTATAATTATAAGTGTGACTATAATTAGGTTTATATAATTCCATAACTTTGTAATTTTGTAATATAGTACCATCGCAATATATAGCAATAACGTTATTCGTTTAGAATTACCTGTATGTGATTTACGGTGTGTACACATGATTTATATGTGTGTATGTATTGAAACATTCTTTATAGGATTTTGCAAACAGCAGAAAAAATAACTATCTATAACTAAAGAAAAACTTTGTGTAGAAATATTAATGAAATCTTTGCATTCTTTCGATAACCTGAATTCTGGTTATGCTAGCAAATTAAAATCCTAAAATGAATTTGTCTAATTTCTTATTTGACAATTCTCATTCTAACACTAGCATCCACACAGTCCCCTACGGCCATGCAGATTAAACTAGTATCCACATAACCCCCTACGATTATGAAGATTCAGTTAAAAATGAGAACAAAGACCTAAAATGAATTTATTTATCTACCTTGTCTTAAAAAATTGTTCATTCCAGTGGATTACATTTTCATGAAATCTATCATTCTGTTTCCTGGAAATGCTTAGCCTTTGAAATCGTAGGGGGTTATGTGGATACTAGTTTAATCTGCATGGCCGTAGGGGACTGTGTGGATGCTAGTGTTAGAATGAGAATTGTCAAATAAGAAATTAGACAAATTCATTTTAGGATTTTAATTTGCTAGCATAACCAGAATTCAGGTTATCGAAAGAATGCAAAGATTTCATTAATATTTCTACACAAAGTTTTTCTTTAGTTATAGATAGTTATTTTTTCTGCTGTTTGCAAAATCCTATAAAGAATGTTTCAATACAATTATAAGCAAACAAATAATAATTCATTTTTTAAAACATATGTGTATGATATTACATTTTATATTCTACAATCTACATTAGACATTCTATATTTTACTAGTGTCATATATTTTGCATTACATCTTATATATTATATTTTGTACATTTCATATATTTTCATATTTTTTTTATATTATTATTTTTTTTGTATATTTTAAAACCATATTCACCGGTTTTTTCTCTTTCATGCACAGTGCTCTGATGCACTTATATGAAATACCAAGTTTATTTACATATTTTTATCATTGTATTGTATATCTTTATCTGATAAATAAACTTTATTCTATTCTATTCTATTCTATTCTATTCTATTCTATTAACAGCCGCTAAGCAATTATATTACCTAAATCGCCTAAACGAAACAGATAATTACAGTAAAACTGTTTGGGACATCATCAACCTAGAAGCTGGAAGAGTAAGTAAACCGATAACATATCCTGAAACTTTAACAGCAGATAACCTCAATAACTTTTTCAGCCGAGACCATTGTGCAAAACTTGTAGACACACGTAATAAACGATATAAACAATTTCATGGATAAAAAATTACAAAACCAACATCCAATGTTTTTCATGCCCGTTACCCCTGACGATATCAGAACAATAATTAGTAAAATTAAAAACAAAAAACTGAAGATATAAATGGACTCAATACTTACATCATAAAAAAATGTTCCCCTTATGTGATAGAACCCTTTGCAGAGGTTACAAATGCGTGTGTAATGCAAGGTTATTTCCCCAGTCCTATGAAAATGGGGAAGGTTATGCCAATACATAAAAAAGGCGATATTACTCAACCAGAAAATTACAGACAAATTTCCATTCAACCAGCTTTTTCTAAAATTTTAGAAACAATAATCTTTAACAATCTAGTTAATTATGTGGACTCAAATAAAATACTCTGCCCATATCAGTTTGGTTTCAGAAAGGGATTGTCAACAACTGATGCAATAGTGTCCTTAACAAACTGCATTAAGGAAGCCTTTGAAGATAAAAAACAATATTTGGGGATATTCACAGATTTAACAGCAGCATTTGACTGTATTGAGCACAGTATCTTGCTTAACAAACTTGAATTCTATGGTGTATACGGCAATTGCTTAGATTTGATTAAGTCCTACTTAGAAAACAGAGTTCAACTTGTTGAATGTGGTACTGATCAGAACAATGTTATGCAGATAAAGAGAGGTGTGCCACAAGGGTCAGTACTGGGACCTTTACTATTCCTGGTATACATAAATGACTTGCCAAACAGTCTAAGTGCCTTAAATGTACAAACAATAATGTACGCAGATGATGCAACTTTTGGCACAAGTATAGACATTGAAGACGACAGGCAGTATATCCTTAACCATATACTTGAGTACGCCAAGGCTTGGTTTGCTTTTAATAGACTTGGTGAATTAAAGTAAAACTGTAACATTAACATTTCAGTGTAAGTCAAATGCAATAAGTTTGAAACATACAGAATTTACCCGTAACACCAAATTTTTAGGGATCAACATTGACATACATTTGTTTTGGGTTGAACATATTGACTTACTCTGTAACAAATTGGCGAAGTCCATTTTTGCTATAAAATAAAAATATCGTAAGTGTGCAAGCGGTAACAACAACTTATTATTTTCTTTTTCACTCACAACTTACCTATGGAATACTGGCATGGGGAAATGCAGCCCATTGTCACTTACAAAAAGTCTGTATACTGCAAAAATCGGCGGAAATAAGTATAGCTGGTGTTAAATGGGATGAAAGTTGTAGACCCCTTTTACATCTTTAAAAATAATGTCCGTTTTTCTATAATAGCATTTTTTAATATTCTAATCGTTAAACAAAATTTGGACAAATATCTTACATTCGCTGACATTCATCAACATGATACCAGAAATAAGAGCAACTTAGTAACACCTCAAAACAGACTGCAGATAAGCAATGACATCGGAGTTAGAATGCTAAATGTTCTACCAATGAAATTTCGTAATCTGCCACTGCATGTGTTTAAAAAAAGATTAGAAAAGATTCTAACTGAGAATTGTTTATACAACACTGAGGAATTTTACCAGGATGTGAATGAAAATGGAAGCAATTTTATAGCTGGAATTACAGTACCCTGAAATAAATTTTAGATGTATTTATGAATATGTGTGAATTGTATTGTTTGTTAACTTAGAAGTTTGTCCATAACCTGTATGTTGCTTTTTACATGTGATACACCCTAACTTTAGTTCATAAGTTTTATTCAAAATGCAGATTCACTATACACCTGGACGTATCTATAAAATGTAAATTTTCTAAAGATCGTTAAATTTATTATTATTATTATTATTATTCGTTTATGTGATATAATACACAGAGGTCGCGTCATGTGTACGTTGTTTACCAATGACACAATCTGAAATTATTACTTTAGAATATTATAAAAAAGAGTATAGCACGCGTAATAAGATAATTTAGCCGCGAAGAAGCAAAATACATGGCGGTGTCCTCTTTCGGTCGCTTTTAACTGCTTTGTCGGCATGCTTTTCAATGACCCATGTCGTGGCCTAATTATCTCTTAGGCTCGCCATACTTATTTTCATGAATGTCAGAGTATCATGTGCTACAAGACGCGAGACAATAAATCCTACCCCAATATGCCAGCAGTTCTAAACTATGTTATTAGGTATTTTGGAAATGTTTGTTTATTTTTTTCTCCAAAACTATGAGCTTTATACCCCATGTTATATAGGGTTTTTTGTTTGTCTTATCGTTCCCTATCACCAGTTTTTTTTAATGTCATGAAACTAATTACACCCTGTATTTTTTTAAATAATGGGGTGCAATTTCCATAATGAAAAATGCTTCGTGACAGCCTGTACTATTATTAGCCAACAAATGAAAAATCTAGATGGGTGTTGCCGACATAGAATAATATAGCTTTCATTTTCAGTTTTTAGTTTATAACATTGTTCTAGTTTATATATTTATAGGTGTGAGACTTTTTAAAACAGTCAAGTATTCGAGAACCAACCTCTGTCTGATCTGTTTGGCACAGAGGTTTTTTCATTAAAATTTTTTAATATTTCTCAGTGGCAAAATACCCAATAAAAAGTAAGAAAATCGAAAAATGTATGTTAAAAAATGCGACAAAATATTTACTGCGTACTTAATCTCAGCGACACCACATAAAAGTGAATTATACCGCAATCGTACAAAATGTTAATTAAATAGATATTACCAGTCTGTCAAGCTCAACTGCAACTTCTCGTTTCCCGTTAGTACAAACTTTTAAAATGGGTATACACAAGCCTATCAAATTAAAAATCTGGCAATCATGAAAATAAAAAATATGTATAATCGATTATTTCAGAGATACGAATCACATCGTTAATGACGATTTTCCTCTTCCTGGGAATTTTTTGTAAGCAAATCTGCTCACTTTACCCAATTAATTATTTAAGAACTTCGTCTTTCCGGTCACACTTAATTAATCCTGAAAAGTTGCGAGGCGCACATCGAGGAAAGTAGCGTGCATCGAAATGGGTAAAGTCCATTATTTATGGGTGCACCAGGCTGCCTGCTTGAGGCACGTTTTTTTTTTTCATCTTAAAGTTTGCTATTAATTTATATGGTTCTTGGTAACACGATCGAGTAATTAGCTACCTAAGCTCCATCTTATCTCTTAAGTATTATATTAAATTATTTGCTCTTGCAGAATATGCAAGCAATCTTATGCTTAATGGGTGTACAAGACTACGCTATCTATCGGATTTACAAGCCGTTTCGAGACATTATTATACAAGGTAAGGACAAAAGTCTTTTACGTAGATTAGCTGGACGTTAAATATGTCGTAACTGATAATTAAAATTATTCAATTGCTGACAATTTCCTGTATTATGTTCCAATTCATTTAGAAGGTCTTCCCCTAGCTCAAAAACAAAAGACATATCTGTTTTAAAATTTTTGTATTAAAATATCTAACGCATTTTCAATTCAAACTATTCATAACTATGTAACGAGGTGAATTTTCCGTTGCCAAAAATACAAATTAAATTGAAAATATACGTCGTTATTTGCCCCGTCTATGTTCGAACATATGTTAAAATTATTGTTATAGATTTCTCGTAATTTAATTAGCTGAAACTATGAAACCGATTTCTATTTTATATATAAAATATGTAAAGGATCCGGCTGAGAGAGGGCTGTTTACAATATGAACAATAATTACAAGATTTGACACTGAGGGCGTTGGTGAGTAAGCCGGCGTAAATTAGTTTCATTAGAGCAGATTTGAAATCACCTTTGCCCGGTCCGTCGAATAGTCAAGTTGACTATTATTTTCGATCTTCACCACATGTAAGTACACCGTTTTATCATCACCGCTGGTTTCTTGTCGTGGTTATTTATATTAACACCGATGAGACTAATTCACTAAAATGTGTGTTTTAATGCAATAATTTAAAATCTTATCCATTTAGATGTATCAGAATATAATTATTGTATTACGATTTAGCCAAATAAATCTTAATTTGAAGTTAAATATTATCAAAGTAAGGGTGTCCTAATTAGGACCTGTTAAATTCTCCCGGTTGTATCCAAATAACTATGTTCCAAAGAATTTCCAGAGGGAAAAAGAACATATATTATGCATCGAGATAAAACCAGAATAACGTTTACCGTTTATATTATTTTAATTGAGACCATTTGTGATGGCATTGGGATAAAATAATATCTGTTGTTCTACCAAGTGTGTAGAAGTTATAATTACAGTGTATTTTATTTTAACTATTTCGTGTTTACACGAATTGAAATAAAATATGTCATCACAAAATAACTTTTGTGAAATTTGTTATAGTGCTGTTGTTCTACTGAGTGAGTAGAAATTTTAGTTACCCTTCATTTTATTTCCAATATTTTGTACTGATACGAATTGAAACAAAATTCATTAAGTACTTTGAAACAACTTTTTAGAAATGTATTATAGTCCGGGCACTGAGAACAAAATCTAGGCTACAGTAAATAAATTAACTAACTTTATATTCTGATACATAGAAATTTTTCACATTAAGACGACAAGATACCACGTGGCCGACCGAAACTCATTTAATAAAGGCACCCAGCTGTGGGGTTTGAGGCGCTTGGCAAACACCGCATAAAGTGTTTATGTAATTTTAACATTTCCGAACCGAACCGAAATACCACCGTTCTGATTATTCCTGTCTGTCGCCTAGGCAGAATAATCTCCGCCGTAAGCTGATACCAAATCGGATAACCGTTTTATTTTCCGATCCGAGTGTAACTTAGGTTACACACCGCACCGAATCCGAGAACCGTTTTGTTTATTTGGTATGAGTTTTATTTAGTTTTGCCAAGTTCTTCACACTTACACTCTGACCGTTCATTTAGGCATAATTATTGTTGTTGATAACTCCTTGCTTTTGCCTGGTACTTGCATACTACCTGCTTATGTTACTTACTGTGCTGTTGTTTCTTACCGACGGTTTTTTTCCGCTTACTATTTTTTCTTTGCCGCTCTTACCGTTTGCTTCCCCGTACGTCACAAAATGGCGCCCGAACACTTAAATCGAATTAAACTAAAATGACATGTCTTAAGTTTCTATTTTATGTATAACGAACTCCAAATTTTGGTACCTAACCGTTTTTTTATTGTTTTGTAAATTTTATTAAATGTTAATAAACTTTGTTATTTACCGACTTCTGCCTTTTACTGTTGAATGCGAGTGAAAGTCTAATCCAGACTCCTGGACATCCGTGTCTCCACTGTAGCTATCCCAGCCCTACTGGAACAGACTGCGTTTAGTAAGCTAATCTGGGACCTTTGCCCCACGTAAAAGAATTGCAAAAGTTGCACTCGAGATAACCGAATTTAACCGAAATATAGCTCAGCGATAAAGTGACGCTTCCACCTGCCTTTGCGCTAGCAACTGGAAGAAAGTACGTCATAACTATTCCACTTCAATACGAATTTATTTGCCAGAGAAAACAAAGTAATGCGTTTCAATTTACAGCCATTTATAATCGACTGCAGTTTCATAAAATCTCTTCTATATGACCGTTTTTAATAATGCTTTGATGTCCTCTAGTGGCTAAATGAGTCAACTTGGATAGAAGTAAATTTAGTTAAATTGATTTATTTTGACGAAAAGACCCTATGGTGCTCCATATTGAATAACCTGTATCAAATCAAATCAAATGAAATTAACTTTATTTTAAATTGAATAGCAACAATTTTCATCAAGCACACGTACCGGAATCAGTCAAACATCCACGCTGCAAGGCAGCGTGGCAACAAAAGGCTGGACGAGACGAGATCACAAAAAATTAAAAGTGAAGACAACCTCCTTTCGCAGTAAGGCGAACTAAGATGTGTTAAGGTTAAACAGGTATAGAGAAAAACAACTTAAAATAATATTAATATAATGCAAAAGACGCTAAATTATGTCGCATAATTTTCTGTTTAAAATGTTATGAATTCCTATTAATAACGACATGAGAGTTTTCATACCTCTGGCGATCACTCTATATGACAAATATGAGCTAGATTCATTTCTACCGTACTGTATCATGTAATCCGAACTGAAACAATTTTTTCTGATTTGACAGAAGATATCGTGTTTAATACGTATTCATAGTCTACAACGCCCGAAGGCAATTTTCATTAATTTCGTGATGATCTTATCGAAAATATCTTAAAACGTTTTATACAATTAATATTACTTATTGACATTACGCACTACGTATGTTATATCAGCCATGATACACACGCTGTCTAGTATTCTTTTGTGCTTGATCAAAATCTTGTTAACAGTTTCCTATAAACATCAGTATACGGGGTAATAATCTGGAGTGGATTCATTCTTACTTCGCAAATCGTAAAATAGTTGTGAGGATTGATACCCACTTCTTAGAAGAATTTACTGCATCTCGGAGAGTGCCTCAGGGGTCAGTATTAGGACCTTCACTTTTATATTATATGTCACTGATTTAGTAAAAAAATAACAAAAATTGATAATGTGTTATTAGTCCAGTGGGGTACTAATAAAGATATCGATGTTTAACTAAAAATATATATAAAGGTTTATTCGTGTTTTTCGGCAGAAAATCGAAAATATCTCGAAAACGATTCGCTTGTTATTATTACTATTGTATTTTTCTCCACAGCTGTATTGGTGGGTGCTCTGCATCATCAGAGAAGAAATTCATCTGATACTTCTGAATTTAAAAATCGTAAGTTTGGAGAACCACACATTTCTAAATGGTATGGCTCAGGTTCCTTGGCAAGCCCAGTAATTAATGGTATTATTGAGGTGTTTGCTCATTACTTCAGCAACAGAAGTATTTACTGGAATAATTTCCACCTTGTCGAGGTTTCACATATGCTTGATGTCGATGGCTAGCTAGGTCTTAATATTTCTTAATTTTCTTGCTCTCCGTGTTCAACAAGTCCTGTATTAGTGGACGGCCTATATCAATTATAATGGCGATTTTGCCTCGTCTTTCAATTTTTCAAATTAATAATTATTATTTTTTATTACTATTTCATATAGAACATTTGTCTCCGTGTGCCTACCAGTCGATTGCTGTTCTATCGATCTAATTGCATGTATAATTATTATTAACGTAAACATATTAAACAATAAATCTAGCAACATTTATTTGATTTAATTTCATTTTGCAACAATTATATTAAACTTAAATTTAACACATATATTAATGGGAAAACTGCCAAGCACAAACTCATTACTGTCAGTTTCATAGTATTGTATGCATAATTGAAATTTTTGTAAAACGCTTTATGTTAATACAGTATCAGTAGGGCAATATAAATTAAATTAATTATACCTCAATTTTACATAGCTGCTTATTACTTATACGCCTATTTATTTTTGTTCATTAAGCGGAAACGCGACCACCAAAACTAACAAATGAGCGTATAATAGCCAATTTGTTTAGAAAGACATTCACTGAAAGCGCAAAAATTTAATGAGGCGTGTCTACTGAACACAATACTCAAGATTCACACCTAAATTTGTGTGTAACAGTTCTTGGTGATAATACAAAGGATGCATGTTTAAGAAATAAGTAACCTCATTTGAATAACATAAAAATAACGTATTTACTGTTAAACGTATGGGTACCGTAAGTAAATTTTGTGGAAAAAAATCGTTTCTCATACAGGAAATCGATTCTTAAATGATATGGGAAGCATTTCTATTAGTTTCGTTCTATGTTTATTTCATTTCGGTGTAAAAATTAATGAAACATGTAAAATAGGTATTAATGCAACGGGAGCAAAAAGCGATCACACACATGCCGATATGGAGGAACACATTTTTCGTTTCAGTTGAATACAATTTCTTTTCTATTACAATTGCTAAGTTTATACACAATAAAGAGCAAGCAAATATCTTGTTATATGGTCTTTCTTTTGTATTTATTTAGCGTTAAAATACATCAAAGATGAAACATTTTTTGCATTTTTATAAAGAGCATGTAGTTATTATGCCTACGAGCATACTGATGCATTTAATACAGGCATTTACACTAATTTAATCAACCGAGATTTAGACAATATCTTTCAATATTCACAACAACATGATCTTAAAATGAATCCAACCAAGTCGGTTGTTATGCTGCTCAGTTCAGATAATAATAGACCCTATTTAAAGGCATTATTTCAATTGGATGTTAATCAGGAGAACCTATGGTTTTCAACTCATGCGAAAAACTTACTTCTATGGGTAATAAGAGATGGAAAATTACATATTGTGCAGTATATAATGATGTTTTTCTACTAATGTTTGGAAAAGTTCGATAATTCGATACTAATTTGAGTTTCGCACGCACGCCTTTTTTTTGGATAGGAAATACAGCATTCATTCATTAAATCTGAATTATGTAGTTCTTAAGAGAAGAAGAATATTCTTTTTTAGTGAGGCTCTTCTGACAACAAAGACTGTCTGTTTTGATTGTAGATTTGGAATGCAAAATGAAAGAGAAAGAGGTATCTCTCCAATAAAAGTGATCTATTGTATAATGGTAGGGAGTTTGGTAAATCAGGCAAATTCGAGAAACACTTTTACTCGACTCGAGCAAATTTCGTCAAAGTTTTCGGAAACTCACATATTTTTAAGAAACAGCTAAAGCTAAAGTTTTATATATTCATTAGGTACATTATTCTACATTATAATTTTCCCTATATGCAAAAATCTATTGAAAGTCGCCGTATTATTACCCAACTATCTTTTTGCGCAAATGAAGTCCAGGATTAACTACAAAATACATTATTAGTTCTGTTTATAGTTATAGTATTTCTAGACTCAGTATGAAATATTATAAATTCAGCGTTTCTACCAGGGATGTCCGATGCAATGTCTCTCGACAATGATTTAAAGGTGGGAGCACCGCGTTATCTGTTCAATTTATCCCCTCGTATATGAGATGCAGTCGACGTATAATTACGCCGATGCGGGCGGCCAGTAAAGAAAACTTCCTGATGTTTGTTTGGCCAGTTATTCTAAAACAATAATGTAAATACTCGAGACTTATTTCGTAGAACCGGGTAGTGCCGTGAGGTTTGTTTTTAATTAAAAAAAAAACTAAGTTGTTCATGTTTACCTCAAAAAATTAGTATTAACTGTAATAATTGTTTGAAAAAATATTTTTAAAATGGCTTTTTGGAGACCATTTGATACAGAAGAAAATTTACGTAATGAAAATGTTGAAGACGAGGTAAGGCAGTCGATCGAATCGTGTTGGCAGTTTAAGAACCAATATTTACACATGCAACGTCTTCTTTTAAATATTTATAACTGCTTAAAGAGAGAAAATAATCAAATGACGGATACAGATATTCTAAAAAGAACGTTTAAATTAAGTAAGATTCCGGTTTCTACTATTAATCTTGTTATTAAAAAAAGGGTTGTTCTAGATCACTCTATTAAAAGAAAACGGAAAAATCAAGAATTTTGAAAAATTTACGATGCTTGAAAAGACATTGTCCGAAGAACAGTTTATAATTTCTACCAAGAAAATCAAGTCCGTAATTTAGGAACGATTTCGAGTAAATTACGCGAGTACCCTGATTATAGTTACCGATCTTTGGAAACTTTAAAAGGTATATTATTAGAGTGCGGATTTAAATATAAGAAAATTAATAACCATTTGATAATAACGGAATCACGTTGTATTGTGGAAATTCGAGAGGGAGAGGACTCCGCAGTTTTTTATAGTAAAACTGGGTTTCAGTCGATTGCTCTGAAACTTGGGGAAAATGTTCTCCTGGGCCCCCTGATTAAAATTCTCCTTGACCACCAGTCGGACCGAATTCGATTTTTTGATCTAGAAGTGAAGGGCTGCTTAAATGTTCGATAATAACTATGAAAATATTCAGGCTCATTTATTGGACAAAAATAAGCACCTTTTGTATCTTGGTGATTTTATTTTCAAACTGCTTCCTTCTCCCTGAAAAAAATAACAAACAAAAAATATTCCTTTGTAATTTTTTTACGGGAAACGGAAGCACTTTGAAGAAAAACGCCAAGAGCCAAAAGTTGCTTATTTGTTCAAAGAACACGCCTGCCGTTTCAGAATTTCTTTGACAAAAATTATTTCGACCAAGAATTTCCCTAAATTTTTATTTTTTTCTGCTTCAGAAAGATTCCAAAATATTCAGGCATATTCTTTAGGTAAAAATAATCAACTTGTGTCCTCCCCCCCGAACTCTCTTCAATGTGCTTCCTTTTCCCTTAAATAAATAATTTTTCTGTTTTTTATTTTTTCCGGGAGAACGAATCACTTTGAAAAAAAAACACCAAGAGACAATAGATGCTTATTTCTCTCCAAAAAATGGGTCTCAATATTTTCAGAATTTTTAAGGAACATTTATGTAACCTTCGCAGATGTTCACAGTTTCAATCGCCTCTAGATAAAAAAATCGAATTCGATCGGGATGATGGTCAAAGAGAATTTTAATCAGGGGGCCCAGAAGAACATTTTCCCCAAGTTTCCAAGTTTCAGAACAATGCGTAAAAAAATAGAACCGCGAATCAAATAATACAGTAATATCTTGACGAGACGTGGTTTGATACGCATGATACTGTTAATTACGGTTGGGTAGACACGACTCAAAATTGTACTTTAAATGCTCCATGTTCAAGGAGAAAACGTGTTATAATTCTGCATGCTGGTGAAAATGAGTTCGTATCCAATGCATTGTTCTTATCAGCCAAAAATATAAGACAGTCTCCTGCTGACTATCATGAAGAAATGACTGCAAATTTGTTTAAAAAATGATTCGATAAACAGATGTGATCTAATATTCTCCCAAATTCAGTTATCCTTATGGATAATGCTTCTTATTATTAGAGAATGTTAAATAAAATACCAAATAATAATACGAAAAGGGAGGATATAATATAGTTTATGAGCTCTAAAAATATAAATATTCTTGAAGAGGTTCCAGTAAAGAAAGATTTATTGGAAGCTATCAGGGAACATAATTTTAAAAAAGAAGATGTTGTAGACCATTTCTGTGAAACACACGGCTATAGTCTATTACGTTTACCTCCATATTAATGCATATTTAATTCGATAGAATTAATTTGGGGCAGTGCAAAACAAGAATTGAATCTAGAGACTCCATAATTCTAGACAATATAAGAAGCGTAATATCCGACTTAGACAAAACCGACATATTATGAAAAAAACCATGAATCAGGTTATAAACAAAGAAAAACAGTATCCCTTTTTGCCGCCATAGAGCCCATTATTATTCAACGAGGGAATGATTCTAGTAGTGAGCTTACTGATGACTCCGTTACCGTCAGACCTTTTGTAGGAACTCTGAGAATATCTTTTATTATTTAAACTTTCTTAGTTTAATAGTTTTATTTTAATCGATGTAAAGTAACATAATTAGTTCTGTTTTGTTTGAAATACGGCGGCGTTTTAATGAGAATTATGTTTTATTTTAACCGTTTTTAACAAGACTTAAATATTATAATTATGCTATTAATGGCATCACTGTTATCAGGTTTGTTAAGTTTATTCTAACGTCCTACCTTACTAAAATTATATATCTTTCTCAATCCCATCCTGGTAGAAACTACTCAAACCGTTGGTTTTTGCTGGACGGTGACATTTCCTATAATATGTTTTTGTTCTCTACATTAAGAGGCAATGCCATTTTTACGTTCTGTAGAAAATGTCATTGACTAAGCAAGTAAAGTTGTGGTTAGTTTATATCAAACTGTATAGGCATTATTATATTATATTCCTTTATACAAACGAACATATAATATACATATTATACATATAACGTCATTTCATCATTTTCAGTCATCATTTATTATTCGTTTTTTAAAACATTGTAAGGCATACATTGCCTTGAAAAGTAAGTTACGCGCGCCTATGGATGGCATGCTTTCGAGTTCGGTTTACAAAGGATGCCGAGCTCTTGATTTTGTATATCATTTCAAACTGAGACTGGATAGAGTATACATAATTTTCAGTTTCTTGTATTTTTTATTTTTATTTAATTGATTGGCCAACACACAAGTAGAAATATTAAGACTTTTAGATAGCACGATAGATTTCTACTCATAAAATATAAGTGAAAAATAATACTTGCGACAGCTACTTTTGTAGAGAAACATATGTATAAGATATTAAAAACTTAAAACTTAATAAACGCAAAATTGTAGCTGGTATTCCAGCTAATATTAATGATGCACAGAATTCATATGAAATATGTATTTTTCATTTTCCTTTTAAAACAATTATATGCAAGAGCCTTTACTCCTTCTGGGATAGGGTTGTAAAGTTTAATAATAGCATCAGAGAAGAAGCTCTTATATAAAGCGGAAGTAAGCAGTGGTGGCGTTGCCATAGTTTTATTTCTAGTATTTATTGTATACTCAGTACGGTGCGGTAGAATGTTATCCAATAAATATTATGGAACTTTGTGCCACAGTAATTTGTGGTGAAAAGAACAGTTGTGACAAATTATGCATTCATGCTTGTCATCTTTAATATTTCTAAATTCTTCGAAGGTATACGTATATACTTGCATATCTGTTTATTTAGAAAATAAATCTAACATCAATTTTTCACACGTTGTATGAGTCACTTTTTATTAAATAAGAAAGGTAAAAATATATTGCATTAAAATAATACAACTAGTAAGGTATGTAACATTACGTTTGAATGTTTGCCTATTATAGAAGATTCACATAAAGCAAAATTTTAAGCTAGAGTAAGATTTTTAATAATATTAGTTTTTACTTCAGTTGCCAAAGACGAAAAAGGGTTCGAACCTTGAGGAAAGAGGAACTGCTGAAATTCGGTACACGAAGTCTCCAAATAATTTTTTGAAAATTCGGTATTCTTTGATTATTGCAGAAAATATTGATCGGATAGAAAAAATATGTTTTGAAAAAGAGGCAATTTGTAAAAAGAGGATCTAGTGGTAAGAAAATAGAATTTTATTTAATATTTAATATTCTTTTCTGTTTAGAACCATTCAATATACGTAAGGTTGTGAACTTGATCATACTTTAGAAAATTTTGAATAAATGTCGTTAAAAAAATTTCAATATAGAAATTTAAAAAAAAAAGTTTAAAAAATGTCTTGTTCAATTTTACTTTTCCTCATCAGCTTCTTCATCCTTATAATCTTTGTTTATCATCGCTGTCAACAAAAATTATTTAAAAAACAATAAACCTTTAATTAAAGTTTAACTTAAACTTTAATAAATTTTTACTTCAACTTTAAGAACCACGAAACTTTAAATATAAATACCCAAATATAACTATTATAACGCAATTGTATTTCCAATGTAATGTAAAATTGAAATTATTTCGTCATATTTTCATATGTTTAAACATGTAATAATTGATGCAGTTTAAAGAAATGCAAGAAAATTACACAGTTACTTCAAGATTTTGAGGTTCTTGTAAGTCACGCGCGCCACGAGATGAACAAATCTGACGGTATAATACCCCATTTCGCATTAAGTACCCCCTACTATACCAAACCAAAGAGTAGAGAATTACCAAGAGCAGACAGTCAGACAGAGAAAACGAAATAGACAAAGATAATTGTTAACTCCAAATTAAAGGGACACGACATCCAGCGGAAATGATTTCACGATTTGTCTGGTACGTATTAATTTAGTATTGACCAAGATTACTAAAACATAGGTTGCCTGGCAAGAATCGGCAGCAAGTGCTACGTCATGTATAGCCATCGTTGATAGCCACAGGCAACATTTTCTCCTTCATTTTATAAAATAAATTATGAAAAAATTGTTTCAAAATTTTGAGTTTCTTTCAGTCAATGCAATTTTCTACTATATGAATGTAAACATTCTTGAAGCTCCATGTGGCTTATATTAGCAGGTAACCTGTTTCTTTATAATCTTTAATTTTGACAATCAGTCATCGAAATTCAGCTCATTTCTCCATTGCTATGCTTGTATGAGTGCTATTGTAGTAAAAGGTCCAAATTTAATTTCAGTGAAACATTTTTTACAATCGAATAATAATATAGTGGAGGTGCTGGGGGGTTGAAAAATATTATAAATAAATCTGAGGTCTTAGTTTCTAGTATATGCACCAAATTTTAAGTTTCTGAACTCTTACCAGTTTGCTTTATTCATTTTCCTCTGTTTAGTTCTACTTACCCCCCATCTCTTTAACGGAATCATCTCAAAATATAATCTAATTCCAGTTGTCGTCATAATACATACGTGTACCAAGTTTTAGGTGAATATCTCAATTTAACAATGCGGTGGAGGAGGGGTTGAAAAATGTTAAAGGAAAATCTGAATCCTTGGCTTCTAGTAATCATGCCAAATCTCAAGTTTCTGTATTGCTTTATTTATTAGCTCCACAACCCTTCAACGGAATCACCTCAAAATATAATCTAATTATAGATGCCGTCATAATACGTACATGTACCAAATTTCAAATGAATATCTCAATTCTGTTTCAGCAACCCCTTTAATAATGGAGACGAGTGTTGGAGGGGGCATGGAAAATGTTATAAAAAATCTGAGGCCTTGGCTTCTGGTAAATACACCAAATCTCAAGTTTCTGTGCTGTCACCAGCTTTCGTTACATATTTTCCCTTATTTACCCTTCACCGAATAAGTTAAAAAAAATCCAGTTTTAGATCTCGTTATAGTACCTATGTGTACAAAATTTCAAGTCAGTATCTTAAACCGTTCCGGAGAAAACGTGCACACAAGAAAGTTACAGACCGACAGATAGAATTATTTTTGCTCAAACATAAAATCTCGTCGTTTCATGACATTTTTAACCTAATTTTAACAAAAAATAATTTTGAAACTTTTTTTTACGATTATTATACTTCCACTCCACTACGTTGATGTGGAAGTAATTATAAAATCTCTGAAACTAAGAACTTTTAGATAATGCATATTTGGGTTTATTAAAGAGTAGATTGTCTCTATTATCATGTTTTTAAAGGAACACTTCGAATTACCAGTAACTCTCTTTTTGCAATAATTTTAATACCATTATTTAAATTTATTTACTATCATTTTAGTAATTATTGTGTAATCAGATTGTCTAGATTATTGTGCATTATAGAATCCGTATTATGATCAATTCTAAATGTATAAGTAATACACAAGATAGAAGAAATGAACGAAAATCAAATGTATTTTTTGACTTAATCCTCATGTTGATGATGACATAACTTTTGTAAACAATTTAATGATTTCGGTAAGCATTGCCTGTTGAGTCCCCTTTGAGATCAGCGCTCGGAATCTTCAGATATCAATCATCAACTAACTGTAGGAGGTATATGAAAACTTCTGATTATCAGATAACCCTGTTCACGTATACAGTTATGTCTGGCATACCATCGACTGATTATATTGATTGACCGATGAATATTGACAAAAAATGCACATTGGTCACGACATCCAAAATCAATAATGTCTACAACGAAAATCACTCCTGTCATGACGATTGATAGAACTAAGGAATGATGTTTTCATGCAAGGGATAGCACTGTTTTTGCTTTTGTTACTTCCAGTTCAATCCATAGTGGAGCGGCCGAACGGTTCTACGATGCTTATTGAAGAAGAAATATTATTTTTTGTGGGTATAAAATAATGCGAACTTAACAAAAATGTTGACGGCTCTGTCCTTCAACAGAATCGAGTTTTGCGACTCATTTGGCTCGTCGTGACAAAAATGGAAAAAAATGGAAAAATGGTAAAATAAATGAAGCAATTATTTTTCGGTTTAAGTTGCCTTAAGTGAAAAATGGAACAATTAATTCATCTCAAATTTTACCGTGTTATCATTACATATATTTTAGCAAGATAGCTTGACAAAGATTAAATCTTAATAAGTGAGGTAAATTTTTTGTTTCAGGTTATGTCGATAAAATATGAGAAAGCGAGAAACATTCCTATCTCTCGAAATAGATACCAAGTACATTAAGGTGTTTTATTTTGTAGGGCAAAAATTAATAAGTGATAGAAATTGGCTAAAAAATTAGATTATCAGCGTTAACCATTCTTATTGAGAAATCAAACACTAGCAAACTTTGAATGATACTCAAATTAAACACTAAGATTGATAGTATCGTACATGTGTAATATTTTACAATAGTTTACTTTAAAATATGCACCTCCTTTTGTTCGCTTGGTGACCTTTTCTATGATTCTCGACAACTCATAACAAGAATTGTTTTTGGTGTTCTTTTCTTAGTGAATCGTTCAACTTTTTTATCAGAGCAATATGCGGTAATATTCACCACCTTAAGAGCATTGACGGAGCTTCTTAGTGTATCACTGGAATATTCTTCAACGTAGTGGATCCCAAAAAATTCTTTGTTTTATTAGTAACAAGATCGCTCACGTCTTTCCTTCAAAAACTAAATATTTGTCATGCAATCGTGTCATTTCCTTTTTTCTTTACAGGTTTCAGTTTTAAATTTTCAAACATCTATTTCTTCACAGCCTGAGTGATACGTTCATCCCAAGATACCAAAGCCAGTCTCTTAGCAACTGTGAGAGCACTTTTTCTTCTGTATCTCGGAGGAGTTCAAAAACTGTAGTATATCCAAATCATTGTTTGAAGCCTATCGATTTACAACTAGCTCTTGTCAAAAGCAGAGATAAATATATGGGAAGACAGACAAAATGTGCTACTTTTCTCATTCTATTCTCTGTTAGGAATATCCAATTTAGTCAATAGGACAACAGGATTTGCCTTTGTCATCCATCTTGCTTGACGAATGGCCCCTGGAACCCTGAATTTGAAATCGTTTTCAGACCAACCTTCAAGGTATATGAGTATATGAGTAATAGCTCTTTGTATCTTCTCTTGGAAGACTTGACTTTTAAGACGTTGTGGAGGTAGTCCATCATTTGATCACGTTGATCTTCTAGAAAACCTTGAACGGAATTTTCTTCATCCAAAATCCTCGTATACGACTTCTTATCAAGTGAATTCCACTAATTTTGGAACTTTTGAAAAAATTAAAAACATTTGTAAGTTGGAAGGAACCGAGTTCCTAAGAATTCACGACTTGGCACCTTTTTAAGAAGTCAAATTCCTCTTCTAATACTCATTTTTAAGTTTAATTACTGCAAAAGATAAGAGAAGCACATTAGTACGATACACTACAATTTTAAGAATTTCAGTAGTTTGAGATAAAAGCGATCAAAGTTTACAACTATTAAATATTATTCGCTTGGCTAAAGTTTTGTGTACCGATCTTTTAGATAAGTAGGTAGAACCAAGGATTCAAGCAAGTCTTATGGAAGTCACAGCTTTGGAGAAACAAAATATCCTAAAGTACATCGAGTAAATAAAGATAATGAATAGAGGCAACATATTTATTTGAGACCTTTTCTTCTAGGATTAGCAATTTTCTAGAAAATCGTAGGTAAATACGCAGGACGCTTTCTGGGGACAAGGCGGCCAACATATCGCAGTCAAATAACAAACGTTTTCAGAATGCTGGGAGAGCTGATGTTCTGCCAAAAAATTGTATCTCTCTTTATGAAAACGGACTCCTTTATCCTGGAATGGCCGACTCAATGGCAATCTTTTCCATGTCTGCCCCTCACTGGTGCATTTCTTATGGTCACTCAGTAAAAATCAGACATCGTATTGACTTCCCACCACCCTTGATATCGGCGCTCCATCTCTTTAATGTCTTGATGAAATTTTTCTCCGTTCTCCAGGTTATCTCCTAGATTTACTGGAAAATGGTTTAAATGAGAATCTAAAAAGTGCAGCTTCAAACTCATTAAGCACTCCAACTTTTCACCATTCTCTCGACTATTTCTTTATAACCTGCACCTTTGTAATTTCCCAGAATGTTTTCTACAGCAGCACGAAAACTTATCCATGCTTCTTTTTAATATCACTCATTGTGGTATCAGATATGTTGGAAAACTTTCTATTGATTCACCAGTAGTCTACGGATGACATTTGCAGTCCCAGCTTCTAAAGTTGATCTTACCGGCCATCCTTTCTCCTGTAATGGTTTTTCCAATCTCTAATGAGTTATATTGAAAAAGTGACATGGAGAAGTTTTCGTTCTATTGTCGAGAAATACATTGTAATGAAAGAGTTGAGCAAATGACGAATAACGAAATTGAAATGTTTGATGAATTTATTAGAAGTTGTCCTTTTTAGATTCTCATCAGAACTATTTTCCATAATACTTAGAAGATTTCAGTGAAGTACAGCGAGTAAGATCTCATCAAGACATCAAGAAGTTGTAACGAATATTAAGCGTGGTGGGATGTCAAGATGATGTCTGATTTTTGGTGTATGCTCAAAAGAGATGTATGTGTCGAATATATTCTGCACTTGAAACTTTCTTTTGTTTTCTTTGGGCTTATAAATCAATTTGGATGTGCTGATTCTCTTCTGATGATTACACAGGTCCACAAAATAAAGTCGATGAAAGGTTCCTTTGACCAGACCAGGTGCATCATATGTTTTTGGGGTCGCTGAAACTGAATCCGACACCCGTTTTACCCCATCACGTCAGGTTTTTCTCCCACCCTACAAAAAATAGCTAAAAATGGTAAAACTCAACAACATCAACCTTGCAACATAATCAAACTTCATAACTCCATATCCTCATGATCCAAAAATCCAAGTACACAATAACCTATAACCTCAAAACCCGTAAACCCAAAACCCCATAATTGCAATATCCATAAACGGAGAGACTTCACTGGAGACTTAATCCCCGATGTTTAGAGAGTTGAACCAGATATTTGTTCCATCCCTATAACTCATAAATTTTGTAACCATAAAACTCTATAATGATTCTTAAATGAATTTAAAATTTTTGTAAATAGACATTTTATTGGTCTTCACTCTTAGAGTGATAACGGGTTCGTTTGTTTGTGAATGATCTCCGTAGTGCCTTTCTCTTATATTGGTTTGGCGTGTCTCTGAAATCAACCACCGTGAACAGTGAGAGGCAAGGGGACTCACGTTAATAAAGCACCCCAAAGGGAACAGAAAAAGGTAATTGCAATAAAGAACATCTCGACCTTACTGGGTATTGAAATTATAGTTTTATGGTTACAAAATTTGAGTTATACGGATTGAAAAAATATCTGGTTCAACTCTCTAAACTATTACAATTATGGGGTTTTAGGGTTACGGCTTTTGAGGTTATAGGTTCTGAGGTTATAGGTTA
Source organism: Stenurella melanura (assembly GCA_963583905.1). Lineage (NCBI taxonomy): Eukaryota > Metazoa > Arthropoda > Insecta > Coleoptera > Cerambycidae > Stenurella > Stenurella melanura. Next base: position 99,681,219 of record OY757317.1, read on the forward strand.
TTGTGTATTTGAATTTTTGGATCATGAGGATATGGAGTTATGAAGTTTGATTAGGTTGCAAGGTTGATGTTGTTGAGTTTTACCATTTTTAGCTATTTTCTTGAGGTTGGCAGAAAAACCTGACGTGATGGGGCAAGACGGGTCTCGGATTCAGTTTCAGCGACCCCAAAAACATATGAAGCACCTGGTCTGGTCAAAGGAACTTTTCATCGATTTTATTTTGTGGACCTGTGTTGTTCATGATAGTGACTACATATAATCGTGTTGAGAGTAGCGCCATTGCAGGGATACACTTATCGCCATTACCAAAACGCTGAGTAAGGGTCGGTGTCAAATTCTCATAAAAAACCGCCTTTCAATTGACGTTCTACACTTTTCTTTTCAATTTACGACAAAAGTTGGACTATAATTTCGAATTAAGTGTGGCAATATACATCGGAATATGGTGCACCGCTTACTGGTACATGATAATTTGTTGGTTCGTTTATCTGTGTAATTCTTTTAATTGTATTATAAATTTTTTTCAGATTTTTGCGTCTACCTTTTGCCTCGATTCGCCAATAGAATCATAGTTTTTTATTCTATCATTGGATAAGCCCTTGAGGACTTCTTAAGATGTTTCATGCCTTAGAAAAATTGTATGCGCATTAGATCAGTCTGCCCGCTCCACCATAATCAGTAAATCCGCACCACCATCCACTTTCCAATTACCAGAGAGAACTTTAATTAAGGATCAGTTAAAATAATATAAAATGTAACATGTATTACTTTTGCAAATTATCGCCCCAGGATGCAAAAAGAAATACTGAGATAGATATTAATCGTGAGTATACCTATGATTAAGATAGAAATCTCTGCGCGTCTTCTCAAGCTCTTGAGGAATATAATCCTCTTTTGTATTTTCTTACACGAAATAATATAATTTACTCTTCAAACTCTCATGCTGTGTATATCACTTGAAGTGGCATTTGTTAAATCTCGCTGCATTATGAGGATATGCTATATAAAAAACAGTTTTATTAAGTTTATGAGGCGTACATTACAAACATTCGAGACGGCACGAAAGCACTGCCTGGATAGTTATATCCTTTACATAAACACATGCGTGATTGCAATTTTGTTTTAAGTTTCTTTATCTGTAAGCCACAGAGCCTGTTAAAAAATTATAGTAAAATAAAATTAGCAGCAAATTTTCCACATGAGGAGAAAAATAGTGATTAATGGAAAATTGCGAAAATGGTAATTTTTTTACACTTTTGAAAATGTATGAGTTATTAGAATGCCCGAAAAAATAATGAACTTAGTGAAATTTTGCATTTACCATGTTCTAAGCTTATAAAACTTCTTATGATTTGACACACGTCTATGAAAAAGATTGAGAGTGTTACATGCACATTGCACAATGGCCCGACAAGCCTGGGTGCTGCGGATTCCATAGATCTGCTCGCGCTATAATAATAATAATAATAATAAAATAGTTTGTGCCCAAAAATATATCCATTTTTAACTGAGGTACCTACTCCTCAGATGCAAGTTTCACAGGTCATTTTTCGAGAATCGCTAATGCTTTCTAGGTGAAATGATCTAGTGGGGCACATTTCTAAAATTTTTAATTGTAGACAGATTTAAATGATTTTTTTTTTATTATTGAGCTTCAATAACTCTACTGTGGTGCAAAATTTCAGATCTAAATTAACAAGGCCTATTTCGATTTTTTTTGAAAGAGCAAAAATCCAAAAAAGTGTTAGCAATTTTTTATCTCAAATCTGACTACGCCACTCGATTTAGAATATCTTCAAATGGATACGACCGAAATTTAAGAAAATAATATTGGTTTCTAACAGAAATATAACATAGTTAAAAGTTATATTATATTCTCACAATATTTGAAATATTTTTCATGTAATTCATAATTGTTTAAATAATATCATTTGCAATGCTCCATTAGATCGCTATCAGTTAAATTTAAAGATTTATAACCATCAGTTATTCAATATTGGCAATATTTGTTTTCTTTAAACATGCTCCGTTTTAAGAATAATTATTTTTATTAGCAAGCCTTGCAATTATTTTTATTATCAAAGCTAGCATTGGATAATTATGTAAAGAATAATAAAGCCCTTTAAACCAAAAACTGTTACTCCATAGAAGGAGGCGATATTGAAAATATAATAATAAATTGGTATTTAATAAATAAACTGCACATCATTTATTAATGTCAGTTAACATGTATATTATAATTAATAATTTAACAAGTTCAGAAGTTAATATCTTTTATCACATCAAGTAACAAATTGTAATTACAATTAAAAATGTACCAATTTAACAACAATTTCAAAAAATATTATTCTTGTAATAAAACAACATAGGAAGCCATAAATAAAATAAATAAAAATAGAATGAATTGACACGACAGTGCCATACACTTCAAACTTTGGATGATTAAACTAATTCCATTCAATTCAATACATTTATTGTATCGTCTTTTAATGTTTGCCGTAACATTACATAATTGGTTTGGTGTAATTTCCGCACAAGCCTGTCTTATCCTTTCACGCAGTTTTTCTGTATTGGTTGGGCGGGTTTTGTAGACTTTTTCTTTAAGAAACCCCCATAGAAAAAAATCTAGTAGAGTTAAGTCGGGGGACCTGGGAGGAAACTCTACTAAATCATTATTTCGCCCTATCCACCTATTAGGGAAATTTTCATTCAAGTCCTCACAATCACGGCATTGTGGGTGGAACAGCCATCTAATTGAAAAATTACATGAGCAATTTCTGCTAATGGAAGTTCATCCATAGTATTGGTAAACTCATTCCTCAAAAAAATGTTGGCTGTTCAAATTGCCTTCAAAAAAGTTGCCAATTGCCAATTATTCTGGTATTTAATATGCCGCACCAGACGTTTATTTTTTGAGAGTATTGTCTTCTACAATTTATCACCCATTGTGGATTTTCTTCGGACCAACACCTTGAATTCTCGGAATTAACCATTCCATTAGTAGTGAATGTTGTCTCATCACTAAGCAAAATTTTATTTATAAAATTCCTGTCATTCTCATATTCTTCTTGAGTCCATAAACAATATTCCATTCTTTTCTCAGTATCGCCTAACTCTAAGGTGTGAAGAAACTTCATATTATTATACTTTTTAAGATTTCTTCTTATTGTTTCACGTGGTAAACCTGTCTAAACTTGCAATTCTTAAACTGGTTCTCGGATTATCAGTATATTTCGATACAGCTCCATACTGATTCTTTGTTTACTCGACCAACGGCATCTGTGCTAATCCGACGCTCCGGGTGTCTATTATTAAATTTCTACTTACTTACCTTTCGGACCTGTCCTTGTCACCACGAAGTCTTATAATTTTAATATTGAAAATGTTTATGTTCGTATATGGGGGTCCAGTTACCAGTTTTCGTTCAACGTCAAAAGACAGCGGTGTCGCGGTCGAGTGAGACTGTCGTATATGCAACGGCTGATATATGCAAATGTAATACGGGTTGCATATATCACAGGGGGTCAAGTTACCAGTTTTTATTGAAGGTCGAAATACAGCGGTGTAGCAATCAAGAGTGGATCGTTTCCGGAAAAAGTTTATGTTTTATGTATGGTGTTATCATTTCCAATGTCCCGATGGTTGCAAGAATTGCTAGATCTGTGAAGTAAAGTTAAATTATCAGCCATACTTTATATCGATAGTACTTGCGGAACAATAAACTTCATTATTGACGCGAATAAATTTGACAAATTTCGTCGTTTGTTTTGTTGGTCTGCCATGGTAACTTAAGAATTTGCAAAAATAATTGTTCTTAATACGGAGCATGTTTAAAGAAAACACATATTGCCAATATTGAATAACTGATGGCTATAAATGTTTAAATTTAACATTGCAAACGATAGTGAATGACGAATATTCGAAATATTTCGAGAACATAATATAAATTTTAATTATGCTATATTTCTGTTAGAAACCAATATTTTTTTATTAAATTTCGGTCATACCCATTTGAAGGTACTCTAAATCCAATAGCGTAGTCAAATTTGAAATTAAAAAATAGCTCTTTTTTAGATTTTTGGTCTTGAAAAAAAATTCGAAATGGGCCTTGAAATTTTTAATTTCGATCTGAAATTTTGCATCACAGTAGAGTTATTAAAGCTCTATAATTTAAAAAAAATCACTTAAATCAGTCTACAAATAAAAATTTTAGAAAGGTGCCCCGCTTTTAAATGAGTCACTCTGTATATAAAAACTAGTTCTGTGTGCACACTTTACCTAGTTGCCAACTTATGTTCGGGCCAAAATAAATAGAAAATAAGCTATATTAATATTTATTATGTTAACTTATCCAACGCTGATCGGAAAGCCAATTATACTTTTTGACAGTTGGTTAACGATAGTATGCATTTTCGAAAAAATTCTCTATGCTCTGTATAACATGTTGTTAAACGTTTATGAAGTGTATCAATCCACATATTAATTGAATTGTGCTTTTCACTGACAGGCAATCATGGATCTGGAGAGATATTCACTTTGATCTAATGCTTCGCATGGATGTGTGTATCAAGATAACGTCGGTTTTTAATAGCCAGTAGAAATTGTTTGCTTTTCGGTTATGGTATACAGAGTGTCCATAAGTAAATGGAAACAGACAAATAAGTGTATGTTAGGTCACAATACAACAATTTAATCTAGATTATCTGGAAACGTAATTAAAAGCCAGAGGCTTTCAGATTAAAATAAATACAATATTTTTAATTTTAATACAGCCCCAGCAATACACCTACAGGGAATAATAGCAATTACTAATTATTTCGGCCTTATTAACTAAGCGAGACAAGAAGATAATTGGCACACAAAATTGAAACAAATCGCAAGCTATATATTTTTAGGGCGCCACCAAGTCTTTTGTCATCCACCAGCGAGAAAAATAAGAAAGCACAACTTTAAGGTAGAAGAAAAATAAAGAGGCAGCTAGTATTAGTACTATAATGTGCATGACGACTTTAAATAGGTACTTATAAGGAATTAAAAAACTTTGAGTGCAAAAATACTGAATTTGCATACGAAACAAGACTAAACAAAAGTGAATTATTTATTATTTGTTTGCTTATAGTAATGAAGCATATTCTTCATAGGATTTTGCAAACAGCGGAAACAAAAACTTCTATGAGAACTAAAGCTAGGTAAATAAATTAATTTCAGGCCTTTGTTCTCATTTTTAACTGAATTTACATACCGTAGGGGGTCATGTAGAGATACTAGTTTAATCTTCTTAGCCGTTGGATGCTAGTGTTATAATGAGAATGTTAAATAAGAAATTTGAAAAATTTATTTCACAATTTTAACTTGCTAGCATAACCAGAAGTCAGGTTATCGAAAGAATGCAAAAATTTAATTAATATTTTTACATATAGTTTTTCTTTAAGTTCTCATAGATAGTTTTTCTTTCCGCTGTTTGCAAAATCCTATAAAACATATGCTTCAAGACTAAGCAATTACGGTGGTGCATGTTATGAAAATGTATGAAATTTAACTGAAAGGCTGGATGATAGGAATTTAAGAAATTTATTGATTATTTTGCGTATTGCTGTAAAAATATTGATATTTCTTAGACCGAATGGCTATAATAAAAAAAATCATTTGCAAGGCACTTACTATTATTTTGCGATGTAAACATGACAAAAAAATGATATTGCTGTGTTCCTGGTTGTTTTATATATTTTAAATCATTTTATAATTTTTCAAATGATTTTAGCTGTATGCAAAGAACTAAGCCGTTTGGAGCCTAAAAAACTTGGGCTCTGCAACCTCCCCAGTAACTCATAGTGCACGTTTTTTTTTCTATTATTGTTTAATCTGCTATTAATATTGACGTTTACTGTAGCTCCTTCGACTCTATTATTTTTGCACGTAGTTGAACGAAGTCTACTTAAACTCCTCTCAAACTTCTTCTATTGCTACCATTTTTAACCCTGTATGTATCCTCTTAATTTGGTTCCGTGGTGGCTTATTTTCTGAAAGACGGTTCTTCACTTTACAGTTCCTCTCCTATTCACTGGTTTTATCCAAATATTTCAGATTATTTGTCATTCTTAGGGTGTACGTGCCTATTTCATATTTTCTGACACTATTATTAGGCTTTTGTTGAAGTTGAATTTCAGTTCAAGTGTGTCCAGATGTTGTTTCATGTTATCAAGGGACTGATGGAAAATGTTTTGATGTGGCCGCACTACCAACAGACAACCACAGCAGACAACGTACGCGATGCTGTCAGACGTGCCATACAACAAAATATGGCTCGATTTAAGAAAAATATAAATTATTCAAATTTAACAATGCACTAATATCTGGAGAGGAAAAAGTGTTTCACACGATAAATGTCAATTTCATGGTTAATTTACACTATCCCTAACTTGTACGGAGCAATTTAAAGAACGATTCAATCAATTTTTATAGCCCGTGCTTTTTTAAATTTCGAAAAACGTTTCAGAATTTAAGAACCTGTAATTACTATAAATTTCTAATAGTTGCGAAAAACACAGGAATCTAAACAAGGCTAGAATAATGGATATGCCTCTAACGCCCATTAAAGTGCAAAAACGATGTCATTAAGGCGAAATTACCTGCAGTTATATGACAAAAACACTCGCTTATTATGAAAGCTATTACTTATTTTTATCACGAATAGTATAACAAATTGTCCATTCAAAAAGTGAGAAAAATAAATCGGGTTTTTATTTTCGTGAAAAGACGTCGGCAATTCTGAAACGATTTCATTATTCATACGTGTTGGCTAAAAAATATTGTAGGTTAACGAGAATTTTGCAATTGCAACTGGAACTCGCATTTTTTGTGGAACTACTTTAGCTGCGACTTGTCACTTAAAAAACCTCCCAAGCTGATGTGGTAAATCGTTTATTTCAAAGCTGCAGACAACTCAGTTCTCAACAGAGGCCAACATGTATCATGTTAGGGCAGTTACGTTAGACAACTTAGTTGAATTTATGTTAAGAGTACAACTTATTTTCGATTCTTACCTGAAATCGATTTGTCTGATGTGTTAATGAAATTTGTAAGAAAAAATTAATGGTAAAGTCTACGGCAGTAGATGAGATAGCACTTCCTATTGATATGTGCTGGAAATATTTCATTTTTGAGATACAGCATGTTAAAGTAAAAAACCGCTGTCTAAAATAAAGTAAAAATACGCTAAGGAATCGCTACTTCCACATCCAGAATTCCCATCCAAGTCTTTTTAAAGGAAAATATCTTAATCATTTTTGCACTCTAGCATGTGGAAATAATTGGTCATACAGGGTGTCCGGAAACAAAGTAGAAAAAATTAACTGAAGATTCCTTAGCCCAAATTAATGGGAGTTCTTCATATAACATTTTTCAAAATACCCCTTCGTTGTCAAGTTACAGCCCCTTTAAAGGGGTAATTTAAAAACTGTTATGATTTTTTTACTCAAAAAATAAAATTTCAACAAACACAATATTTGGCGTATCTACTACATTTATTAAAAGGCATCTTGTGAATTTTTTTCACCCCCTTGAGTGCCTCACCAAGGGGTAGAATGGGCAACCCCTAATATATTTTTAAAAATATTTTAAAATCTATTCATTTTACATTTCAGAATAAAATATTTTTTGAATCCCTTGTTCATTCTAAATCTTTTTTATCTCTTTAAAAAATGCCGTAGTACCAACCGTTTTCGTGATAAAAAATAAAATTTATGTTCATGCAATGGAGTTCATTTCAATCATTACTGAACGATAATGTTTTAAAACTTTTAGTAGGCTGCTAGTAGGCTATAATCGGATAATCTAAATATTCATTAACAAATTCTATGTAATAATAAACGTACATATTTTTTAATCAAATTGACAAATACTATATTTATTAATGGAATAATTTATGAAATACAAACAATAATATTAAAAAAAGTGAAACAATTTTGACAAACAAGAACATATTTTTCCAAACTTAAATTAACTGCTCAAAATGGCGCCCTTCAGTACGAACACATGTTGGTACTTTGTCTTTTTTCCAAAATCGTAAAAAATTTTTTTTCCGAAATAGGTTTGGAATGTCATGAAACGTGGAAATTTTAAATTTGAGAAAAAAAAATTCATCTATTTGATAGATACAAAAATGTTTAAAACTTTTCAAAAACATTTTTAAATTTGTTTGAATAGGTTTAGAATGCAATGGAAATGTGGAAATTTAAAATCTGAACAAAAAAGAAACATTTTTCTATCTATTTTAGTGGCAAAATTTTTTCAAAAATGGTGGAAAAATTTTCCAATTTTTTTTTAATACGTTTAGAACGCTATGAAACGTGGAAATTTTAAATTTGAACAAAGAAAAAAAATTCCGTATATTTTAATGGTCAAAATTAGTTCAAAAATGCTGGTAGAAAAAAATTATTTTTCTTTAAATAGGCTTAGAATGCCATGAAACGTGGAAATTTTAAATTTGAACAAAGAAAAAAAATTTTTCGTCTATTTTAGTAGTAAAAAATTTTTCAAAAATATTGGTGAGAAAAATTTTCAAAATTTTATTTTTCTGAAATAGGTTTAGCGTGTCCTGAAACGTGGAAATTTTAAATTTGGGCAAAGAAAAATTTTTTTCATATTTATTCCCTTTAAACGGTCCACCCTGTATATTTTACAGTGAAAGTTTAACCATTTCTTCGCTAACAGTAGCGTGAACTACCTACCAAATTTGACTGCTCTTCGTCAAGTAGTTTTTTGGTTAATGCACCAACAGACAGACAGACAGACAGACAGACAGACTGACGGAATTGAAAAAGCTATATTTTCGTAATCTACGTGTTCTGAAACGTCAAAATCCTAAAAAATCTCGGATGGTGATTTTTTCTCGAATACAATACTTCCCTTCGGTATGCGAGGGAAGTAAAAAATCATTTTGTATTATTTAACAAAACAAATTTAAACAATTAGTTATGATAAGCGAATGAACATCAACGTACTAATGAATTCATAGCTATCCTAAAATTTGTTAGGAGCAAAAATATATGTAGAAAATAATTCCAATTTACCGATGTGTGTAGTTATAACAAAAAATATTTTTTGTAGCATTTTGCTAATAGCAGATAATGCAATGTATGAAAAATAATAAAAGAAGTCTATCTATGAAAATATTTATTTCCAATCTTTGCATTATTTTAATAAACTACATTCTCCTACAGTTCTACTTCATAGCACCGTTTTTGTACCAAATTTTGGACCCCTTGAAAACGATCCTTAACAATACAGTTAAATAGTTCCCTAACTATATAGTTAAATGTTTCCCTTACTAGGACGTTATCAGCATAGCCTTATGCTTTAAATCCGTTGACATTTAATTTCTTTAACCCACCGTCAACTACCAATATCCACAGGAAGGTGACAAATGGTTACAATATCACAAAAACAATGAAAGTGTTAAGCAGAACTTCTAGGGGTAAAAGAGGAGTCTTTACAAAATTATTAGATGTTACTGATTTACAGAAGAGATAATGCACGACCAACAATAACTTTAGTTGATGAGAACAAGAAAGGAAAACGATTTTTTTAATAACTGATATTGCACCTCTGCTTCTATATGTCCAGAGCTTGCCTCCACTAAATCCTCAAATCAGCTTGACCCACTTGTTTTCCTTTATCTGCTAAAACTTTGATAGGAAGAAGAGCTGTGTGCCACATCATGAGCTACTTCTGAGCTCATCATATTGTACGCATGTTCAATTGGGTCTTCGTTGTAGCCATTTGGGTTACACCGTCCTGATTGAGACAAAGATTCACAACTTTCGGACGAATACTGTCATCCACGATGACAAGAAAATCATCGAAATTGTTTCTAATTAACGGCTATAGCGTATTCAGATGGAAAATTGTTAATATTAGGGCTTCATTGACGATAAATATATCAGAGAAAGTGAATTTTATTTTTTCCTTAGGACAAATTTGAGTAATTACAATAAAATATTATCACATCATATACAAAAGCTTCCCCTCCATTTGGGTATGAATGTGCTTGCCTGAGGCACACGACTCGGGCTCAGTTACAAGACTAAATTATACTTCACAATTTACATAAAATTAAGTCGACATGAGCGTGAACATTTTGTAGTTGACGTAGTACATTGATTATATTTAAATTTCTTCCAATATCCATGGAGAGGGTAATTAGAATTGCCATAAATCTAGTTTTCTATGATAGCATTTTAAGAACATCCAGGTACAGCAGCGGCTGAACATACAGTGGTTATAAATAATTATAAACCACTTGATCAATTAGTTTCTCATAGCTAGCGATTTTGTGGTTCTCATATTGAGGCATTACATTCTAAGATATACGTACACTAGAACTAGGACTATATTTTAAATTAACCACGTTAAAGGGAACAAATTGGAAAATTATTTAATGTCTACACATATCTTAGCACAGATTTACTCGCAATTGTGGTCTGGTGACTCTAACGGACAGTGGAAGATATTTTTCAATTAATATACACAATTTCCACTTTTATATTATTTAGCTGTGTTTTTAATTTATACAGAGTGTAATCAGTTTCATGTCATTAAAAAAACACTGGTAATGGAGACCGACTAGACAATCAAAAAACCTTTATGACTTTTCCTTCTAGGGACACTTTGAAAAAAACTGACCTAAGTCAATCTTTTCAATATATATATATTTTTTAATATTAATGTAGAAAATAATTGAGAACCACTGCTTTTCTTGGTCAATGAACTTGTACTTCCCAATTATACAACTTTCTAATTGTCATAAAAAAGTGCGAGGGCCTTGGATCATCGACCGCCTTTGATGGACCGCCTCAAACGAACTGAGGCAATTATAAAGAGATAAATAATTCGTTATCTTTTCCTGCACAACTGCAAGCAAATAATGGCCGTAGAAGTTTAAACAGAGCATTTCTTTACATGCATGTCTTTAAATTTGGAACAATATATTGGATTAATGTTTATAATTTAGAATATTTAAATGTGATTTATTAACGTTAACGTAACATAAATGAGTGTCCTGGGTTAAAAGCTTACCTAAGTAAATATTCGAAATCTGCATCTACATCAATACACAGTTCGGTACGTCGAATTAAGGACATATGTACTCCGTTTAACACTAAACAATAAACTATCAACTAACGTTGTCAATAAAGAAAAATAAAAGAAAAACTTGGTCCAAAATCCAAAACGGAATACAAAAAGAATGAACAAGTTGTGTCTGTACGTAATCAAGAATTTAACGACTTGAACGGTAAAGTCAATAAAATAAATCTTCACTATAAATACACAGCGACCCGAAATTCAAAAATAACAAAAACAACGAACGTGGACGTGTGTACATAACGAAACACCCACAAAAACTAAAATATTGCACAAGGGCGAGTCAGAGTATAGTTTTCTTCAGATCAGATCTACTAAGCACTCAGAAAACGTCGACGTCTTTCATCTTATTTACCGCACTGTTAAAGACCGCCGACATTTTATAGCTATCTACACAAATATTGAGTATCATAGGCAAAGACACGCGCGACGATCTAAACCTACCTCAGTATTCCAGCAGTTCTCAAAAGATTTTATTGAAAATTGGCGAAATTTTTGTTTATTTTTTTTTCTCCAAAACTATGAGCTTTAGACCCCATCTTATATAAGGTTTTTTTGTTTGTCTTGTAGTTCCCTACCACCAGTTTTTTTTAATGACATGAAACTAATTACACCCTGTATATTTCGTTCTACAATATTATTTCAAACACACAGGAAAAAGAAAGAAAAACCTGCTGCAGATAATGAGTAATCAAATAAAATTATAGGTTTGCGGGTTGTGTAAACTCTTACGTATTCTTATCTCGCCAAAGAATTTAAGCTTACATGACGTTTTTTATTCCATGTACTTATAAAACAAATTGTCGAAGATTTAAAAAAAATATAGGTTTTAAATTTCTACAAAATCTTCATCAGTAATGAATTCGTGAGGATTTTGTTTTGTTCCTGCTCAATTTATAATTGATTTTTTTTTCAGACATATCTCAAATAAATTTACGATCCTCAAGCATTCATTAAATAAATAAATTAAAGTCAAATTAGCACCCAATCTACCATAGTAAGGAATTAATTGCGTTGTTAACAACAATTTAAGGACATACTCTTTTGAAAACTGATGAGTCTCATGCAAAAGGGGAGATCTACTTAGGAAGTTAATGGAGCCAAAATGGATATTTTATGGTTATTTTCGATATTTTATTAAAAACTACTGATTTTTTCATGTAAGTCAAATAATACACATTTTTAGATTTTGTTATACTGACCAAAGATACGAACCGGAAGATTATGTTGAATTTGATCAACTAATTGTGTTAGTGAACGAATTCAGAACCACTTTCAAATTGTTCGTATGTCTGACCGTCCGTGCACTTCCTTTAAGCACAGCACAGGTTCACTTTTGAGATTAATATGAAACTGTTTAAAATACTATGTTTTGAATTAATACATTGAGTCGATAGAAATTAAGCTGATAAAGTTATTAACGTAATCAGAAAGAATAGAATAAAATAAAATAAAATGAAATAGTTTATAGCTTATCTCTCTGTAACGTGTGGTCCTAAGGTTGCCGTTTAATTCCTTTCCTTTCTTGGGTTGATTTCGCCCACTTAAAAAACTTCCTCTGGGTACGAGTCACAACACAGCTGGTACGCCTATATTGTTTTGTAAACACATGTGTCTCATTTTGACACTATTTATTGCCCAGCTTTTCTTGGGTGTAGGTAGATACACTGCACTTGCACTTTGCTTTATCTGATGCTATTAAAAAATATTTTACAGTAATTTTCAATTTTTAATGTATTGCATGATTTTTCCTTCTATTATTACACTTCATGTTACGCAGGATTTTTTTAATCTACCGATGACTTAAATTTCATCGAGTTTAAGAGAGTTTTAACTGGTTCTCTCTGCGATTTTTCGAGAGCATCACATACAACACGTCTGTCCTCAACGAAGATATGCCTACGATTGAAATCTCGACGTCTTATAACATTCTACAAAAAACAAAACAAAAAAAATTGAATTTTTTTATAGTTACTATACAGGGTGATTCAGAACTTATCCGGAAAAATTTAAGTGGATATGTAACGAGTCCATATAAATATAATAGCGCAGAGAAAAAATGAAAAAAAGCACATCAAAAATATAACAAAAATTTACTTGTATGCTACTGCTATTCTGGACGACTGCAATCAAAATTGGAAACAGCAGCTAATAGTGAATGAATCGTGAAAATAGCTGATATTGAATGGATAGTTGTGAAATGCGAAAACTTCACATGAAAGGAATCGATAACGACAAGAATCTGACCTAACGTAATTTATCTTTGAAGTTAGAAGTTTACTTTCAATTTTTTATTGACTTTAAATGATCACAAATTTTGTACATACCTGATGTTACAATAACTCTTCGAAATTTTGTCCGCCGACCTCTATGCACTTTTGAGAACTTCGTATCCAATTTTGCCTCATGTTCATATACTCCGCGTTGCTATACACATATGGCATTTTGAAAGAAACTCACTTACAGAACTAAAATTAAAAAAACACCCACTAGCAACGCGATTAAATCAAACTGACGACGCACGACACCTGAACTAGTTGCTACTTGCTTGATACGTATTAGTCTAGGATTCAGGAGGTCTGCGACTGCAGTAAAAGGTAGGTCAGTATTTCATCCAGTCGTCTAGCGAAGTAGCGTTTAATAATACCATAACTTCAATATTTTTTGCTGCAGTTCTGTTAGGATTTTATAATATTGTTATGAATTACACCCCCTTGGAAAAGGAGATGGTACGCCTATGCCTCTGATGGTGACTGGAAAGGCTCTAGAAAGAGCCAAGGACTTTTTTAGATTATGGCTGGAGAAGATTCTGGATTGATCTAGAGCTAATTTCGGAGTATATAAGGCGCGATTACAAGCGCGGGAAAGGAAGTTTATTTGAGAAGTGACACGCTCGGTAAAAAGTGAGGTTAACTATTAAGTAAACAAGTATTGTAGTCAGTAAATTGTTAAATAAAGTGTTAGTAGTGTTTAATCTCTTGTTAAAATTATTTAGAACCCACGGATTCATACAGGGTGTTTCCTAAAAGGTGGAAATAAGTAACATTTTGGTGTCGGAAGCGGAATTTTGACGAGGATTTTTCGGAAGTGTTCGAGAAGGTTTGGCAGTGTATTCTCGGAATTAGTGCTAACACAGGAAGGACTAATTTACTGGACATTGTTCGAGGTTTATTTTCGAACAGGAAAAACAGTGTTAAGTGCATTTTTGAGACATTTTTGGAACATTTTGTTGGACATTAGAGGTTAAGTGACGAAGACTCTAGATAAGACTTTTTCGTGTTGTTTTGAGGGTTTTCTGAACAGTCCCATTACCGATAGTGACGTAATTATTAAACTTATTTGATTTCAACGTAATTGTATGCCGGTAACGACCAGAAGCATGGCATCCGAACAACAAATGCAGGACTTTATGGGCCAAATGCAAAAGATGATGATGGATCAGGAAAGAAAGCGCCAGGAAAAAGACGAACAAGACCAAAAACGTCAAGAAGAATTAAGAAAAATGTTTGAGGATCAAGAGAGAAGACGTCAAGAGGAAAAACAAGAAGAGGAGAAACGCCGTCAAAAGGAAAATGACGACTTAAAAAAAGTTATAGAGACGCAACAGAATGCCTTGTTTACAGTCGTTGAAGAAATAAAAAATGAGATTAAGGAAGATATGGGTAGCGTAAAGACGAAAGTTAATGAGGTCGAAGTAAAAATGGACAAAGTCGAGGAAAAAGTAGACAAGGTTGAAGAGAAAATGCATCAGGTTGAAGGAGAAATAGACCAACTTAAACAACAGTTGAGGACAAGAGGAAACCAGCAAGTGGTGTCATCAGGCCAGCAATTAAAAATTCCCTCCTTTGATGGTCAAAATTCCTGGATGACTTACAAGACACAGTTTGAGGCAGCAGCGAGTGCTAACAACTGGAATGACGAAGAGAAGGCTAAGGCATTAATCGTGGCTTTAAGAGGCCAAGCGTTGGAGTTGCTCCAGACAATTCCGGCGGACCAACAACGGAATTTTAGAGTTTTAGAAGCTGCCTTAGATCTACGATATGGAGATCAACACCTTGCTCAAGTATACCAGACCCAGCTGAAAGTGCGCGTTCAGAAAGCTGGAGAGAGTCTGCAAGAATTTGAAGCTGCGGTGGAAAGACTGGCACACTTAGCATACCCTAATGCGCCAAAAGAATTTAAAGAGCAATTGGCAGTGGGGGCATTCCTAGATGGGATAAGGGACGAGGAAATCAGACGAGTCCTCAGGCTATCCCGACATAAAAGTAGTAGTGAAGCCTTGGTGCATGCACTAGAGGTAGAAGCCGTCTATAGGGATACTCCAAAGTCAAGAGTACGGGCTATGACGCTGGAAGAATCGCAGTCAGAAAAGGAGAACCAGAACGCTATGTTGACCGACATACATAAGATGTTCAATCAGTTAATGGCTCAAGTGGATGCTGCAGAAAGACAAGGCACGCCAAGCGGCGGTATTAAATGTTACAACTGTGGCAGAGCAGGGCATATCAAGCGAGACTGTCGATATCGGAACTCGACGAAAGTGAATGTTAGAAACATGGAAGGGACGCAGAATAGACAAAGTAGTGGAAGGCCAAATGGACGACGGAGTATGACATGTTACAGGTGCGGAGAACTAGGACATATCCAGCTTGAATGTCCACGGAGAAGATTGGAGAAAGTAAAGGCCGGAGAAGCTGTGAAGCTGAGGGGAAAATCAGAGGAAGCTGGTACCAGAGAGACTGTGACAGATAGAGAAGATGGTACCCCGAGAGATGTAAAGATTTCACAGCTTCGAAGCATTCCGAGAAGTCCACTACCACCAGGACGTGGAAGTAAGGTGAAACCCCAGAAAATTGCAGATATTTCATCCGGAAGAAGGTGCAAGGAAGATTGCAAGTACTACCACCAGGAGAAACTGCAGGTCACGGGAGCAGTCAACACTGTCAAGGTGCCGGATGACAGGACAGATGAGGCGCTCAGACAAGAGCAATTGAATGATGTGGAAATTGGGCCTATATTGAGAGCCAAAGAAAGGGGAACTCGTCCAAAATGGAAGGATGTTTCAGGCAAAAGAGTGGGACTGAAGGCACTGTGGGCGCAGTGGGACTAACTGAAGGTCGTGAACGGGCTGTTGCGGAGAGCATGGGAAAGCCCGGATGGAAAGCAGGTGGTTATGCGTTTAGTGATTCCCAGGTGTCGAGTAGCGAAGGTGCTTCAGGAAGTGCACAATGGAACATCCGATGGACACTTCGGTGTTAACAAGACCCTGAAGAAAATACGAGAGCGATTTTATTGGATAAGAAGTCGTCAGGATGTGGAGGCTTGGTGTCGCAAATGCGAGATTTGTGCAGCCAGTAAGGGACCACAGACTGGGAGTAAGGGTGAAAAGAAACAGTTCAACGCCGGAGCTCCTTTCAAGAGGTTGGCTAACAATATAGCGGAGCCATCACCAGCCAGTGACAAAATGAAGGCTCGATACGACCGGAAGGGTAGTTCAGAAGGGTTCAAGGCAGGAGACCTGGTTTGGCTGTACAACCCACAGCGGAAGAAAGGCAGGTCACCGAAACTTCAACCGCCTTGGGACGGACCGTACACTGTTATTACCCGAATTAATGACGTCGTCTATCGGATTCAACGAAGCAAAAAGTCCAAGATGAAGATCGTGCATTTGGACAGACTGGCGAAATACATCGATGATTCTGAGTTGCCTGATCGGGACGATCAGGCTTAAGGAGGGGGCAGTGTTATGAATTACACCCCCTTGGAAAAGGAGATGGTACGCCTATGCCTCTGATGGTGACTGGAAAGGCTCTAGAAAGAGCCAAGGACTTTTCTAGATTATGGCTGGAGAAGATTCTGGATTGATCTAGAGCTAATTTCGGAGTATATAAGGCGCGATTACAAGCGCGGGAAAGGAAGTTTATTTGAGAAGTGACACGCTCGGTAAAAAGTGAGGTTAACTATTAAGTAAACAAGTATTGTAGTCAGTAAATTGTTAAATAAAGTGTTAGTAGTGTTTAATCTCTTGTTAAAATTATTTAGAACCCACGGATTCATACAGGGTGTTTCCTAAAAGGTGGAAATCCGTAACAATATTTTTTTTATCTTATCGACTCTAATTTTAAGGGTGCATATCTCCTTGAACTCTTCGGGATAAGTTCTGAATCACCCTGTGTTTCCACTCCACTACATGGATGTGGAAGTAATTGAGTTATCCCTACCTTTTCATGGAATCTCATATTAGGGGCAAACATATTTTATTTATGTCTTTAAATGATGAAGTAATCCTTCTATCTTATAGGATATAGGTATATTACACAAAAAATTGCGGTGTCTCTCCTCATTAAAGAAATTGAGTGTCATTTTTACTTCCACATCCTCGTAGTGGAATGGAAGTATAATAATCGCAAAAAAAATGTTCAAAATTTTCTTTTGTTGAAATAGATCAATAGATAATTTTATTATCTAATTTTTCATTTTTTTTCAATAAAAAAATTATCACCAAAATCTAGTGAATAAAAAAAAACCGCACGAAAATAATCCCTGGCGCTTAGTCTATTACCGTTACCTTACCGAATTGTGGCTTAAATCGACGCCGCACCACGCGGAACCATCTATTAAAACTGTACCTGCGGTGAGGAATATTATACGCTTTAATAACACTTATGTCATTAGGACCATTATAGTCGTCTGTGAGTCTACCTCCTTGTTATTTACGATAAAAAGTAGCAGTGATTTAGGATAATAGCTGCTGCTATCTGCAGTTAATTGTAATGCTAGAATAGATGGATGTAAATTCATATTGAACCGTGCGGGATTTTGCAGTGATGTACGGTCACCAGATTTGAAAATATAAGCGTTGTAATTTGAAAACCGTTTGATGCTTCACAATGCGTATAATAAACTAACATTCCGAATTGTAAATATTGTTTAAAAGGCCGAAGCTGGATAAGCGTGGTTGCATTTTCACTGCTTGGATTTTGTTCACATTTTAGAGGTAATTTTCAACCATCATAAGATTATTTTATCACAAGGGCCAACATAATTATTTTTTAGTTTTAAAGAAATTTTCAAAATTCAATAAACTCAGCTTTCACAAAATTAAATAAGCCGACTTTGATGGCTCAAATATATATTGATCAGGGTATTAAGCCAGTTTTTAAAACCGCTGCCTAAGTAATTACTACTTCCACATCCAGATTTCCCATTCTCTTTAAAGGAAAACATCTTGACTATATTTCCACTCTAGTATGTGGAAATAGTTGGTCATAGAATTTTAATATTACTTAAGACAGATGTCATAAAAAACACAATCTAGGTCCAGATATCTTTATAGTATATACGTGTACCAAACTTCAAGTGAATAAGTCAATTTTATTTTATCAACCACTTTAATCATGGGGCGGGGGTGGTTGGAGGATAGAAAATATTATTAATAAATTTGAGGCCTTGGCTTCTAGTATATACTCTTACCAGCTTGCTTTACTCATTTTCCCCTATTTACCTCTACTTACCCCCCCAAACCTTATACGGAATCATCTCAAAATATAATCTAGTTCCATATGTCATTATAATATATGTCTACCAAATTTCAAGTGAATGTCTCAATTTTATTTTAACAACCCTTTAATAATGGAGTGGGGGATGTGGGAGAGTTATTAAATATTGTAAAAAAAATTGAGGCCTTGGCTTCTAGTATATACACCAAATTCTATGTTTCTGTACTCTTACCAGCTTGATTTACTTATTTTCTCCTATTTACCCCTATTTACCTCCAACCCTTCACCGGATAAGTTCGAAAGACAATCCAGTTCCAGATCTAGTTATAGTACATACGTGTATAAAATTTCAAATCAATATCTTATACTATTTCAGAGATATCGTGCGAACAAGAAAAGTTACAGACCGACAGACAGACCGAAGGACTGAATCTTGTTCTCCCAAATTTAAAATCTCAACGTTTCGTGACATTCTAAACCTATTCCAGCAAATCATAATTTTGAAATATTTTTTACGATTACTATACTTCCAATCCACTACGTGGATGTGGTAGTAAAAATAAAAAGCTCACCTTCTCACATATGGGGAGCTTTCTATAAACTTTTCCCGAAATTTCAAAAACATAATGATCAAAATCGGTTTTGAGTTAACGGAGTTAGAACGTTTTCACTTACATATAGGTTTTTCACTTCCATCAGCCTTTCTGTCTGTCCGTCTGTCTGTCTGTTGGTGCATTTACTAAAAAAACTACTTGACAGAGAACAGTCAAATTTGGTATGTAGCTGGCGCTAATGTCATCGAAGAAATGGTTAAACTTTCACTGGAAAATAAACAGGGTGAACCGTCTAAAGGGAATAAACAATTGATTTTTTTTTGTTCAAATTTAAAATTTCCACATTTCATGACATTCTAAACTTATTTCAGAAACAAAGTTTTGAAAATTTCTTAAACTTTTTTTCCACTCGAATAGATGGAAAAATATTTTCTTTGCTCAAATTTAAAATTTCCACGTTTAATGGAATTCTAAACCTAGTTAAAAAAAAATTGACACATTTTTTTTTACCACTGCTAACTACAGAACAGATGATTTTTTTTGCTGAAATTTAAAATTTTCACGTTTCATAACATTCTAAATCTATTTAAAAAAATTGTTTAACAATTTTTTATCACTAGAATAGATGGACAAAAAATCTTTCAAATTAAAAATTTCCACGTTTCATGGCATTCTAAACCTGTTTAAAAAAAAGAAGTTTGAACATTTTTTTACCAACATTTTGGGAAAAATTTATATTTTTATACCACTACTATAAAACATGAAAAAAAAAATATTTTTTTGCTCTAATTTAAAATTTCTACCTTTCATGGCATTCTAAACCTATTTCAGAAAAGAAATTTTGAACATTTTTTTGAAAAAATTTGCAAACTTTTTTTACCAGTACTGTGGAATACACGGAAAATTTTGTTTTGCTCAAATTTAAAATTTCCACGTTTCGTAACATTCTTAACCTATTAAAAAAAAATGAAATTTTTTAACCACCACTATACTATATACTTCCACTCCACTACGTGAATGCGGAACTGAAAATGTGACAGATGGTAATAATATTTGGCATATGCACCGCACCTATAATAGTTTTATTGAAAAATGTACAGGATGGAAATAATTCAACCTTGGTGGACATTTGTAAAGGTATTTGCACAAGCCTTCCATATTTGGCACCTGTTATTTAGTATTGAATTTTTGCTGTCGGATGACCACTCTGTATATTTTTTTAACCAAAAGTTATCAGGTTTTCTTTGTAATAATAGTGATATCTATATTCCGATTATTATTCTCAATGTCATTTCGTAACTAATAATTTTTCACAGTGACCGCCATGCACAAATAAAGAGGGAAGTTCTGGGTAAATACCTTTACCGATTTTTTTCTTTAGTAAATGGTGTAATACTGTAACCGTATCTTGCGTTGACGCCAAAAATGATCTGGCCCTCGATCTATTAAGCCACAATTAGGTAATGTAACGCTAATGTGGGTTTGTGGGTGTAGTTTTCGCGATGGGTGCATCCAGGTCGCCGACCTCTACGATCTTCATACGGCCTTGGTAATGAACCTAGGTATAAAGTGCAGAGGGGATGTGGAGCTAGTCAGACGGTGACTTCCAGCGAAAGGCGATGGAAGAGAACCGTGCACCGTGCATTGTGCGACTTGCAGTTTGAGCTGCTCTGCCGTAACTGTGTAGATGCTTTGTTGTTACAGCAAGTTATATAAGAGATATAATATACAGGGTGTCTGGTGCATATATAAGAATATTTTGCCCGGTGATGGTATGTTTGTCCAGAAGAAGTAAAAAATTCTTTAATTTTTTTATAAGTTAATCTTTTTCCAATTAATTTGACACGGGCAGTGTTTTAGGTACTCTTTATTTTAGCATTAAAAATCTAGTAAGGTTTCGCTTTTTTGTTTTATATTTTTTTCAATTTTTTTAAATGGAATGCCTATAATTTTTTTCCATGGATTAATAACGCATACAATTTGTCACATTTTGACATCATGCACTCTCTTCTAATAACGGATTTTGAGAAATATATCTTATCTCGATATTGAAACTAGCCTAACAATTGCTCAGTCCACCATTTTGATCCACGCCGCACTAAAGTCTCTTGGTAAATGAACGCCTTACGTTATATAACATATCAACATTTATACGATTGATGAACTGACGAATCCTTTCCAGCATATGTCCTCGAGTCGTTGGTTCTACTTTATAAACGTCTGACTTCAAAATCCCCAAAGGAAAATATCCATTGATGTCAGGTCGGGTGACCTCGGCGGCCATGCAATGAGACCTAATATTATTTAATAAAATAATAAATTAGATATAATTTAACAGTTTATTAAAATATCGCACCTCCTCTTTTCAGGAAACCGGTTACTAATGGGCTGACGAACATTTCTACTAAAGTGTGGTGGTGCACAGTCAAGTTGTAACCACATATTATTTGTAATATAATGAGGAATATACTCGATCGGTTGTGGAAACGTATTTTGCATAAAATCCAAGAGGACTGCTATATTCACATTTCAATAAAAAATCATATACAATGCCTCCACAAACATTTAAAGACCAGTTGTGCTGATAATGATTTTTCTGCACTGCACGAGGGTTGTCTCTATCATAATAATGGAAATTGTGCCTATTCACAGATGAAACGTTGATTCATCCGTGAACAACACAAATTTGAAAAATTCCTCATTTTCTGCAATTTAGTTTTGAGCCAACTGGCAAAAATTTAATCTGCGATTTTAATTCACATCCAAAAGTTCTTGATGAGTTGTACTCGATAGGGGTGAAACTTATTTTTACGAAGGCATAGAGAAATACTACATTTAAATACATACTTAATTCCCGAACACTTGCCGTAGGATTTTCTATTATTGCTAAAGTTATGGCCAGCTCATTTTCTTCACTTAATACATTTCGTCCCCTTCCGCGTTCTTTTGAAATTCAACACTTCCAGTACGTTCAAAACGTTCTTTCAAATTTTCTGGATACTTCACATCAGTACACCGTCTATTGGGACACTTTATCCCATGCACTTTTGATGCCAATAAACAGTTTCCATCACATTCACCAATAACCGTACACTATAGATATCATATCTTGTTGATAATAATTTTAATTCATATTTTTAAATATTACTTAGCAATATTAATTCTACTTAATCACGATAATCTTAAACACCTTACAAAAATGTTTAGTGAAAAACAAACGCAAAACAAAAGATCAAAGCCATGCTAGATTTTAATGCCAAAATAAAGAGCACTTCAATTTACGCAAAAAAATCATTTGAAATTATGTCTTAATTGAAATAAAAATAAGGTGTATGATATTAAAATGTGAGGAATTGTATGCTTTATTTACCCATGTAAAAAAATTATAGACATTTCATTTAAAAAATTTGGTAAAAATAATAATTAAATATAAAAAAATATAAACAAATATTAAGGACATCCGGTACAATAGTAATTTATTTCAAAAACATTTTTTAGTAAATACTTCATTATCAAATAACATCCTACATTTTTAGAAACAACAGTTAATAAATCGCGGAGACATGGCGGTCAAAAAATTTTGTAAATTCGGCGGTAAATCTGGCGGTATATAATACAGCCAGATTGGATGCCGGATATCCTGTATATTGGTAAGTATGAATTCAATGAGAATAGAATGGTGCAATTTTTTTATAATGCAAACTATTCCATATCTATATTAGATTGCGATATCGCAATGCGAAAATGAAAATTAAAAACTCTCCACTCATAATACATCGGATCTGTCTTGTAATAACTGAGATTTTAAAACGTTGAAAATTCGAGAACTGTTTTTAAGAGAGATGCAGCAAACAAGTTAGTTGTTTGTGAACTTCCAGTTAGATGAACAAGAGTCTATAAAAATTATCACAGTCATCCATGAACCATTATCCTCCAATTTTCCATGGCTGGCTCTGCGTGAACATATAAGTGTGTATTATTTCTCTGTTTCAACGTACTGAGAATATATACATAGAGAAATTATTATTACCGCGTTTTGAAGTATTACAGCATCTATATAATAGCACACTGTGTACAGAATTTGTGAAAGAAAGAGAAGGTGTGAATTTTAAATTTTGTTTTAATTTGAATTTAAATTGGATTTCATATTTGAAACGCAAACATCAGTTACAAGGCAAAATAATCTGCAAATCTAGTATAAATACAAATCTAGTTTACGTTCATGATTTGCTTGATAAGTAATAAAAAGTCTACAACTTTATAAAATACTCCAGAGACACTATTGCGGATGTCTGATCATTTTATGGTGTGTATTTATCTTACTATATTGCCTAGTGTTAAACCGAGCAAAACAGTTATTGTTCCATTATATTAAAAGCAAAGCATTAACATACAATGATAGTTAATGCAGGATTTAGGATTTTTGGTTTTAAATTTTTAAAAATCGTGTTTTCTATCATCTGTCATAAATATTTAATTGATTACCCCCCCCCCCCCCCAACACTCGCACATACCTCATCTACCCCTTTTAAGCATTAGATAATCAGAATCTAAGAACGGTATGGCTAAATTTCTTCTGCATTTAAAAAGTATTTAAAGGCCCTCCAAAAGTCTTTTTTCTCAAAAATGTTAATCTGGACTACCTTCCCCACTAATGTCTTCCCCCACCACAACTACTTACCCACCCACACCCTTATCTTATCGACTCGACTCTATAAACATACAGTTATATAATGAAATCACAAAGATTCTTTATTTTTATCACAAAAAGATGATTTTTTACATCTACTCCTATCTTCTAATAACATCCAGTTAAAAGACAAGGGTCTGGGTGTGTAAGTAGGCGTGATGGGGAAAAGGTATAGTGGGGAAGGTAGACCAGATGAACTTTTTGAAAAAAACCATTCTAAATACTTTCCAAATGCAGAAAAAATTTAACGGTAATGTTCCTGGATTCTGGTTACCTAATATTTTAAAGGGGTAAAAGGGACATGTGCAAGTGAAAGGGAGGTGCCGTTTGGGGTGAATTCAATTAAGTGTTGATGATGGATGATAAGAAGATGATTATCCTCCTTTGAGAGCTTCTATATTAAATGGAACAGTACCGAACTTATCCAGTGAAGTTAAATGTCTAGCAGTAATCCCAGAAGAAAAACTTACCTGGAACTCGATTCAGAGAGAACACTTAGCTACCTAAACGTACCACATGCTGTTTGGTAAAGCTTGAACTTTAAAACCAAAAATAATATGCTGGTCGTCTCTTTCAGTTGTGATCTATACATCATGTGTATGGTGGCCAACAGTTGAAGAAAAATTAACAGAAGGAAAAATGTAGGAACTGCATAATGAAATATAAAATAGCTGAAACCCCAACCGTCTTCCAGGCAGGAATTTATGCTACAGATCCATGTGCCCAACAATGCATAAACAAAGGCATTCCAAGGACAAGGATCTCAATATTTTCAGAGCATTAGCATTAAAAGATCTCAAGTCCTCCATCTGAATCTAAAAATTGACTGAGATTACAAGCAACATCTGAAGTAATTGAAAGGAAACAACACTATTACCTGGATGTGAGTATCTACCTAATTAGCTGACAATCTTGCAAGATAACGTTGCCCCGGTCGAATATTTTGGACCCGAACCTTTCTTTATCTTATCTAAAGGGTACATAACGAAAGAAGAAACAGAGGAAGTCCTACTTGATGAATACGCCAGAGAAACAAAGATGTTCGAAAAGTTCACAACGTATTCGACAGACTGACACAAGACTTCTTCAATGTGATGACTCTGATTTAAGGTTAATTGCAGATCTTCTAACGAGCCATTGCACCTTATAGTCTCAGGAATAAGGGCGAGGCTGGAAATATACATACAGATACTGTGATACTGCAACTGACACGTTTTGGAATAAACTTTGTGCTAATGATGTTAACCTGCACTAGGCTAAAGTACCTAAAAGCAGCAGAATTATCTCCTGGAAATCTAGGGAAATTAGCTCCTAACGAAATCATAAAATGTCTGTGAAATCTGAGTATAATTCACAAAGGATTTTTAGGCAAGGTGAAGAAAAGCTAAAGAGCTAAGTAACCCCTTAAACAATCTACAACTGGATCACAAGAGAATTCAATAGAAATCTGTAACTTTTAAAGTAGTTGCTTGCTTCATCCGAAGAAACAGATCAGAACTAGGCAATTTTCGAAACGTTTCCTTGATTTATCTTGAGACATTGAGCATTTTGATATATTTAATTCGAGTAAATGTACAACTATGAGGTAAGGCGATTTTTTTTTTTTTTTGCTCAAATTTAAAATCTCGACGAAGTGTATATTGTATTTGTAATCGGCACATTTCTGAAATCTGAATATCGCTTGTAGAGAAAAAAATTTCAAATCAACGTGTTGGTTATCGAATTTTAAACAATTTTCAAAAATAACAATTGATGCACTAAGTACCTACGAACTCTCAAAAATATTATGTTATTTCTTCAAAATTATACAATTATAAAATCGACAATGTATTATTGCAAAGATCTGACATGCTCCTGGATTTAGGTGTTATCTTCAATTTCCATTATTGTTATTTATCCAACAGATACCGAGAACGGGAGAAATTGTCCGCGAAAACGCGGAACTGTGTTAAAATATTATATATAATAATGAAACTACACGACGGATTTTTATGAAATTCAATGGGATTCTATTCTAATAGTAGAAGGAGCAATTTACAGATCCAAGTAAACTCGTTGCAACTTATAGAGTGTTTCCATACGTCATACAAACCAACTGTTAATAGCAATTTTAAAACTTAATAAAAGTTCAGATCAACCTAAAACTGGTATATTTTGGAATACAACCTTCGCTCTTCAAGAATATAAAATTAATATCGATTTTTCCCAGAATAACTTTTTTCAGCGATATTGGGCACTGGCGCACTGAACAGTAATAAATCATACTCTCACATCGGGATGGAATTGACACTCCAATGGAAACTATCTTTAATTTTGGTTTAATGCGATTGGGTCAAATTCTTAATTGAGCTACTGGCAAAACCATTGTTATCAGTGTTATAATACACAGAATTTGTGCACAGTGAGTGAACAGGGCATTATTATATCAGACAGTTAGAGTTCTATAAAATATAATAAATACCGTATTGTCTAGTTCATATTTCCTCTATTATATTTATCTTTGTCTCAGTACAAATAATCGAATATGAGTTTACCAGCAACAAAGAATTTGGTTTTTTGTGTAGGTTAATCGTGACCAGCAGATTTTTATTGTTGATTGACTAAGATAACTATATGTTCATTGGTTTATTGACATCCTACAATAAAACTAAACTAGATGTGATAACTGTACTCGGAGATGCCCACTGCCAATTTGTATTTATACGGCGTGGTCGAAAATATTCACAGTAAAACAGAAATTTTCCAGTGGAAGCTGATTTTCATTTATTAACTGCATTAGACGTGTAAATCAGAAGTACCTCGATAATTTTAAATCATTTATGCTTTTTATTTATTTACTAGTACACTGGGGCGGTCTATCCCGTAGGGCCTGACAACTTTGTAACTATTGATTGGCAAATAGATATGATATGAAATCTGTAATTAAGTGAAGTAAAATCCAAAATGGCCGACTTCTGATTTCGATACTATTTAAATGAACTTAAAGTGTTTACATGTAACAATCTGCATATTTTGCATATTTAGATCCTGCTGGCCGAAATACATATGATCCAATCCTCAGATATTATTATTTTGATTTTCCCTCTTATAATTCCAGGAATAATAATCTCGATAATTGAAGGAGATATTTAAATTATGTAAAAGGTATTTACTAGCCTGTATAAATGATTTAAGTTTTGGATAGAAACGATCTGTCTAAAAATTGAGGAATAGATGGCGTTGCGATGCAAAGAGATTTTTCCATCCCAGGAACCTTGAAAAATGGTGCGTGTGATGACGCATTGCATTCTGAGCAACTTTTAAGGTATGAGCAATTTTCAAAAGATCATCTGTATTCCAGATATTTGAATTTCATTTGGAAAGGGGGTGGTGGTGAAGGGGTTGCAAATATTATTAAAGAAATCTGCTGCAAGTTGCTCGTCAATTTCATTATCAGTATCTTGTAAAGGAGAAATCGCAGATAAATTAGTAGGTATACAATCCCGTCAAGCAGAATCCGCATACTGCAGAGCATAAATAACATTCTTTGCGACTTTTCAACATCTAATTTCTTTTGAACTGAACGTTTAGGGGAAACAAAAATAATTGACAATGAAAGCTTAGATTTTTATCTTCCATTTGTTACCTTTAAATATTTCTTTCAGTTTTAAATTAAGTTACGCGAATAATAACAAGAAAATAACACGTTTTTAACCATTTTTTTTATTTAATAAAAAAATGCTATCTGGTTTATTTACTAATGGTACTATGCTATCAAGTACACTTTAAACTTTCGACTAATATTTTTTTGTATTTCTTTTGAGTTTATTTTATTATTTATTCCTGATTTTTAAATCGGATACTCGTCGTCACATAATTGCAAGAAAAACTTATTATTTTAAAACATCATTGTTATTAAACAAAGACAACGTAGGTATTTCTAGCTATTCTTACAAGTAACTTACTGTTGTGGCTATATAAGAGAAAAAGTTTTTAGTTTGCCCAAGTTGTTCAAGTATGGGCCACCCTTCGAGCGACGTGGTTAGCGTCACTGGTTTCACCTGGCTAGCACAGTAAAGGTACGGAGAGCAATAGGGCAGTGAGTTCAAGGCTCGGGCGCCATGATTACTTAGTATAATCAAGGAAAAAGAAAGATAAAGATAAACAAAAGACACGTATTACATATATACCATAGTACTATATTACAAAAATATTATATTACAAAAAAAAGAAACTATCACAGCATCAACGATACTGTATAGCAAAATATCAAACAGAAATATATTGAAAATATGCCATATTACAAGATACACTATATTGCAATTTGCTCAATGGCAAGGTAAATTTGAGGCGTTTACGAGAACGAAAAATATGTTACGAAAGATGCGTCTCGTAATTTTACCTCAATTCTAAAAATCAAATATTACAACAAAATTAGGTAAACTTGAGTTAGATTCTTTACGAGAGACAAAATAACTATATTGCAAAAGATAAGTTTCATAAATTTACCACAATACTTAAATCATATATTACAACCAAATTAGGGAAAATTGAGATTATTTACGAGGGACCAAATAACTATATTACAAAAGATATGTCTTTTAAATTATCTCAAAACTCATAAACTTTAGACACTCTCGTTACCATAAAAATGCACCACTACTTACTATATTACCAACAGAAGTGCATTACAATACTACGACAAAATATTTACAGTAAGGAATCATGATAAAATTAATCACGAATTAATACTACGATGAAATATTTGCAACAACGAAATTAAGATATAAGTAACTACGAATTAATGTACGACAATGGATTAATTATAACAGCGAATTTAAAATATAATCTAACAAAAAAATCATAGATTTCGTATGAACCTAATATTTTAAATTTAGACACTTGGCTCTTATGAACCAAAACTACATGTGAAAATAATCCCTTTTATATGTAACATTCAAAAGTACTTATCTTTTATTTTAATATCCTGATGAAGAAAATTCCTAAATACGCTCCTGTTCTCCGATGATTATATATTTAAAAGTTGTGTAGATGGTTCGATGTCAGAGGACCTCCATTTTCTCAATTGGAATGATTCACATGTGGTCGCCTTAATTCCATTTTGAGCTTATGAAATCATAAAGAACATGCTCATACATCATTTGTCGCCAAGACAAAATGAAGCAAATTTCTTCGTCCAGAAAGTTTCGTTTTATTTGGAGGAAAATCTTATATATGAGTTGTGTCGAAAGATTTCGTGATAAAGATAAACGTAGTATTCTTAAAGAGTTATTATAAAAAAAAACACATACAATATCTTGGTATCAAACTTGAACTATATATTCTTGCTTATAGCAACAGTGTAACATCGAGACACTCCGAGGTTAAAAGAATTAAACGTAGACTTATCAAAATTTTGTTTAAAAAAAAACGTAGTACTTATAAAATGTTTGTTTTTAAGAAAAACCTGAAACAATATTTTAAATGTTAGATTTTATTCACCTCATATGATCATCACGAGGTATTTCAAATTCTAATATCCCCTTTACAGGTCAAACAAAATTATAAATACGTCTAATTAGTTCAATGGTTCAACGAGAAAGAGTTTCACCTTTCACCTGGCGTTATTTCGTTGAATTCTCATACCTGGTGAGCTATCTATTATTCGTGAGCGTTAGCTGCTGACAGATGACGTATGTTTATTATAATCTAAGGAATAAGGGCTCTATTAACACCAGGATTCGTGCGAATAATATTTCCGATAATTTACAATTTTTCTAATAAATATTGACAGTGTAACGAAGGATACTCTTGAGCATTCCGCATGTTACGCTGTATAAAGATGATAAATCTGCAAGGTCTTTTGTATATTATATTTCATTTAATATATATGATTTGACATATATAATATGCCGATTTCAATCTTGAAAATTCTCCAATTCTTAAAATTTACAAATAATGAAAAAAAGTAAAATTGAATTGCATCAGAAAATTGAAGGCCCCCTGTAGAGAACGATACTTTTAGAATTTTTTTTTTCAAGGAATACAATTCGATTACTTATCAAGCAGCGCATGACTCTATTCAAGAATAAATAATTTCTGGTGCTAATAAAAAACTCACTAAAAAAATTCTATTTAGTGTTTTTATGTAAAATTTACCCCTCTATCGGTTAGTGCTATTAGTTTTTGATATTTTTTTATTTTTCGAATTTTGGCCAATATTTTCGATTTTTTTGGGGTCGCCAACACCTTACAGCTGTCAACTTTTTTCTATCGTATTCTACACTTACTTATCTTGAAAATTACAGCCATATAACATTTAGTGACACCTTAGAATCCCAGACGACTGAGCTATTATACGACAGTTTTATTATATATATTTTTTCTTAAATCTGTCTCGGTTTAACTTCGACATTTGCTCATACCTTAACTGTTAAAACCTTCTTCCTAACAAAGGCACTTTTTTGAGATGTAATATTGCTAATTGGGACGTCGGCATTCTTAAAAGCAGTTACATTGTTAACTTATTGTCGGAAACTTTTAGCGATATTATGTTAAAGTGGAATCCAGGTCACCTCCGTCAATTTAAGCCATAAATCCTAAACGATAATTATCGGGCATAATAAACAAAACTGAATCTACAGTATAATTTTTAAATATTCATACACATATATGTAATATGCAAATTCATCTACTGCATTTTCAATCGACACTAGTAGTATACGCTTCCGTTCTAAATAGGAATATCGTGTAAAGTATAAAATACGTCGCGTTCTGTGACTAGAATATGAAACAGCCATTTAAATCTCTGGAATTACCTCATATTTGATGTTCAAATAAAAGAAAGACAAACAGCGCAATGGTAAGAAATGTAAATATTGAGTAAGTGTTTACATCTACCCTAAATCCCTTACCTAGAGTAAACAGGTGTTCTAACAATCACAGTTTATAAGTGTTTTTTAACCTCGATGCCACACCACACAATAATCAGGAGAGTATTCTGGACAATAATAGAATTTAGAGATTTCCCTTATTTTAAAATTAAAATAATAGAATGGAATTAAATAGAATAGAAACTTATTCATGCATACATATGTAAATAATGATTACATACGCTAGTGATAAATAACTACTTAATTTAAAAAAAAATAAAAGACTAAATCATAAAAGCATAACGTAAAATAAGTAGTAATCATAAAAGCTAGAGGAAAAAGTGTAAATATAAAATTGTTAAAAGCAAAGCAGGTAATGTAAGAATGTTAAAATATATATAATAGTCTAATTTAATTAAGCAGATGATAAATTAGGCAAAGTGCCAAAATAATCAAAACATTCGTGATATGAATAAAAGCATTCTGTAAAAGAATATTTTTTTATTCTTAGCTTAAACATGTTTACATCTATTTCAAGATTTTTTGAAAATTCTCATCCTTTGAAACGTTTTTCGCCCTTATTCTGAGCTCATCAGAAAGACCCAAAGCCACTCATAACGATGTTTCATGCAAAACCAAGGCAGTATCCATGAATAAGTATGAGATATTTTTATTTGACATTGGCTGATAAAAAACAACATATCTTCACCTATCTGTTAGCTAACTAGTATTGGAGCCTATATACTCTATGCATGTTTAAAAGTGAATTATTTATTATTGGCTTGCTTATAGTGGTGAAACATATTCTTTATAGGATTTTGCAAACAGCGGAAAAAACTGTATAGGAGAACTAAAAGAAAAACTGTATGTAAAAAATATTAATGAAATCTTTGTATTCTTTCGATAACCCGACTTCTGGTTATGTTAGCAATGCAAAATCCTAAAATAAATTTGTCCAATTCCCAATTTTATTTAACATTCTCATTATAACACTAGCATCCAACATGGTCTCCCACGGCTAAGCAGATTAAACTAGTAGTATCTACATGACCCCCTACGGTATGAAGATTCAGTTAAAAATGAGAACAAAGACCTAAATTAATTTATTTACCTACCTTGTCTTAATTTTTTTTCATTCTAATGGATTACATTTTCATAAAATCTCTCATTCAGTTTCTCGGAAACGCTTAGCCTTTGAAACGTTTTTCGCCTTATTCTGAGCTCATCAGAAAGGCTCACAGCCAGTCATAACGATGCTACTGTTATAATGAAAATGTCAAATAAGAAATTGGACAAAATTTTAGGATTTTGATTTGATAACATAAGCAGAAGTCAGGTTATCGAAAGAATGAAAAGATTTCATTAATATTTCTTACATATAGTTTTTCTTTTAGTTCTCATAGATAGTTTTTACCGCTGTTTACAAAATCCTA
The DNA here is from genome assembly GCA_963583905.1 of Stenurella melanura. Lineage (NCBI taxonomy): Eukaryota > Metazoa > Arthropoda > Insecta > Coleoptera > Cerambycidae > Stenurella > Stenurella melanura. Next base: position 99,713,388 of record OY757317.1, read on the forward strand.
TAAAGAATATGTTTCTTTGTGATCACGTTTTAATTTCTTGATATAACCAAGCATTCATATATATCGGGTGGCATAAAAGTATGGGAACCTTAAAAATTACGAATCCTAGAAAAAAACTTTAAATATAAAAGTTGCAGGAATTTTTCCAGGCTATCTGACGGTTACCCTGAAGTTGACCTTGACCATGACCTTCAAGGATATTTGAATGTTAAATGATTTTTTCAAATGGAACCCCTACTTTAACCCCGGAAATGAACCGAGCGGAACATTTTCCGTTTGGATGTAACCTTCGGCACTTACAAAATTGACCTCTAAAGGTCATCCTTACTTTACTTTTGAACTTCAGTTTACTCTTGAATTTCAATTAGCTTATTCGCAAAACTTTTTTTGAAGTTAATAATTTTGGTCAAATAACATGATTGATAACCCCCAACTATCACTCGATATGTCATTATGCTGTGAAAAATAGAAAAATGGACCATTAACCATGCACACCGAGGAGTTTCATAGGTTCATTATTGATTTCACCATTTTTTGTTCCAAAATTTGTAGTTTTTGTTTGTAAGATAGTTATTTCTTGGCTAGTTCTTCACTAAATTGGCAACTTCTTTTTTATTACAAGTTGGAAAATAGTTTGCTGCTTAGTAAAAATGTCATATCATTGGCATACATGATTTGCAGCACTCCAGCGGCACAGTTAAAAGATATCATTAATGTACATTATGCACAGCACAGAACCCATAACAGACCCCTGTGGTACTCCATAGTCAACATTAGAGAGTTATGATACTCTACCATTAAACTTAACACGTTATTGACGGTCCGCGAGATAAGAAATAAATAAATTTGAAGCTTTTGCCCTGATCCCATAATATTCTAATTTTTTTATTAAAACACCATGATTAACGGTATCAAATACCTTAGATATATCGTAAAATTTTACAGTGCATAGTTTACACTCCTCAAAAGCTTCTACAATGTTTCCATACATTTCACATATTGCTCCAATAGTGGATCTCAATTTTTGCTGTTTGAAGTCCATGCTGACAACATACATCACCTGTTTGCTTCTATTTACTTATCACTTTTGATGGTTTTATTTGATATATTTGATTAATGAACCAATTTCGAAAAAAGTCGATTACAAGCCTCGTCAACAGTTTCAGTGTCGATTAAAAATTCCCCATTAGATTTAGCTAATTTTTAATAAAGAACGAAATGTTTGCTCTCTTGATAACATAATATATCTTTATTATTCGAATAGATCATACAAAATGATATGGGATAAGTCAATAAATACATAATTATAAACAAAATAAATTTGCATATTTGTAAGCCTACAACAATAAATTATCTACAACATGTTATTAAATATTGATTAAATATTCAAAAGAATAAAAAACACTGGAGATAAGATGAGTTTTATCAACTCTTACAAATCTTTTTACTCTACTAGAAGTTATTATATTTTCTACTTCAGTATTAATTTTTTTAAGAGAATAGTACTCATGCAATATAGGTTAGATTTGTAAAATTGGAATCTATGAATTCCATGTTACAAATTCAACCCATGCCGTATTGAATACTTATTGTGTTTGTTTATAATGTTAAATTTAGATGCACATTTTTTTCTCAACTTTAAGATTGCTAATATACAGGGTGTGCTGTAACAACGTGCAAAAAATTGAAGTACCAATTCCTTGTCAAAAATAAAGGTGGGTTCTTCATATACAATTTTTCAAAATAAGCCTGTCCTGTCCAGCTGTATTCCTTAAAGGGGTGTGCAAAATAACGGTTTTTAGTTTTTATCTGAAAATAATTTATAAGCACCAAATTTCCATATCGGTACATAATACTGCCAAATTATGGGCTGACACCAGCCTACTTAGTATTTTGAACAATATAATAGTGCTCGTCACTTTTGACTCATCACTTATGCAGATGTAATCTAATTTTCGTTCCTCAAAAACGGTCGATTTTACGAAATTTTTTCAACAGCTAAAAAAGTTTCTAAATGTATCAATGTTTAGTCCTTTTTTTAACTGAAAGAAAAATTAGCAGACAGAAAGGTATTTAAAAAATTATCAGAAAGGTATTGAATATCACCCCTTTGTATACATGCTAGATGGACGAAATAATTTCGTTAGATGATTTTTCATAAGTAACCGAGATATGCCAAATTTCGTCTGTTTTCGATTACGTTATTTTCAGATAGAAATTAAAAACTGTTTTTTCATACACCCCCTTAAGGAGGCGCAGCTTGGCAAGCAAGGCTTGTTTTGAAAAATTATGTATGAAGAACCCACCTTCATTTTCTATAAGGAATTGGTAGTTATTAGGGGACGCCCTGTATATAAGTAAGGCAGAAACCTAGACAGGATCATCGAAGTTAAGCAACGATAAGCTCGGTGGATACTTGGATGGGTGATCTGACCATCGAGAAATAACGCGTACCAAAACTGTCTCTGATTGTGAAAACTTTTAACGAAATATGACTAGCCCGACAATTGAAGTTGTAATAACAAACTACCATTCAATACTAGCAAATGCAATGTTATATTTCCTCGTCTCAAAAAGTTGGCGGCATTGTTTGATTACGTATTAAGTAGATGTAAGATTTTCGAGAGGTCTGCTTACAACAAAGATTTGGGAGTCTTCTTTAACCCTAAACTTTATTCTCCACATCATATTTATAAATGTTTGAGTGGTGGATACTAGAGCTTTAGTTTTGTTATACTAAACTTCATGGATTTTAAAATTATGTCTGCGTTATGTCTATTCTTTTGTAAGATGCAGGCTAGAACATGCATCATTAATATGAAGTTAAATATATACAACTTTTATAACACTGCTGAAAGAGTTCAATGAAGATTCTTTAAATCAGTAGTTTTTTATTAGTTCTATCTACCCCCAAGAGTTCCTTGGCGATTTGATCCACGAAGTCTTCCCGTTAGATGTACATTGCATTGGGTTTCTTTTTTATTTAAATTAGTTCTTTTTAAATTATGAATTAAAAATAGGTATCGAATCCCGAGAATTAATAACAATAACAGCTTATGCTTGATACCTCTCGTACTCACCACCTTTTAAATAAAATCTCCTATGTATCAAATGGTAAGTAAGTATTTGAATGCTAAATACAATTTGGATAATTTATCTTATACTAATAATTGGTGATGAAAAAAAATATATTACTACGTAGGTACTCACTCTTTCTTGTCCATACGACATATTCGTTAAATGTTCTGTGTACACACTAAAAACGATTGTTTTGAATCAAGAAAATTTTTCTTTATTTATACGCAAATACAAAAAGTTTTTCATGTGAAACAAAAGGTTTGTTGAAAATAAATGTGTTTATTACAAACTCGCTCATTTTTGCAACAAAAGTATTTATCTTATATGAAAAATTTCATTTATTTGCGTATTCAAACAATATTTATTTGATTCAAAACAATCGTTTTTGTGTGTAGTTTGTTCTTGAAATTTATTGTGTTTATTATACTTTTATTATACTTCTATTGTAGTACTGTAATGCGTTAGGATACTCATCCTATAACTGGACGTTTGTCCGTTTGATAGTTAATAGCAAATGAATTAAAAAAAACACAATTTTTTATCAACATGATCAGGCATTCTGTTTAAAATTAGGATTTAATTTGATAGTATGATTTTTATATTAAACACTGAAAGAATCAACCCTATAGACGAAATATCCACGGTGAAACAGATGTGCAGTGATTTTAATACGAGACTCCAGCGGGATAAGACATTGTTATGCAGATGAGCTGATTATTCCTCCAGAGTGGCATGCCAGGTAATGAACTTAAGAATAGAGCATCGCAACTTTGCATCCAGAAGTCCAAATAGTCCGGTGGCTTCCAATGATAGCAAGTTATAAATATATGACGTTCCACCTGCCGTGGTCGAGTAGAGGTACGACCCCACCACCGGGTACTTGCCGAGGACGAAGATAGGAAAAGAGGCAGTTCGTCGTTCGCCAAAGCATTTCTGTTGTGGTTGTGACCGTGAAAGCAACGCAAAATACAAGGCCAAGGCCAGTTAAATAGCTAGTGTCAGTGTCACCTTACGCAGAGTACCATCATCGAGAGAGAGTACCACCGCCGAACCGCATCGTACGGAAGGAAACCCAAGGTAGGTGGACTGTACCGGCTTGGCGCCTGGGTAACTCGTAATATTGTGCCAGTACTGTCTATGGGGTTTTAAAGATAGATCTTCGGCGAGCGCGTAGTAAGGAGATGCTGTTTGCAGTGTATTGAAAACTGGTTATTCGCTAGAAAACGGGTCATACAGGTAAATTGTCTTATATTTCGAAATTGACGGTGTAGATGTAAAGATTCTATGCGGGAAAATTCCTTGCGACGTTCTTCTTGCAGCCGCTTTTCTCACACATTTTAATCATAAGAAGAATTCGTCGAAGGAATGTAGTGTTGAAAACTAATTTACAAGTGAAGTAAATGAAGAAATTAAGTAAAATGCGATAAAAAATCTTAATTACATGATGTGTAAGAGAATCGAGCCTACCTAGAAATAATTTGTATGATGTTTAGCGAACAGCTAAAACAATTAGTTGCTGTTGTACCCAAGAATTATATCTATCCATTGAAATAATAATTTTTAATCATTACATTTTCTTGTAACCAATATAGCTTAGCTAAAGCTATAGTTAAAATTAAGGGACTCTAAATCTTTCATGTACAGAAAAAACTGCGAGTAGGAATCAGTCTTTATTTTCTTTAAGATGTGTTTAGTATGAATTCTACGAATATGTTTTTGGGCCATTTTAGGTTAGGACACTGTTAAATCATTTAAATAATAAATCAAGAGCAACCCTTTTTAAAGAAATAGTAATCGTTAGCAAAAAAATTAGTTGATGATCAAAAGTGCGTTATTATATTTCATAGAATTTGATAGGTTATGGAAACATTTTATAATTATAATAAATCACAATAACTAGAATGGATCGTGAACTATATTTTCCTCAACGTGATTAAAATATATTTTTTATTAATTTAATTCCTAGACTTTGCATTAAACTTTTAAATTCATTCTAATAGCATACATCACCTGTTTGCTTGTGGTTACTTAACGCCTCATGATTTTCTTTGATAACTTTAATTAATGGATACCCAAGCTGAGGTACCATTTGGAATGAAGCTCATAATCATCAACAATTTCAGGAGTATTTAAAAATTCCTCACCAGCTTCAGCTATTGTTTGCTAACGAAAAGGACGGTTAACTCCGGGGTTAGCTCATTTGATATAAGTTTATAATTTGCATTTAATTTATATTCACGATTTTTGTGTCAAACACGACACTATTCTGAAAACTTCAAGCTCTAGAATAAATTTAATTACTAAGCACCTATTTACATATTTTCTTTCAAGTACAGAAAACTTACAGATAAGAATTAATCTTTAATTTTTTCTATAATTTCTCTGAGCTATTCTATGTCTTCTCAGAACATAGAAATTTTAAAGCATTTTAATAATAACAATATTAAAAAAGTAGTGATCCATAGTTTTCAGTATTTCTGTGTATTCCTGAGAAGGCTAAGACACATAAACAATTATAGACAATACATATCTGTAGGTTCCAAAATACTGAGTACATAGACGAAATAAAAAAAAAGATTGATCTGCACTTGAGTGAAAATTTTCAAATGGATATTTTGTATATAAATTCGATGCTTTACTTCTATCCATCCATATCATATTTAAGTATAATAAAATATAAAAATAGAATAGTATATATATTTAGTACCAGCGTAAAGAGAAGGCATTGTACACGTATATGAAACAAAATTTAATAAAAAATTTTAGCACGTTCAGAATCCATAACATAAAACCGCTGGTAAAACAGAAAGTGTACACCCGCAAGTATGCATCAAAAATATGCTTCATCCTTTATATATAATTTTCCTAATATACGGTATGGTGTCTATTCCGAAAGATAAAAAAGTGTATCTCTTGTTATATCGCAAATTCTTAAGTTATCTCGATACGGCCTTAGAAAAAAGTAGTATTTTCACTTCTCTTAGTTGCAAATTTCACCTTCATTTAACACATTTTGTTAACAAATATGTAGTGATAAAATAAAAAACCGGCACCAAATGCATGGGTAAATTTTGTTGTTAACGAAATCGTTGCAAATTTAAGGTATAGAATCCTTAGGTCATTCTGAATGAAAATTGTTATGGATTTCTTTATTTTAAAATTACGGCAGGTCTAAGCTCCAAAATTCAAAATTTTAAAAACGAGATTTTACGTATTTCCTTTCCTTAGTAACTGATATGTGCTAAATTTTGTCTCTTTGCGATTACGTTATTTTCAGATAGAAATCAAAAGTCGTTTTTTCACGTCCTCCTAAAGGGCTATAGCTGGACAAGAAAGGATTATTTTGTTGTTTAATTTTATTTTCATAAGTAGAGACGACCCTCTTTGATTTCTTCAAAAGATTTTTAGGTGAGTAAATAAATTCTATTTAGAAATTTTTAATTCTTAGATTGTCGAAATTTTAAGTTATCAGAAGGATGTCACTTATTAATCTATAATAATATTAATAGACATTTTGGTTTTTAATAGTTTTTTAAATTATCGTCAGCCCATATATAATCATGATAATTGAGAATTCCTTTAGATATTTCAATATCTTCGAAGATGTGTCAGTACTTGATAAGCATTTCGACAACCATGATTAATCAAATACAGATATGAAGGTGAAGAATGGAAAACTAGATGTTAAAATTGCTACTGATTAAAGGAAAATTTAAGTAATCTTCGAATAAGAAATCAACAAAGCCACTAAAAATAGCAAACAATGTTTCACTTAATTGTACATATACTTATCAACTTATTGGAGGCATTCAACGTCACTTTCAAGTCGTTGTTATACAGGGTGTTCCATAAATAACTGTACGCAGAGCAATAGCAGATTCGTTATGTAAAAGATAATGTGATTCAACCAAACTTCCCTTAGTTCAAAAGTTAATAGTTTTGCTATTATTTATTAAGTGCACCACCTATGGCATTTTACGTGACAATAAGACGTCATAACTTTTCTGGGCCTCAGTGTTCTTTCTTCTTAGTAAAAAATACCTCTTTTTATACCTATTTTACGTAAAAAAGTTATGCCTTGTAAATGTCGTTACGAGATATTCACTTTTAAAATATTCAATACAACGAATTTAAACCATGATTTAGGGATGTACAATTTTTGCAAAGTAGGCTTTGATTAAAACTGAAACACTAAAAGACGCTTTCAAATATAAGTTCTGTCAAATTTACTTACTGTTTGTCAGCATTTTGTATGTTAGAAAATATCTAACAAAATTAAGTTCAAAACACCAAAGCATAATTTATTCCAAACATAGAGACGAGATGTGTTTAGCGTACACGTACAATATAATTATGATGGGCAAGAACTCATCGCCGACATTTGATTTGTCCACAAATAGGAAGATATTTCAGAATCTTTACGATAAAATGTTGAAAACTAGTTCTTTTTCTCTCGAAGGGGACGGGACGTGGGACGCGCAAAAGCTGTTACTGTAGAATAGGATGAGGAAATTTTGGTCCGTGTTGCAGAAAACCCAGAAAGAAGTATGAGGCCTATGGCTGCGGCTACTTGGGTAAATAAGTCGTCAATTTCAAGAATATTTTTTCAAGAAAAGCCTTATCTGTATCATTTTACGAATGTCTCAAATCAGAGGGAGACAGATCTTCCAGCCAGGTTGCAGTTTATTCATTTCTTTTATGCCCAACAAAACCGCGATCCGATGTTTTTAAATAATGTGTTGTGTACGAACAAAGCCTAGTTTACTCGCTGAGGTGTACTTAACTTCAGAAACAAAGATGCGTGAGAGACAGTAGTAACCGAACGCTTCTTTCAACATAAATTTAAAATTAACATTTTGTGTGGAATTATTGATAACTATGTTCTGGGACCGTATGAGTTACCACCCATTTTAAACTGTGAAATATGCTTCAATTTTCTCCATACTCAGCTAATCGATTTATTGGATGAGTTAACACTGTTTTTGAGTCACAATATGTTTTTCATGCAAGATGGTGCTCCACTGCATTTTGCCAAAGCACAGCGATCAGGAACTACTTAAATACTCATTTTCCTGATCGTTGTTGAATTGATCGTGGAGCTAGATGCCTTGACCTGCGCGGAGCCCCGAATTTAATCCTTTGAATTTTTGCGTATAGAGATACATCTAATCTATTGTGTACGAGGATACAATAAATACTCGAGAAGAATTATGGCAGAGAATTGGAATTGCCATGGGTCATTTCGAAACCAATATTTAAGAAACGCTAAGGCACAAAAAAGTGATGACGTTTTCTAGACACGTAAAATGCCTTAAGTGGCGCCCTCTGCAGATACCAGCAAAGCTATGAATAGATTTGAATTCCTCGCCTCAAGAAGCCCCCGATCACTAAATTTTGTTAAAATATTTCAATTCTTTTAGAAGTTTTGTAAAATAGTTTTAAATAATTCACTTTAACACCTGTTAGTATCAACTTTTGAAGTAAAGTAAGTTTGGCTGCATCGTATTATTTTTACGTGAGGAATTTACTGTTGCTCCTTATGGAACACCATGTATAAGTGCTTGTTATACACATAACATGTGAGGAAAGATATTAAAATATTATTGAAAAGGCTAGAATATAAAAGATCTTATCAGATCTACTGTTAATTTCCGACACGCGAAGACTTTGATAATAATAATAATTAGTACGACCGTGTATATTATGTATCATTTTTACTAAATATATTTATTAATGACTACAGCTTCCTGCGATGAAGTAGTATAAGCAAGCATCTGCTGAGAACTGTGTTATGGAGTGAGAGGTTGAATGTGAAATTCTATAACAAATGCATTTTTGAAATCTCTGTACATAAGGGGCAATTGTGTTTAGAATTCTGGTTACCAGACTAAACTTCCAATTTATGCAGTGCCGACAATAGAATCTGTACCATATGGGAAAAATTTGTATTAATCAATTTAAATACAATAGTTTTTGGTTAAAGAATAATTCCAAATAGCTAGTAATTTTTTATTTTTTGCAATTTATTTAATCTAACATATTTTTAACAACCGAGTTTAAAGATACCTGCATAATACTGTTTATTTTTACTATAATAGTCATCACCTAAATGCATTTTCCGACTAAATGTTGCTATAATACATATTTCTTTACGAAAACATAAATGCACTAATAAGAATTCGTAAAGCTTGATGCAAAGTTTATCTAGTTTCAACAATTTATTTGAAAGTGGACTTTAAACGAAATTTTTTTTAAGCAAATGGATTTTTAATGCTTTTATTATTAATTTTATTTAATCTAACAGTAAAGGGAAATGTATAATCAACATAGTAAAATGTTATTTATCGCAGATTATTTTCATGTATAACCAACGATTTATTATATAACAAACTGAAATACGCAAATAGGAATTGCGCCTAGATCATAAGATCATAGAAGTATTCTGTACGTGCAAGAATTGATTATTATAAATAGTAATTGAATTAAAAAGTACTGTATTTCGTCAGCAAGATTACATTTTACCACATTATAGCCTGTATAAACCACAAATTATAACAGATGTTCTTGTATTCAATTTTATTTTTAAGTTATTTTATTTTCATATTCTTATTGGTCTCTTCATTACATAGATACTAATATAATTTTGAAATTAGAAGGCTGTTAAATTTAGTTTAACCGAAGTATTTTTATTACGTATCGGATGATCCATTTACAGTGGGAAAGTAAGATATTTCGGATACAATACATTTTCAAAAAAAATTATTCAGACTAAATTTGTTTGACCTCGAAGGAGAAACGACATGGCATGACTCTCTTTCGATTTGGTGATCGGTCTTAAGGTAATTTTAGGGCCAACTTCAAATTTTTAATTGGAGGCCGAAATGTTTTATTATAGCATGCATCATACCAAAAAAATGAGCAACGTTTGAACAAAGCATTTTTTTCTAAACTGCGTTCTTTCAAAGATGTTTGTGAAGAAAACATTTTCTGACGAGTACCCTAAGTTTATTTGTTATAAGGAAAACACGTCGAAATTATGGATTAACCTATCTCAGAAACGTAATTCTTAATAATCTTCTAAATTTTACTTCTTAAGTACATGGCACATTATAATTATTTGCCTCTGGCCTCGAATAACAACAATAACAGATGCTCATAGCAAAAGAAAAAATAAAGGAATTTTGTCTGAAAAGTACTTAATACAACACAAAAATTTATTTTGTATTAGCCAATAAATGTCAAAATAGTGAACATTAGTTTCGATACATTTTTCAACACTGAAAATGTTATTAATTAAATAATAATATCTATTTCTCATAACCAGAATAAATGTCAAAATGATGACCATCAACTTCGATACACTTCCAACAAACTTATAATACAAAATATTTAGTAGCACGTAATACAATTTGTCGATCAATACTTATACAAATATTCTTAATTCAATATTTTAAGGAGTAGTTGGAATATTCTGACATACCTTATTTATAATGGATTCCAACAAGAAAAAAATATGGAGACGTTAAATCAGGTGATCAAGTAGACCAGTGTATGGGTCCAGCGTGACCTATTCAACTACCTGTATTTTATATTATTTCTCTTACATGTATTCTTATTGTAATTGGATACTGGGGGCTAATTAAAAGTATCTTGCATCGAAGAAATGAAATTTTAAAATTTATTGAAGATTCTCATTTCTCATTTAAATTAATTCAAGTAATGTCGACGTATTTTCGTTCACATCAATAAACTTCGGATACGGGTACAAAATATATCTTAAAAAAAAATGCATTCTATACCTCGTATAGAAAAATAACCTTTTAATGTTTTATTGACGATATATCATGTGTTTGAAAAAATAATACATATTTCTTTGTATCCTTTTGACCTCTTGCAACTAAAGCAGCCATTAAACATGAATTCATTCAGGTAATATACCCACATCAATTAAGGAAATTATATTTATCACTTAGATACTCAAGAAACACATAACATCACATCATATAAACTGAGTTTAATATGTATTTATACATATAAAAACAGCAAACGTACCTTTATTATATCATTTAACATACGGTATAAGGAAGACAAAATCTGAAAATAAATTATACATGAAGTTTTATAACGTGTTGTTAGTATTATTTTTTATTTTAAAATATCAGGAGGAGAATAAATATGGCCATATTCAGAACATAGTTTCCTATTTTAATTTGTGGCCTATTAAGAGTGTGCATAAAGTACATTACGAATACCCACCGTTGAATTAGTTGTTTAGAAAGACTACAAATATTAATTTATATATAGTTATGATGATTACATTTTTTTTAATACTGTTCTATCTTATGAAAATTTTGAAGATAGAGCATAGTATGAGGCATGTATGAAACAAAATTGGCGTGTCTCAATATACATGAAACTTTTTATGTATTAAAATTTTTAACTCGAATATTTTCATATATTACCTACTGCAACCACTCAACTATATAATTTCTTCTTTAATACCTCTTTAGTGTATCTACCGCATATATAAAAATCATAAGAATTGGCTACGTTACCAGAGAGAAGAAAATGTTGGTTCAAAATTCGATTAATTAATTTATTTTAAAAACCAGAGGGGATAGGGGTGTAATATCTTGATGAATAGTTCCTCTTAGTAATGTAAAGTCAAGGTAGAAATATCAGCCTAATTTCCCAAGGGGCATCTGGCCCATACTTTTTAAAATTCATATATTCATCCTCAAATTCTTTTTATTTATTATGTGACAATTTACAGTATTTAATATTACAGCATTATTATATTTTCTGTATAGAAAGTTTTAGACAAACATAAGCCGATAAGCAAGAGGAACGACTTTTCTTATCTATACTCTACTGTTTATATGAGATAAACATGACTTTTTATTTCGGAAGCAACATTAAATTCTTGTTGTATTTAAGATGTCTTGCTTTTAATCAGTAAAATAGTAACAATGTACCTAGTATTAGGAGGTGTATTGGCGTTTTTTGTATAATTGTTACACAGTCTATCGAATATCCTTCGTAACGTTTTGAAACTAATTTAATTAAATAAATATGATTGCCATATTTTTAATTCTAACCCCCTCCCGATGTTCATATTTTGATAACAGAAAGTCTCGTCAGGATACCTATACAATGTGAACCTAAAGACACGCACAAAATTTATATCTTTGGTATGTGCCATTTTTCAAAAAATTCCTCGAACAGGTCGATATTTGTTTTGCAACTGCTACATTTTATCACTAAACCAAAATTTATGACGTCATTGGTTTTTGAGTTATGAGTCATAATTTTTTTAATGAAACAGACATTTTTGTTTACTGTTTTTGGTGGTATATTATTCCTTTAGCTTTCTGGTAATATAAAAAAAAATGATATTACCTGAGCCATTCTTTTGGAAAAATTATATTTTATGTAAAAATTGCTTTTCACGAGTAATGTTCCATTTTCTTATGGACTGATAAATCTTGTTGCTTACATTTTTGTTTTAACCAGCATGAAAACATTTAACATAAAAGCAAAAAAAAAAATGAAAACAATCACCTTAACAACAGAGAGATACAGGCCTCTTTGTGTAAAGTATCGACAACTTTTTTATTCCTGGCACGTGTGGAACCTCAGTTTTGTGACACTTCTGAGACAGTGTAAAACTAGAGAATGCAATGCAACGTTTGAATGAAAGACAACGCGTAGAACTTTTGATGATGGTTGGATATGGTGATAGGCTGAAAACTCATCAGGAAGCATGTGATGTTTTCAATGCCAAGCATCCAGAAATGCAAATTTCTAGATCCACTGTAGATTGGTGGCTAGATATGATGAATCTGGCAGTGTAGATGACCTCCCACGATCTGGTCGCCCTAGCACAAGCAACTAAACCAAATTAAATATTCCACTGGAAAGTGACGAAAACCACCATCTTTCGACAAGGCAGCTGGCTTTAAACCATAACGTGAGTCAAACTTCTGTTGTACGTCTATTGAAAAAAGAGAAATACCATCCATACAAAGTGCAATTAATTCACGAAGTGAATGAGAACGATCCAGATCAGCTTTTACAGTTTTGTGAACAGTTGATGACCTTGCGCGATGGAAACCCAAATTTTTTAAAGAATATTATTTTTTTCTGATGAAGCTACATTTTCTTTAGAGGGGACTGTACATCGGCATAACTGTAGATATTAGTCACGCGAAAATCCTCATTGTACTCAAAAAGTCCATACACAGCGACAAGGCAAAGAAAACGTGTGGGCAGGTATGATTGGTGAAGATATTTATAGTTTTTGTGAGTTGAGTTAGTGTCAGCCTTAGCAGTTATGTTTCCGAACAATGAAGATGAAGATATTCCTGCTGAAAACGTCTGGTTTCAGCAAGACGGGGCCCCACCTCATTTTGGGATAGCAGTACGTCAGTTTTTAGATGACACTTTTACTGGAAGATGGATAGGTCGTCGAGGTCCGATTGAGTGATCCCCGCGTTCACCAGATTTAATCCCCTTATACTTTTTTCTTTGGGGTAACTGAAAGTCGAGGGTGTATTTTAACAGACCGGATACCATAGAAGAATTGAAAGACAGAATTGGCTTGGAAATGAAACGAATTGCCCATGAAGTGATTCAGAGCAGCGTGCACAGTGTCTAAACCCGTCTTGGTAAATGCCAAATGGTTGGAGGGTTGCAATTTGAGCAATGGAGATGATTTTTCTCTCACAATTACTTGTGTAAGGTATCAATCAACAAAAATGTTTTTTCCAACAGAATGGCTTAGGTAATATCAATTTTTTTCATATTACCAGAGAGCTAAAGGAATGTACCACCAAAAACAGTAAACAAAAATGTCTGTTTCCATTAAAAAAAATATGATGACGTCACAACTCAAAAACCCATGACGTCATAAATTTTGGTATAGTGGCAAAATGTAGCATTTACAAAACAAAAATCGACCTGTTCGAGGATTTTTTTGACAAATGACACATACCAAAGATATAAATTTCTTGCGTTTATTTCGGTTCACACTGTACAGTAATTTTGCTTTTGCAAAAGCTTAGTGAAGGTTGAAACAATCGTTACATACATTTTAAACGCCTTAGTCATGTGAGTGACAATGCTGATGACAGAAACATTTTTGTTTTCAATTTACTTATTCGCTTGTCTACTTTCACACCATTTTACTATCGCTATCAAGTACCAAGTAATGTTGACATTTTAAATTCTTGCTTGTTTATAATGCACATTTAATTAATAATTGTTATTAACTACCTGAATTTCAGTGCTTCACAGCGTGGACGGGAAAATTATGTAATTACAGATAATAACTATATTTACATAATTGCTGATTAAATTGATTGCTTGATCGCACAATACGGGTCGTGTATATCATAACATTGTGTATCGACAACATCTACTATGCATCATTAGATAAAAATTAATTTCCCATCAACCTATACTATAATAACTAGCATATTTTCATCTACTGTTTTTCGATAAGAACAGATCGAGGCAGAATCTACACCTTTATCGCTGAACAACTTTTATGACATTTTCAATTAACCTGTTGCGGTCCCAATTTTTTGCCCTGAGGCTTTGTATGCCTTTTAAGGTGTTGTTATTATCATCAGTATTACGCAACTAAGGCACTTAAATAAAATGGAGCATATTTTATATGCTAGAATTTTGACGTCATCGTTTTCAATTAATTTAATAAATAATGTAATATTAATAAGATAAACAGTTAGTTTCTTTGTTGCAAGAAATTTTTCAGATATACAGGGTGTGTCAGTTGTGCGTGGTCGCTTAAAATTTGAGGAAATGTGAGAATTAAAAATTGTAGGAGGTCAAGATTTGCATGTTTTAAAATTACTTTTAAATCTACAGGGTGTTTCATATAGTCTTACCAAGGTCATACTATTACTTATGAAAATTAATTTATTTCGCAAAGCGATAGAATTGTGAAAATGTTGCCCCTTCAGAATAGTACAAAATAATCTTGAGATTAAAAAAGCGAGTAATTAATTTGTATTCTCTGAAAAATTCTGAGAGGACTTGTGTGCGATTTTTATTTGACTTCTTTTCAACGATTATATCGAAATATCGATTTAAGAATGTCTTTTATCCTTAATAGATGTATGAAAAACGTTATGGTCTCAGAGGCACGTGTTAATAGTACCTGATTTTACGTAAATTTGGAGAATACAATTTTTTAAGACAAGTGTGGAGAGTGAGATAAAAGAATGTAAACTAAATTACTAATAGACAGTGCAGAATAAACAAAAAATTGCTTTTCTCTAAAATGGTAAAAGAAACTGCATATTTTACATTTCGCTGCATTTTTCGCGAATGCAGGTACTCCTACTAACAAATTTATTTACTGCTAATTGATAATGATTCAGTAAGCGAATTTACAAGTTACCACCTTAAAATCCACTGAACTTTCCAGGGAACTTCTGGTAAACTACGTAAAGTTTTTTATTATTTTCGCTGAATATACATTTTCCTCAAATATTTACGACTAAACTTTAGCCGAGCCGACAGTAGAGTTGTAAGAATGTTGCAACAAACGGAGCTTTATAAGATTCGGTGATTTTCTAACTGGAGATACTAGCTGGCATGGAAAAGTTACATAAAATCTAACTGTCTCGTCGTTTGTAATGCACCCAGTTTATTGAAATTAATAAGTTTGAAGATTGTTCACAGAATGTTAGAGATATTCTTTGTCAATAGACTCAACCCCTTACTTGGTGAAAATCTAGATCATTACTACGCAATGAAAACAAGCTAAACATTATATTCTTCGCAGTTTTATCGTATATAATGTTAGTTTTAGACATTTTTTGTTTAATTACAAAACTTAAAGAAGTTTATTTAAAAAAAATTAAATAATAACTATTTTAATTATTAATCGATTTTGTTAAAAAAATAATAGGGCTCTTCCTCTAACTAACACTAATTTATTGTCCATGTTTCAATACAATCTTAAGTTATCGTGCCCACAAAAAACACGACAGGCAGACAGACAGACAGACGGACGAACATTTTTTAAATCGTTCAGAATTCGATCACTATCACAGTGATGTAAAAATTTTTTTCTACAAACGTTATTACTAGTTTTAGAAATATGCCGATCAAATGCACAATACTCTTTGTTTTGTATTTGCGAAGAGCATACTTATTAAAACATTGAACTGTTTCTTACGTTTTCACAACATATTAAGTCAACACGTAATAATACTCTAGGCACTCTTATATAAACAGTAAATATAGAAATGAAAAATACAAACTGTCGGTAGTACATAAGCTGACTTGTGGGTCCTATGACAGAGATAAGACAATTGAATATAAAAAATATATTTATACTAAAATAGTGTCACGATTGAAGAAATACAATCAATTATGTCATCATTACTTAAACTCTGTCATGGTTCAACGAACCGTGATAGGTTTTAAATCTATCTACTAAAACTTAGTGTAACCAACAGAAGGCTTTTCTTGAAATTCATGTGAATACTAACATCATTAAAAACTTCTTCAGTGCGATCGGTTGGCTTACCAACACCTTTCTTATGAATCACACAGCCAGTTTCATGACACACTCAACAAATTTTGTATTACTAGGAAGTACTTCTAAAAATCCTGCAAGATAGTTTTCGATATCACACTGTATTTAAGCCTAACGCCCAATAGTATCCGAAATGTAAATATTTACATTCTGAATGTGATATGTCAAACATTCAACTGTCCTTTACTCTGAACTTATTTCCACAGGACTAATAAGTTTTCAAAATTTCACGAGTTGAGGAAATGCTTTTGTGCTTAAACGACAAGTTTATCATAACATTTTTCCTTTAAAAATAGCCTGTTAAATATTGTGGAAGTATAAATGTAACTAATAAATTAGAAAAGTTAGCATTAGTTATTTTGTGGTTTCTATATTACTGTGGTAGGTGTTAGACGAGAACAAACCGCTTAACTTTCAACAGCTTTAGAAACGGACAATTAACAAAAACTTCTAACTAAGTAATGAACTATGAATTAAAAAGTAGGAGCACGAATTACCTTAAGTAATGAGCTGGTGTCTACTTAAAACTTAAATCCTTAATGCACCTTCAAATATTAAGCATTTGTGAGAGGTAGTTTCAAGAAACAGTTAAGTCGAAACGTCATAAGCTCCTTTGATGTACTTTGAGAGGATACTTTGAGAGGAGAAAATATCTAGAAAATGTTATTTTAACGTTTTAGTTCAAAAGTTGCGACACTTTAAACATGTAATTAAATCTTAATAGCCATGAATACTTGAATGGTCCTTATACTACAAGAAAATTGTTTTATTTTCAAAAAAGTGTCTTTTACTAGCGTCATTTCAAGAACTATATCTGAACGATTGTAAAAAGGACTTGGGCATGTATTCATATAAGATGCAATCAAACCAATCATTTTGCCTTCATATCATCCCGGACATATTCCGTACTGGCTGTACTGCCAGTGATTTTTTTTAAGTTATCTTATCTATACTACTGTCCTGGCGGAGTTTGGCTATTGCTATTCCACCAGTCAACCATGGCACGTACAAAGAGACATTAACACAACAACCATTCCCTGCGACATTGCCATTTACCGCAGCTGAAATCGAACTCAGGAAACATAACAGCGACTAGATATGTTGTGCCATCCAATAACAGTCTATCCCACTGCACAGTGGTCCCAAATCGAGTTTTTGGTTAGAGCATTTCTAGCAATTTTCCATAGATTCCACGGTCAAGCAGTACACTTTCTCGGGTTGTTTATACAGGGTGATTCACGTAGGCCATTCATTAGAAGTTTTTCAACTTGCAGTTGGATTAGAAACTTGAAATTTGGTATGCAGCCATAATCGATCATGCCCGTTCTACCTAAAATTTTCAGTCCTCCAACTATACAGGGTGTGCCAAAAATTGGTACTAACTTTCTTATTTTAAATGGAAACCTATATTTTTCTTTACATGGTTCGATTGGCCTTCTAATTCTGAGTTTAGAGACCCTAAGTTATGTTAACTTATCTATTACAATTTTTGACATATGTCCAATTTTTTGAAAAAAATTGCCGCTGTAGTAGTTTACGAACAAATTTGTATCTCGCAAACCTTTCAAAATTATGAAACCAAATTTGTGAAGCAGTTAGCTGGAAGGCCAGGCTAACTTTTGATGTCCCATCGGTGGTCCCGTTTTGTACGATATGGGCGCAGTCGATTTTCAAATGTCGCAATCAAAAATTGTCAAAAAGTCAATTTTTTCAAATAGCACCTACTATTTTTTTTTACAACATTCGAAATAAAATTGAATTTTAGGGTGAGTTACTTAAGCATTCCCTATACCTAACTTCACCCCATATCGAGTTATTCAATAAAAATCAAGAAATACCTTATCTTGCCGAGAGATTCCTTACTTCATCAAGTATGCCATGGAAACAAATGACAGTTGTAATAATTTTTAAAGAAAAATATGGATTCTTATTTAATTACACACAACACCAACAAATTATTATTAACGAACAAGAACAATGTTGACGAAATTCTGTCAGTGAAAACCGTTCACACATTGAGCATTTGTATTAAAATAATTATTTTGTTAATCTGTTTATTTGTGGTTATTTCGTTGTTATTATTTATTATTGCAATACGATTTTTGAATAAAAATTAAAATTAAATGATTGTTTTCAAAGCCTACTACCCTTGAGAAAAAAAACAATATTTTTTTAAAAAATGCCAATAACTCAAAAACGACTGTAGATAGACATACACAATGTTAATAAAAGTGGCCCTAAAATTCAATGTTGCATTGATTTCTGGCGTCAGAAATGGTAGGCGCAAAGATGTGCTACGCAATCTGTTGAAAGTAGAATAATAGAATATTTGAACAAAAATATAGTGGTCACATTGAACATTTAGGTCAGAATTTCGTCAACATTGTTCTTGTTCATTGATAATAATTTGTTGGGGTTGTATGTAATTGAATAAGAATCCATATTTTTCTTTAAAAATTATTACAACTGTCTTTTGTTTCCATGGCATACTTGATGAAGTAAGGAATCTCTCGGCAAGATAAGGTATTTATTTCTTGATTTTTATTGAATAACTCGATATGGGGTGAAGTTAGGTATAGGGAATGCTTAAGTAACTCACCGTAAAATTTAATTTTCTTTCGAATGGTGTGAAAAAAAATAGTAGGTGCCATTTGAAAAAATTGACTTTTTGGCAATTTTTGACTGCGACATTTGAAAATCGACTGCGCCCATATGGTACAAAACGGGACCACCGATGGGACATCAAAAATTAGCCTGGACTTCCAGCTAACTGCTTCACAAATTTGGTTTCATAATATTGAAAGGTTTGCGAGATACAAATTTGTTCGTAAACTACTACAGCGGCAATTTTTTTCAAAAAATTGGACATATGTCAAAAATTGTAATAGATAAGTTAACATAACTTAGGTTCTCTAAACTCAGAATTAGAAGACCAATCGAACCATGTAAAGAAAAATATAGGTTTCTATTTAAAATAAGAAAGTTGGTACCAATTTTTGGCACACCCTGTATAGTTGGAGGACTGAAAATATTTTAGAGAGAACGGGCATGATCGATTATGGCTGCATACCAAATTTCAAGTTTCTAATCCAACTGCAAGTTGAAAAACTTCTAATGAATGGCCTACGTGAATCACCCTGTATATACTATTTTGTATTGATTTATTCGACCAACATAATTCAATCAAATATCAACTATATGAAATAACCAGATCCGCGCTAATTTATATCAATCAATGCAGAATCGTTCAGGCTTTAATTCAATACAATTTCGATGTGTTGTTGCCGCTTTATCCGGATTTATCTCGAGATCCCATAGGAGCCACGAAACACGCATCTGTCACCGAACTTTGAACTAATTTTTTTTCTTGCTTTCACTTAAAACAATAAAAATGGCAATTTTTTCAAAATTTAGACTCGAATGATTTGTTGGAATTTCGATAATTTAAAAAAAAATTGTTCATTTCCAACAATATTGGCGCTCAATAGACATTTTTAACCACAAAACTCGATTTGGGAACACTGTGCACTGCTACTGTCTCGGCAGCACATTAAAAACACCACTGAACATCCATATCCGTCAGTTTCAGTCCAGTCAGGCCCTTAAAATGGCTCAGCATATGGACTGAGGTTCCCGACGAGGTACTTGATCTGGGTGATCAAGTACCTCCAACCGTTGGACCCGACCAACGTTGCTGAACTTCGCGATCGAGTTGCGGCACCATTAATCATTAAGATATTTCTATTTTCTTTAACTATTTGGCATTTAAACTTAAGCCAAGGTATATCATTTGTGTATATAACCCAGAATATTGTATAAAAAATATAAAAAATAATATTATAAGCGCCGGTGGTATATATAAAGGCATGACAAATTTTTTCCTCCTTATTATAGCTCGTTTTTTCATTAATTATTTTTTAGAGAGTTCACCCTGTATGTTTTTCACTAAAAATATGTGTTGTTTCGTTGGCAATAATATGAACTACCAAATACCATTTTCCTCAGTCAAAAAATTGGTAGTTTAGCGCCAACAGACAGACAGCAAACAGACCGACATACGGGCGGACACGATTACAATAATTTCGTTCAGTAAGCGAACTCAATAAATGCAATAAAAGAAGCACTGCCTAGGGAATCACTTCTTCCATCCAAGTCTCTTTAAAGGAAAACATCTTAACTATATTTACACTATAGTATGTGGAGATGGAGTTTTAATAATACGTATATTTGAGCCAGATGTCATAAAAAAATTTGAGGCGTTGGCTTCTAGCGCATATGCCAAGAATGAAGTTTTTGGACTCTTATCTTCACCCATTTACCCCCACCCCAATGCTTTCAACGGAATCATGTCAATCCATTACAAAACATACGTGTAACAAATTTCTAGTAAATATCTCAATATTGTTTTATCATCATCTTTAATAATGGAGTGGGGGTGGTAGAAAGGTTGAAAAGTATTATTGGCTTCTAGTATGTAAACCGAATCCCAAATTTCTGCAATCTTACCAGCTTGCTATGCTTATTTTCGCCTATTAACCCCCCTACTTTCCCCCTTCGCTTCAAAGAAATCATCTCAAAATATAATGTAGTTCCAGATGTTATCTCAAAATATAATATAGTTCCAGATGTCGTTCGTTATGTACCAAATTTCAAGTAAATATCGCAATTTTATTTCATCAGCCCCTTTAATAATGAAGTGGAGGGTTGGAAAATATTATAAACCAGCTTGCTTTACATATTTTCCCTTATTTACCTCTTTTTAACACCCAACCCTTCAACGGTATCATCCCAAGATATAATCTAATGCCAGGCGTTATAGTACATACGTGTACCAAATTTCAACTAAATATCTCAATTTCATTTTTCAAGGCCTTTAATAATGAAGTGGTGGGAAGGATGGAAAATATTACTAAAATTACTAAAAAATCTGATTTCTGTACTCTTACCAGCTTGCTTTACTTGTGTACCAAATTTCAAAGTCAATATCTTAAACCGTTCCGGAGAAAACTTGCGCAAAAGAAAAAGTTACAGACAGACAGACATTTTGTTTTCGCTCGATTTCAAAATGTCGACGTTTTATGACATTTTAAACCTACTTCAAGAACAAAATTCTTTAATTTTTTTTTACGATTACGTATTATTGTACTTCCACTCCAGTACGTGGATGTGGAAGTAAGAAATGTAAAACACATGTAGCGTAAAATTATTATAACAGTGCTACCGAGAAGAAGTTGTTAGTGTTAAACTAATTTAGAGGAAAATATTAATAGTAATGTAATTGCGACATAAGGAGAATATGAGCAGTGCTGTAGTAAAAACAGTTAATCGCCAAAAAAGTGTTGAGATAGCACTATACCCGGCAAGTAAAAACAGTAGTAAATACAAATAGTGTAAACAAAACATCTATGCGTCCGTATCTAGAAGGAAAAGTGCTAGTAGGATAATTAATGATAATGTTAAATTTAATAATAATAGTGCAGGTGCATGTGCAGCAGTTACTGATATTAATTTTTAGTGAAAGTGACACATGTAATATGGAGTTAACTGGTAAGCCTAATAATTAGTTCAAGAACTGTTTAATTGTTAAAACGTGCGATTATTTGATGAATTCTAATACCATCTTGATAGTGTTGAGGACAACAGTCAATCTCTATAACTATCTAGAGCAACAAAATCGAGTTAATATCATTAAATTGCAATTTTTCAATTTTAAAAATAGTGTCAAAGAATTCTCACCTACAGGGTGAATAGAAAGAGTATTCCACAAATTAATGATAAGTTTGCAGATGACATTAATAAACATAAAAACAAATTACAAAATGAAGCAAAATGAATTTAAAGTTGTCCTGAAATTCAATGAGCCATAGCGCAAAAATAGTCAATATGGTTTATTGTACTAGAAATATATTTGATATCAAAGTGAGCGAATTTTCTCATCAAAAACAATGCACAAAGTATGTTTTTACGTGCATTTGCAAAATGATTGTATCTTTCAGATCCTTCAATTTATTTGGCCTATTATAGATGTAACCCTTTAAATGACCCTATGAAAAAGTCAATTGGTGTAAGGTCAGGTGATCTAGCTGTCCATTCCATTGACGCTCTTCTGTCCATTTATCGGCCTGCAAACAACACCTCACTTAAGTGTTGTTTTACATCAACTCTATAGTGTGAGGAACCATCATCTTGTTAAAACCATACGCCATCGGGTACTGATAAATCACCACCCGGAAAATTGCCGCGTATGCGGAAATCATTTGAGTGTGTAATTTTCCCAGGTGATGATTTACCAGTATCCGATGGCGCATGGTTCCAGCAAGGTAATGCCCCTCAACAGTATGGAGTTGATGTTAGACAGTACTTTAGTGAGGTGTTTCCAAGCCGATGGATAGGCAGAAAAGGGTCAATCGAATGACCAGCTAGACTTCCTGACATTACACACCTCAACTTTTTTTGTGGAGTTATTTATTGCATAGCTGTTAACTGAGCTCAGTTTAAACATCTTATTACATAATTTGTAATTTTTTTTCCAATAATAAAGTTTTCTTTTCCTTAAAAAAAAATGTTTGCATGCGTTCGGGAGACAAATCGCATTGGCGAATTATGATTTTCTTTACGCCGCACAGTGATTTAAAATCGAATTTTTGTGGACAAAATTCGATCTACACTTGAGTTTTGCTTGAAATGACTATTTTTTTTAAGTATTCTCAAAACAATACTTAACGCCTAACTGCCCATATTGAGGAAAAGTGGCTAAAAACCTTAATTTTTTCGTTTTTTGGTTCATTTTTGAGAAATAGAATATTTGTAGTAAAATGGCGAGGATGGACCTTCCTACATTTAAGATTTCTGGTTTTTTAATGGTTGTACATTATGTTTTTGGGTCGTTTATTACGAACACGATATTCGTTTTACCCAAAAGTGGTACCCCAGCCATTTTTGGGGGGATTTGAAAATTTCTCGAGGTTTTTATTATATAATTTATTAAACTATGACATGATCATAGTATTCCAAGCTTTTTGGATTGATAAATAAAGAAGTATTAATTTTTTGAACGTCAGTTTAAAAAATCTACTATCTTACTAATCTTACTAATACAGAAAATTCAATATATATATATAAAATAATTTTTGTCAAAATTGCATTCATTTTTGTGCTTAGAAACCGGAAAAATCAATTTTCAAAAAATTAGTAACGAGTACTTCATCTCTTATATACTAAATCAAAATTAAGGTTTTTAGCCAATTTGCTTCTATTTGGGCAGTTAGGCGCTGTATAGTATTATTTTTAGAACACTTAAAAACAACGTCATTTCAAGCAAAACTCAGGTGTAGATCGAATTTTGTCCACAAAAATACATTTTTAAATCACTGTGCGCCGTTGAATATCCTATTAAATACCTTTCTTTTGTTGCATCATAAAGGGTAAGTTGTTATTTGAAAAAAAAGTTGCAGTGGCTGGGGATGGGTGTGTGTAAAACTAAAGACTATAAACTGCACCAATATTTCCGTAATTAAGAATAAAAATCGACCTGCATAAGAGTTTTTCTATTTTATAATCAATGTTTTAAAAGTTAGTCATGTTCCAGTACTTTTTACAAAAGCTGTATAATACAAAGTTAGTAGTTTACTGTTATTCCTCTTAATTATCAATAACAACAGTGCCAGTGTAAAATATGGATGGTGGTATCTAAAATAACTTCAACACTAACGGTAAGATGCCCTCGCGTTTCAAATCGGAATTTACATTACTAATAATGTCATATGTAATTAAACAACTTCTCTAGAACTTAATACGACTACAATTAACGATAGAAACAACTAATAAAAGAAGGTACATCCAAGAATAACGCATATATAGGAATTAATGATAACGAATAACAATAAATATACTACTTGTATACACGTATGCACGATCTTAGCAAATTAACTACTTCAATTAAATTTGAAACTGGCCAATAACTGGCAGATGTCAGGGAATAAAGCAATTATTAAATAGACACATAAAGCGACAATACGCAAACTAATCTGCGACAACATAAAACGCTATTCAATAGCATCAGCCTATGAGAAAATCTCGGAGCCTGAATGCTGACCATAAATCAAAATCACATAAACTTATCGGAAGACATCGCGAACCTTTATAATTACCAGGCAAAAACCTACAAACTATACACTATCCAGTCTTACGGTAAATGAGATTTCGCACCAGAACAAGAGGAAGTTATCCTATCCCAAACCAACAGTTACACCATAAGAGATGTTGATATCTGATATGGTTCATTTAAATAAGATACAAGAAAATAAATCAATAAAATAACTACAGCCTGGTAAGCGGTGTAAAATCTGCCTGCAGCTCGAACTTTTTTTGTGGGCGTTGCTCTTCGTGTGAGTGTTATCACTCTCCTTAATTATCAATTTATAGAAGTTAGTAGTTTAAAAAAATTACATATATTTTTTTTAAATATTTTTTCACATTACCAGAGCTGTGCAGGGCACTAACTAAAAAAGTCACTTATACAGGATGTTCCTTAGTGACGTGCTAATATTGGTCAATTCTACGTGAAAACGGTCTCTTGCATTTTTCTCATCAGACGCACAGTTTCTGATTAAAACAATTAAATTCAAATTGAAACTAATTATATTATTATTAACGTTGATGATAAATTTTGTTTTATAGAAATTGTTGGAAAAGGCCACCTTCACTTAATGGGCATGTTTCCGTCCGTCTTTATTAGGAATTTTTTCAAAATTATTTATTAACTATGTAAGGTGCAACCATTTTTAAATAAACATTTTTTTTGCAATAGTTCAACTTTTTCAACGATTTTTTAAATAATGTTTTAACAAATATTTTCTTTATATCCAAGGGAATACTTTGGTGTCTATTCATATAATTTCTTTTAAGGATATTTTACACATGCTTCGTTAGAACCATAAATAATTATTGCATAAATAATTTCTAAATGACTATTCAGTTCATTATAAACTTTGACAGAGGATACTGAAACACGTGTTTGTGAAAGTTTCTAAAGTTTTTTGGTAAGTGTTTTATGTCTTTAGTTGTTTTTTGGTTTTGTTGAACAGGATAATTTAAAATTTAAAATAACATTATTGTGATAGTTGTGCTGTACGTAATGTGCATATTTCTTTCCTACTTTCTGTACTTTTCTGTGATAAGTCTTTAGTAAGAGTTTGAAATAATTACGAGGATTTTTTGCTAGTAATATATTTATTTCCTGAGACTCTATTAAAATCAATTGTTTTAATCAAGAACTCTGCGTCAGATGAGATAATATCTAAAGCACTTCCTAAGATATTAAAAAATAACAATTTAAAAAGAAAAAATTCAATACCCTGTAGCAAGAAATTTAAGCCGTTGCAGACATAGTTCATATAAACATTTCTTCATAAAGTGACCTAAGGAATCAAACCCTGAAATATTAGCACGACATTACTATATAAGCAAACAAATAATAAATAATTCACTTTTAAACATTAAGGTACATCCTGTATAATAATTTTTACTTCCACTAGGTATTCAAATTTTATTGTCAAACTTTGTTGTAGCCAATTTTGAGTATTAAAAAGTACTGTATTTTTAAAAGTGAAATTAATCAAAATTATGGATAATTTTTGCTCTTTTTCATATCAAATAAACATGTAGTATGCATTGTGTAGGGCAACCCATTGCTTCTAAAAAATGCAATGTCTAAAATTGGTTGCTCTTTCAGATTATGCTATTAGTTTTTTGCTGCAAGCCCTCCAAGGGGGTGGAAAAGGGTGTAAAATAATACAATTTCAGAAAGTTATGAAATAGAATATTTCAAGCAATTTTAACTGTGAAAATCTATTAAAAATTTCTTCGCTTCTAATAAATAAATTACTTAGAATGAACGTAAGTACTCCAAATCCGTTTTTGATATATTTAATCCTTTGACGAGTTGATGCAAGGGATGGAATAAGGATAAAAGGGGAAAATTGTACACACTATAAGTTTTCAGGATAACACTACAAACCTGGGGTTTTAGGGTACACTCAGTTCGAATTTTTAGGTATTAAGTACAGCCTGTTCACCTCTACAAGAAATTTATTTAAAATTTCTAAAAAAACTTTCAAATATAAAAGAAATTAAATAAGTACCGAATACTCTTTGAAAATGTGATGCAAAATAGTCCATCAAAGTATTGTTGAATATTTTGATGGACTATAAATGACTGGCTTATTTGACATATAACCCCCTTACAACCCTCATGTCATTCTTTATAAGTAGTGAAAAAGCTATAATACCCAAAAATTAACTCAGCGTACCCAAAACCTCACGTTTATAGGTATAATCCTAAAAATTTATAATATGTAAAATGTTCCCTTTTACCCTTATTCCACCCCTTGTATCAACTCCCCAAAGAGTATCTACTGTTTCTTTTTTTATTGTCTTTGTTTTCGATGAGAGTACGCGACCCAACAGCTTCGTAAACATTCAGTTGAGTATACTATATTTGTGCTTAAAAAATGAACTAATTCAATTGAATATAAAAGTATTTTCTGGATTGATTTTAGAAACATTAATCTCTTCAAACTGGAAACATTTGGTACGATAAGCTACCATTTATCTATTTTCTATTAAACTGTTTGTAAGTATAATTATAAAAAACAAAAACGGCCTTGCTTGGACAATAAATCAGACTTCGAATATGATCTCGAAGCCGAGTGAACTGGGTGTCGTGAATATATTTCTATCAAGTAAACCTACAACATACTTCATACATCACACACGTATGAGTTTGTGGATTATTTTTGTCCATAAATATAAATGTTCATGAATAATTGGTTACTTGAGAGGAAATACGTGCCTTTCATTGATGAAGGTTCCTTATGACAATTAATTTTTTCCCACATTTATAACCACAAAGCACTGTCAAAAAGATCATATCATTTTGTTTAAATTACAAAAACTAAGTAAACAGAGCGACATAGGTTTAATAGCACTTTTCTGCGAATTTCGGGTCATGGCACGCTTAATATTCATCGTAGGACGACACGTAAAAGACAATTAACTAAAGTTGACTAAGTATTGTCTAAATGCTATTTTTCTGTCTTCCCTCTGAGATTTTCTATCATATTTTAGCTTCTCTTACCTCATTATGGTACTGAAAAAAACCTCTACGCCTATGACTTTTCGCAAATGATATGAATAAGAATAAAAATATAAAAATAATGTATTTTGCTGACATTTCGAAAACCGAATATAATATCTGTATGTACTCTGTATATTTATTACACAGCTTTAAGAACATGGCTGTTATATTCATTCATTGATACTATCTACACTGAACTGTTGTTTTACTGCTGTTTTAAATAATGTTAACATTGTTAAGGCCCTCTTTTACGTAAACAACTAGGTTGAACAACTTCAACAGAATAATTAGACGCGCATTTATCCTCATCCAGCATATGGTTGCTAATTCTTTCATTTTTCTTTTTTGCTGTCCTTCTCTTTTGTTAAAATTTTTGCCCAGACTGTTCTGTCCATTCTCCCAAGCGTGTTCGCAAATCATCAATATCTGAATTTCATTCTTCGTAATACGATTTTCTTGTTCACCCAAACTTACAGTTAAAAGTCTGAATGACTCACCCACAAGAATAACATGAAGCATCCCTTCCCCCACATCTAAAATAAAATTTGTGGTAGTTTTACTGTGCTAATATGAAATTTGGCTGTTGAACTCTGTTATTAGATTGAAGATCGCACCGACTTGAAATGTGAAACAATACAGAAAACAGCTTTACAATTAGGATGATTAGGTGCTATTACCAACGGGTTTTTACGTTTCGTTAAATGAAATTATAACCACAAAAATAATTTACGGCGGTTTCTAACGGAACATCGCGCTAACACTCTCTTAACAGAAATAACTTTTTCCTGCCATGAATGATAATGTTGGACACCCCCAGCGGCTGGTCCCTATGGCGGCAACTGAATACTGATTGACGATTTTGACTGGAGAAATTTGTTGCTTGTACCTACTAACTGGTTCGGAGGTTTAACATTAGTGCCTGTTTGCTTGATGAAACATGATTTTGATAAATAGGTACTTAACGCTGATTCTCTTCATAACTGTCACTATAACTTTCAAAATGGAATAGTTATTAATATTGTGCTTCTTAACCAGTTTAGTAGAGGTATTAATATTTCATTGCCTTATTTTTTTTCAAATAGGGGTATAATAGTTATTTGACAAACAAGTATGTTAATGAGAACGATGAATCGTCGATCAACATAGGAAAAAAAAATTAATTCTAAATGTTTACTTTTTTTATTTAATTATGATAATACATAATGGAACCTAAGAAACATCAAAAATACAATTACAAATTAATTTATCATTCATATATTTATTTGTGTTGTGTTTGTGTTTGTGAATATTTATATTTAAGTTAGTTACGGCACAGTTACTAAAATTGAAGCAAAGTGTAGATAAATTTATCAGTTGTATCGTATTCTCAATTTCAATTCAGGTTTATATCGTTGTCTTGAATGTCTGTCAGAGAATTTTGTATTTCAGTGCTGCTAGGACTAGTATGAGGAGCGTTTTTGAGATGCTTAGAGAGGATTTTTTCATATTATAAAAGTTTCATACGCGTTATATACGTTTGTAACTTTTGACATTAATTGTAATATATATATTTTTCATATTCCTATACTTAAATCGTTTATTAATAGAAAATTATTCATTAGTAGGGATTATTAATTAACGATTTTTTATCTACTAATCAAGCCAAAAGTCCATTAACATCATCAAACTATGCTCAACTTTCCCACTTCGTTGTGATAATCCAGCTGTGTCCCTCTTTCATTCCTTAATAGATAGAAAATTAAGTAAACAACGTGTCATCAAACTTAAAGAAAATAATACCATTTGGTCTTCCTCAGGGTTGTTAAAGGGTTTGGACAAATTCTATATAAAAAATTAGTATTCCATAATAGTTTGCATTCAAATTTGTCAAAATCTGTCGCAATTTATTTATTTTCACTATGCAATAAGAGTAATGGAAAGTATGTATTTCCTAATATTATTCCGAAAAACTAAACACTACTTTTTACAGAGTTTTGTCCTAACCTGACAGTTTTAATTTCTAGTTTTGCATGATTTGGGGCACTCTGTTGTTAACAAGAATTTGGGGAAATAATTTTACTATAAACTTACATCCTTTAACTATGACTAGAATTTTCATTAAAAAACATACTGTAACTATGATAAGATATAAACACATAGGTAACTCAAGATCAATTGATTCAAATATGCTCTATTGTATAGTTAGTCATATCATTTTTATGTTCAAGCATACAATTTTATATTAACAACGACTTTGTTGCAGGTTCCAGATTGTTGTACATCATAATGTACAACAATCTGGAATCATTATTATAGTGGACTCTTGAACAACAATTTATCCTCAATAGCAGTATTGTCCTAAATACTGCTTTAATATAGGTAGCTGTTTCGTGGATGATAAAGAACAACTATAAAACAATTTTAACGTTTATTTATAGCGGGGCTAATAATGCTACCTAACGTTACTAAAAGGCATTATAAAACATATTGAGACGATTTCCGATGTAAGTTGTTATTTTAGTAATTACATTTTATGAACTGTAGAGCCAAAGCAACTTTAACAAGATTATAAATATTGTGTAAAATAACTGGCAGAACAAAATGTACAACTTGCAAATTTGAAATTAATAAATTGTCGTAAACTAACCCCAATTAATGTACTTATTACAGGATAATAAAATTTTAAATCAAATTCAATTCAAAATTACATGCAAATTGTAAAAATTAGCTCAGTCTGTTCAGATATCTGTTTTAAAGCAATGATACTGTATTTTTGGGCAACTGAAATTTAAATTTGTCAAGAATTGAACTTATGTAAATAGATCTTTATTGGTATAAATACACAGATAGTGTCTTGACAGATCAAGGCGGCTATAGATAAAGTAAAAAGAACATTACTAGTAGTATGCAAACAAACAAAACATATGCACAAACTGAAACAATAAAAATGTCCAATAAAACATAGAAATAAAATATACATAAATTAAATAAAACAATAGACAATCATATTAAACTATAGAGGATAAATCAGTTAACATATATTCATTAAAGTCGTAGAATGCATTATTCAGCAGAAAAACGTTTCTTTACTGTTTTAAAACGTCCAAATTCATATTCTTGGGCGGCCTTAGGCAAAATGTCAAAACAATATTATTTCGTAATAGCTAGTTCCATTACTTGACTTTGACAGTCTCAGAAAATTCGTGTTTATAAAATTACACACATTCTTCTGTATGTGATAACATTTGTATGACGGATATGGCCTAGTTCCGATAAGCTGTTTTACATATTATGTGCCAGGTTTGAAATTTAAAAAAATGTAACAGATGCTACAGACATTCACGCATTCATGCACACACACACACTTGCATACGTTTACACGGATATTTTTAATAATTGTTCTAGTTCAGTGTGTTACAAGATAAATTTCCCATGATTACTAAAAATTGTTGATGAAATCAAAAAGTACGAAGATTATATTTATTTTACTTATTTATACCAGAATATAATTCCCACAGTAACATTGCCTAAAAAACTCATATATTTTGTGGTCTCAAAATGTACAAGGACCACTACATCCGCCCAAAACTGAATTCCCAGAAAACGAACCGGTAAGCAAAAAATCAGATAATGAAAGTACGCCTGCTCCCCCACAGAATTTTAACGACGGTCAATATATACATTTAAATATGAATTCCTCTTTACGACGATGGCAAGATATTTACAATAACCACAGACGTCAACGTGTATATGGCAGCTATCAGTGGCGGATCTAGACGGGGAGCACAGGGGCACGTATCTCCTCCCTGTCGTTTATTTGACGAAAGAAATGTTTTAAAAATTTACATTTTTATATTTAATTTGAATTTCGTAAAGTTATTTTTACAAGTAAATCTTGCTAAAATGAAGCAATAAAATGCTGCGGAGAAATTGTTCGAGGTAAAAAAGGGTTAAAGATTCTCAGTTCTATAGTGTCCTAGGCGCTGTCATTCGGCATTCGGTATATTGAACCAGAGGAGTGTGAAGGTTCTTTTGTGATAACAAATATTTTGAGCTTGATTGATGCAAATCTGGCAAACAATTAAACAATAAATTTGGATATTGCACCTCTGCGGATAAGGCTACGATCACAGTGCTAACCAGAGTGATGTTTCTAGAGAAGATGAAGCAAGGATTTTCTCATATATTAGATGTATCAAGCCAAGAGCGGACAATATACAATTCTGAGAGTCCAGATAAAACCAAATGATAAAAGGCGAAGCAGATAACCACCAATAGCTTGAGCTAATGTCATGATAAAGAGCTTTGATGGGGTCGTATGCCTAACAGGCAGCTGCGACAGGTGACGTGAAGCTTTCGGACGTGCCTTACAGTAAAGGAGATCAGCTGAAACATTACATAAATCACAAAACGGTTGTCAATACATTATAGAAAAGTCGAAGAAGATACTAGAATATTACCTCTTACTACTGCGACATCTAAACGATAAATTAGCTCCTTAGAAAAGATTGAGAACTGTTTGAAATCGACCATGAGTTAGAAGAGACTAAACATCTGAGTTTGCTGAACATCAATGTAGCTGCAAAAATAGTTTCTGAAGAGATCTTGTACATATTCCGCGTTATCACCTATGCTTGAAGTTATTCTTACCCTTGATTTGCGACTATATACAACAACTCCAGTTCCCTATGATCCAGCAACTGTCTGCACTTTGTAGGTCAGTGTTGTTCCGATTCCATTCGTCTCTTCCATAAAACAGGACTTCATAGGACATTTCATGGTTGATCTGGGCAGGCATCACATCGGAAGGCATTCTCAGGATGCTGTGATAGTTTAAGTCATCCAACAGCCAGCCTGTTATGCTTCATGATACTAGCCTGCTGCATATTAGTTACCGCTTTATGGATTCTGTATGTTGCCAACCTTGCCTTTCTCTCCAGATAAATATGGAGAGAAGGTAGTTCCAGGAGTACTTCAAAAGCAGCTGGCGGTGGGGTACTTATTGCACCAGTTATTGCCAAGCATGCTTATTTCTGCAATCTAGAGAGTTTGGCTTTGGTCGTTTATTGTAGCCCTTTTGATCACCAAACTATTGAGGTACACGCTGTCATTGGTCTAATGACCGTAACGTATATCCAATATATTTGTTGAGGACCAATCCCGAAGATTTTCCACAAATTCTTCGGCATGTCCACAGGGGAAGTTTCGCTTTGTGGATTACCTTTTCTAAGTGGGAATTCCAATTAAGTGATTTATCTAGTGCTACACCTAGGTATTTCTCAAGTGCTCTGATTACACAGTCACACATAAAAAAAGGTCATGAACATCTAAGCAGGGCACGATACCACTCTCTATTTTGAGCCAGAAGTGCTCCATCATGTTAAAATTTTACCTAAATTCAAGAAATAGCTAAAAATCAGTAAAAGTCTTAATTTCTATTATATAAGTACTGCCGTACTGGTATTTTGATTTGCTGAGTCTGAATATTTAACGTCGGAACTCGTTTACCACGTCACCATTTTCTTCTAACCTCAAAAAACATCTGGAAATTAGTATGAATCTTAATTTTTTTCGAGGAAAACGTTGTGTTTCTAGTAAGAATTTTTGAGATAATATGCCTCCGTGTATTCCTGAATCCAGTTTCAACATCAGAAATACTGTATAATAATGATAATAATATGTCTTTATTTTTATGTTTACATTAATACACGAAAGAAAATGTTCAAAGGTGTGTGGTGATATTCACGTAAGTACTCTTCCATATAACCACCCCATAGCAAGTACATAAATCAAATAAATTAAAAATGAGAAAATATAAAAAAACAGTAATCATCTAAAACAAGTAATCCCGAGAAAATGAACACATGTTTAAATGATGCGCTTATCAACAATTAGATTTGTGGTCTGTTTTCTGAACTTAGTGATATCAGTGCATGACTTTATATTAAGAGGAATAGAATTGTATACTTCTACGGCTGTGTAACTAAATGAACATTGAAAAAGGACAGATTTATGCTTGGGAACAGTAAATTGAGTACAATGACGTGTAGAACGTTTGGTGTGTATCAGTACCTTTTTTTAACTTAAAAAGTAAATAACTAAAATAATATCATGTCACCATTCTGCCTAACCTCAAAAAATTGCTCAAAATCAGTGAAAATCGCAATGCTTGAAATATAAATACTATTCCACTCGAAATAACGTCAGACAAATATTGTCCTTCTTATTCTGAGACACTTAAATTGAATATATGCAACGAACCTTTCCCAAAATTTAAAAATCAGCCATGGCGTAATGGGAATTCCTATTTTAGGAACTTAATTTTAATTTTATTTATATTCTTAATTTTATTTCTATTTTTTTTATTATATTTTTCTATTTCTTGAAATTATTGCTGTTTCTTTAGTGCGGAGATCTTTTGAATGCAACAGTTCACTCGATCAGAAAAAGTAATTTAAAAAAATATTCGACAGTGTAAGAGTTTCCGAAGAATGGATTTCTGTCAAATACGAAATTAATTAAAGCAAAAATCTCAGCAGCGCATTTTTGAGGGTTGTACTCCCAAGCTAAGTTATTTTGGATCCGCTGCTGGCAGCTATTCCGAGTATGTGCGTGATTTAATTTTATAAATTGTCTTAGAGATGACACGAGAATAATTAATATAAGTTATGTAGTACCACACAGGCTAGGAAATTTCAGGAAGTGTAGTCCATGTGTACGGTAGATTGATATTTATTGTACTATTGCAAAACCTTGCTTGGCTTTGTTTGTGTAGATAAATAATATTATGTAGTAACTGGAGAATACATCTGTGTTCTGAGAAACCGGCTGGCTAACTCGAAGAATGTAGATTCCTTATGCAAACTCAAAAGTTGAAATTAAAGCCTCCTGGTAAAAACACGAATTAATAAGGTGCTTCAAATTGCTGGGATTATTTTAAGGGTAGAAATTACTTTCGCTGGCCAAAGCTTAATTGTAAATAATTCAGTCAACAAAAGAAATACCGGCCAAATTAGAGTTAGATTCGTGTACTGACGATTTTGTACTACATGGTACCATAGTTTAATTTCAACTCGAATACCGTAATATTTTTTATATCGTACTTATTGGAAGGAAAATTTAACATCAAATATGACGCAAAACTTTCGTTAAACTGAATGAAAACTCTGGCGTACCTCAGGGTTTTTATTTTAGAACCTTTGTTATTTGTTGTTTTTATAAATGATCTCCTGACTCAGTGACAGCGTACAGCATATGCGTAATAAACTACAATAACTAACTGTACAGTACCGAGTTGTCCGAGAAAAGGAAATAAAATCATACATAATTACGTATTGGGCAATGAAATAGTGCCCAGAGTAAAAGTTAAAAATTCAGACGTGGAATATAACATTAAACGTATTTTTATTTGATAATAATAATAATAATAATAATAAATGGACTTTATTTTAATAATTAAATAAAATTTACAATTTATTTATAAGGGCGAAGTTCAGAATATGATCCTGTTCTACCACTTAACCCTAAAAAGTTCAAAGTAACATAATCCCCGTTTCGCATAAGAATTAAAATCATAAAAAATGACAAAAAAATAAAAAATGACAAAAAAACAAAAAATGCTTATACACAAAATTAAAAATTTGGTATAGTACCTACACCCCATCATTTAATAACTTTTAATTTTCCTTTACTGATTGTACAATATAATTTTTCCCATATCGTTGTTAAATTGGTCAATTTTTATAATACACTTTATATTAGCAGGTATTTTATTATACAATGTATAGATAGTATATGAAAAGGATCGTTCAAAAAAAGCAAATCTATCAAAAGGAGGAGTGATCAAAAATTTTCTTCTTACATTAACATTAAGAATATCTGTGCGAAAATGAATTTTATTATATAGATAAGGCGGTTATTTGGTAGTCACGAACTTCCAAAAACCTACATAAGCGTGTAGTAACCTTCTATTTAGTTAGTTTAATTCTTTAATTTTATGAGATGTGCTCCCTTCTGTTAATATTGCAAATTAGGCGAACACAGAAGTTTTGAATCTTGTCCAAGAAACAGTATCTTTGATTTACTAGGGTTTATACACCAACTATGATTAGCAGATGCCGTTATTAATTCAGCAATATTATTATTAATTTTATTGTTAGCGTCGTCAATGCATTCTGCATTAATAGGCTAGGAAATGAAGCATTTTGGCTCGCAATTTTTTCGTCCAGCATGGATTTACTTGAAATTTTCACAGAAGGTAGAGAGTAGCCCAAGGATCATTTTCTATATCATGCCGCTGTACGCTAAAATCTTAGGGGTGGTTGCCACCCCATCTCGGGGGTGGAAAATTTTCATTACATTTTAACCATGGAAATCGATGGAAAAAGTAATTCTAAGAAAAAAATGTTCTTTACGTTTTCTTCGTAAAACTAATATTTTTCGAGTTATTCGCGGTTGAAAGTAACAGTTTTTCGACGAAAAAATCGACTTTTTTAGAGGGTTTTTTGAGAATAACTCGAAAAATATGCATTTAATCAAAAAAACTGTAGATATCAAAATTGTAGCTTTTAGAAAAACAAACAAAATCTTTTTTTCTACGACCAATACAAACCGAGATACGGTATGTTAAAGGTTAGCTTTTTTCGTCAAATGCATAATTTGAAATATTCAAAGCCAAATAACGGGAAAACTTTGCATTTTTCGAGGAAAACTTACAGAATCTTTTTTCAAGTATACAATTAGACCTTTCAAACAAAAAAAAAAAAAGTTTCTAGCATAAAAATTGAGCGACTTATGATCAAAATAAGGTCGGTACCTACTTTTTTCTACGAAAAAATCAGTGAAAACAACCCCCTAACTACCCTCCTAATTAAAATTGATCTTCACCCTTCTGTAATTCTTTTTATATATGTATTATCAATACACCCAAGAAGTTTGACCTATTTAAAATGCTTAATTTTAGAAAAATTGGAGTTTAAAGATAAATAGATTTTTTGCAATTTCGTATTTTTCACCCTTTTCTTCAAAATATCTCCGAAAATACTGGAGATACGAAAAAAATGATGAAGTACTAAATTGTAGCTTTTTTAATAACTAAAATTTCCCTGTGCATAGATTTTCTTTACAGTGAATATTTAGCGAGGTATAGCTGTTTAAAACCTCTATTTACGAGCAAACACCCCCTTATTCGAGCCCTTTAAACTCACCCCACTTAAAAACTAAGGGATCTTACGGAATTTAATTCACATAGTCTTATAGCTCTTGAAAAACCCTACAAAATCATTTTTGAAAACACTTTTTATCACCAAAAATGAAGGAGCTATGTTTATGAAACGAATTAATTTTTTTTTTTCGAAAAATTCGAATAGCCCGCTTGGGAGTGTAATAGAGCATTTTCAATATATATAATACCACAGAACCGGTTTTTTCGGCAGTAATACGTAACTATTTGTATTTGTATTTGTAAATTCGTATTTTTGTGTAAATAAATGTTTTTGTATGTAATTCTACTTTTTTTTTCTATATAGATCTATTAAATTACTTATAAAAATTGCAATGTCATTAAGGGTGGTTTTTAAGGGTTGAAATATTATGATATTATATCCTAAAGCATAAAACAATCATTATTTAACCAATCAAAACTAAATTTTACCCATATTAAGGTTTACAATGTTTTTATATAATTTTTGACAATAAGGGGTAGTTTACACCCCTAAAAATAATCAACGCCCATGAGCATGATATAGAAAATATGAAGTACAGGGTGAGATGATCCTAATCCCAAATTTTTATGCAAATCGATGCAAGCCGAAATCATTCTTTTAGGATAAATAAATTTTTTATATATAACTCCAACAAGGGTGGTTTTAAGGGTTGAAATATTATGATATTATATCCTAAAGCATAAAACAATCATTATTTAACTAATCCAAACCAAATGTTGACCATATTAAAGTTTAAAATGTTATTTTATAATTTTTAACAATTAGGGGTAGTTTTCACCCTTAAAAAAACAAAAGCGTACCACGGCTCAATATGGAAAATGAACTAGAGGGTGAAATGAGCCTGATCCCAAAGTTTTGTACAAATCGATGCTGGACGAAAAAATTGCGAGGTTCTGCCATTTTTTCAGCTTCATTTCCTGTACTATAAAGGAATAATACAATTGTGTATCATGAGAGTAACAGTGTACTTTGCAAAATGTAAGTACTCCGCGCAGTTGACTTGCATAAACAGAACATAGCAAAGGCCCCAATATTGATCCCTGTGGTACCTCCCGGTCGAAGATTCTCTCAAGAGATAAACTGTCATTCAGTTTTACAATTTTCCCCCTATTTTGTAAGTAGTTCCAAATAAATCATCATTTTAAACACACATACACATCATAATCATTTTAAACCCACCTAATTCATAATAAAGTGATATAATCCACTTGTGATATCT
This sequence comes from Stenurella melanura, assembly GCA_963583905.1. Classification (NCBI taxonomy): domain Eukaryota; kingdom Metazoa; phylum Arthropoda; class Insecta; order Coleoptera; family Cerambycidae; genus Stenurella; species Stenurella melanura. The sequence continues at coordinate 99,751,595 of OY757317.1, forward strand.
AAGTTAGCATATGCGTCCATAGCATGGCATCTCTTATATAAAGTTGGTAAATAATACTTTAGGAGGGGTAGAAAATATATTCTCAAGAAATTCATATGTTAAAAAATACAGCCGATCTCCAGTTCATAATATAATTCACTTGCGACGAGAATCGAATATAATTAATTTAAAAATGAAGGAATATGAGAAAGAGTTTGAGTATTACTAGCTATAAAATTTTAAATGTTGTATTAAATTGTTCAAAAATTAAGAGAAAGCTTAAAGTAAAGCAATTGAATACAACAACCAGGGATTCAGTATTTCTTGGTATATATGACAACCATAGATGTATAATTTATTAACAAATAAATGAGATTTTATTGGTTAACTTGCCCTAAAGAGAAATGTTTTCAAGTGATCTGTGGAAATCCAACAATAAACTTCTATTGCAGACGAACGGGATAATCAAGCTTCACCAGTCTTCTGTTATGGCAGATTCAAGTTCGAAACCCTAAAAATGTCGCTAAAAACTATAAAGTTTTAAGAAACTTGCATTGATATTTGTCGCTTTTGTATATCTCAAAGTGTCATCGTTGGAGACGTTTCATATTGAACACTAGAATTAGAATTGTCACCAATATATAAATCAGTACTTCTTAAGTAAATCTCAAGTGGTAGGAAGATACTAAAAATGTTCAATCTTAGGAGGTCTAAATGAAAGAGGCCAGACCCGCTCTCAAGTATAGAAAGTGTGAGGATAACAGATATAGCACAGGTTGGCTGTCATATTTCCCTTGGCCCTGCAGAGGTTTTTCTGGTAGAAATTGGTGAAAGGGTATCAGTGAAGACATTGCTTCTATGAATTAATAGTTTCTAACAGAGATTCCATCATAATTAATTTTACTTTCTCTAACGTTTAGAATACGTGAGTTGTATAACAATCGACCTGACATTCAAATTCTAACTACTTAGTTGTTATTGGAGAAATTCGGTTTAGATGAGGTTTGTGTTTGAACTAGTGATATACACTAGTTGTGTAGGTCTTCATATTTATCCACGACTGAATATGAATGGAACAGAAGTCCTGCCAGTTGTTTTAAGTGCACGTAAAGCATGTACTTGTTTTCGTTTTTGTTATACCCTCAAATAAAACAATTTTACCAATCAAATCGCAGACGTTTTCAACAGAATTTTCATCTAAGTAAAAGTTTTCTTTTCGTCGCTAATTCCGTAATAATGACAATAATTTTTCTTTGTAATTTACCATTTATTAAAATAAAACTAACAGATATGTGGGATATTTAACCAATCTATACGGGCAAGCAACACAAAAAATGGAAAATATGTAATTTGATTAACGGTTTAACTTCCTCTTATTACTCATCCAATTTTCGATATAAAGTATCACGTTTATAGATTATCGCACATATTAATCATACCCAATGAGTTGCTGTTTTTAAAGCTTAACAAATACATTTTTTATTTTTAATATTTTAGCTCTACTCAATGTGTGTTTATAATTATTATCAAATTACTTTTATATTATATATTGGTAGTTCTAGTCCAAATTTTCGTGAATTCTCCGTCTATTTTGTATGACACTTGTGAGCCACGTCGCATAGTTCTGTTATATTATAGTTATCAAAAGCTTAGTTCTCAAGGTTGCGGGCAAATTAAGCCTGGCACCCCACTACGATATCATTGTATACTGCAAAACCTATATTTTCACGTAAGTTTTATTCATGTATTCGATGACACAAAAAATCGTGACCAGAAGTAACGTCAGAATTCCATGATGCGTGCAAAATTTGCAAAAATGAAAAGTGGCTCCCGGTATACCTGTGGTAGTACTTACTCACTCACATGCAGATTTTCATGTATCTTATTCATAGGAAATCTATACTGCCAGCTCTCCACCTATAGAGGAATTTGCAATATATTGTACCTACTCCATTTAGATCAATTAGATGAACTTAGAGATATTTCGTTTTTAGCTCACATATCTGCCTAACTGAAAAATATCAAAGACTAATATATTGTCAAGATCATAAAGACAATTTGTAATCAGTCACTTCGAGAGGATTAAAACCTATCAGTATCAACTAAAATCTCAACTTATTTACTGTATTATATTATAACGTTTAGCAACTGCTTGTAAATCGTACTATAGACAAACGGTTCAAATATCTAAAAGAACAGACCACTAAATAAATGATTTACACCTCTAACTGGGTTATAGTTTTCAAAGAGACACCACTCACGATTTTTCAGTAAGGCTCAAATTTTGCTAATTGTATTATGTTTAAATCAACACGATTAACAGACATTGTTCGTCATTTAACCGTTATCGGTTAGCTGCAAAGAGTTTAATAAATTTTATTTGTCAATAAAATAACTGCTTAAAACAAATAACACTCTATTTATATGGTTTATTCATAGACATATTTGGCCCAGCTGATTGCTGTTCGCTGAATGAATTAAATTCGTTTTCAAATTTTAGCAAGGCAATAAAATCACTTTTATTAAATTAATTATTGAAGGAAACAATTATTTTGGTCTCATTCCAAGCATTTCCAAGCAACTATTACCATGGAAATTAACGAAAGGTCATTTTTGGGATCATTGCACCAATCAAAGGTAGTAAAGCAACTAGATCTAGATTAATAGCAGGAGTATACAGTTTCATCCTGTAAAACCATACCGGATGGCATGAAAGTAGGGAAACAGCAGGATAACTTGAAAGAAACTTTAAATACAATAGCTGTAGAACATGTTTCTATCTATCTGACGGTGACTTTAATTTGACCTTGACCGTGACCGTCAAAGTCACTTGAAGGTCAAGTCGATTTTCTTTCAAATGGGGCTTTTAACCCCGGAAATGAATATGGCCTTCGCACTTGCAAAACTCACCTCTAAAGGTCATCTTTACTTCACTCTTGAACTCCAATTTACTCCTGAACTTCAGTTATGCAACGGCGAATAATACATGTGTGCGCTGTGAGTACACCAGAAGTACAATTAATAATTTTTATATCCGTCTAGCTCACTGTCAATAACAACACAAGTACAGGAACAACAGGATAACTTAAAAAATACGAATACTAGAAAAGAACTAAAACTAAATACAAAAGTTGTAGCAAATTTCCCTGGCTATCTGGATTTGGCTGTGACATTCAAGATCATTTGAAGGTCAAGATGATTTTAACAGTGGAACCCCCTACTTTTAACCCCTAAAATGAATCGAGCGGAAAATTTAACGTTCCGATATGACCTTCGGCACTTACAAAACTATGGTGTAAAGATGACTTTTAGAGGTCAATTCTGTAAGTGTCGAAGGTCATGTCTGGATGTAAAATTTCCGACTCGTTTCATTTCCGGGGTAAAAGTAGGGAATTCCATTTGAAAAAAATCTTGACCTTAAAATGACCTTGAAGGTCAAGGTCACGGCCACTTTTATACCACCCGGTATGTACAGTATTATCGCTGTAAAACGCATCGCAGGCATTGGCACATGTCATGTTTTAATTTATGAAATATTTTATCTAGCTTGTTGTTCAAAGTTAATAAAGGTTGAAGTTTAGATCCACAAGAACAAGTTAAAAAAAAACTAAGTGTAGGTCTGCAATGGCTTAAAGTTATAGTTACAAAATAGGTATTACTGCGGCAATATAATTAAATAGAGGTGTCCATCAAGCAGCCAATTCAGTTATCAAATTTGTAGACACAAATCGCATAAAGCTACAAACACAATCACTCTGAGAAGTTATAAGCTAAAAATGTACCTACTCTAAGTATGTCAAAAAGTCAAAACACATTAATAATTCGGGAATTCAAAACTATGCACCCTATATTACAATTATTAGCATTTCCTCAATTTTTCAGAAAATATTATGTTTAATTAAATAACCTTAGGTTAATTTTTATATCTCTCTGATTAAAAATAATAATGGCAGGTAAATATGAATCAATAAATGTTTTAATCATTACATCATACACTTATGTACGTGTTATCTGAAATATGATTCTAGCAGCAGCGCTAGATGGTACTATGAAATTAGATATTAACAATGCAAAGTTAATAAGTGGAATAGGTTCGTATTCACAGCGTCCAGATAAACAAACACATTATACTAGTTGGTCTGTTTTTTGTAGGGTACGTCTGACAGCACCATGCTATCTGTCGGGGTTCGCTGTTAGGTTTACAGTCTCACTTTCAACTATTTATTAAAAGGACTTGTAATCTATCTCTCCTTAAAAAATATCAGCCGGCGTAGTACAGCTGAGTGTGTAATGTGATTATAATAACAAATAAAAGTTGGCATCGGGTGTGAACGGTGTGAACAGGTGTGTGTGTGTGTGTGTGTGTGTGTGTGTGTGCGAATTAACACTATGTTCAAACATAATGCATTTACTTATACGTAATGCAAGTGAGATTAAATACACTGTCAATACCTTTTTTAGTTTTACTGCTTCAGAAGGTATTGCAGTCGTCAACGCCCAACTGTCCATAATAGTCTTGTTAAAAATACACTATAACATTTCAAGATATCATTAATATATCGTCTAACCTACGTAAAATTCGTTCCAACCAGCAAACACTTGTGATTTTAGATTCAATAGTTTGTCCATATTTGTATCTTTGCGCTTAAGTTGGTTATATCGCAATTTACCTTATTTAAGACAGTCACGAAACTTTCAGCAAACTTAATTCACATATCAGTAAACATTCTGGTAAAATATGAACTCCATTTACCGTACAGTTTCCGAGATTCAGTCGCTCAAAGTTCGCAGATTTTGACATTTACCATGCGTTTATGGACGCTATGCGAAATAAATTGATGTCCTGACACTATTTTCGCAGTTACGACTGACCCTTATTTAAGAATGATCTCAAAAACGAGGCGAACTTAAATTGATTCCTGAGGAAGCACGTGTATAAATATCAAGATGATTCGCCATCTAGTAGCGTAATAACAGCTACCCGAAAATTGTTGAAATTATTGAATGGGGACGTGAGTAGTAGACGTGGCAACGTCGCACTATTTCTAATACTTGGCGCGGATATTTGAAAATACTTTGCGTTTATTTTAAATGCAGTATCATAGAAGAATGTAAAAGATTTACAAATTTTCATTACGATTTTATTTATTGTATGTACAGTAATATATTTTTCCATTAATTTATTAAAAGAGATAAAAATATTTTTTTAAATTTGTCAAAAATAATCTAGATACCTGATTCTTATAGCCCGGGAGACAGCGACAGTTTTCGTGAAATCGTATCTATAAAGCTAGATTTATTTTCCAATGAGGGCTTAGATAGTATCTATAATGAAAGTGCAAATCTACCAAACTTTTACTGGTGCATACTTGAGTCAAAAATAGTTGTTAATTATAAATTAAACACTGCTTTTAGATGAATCAACCAATATATTACAAGTACTCTACATATGTTTCAGCTTATTAGGCCTTTATCAAGAGTATTACATAGTGAATACTGTAATCACTATGTACTCTTGATAGAGGCTTAATAAGCCGAAACATATGTAGAGTATTTATAATATATTAATTGATTCATCTAAAAGCAGTGTTTAATTTATAATTAACAACTAATTTCAAGATGTTTCACAAAGTACCTACCACAAGTTCAGTTCAGTGAGTAAAAAATTAAACATCATGTTGCAAAAAAGTAAACGGACGAAAATTTCGTTTTTCGAATTGTCATGAATTTTCAAAAAATAACGATTAGCCTTCGCTCCTGCCGGCTGCGGCCCCAATTTTCTATTTTCACCTCGCAATTCACTTTGTACGGTCATTGCCGACCTTCTCCTCGCCATCGAGACATAGAAAAGGTCTCCGATCGCCGTATTTATTCAGTTTTTACGTTTGAAAAATTGACTTGCGGTCGTGCTAATAGTCGACTATTTTTAAGTGATTTGCCGAGTTCGAATCTCGCCTGGGGATACTTTTTTTTTCGTTTTCAATTTTTCGGTAGATATTTTTGATTCGCTCCGTTCTATTGCATTTCTCGGAGAAGTTTTGCATTTTCCACGGCGGAATATTAATCATATTTTTGATTGAAATAAAAATCGATCTTCCGATAGTAAAATTAGCATAATACACATAAAAAAACAATGGTAAAAGTACAATGGCAATGAAATCTTGAAAATATTGTCTGCTTTTACCCGGCTAACATTAGTGACGAGTCGATCAGCTGGCGTCAGAAACCACATGCGGCGTTGCCAAATCTTTTCTTACTATCTCTCTCTCTGTCTCTCGCATCTCACGTTTGTCGATTCGCTAACAGATGTCGCACCTCTCGCGATACAACTACCTTAATGAAAATTCTTGATACCATGCTCTAGTATTACATTAAAACAAGGTCATCTAGGCCTCTGGTGATCACCCAGTATGACGGATAGTGGGTATATATTATGTAATATGAGTAACATACTTACTCTATTATATATGTTCCAAGCTTGAAATAAAATTGTTAGATCCTACAGAATTTATCTTGATTAATAGATACGTAGGCAGCAACGCGACCCCCCTAATTCTTCCGTAATAAAATAAAATAAAAAATACATTAATAACATTTTGATGCAGAAATGAAAAACTTATAGTTTCCATAGCCTTTTCATATTTTCTTTATATCTCTGAACAAAAACCTTACTAATATTTGCTCCATTATTATAATAAAAGATTGTTTATATATAACACGATGGTTTTCATGTCCCTGGCAAGCACGCTGTATGCCGAATATGGTAAAATTCCAGTGTTATTTTACATGTGTCCCACATTTGAAATAAAAGTCCTAAATCTAACACAAGTTATCATGTTTAAATGTGAATTATTATTTCTTTGCTTATAATTGTATTGAAACATATTCTTTATTGGATTTTGCAAACAGCAGAAAAAAATAACTATCTATGAGAACTAAAAGAAAAACTATGTGTAAAAATATTAATGAAATCTTTGCATTCTTTCGATAACCTGAATTCTGGTTAAGAAATTAGATAAATTTAATTTAATTTGCTAGCACAATATAATAATAAACACACTTTCAGAAGATAAAATTAGCGCTGGTCGCATATAAATGTACGCAATTCCCCTAATAGTGTAGTAAATCACTTGCAATCTGAAAATCTGCCCGGTTTCAATCTCCAGTTGCCACACTCGGCCACTTTTTTTTGATTTCAGATTATCCAAAAAAGTCCAAACAGACACTGTTAATATAATTGTCGGACAACGGATAAAGTTTTTTCGTCTAGGCTTGGAGCGAGAAACTCGGCTTCCTCGCTTACATGTTGGCATATGTCACGGTACAGGACACGAAAGAATTGATGCATGTCTTGGAAACCGAAACATTTTATTGTTGATGTAACCGTAAATTTTGCTGCACGTCTCTTCCGCTTTATAGCTATATCGGTCCTTTTGATATTTCATTTAATAAATGGAGCAGCTCAATCTAATATTGGTAATGGATAAAAATGAAGCGGATCTTGGAATTTGTGGTCATCTAAATTCTATGCTTTAGTACGTCTGGTAGGTATCGGAGACTTTTTCTAGCACCGCCGACAAGATTAACGATTTGATGAGCAACTTGAATTATCTGTCGATAATTTGTTATAAATTTTACTTTTTAATTCTATTCATATTATTATGATTTAGCAAGTCGAGGCCACTTGAAATTTTATTGCATAAAACTGTTGGTTAAAGTCTGATAGAATAAATATGTTTTAAAAAATCGACCTAAATCGGCTGCCGATGGAATTCTTGGGGAGGGGGGAAAGTGACTTAGAAAAAGGTTTATTGTAAACATCTTGAAAACTCCAAATTGGGACAAAAAGTTATTATCTATAATAATTTCTTTGTGGCATTTTTCAACTTTCTTGGTTTTTATTGGGTATTTTGCCTATTAGTAAAATGTTTATGTATTTTTATAGAACTGGCAAAATGCCAAACAAAAGGCAAAAAAAGTTAATTAATTACCTGAAACTAAAGATTAATGCCATCTAATTTGATCAAAAATTGACTGAAATGTTATAGACTTATTTAAAGATTTAGTGGCTTTCTGGATGTCAGCCTTCAACAATCGCTTTTCGTTCTTAACTCAAAAACTCAGGGTATATAAAAAAAATCACTACAAAGTTGAGGTAATCTCATTTTCTATCGTTCGGTTCTTAGTACAACTCTATAGGATAAAAATTGGCCAAGCTATGGCTATTTGTTTTTGAAAAAGTACGTTTTAATTAATACCGAAATTGGTTAATGATGAAAACGATTAAATTAATTCTGTAAAGTGCGTTCTAACAAAAAGGCATTTAAACTTTTTTGTATTGAAATAATGAATCAAATGAATATTTTCCCTAAATATAATTTAAAATTCAAATTATTTTGGATAAAAACGTCTTTATATTCGAATTTGTTAAAAACAACCACCTTGAATCAACCAAAATATCACACATTTTTATTGTGAAAAGAAATATATTCAATTATCTTTCAAATTTGACGAAACGTGTTGATTTATCTTAAATACAGAGTTATGAATAAAAGCACAATTCTCTAATTATTGTAAAGACACATATTTTCGAAATCATTGAAGAAGTCATTAAATGTATTATTACAACTAAACAATCACGAAGGGATTTTCTATTTTCGCGCTTAATTTGTTTGTTGTATGTGTTTAAAAATCACTTTCTTGAGAAATCTCACCGATTTTGCAAAATTCTCAATCATCTTGCAAATATTTTGAAAGATACGCATTTTAGTAATGTAGATCGGGAAACCTTAAATGAACCTGACAAAATTGAATTTTCTTCTTGGTGCGTCTCGATATAATGTTTCTAAGCTAAATTAGATTTAGTTAAAGTTGGACAAAAGGTAGATTCTTTTCCAAACTAGCCTATCCTTAACTATTACTATTAGGGAATGCAATTCCGGGATCCCGATTCCCAAAATACCGGGAACTCGCCCTGTTTGGATCCCAACACTCCCTGGATTGGAGTTTTGGGGATCAGCCTCCAACATAGCAAATGTGAAATGAGCACGTTTGTTATTGTATGCTTTTACTCTCAGCATGGCGCTGAGCGTGCTTCTATTTTGTGCAATTACGTTAACATTATTGTAAATAGTCGGTGCTTGAAGTTAGAAGTGTTATTCGTTATTACGTAATTTTTTAAAATTATTATCAATGGTTAACTAAAGTATTTATTATTTAAATACGAAAAGTAGTTCAGAATGGCATTACTTCTTGACTTAAAATACTAGAGGTAACAATACGAAATATAAAATATGTTGAAAAAGTAAATTTATTAGAGTTTTACTTTATTATGAATTGTTTTGGTCCATTTAAAATATTTAAATATAGTTAAGTACATAGTTCTATTTTTATATCAGAGTTGATTTTTGTTTACTCATGTTTAAATATTGTCGGTTAAACAGAGACAGTTTTAGAGAATTTCTTTGACATTTCAATAGTGCTTTTAGACTTGATGTAATTTTTTTAGTTTTTGAAACAATTGGGAAGAATCACATTGATACATTATTTCAAAAACTAAAAACTTAGGTTAAGTCTATGACTACCATTGAATTGCCCAAGAAAAATCCTTAAAACTTTCTGGTTTAACCGGCTATCTATCTTTTATAATAACAGAGATAGCAATACATACAGGCTTAATTCAGGACACAGGCACATTTCTTAAAAAATACATATACATACTATGTATTTGTTTAAGAAATGTTTAATACATTTCAAAGCATAATGTATTTTTTAAGGAATTCTGCATCGCTATCCCAGGATAAATTTGGGATTTTCTATTTTCAATCCCGAAATCCCGGGATTAGATTTTTATCTCAGGACTGTATTCCCTAATTAATGTATATATTTAGATGTAGAAAAAATAGTACTAGTGGTTTTAGGTGCAACATTTATTTTGAAGCTGCTTCTCTTTTTATTTCCTTTGACTTGAATTATCTGAACAATTTTTAAATTTCTGAACGTACTTTGAAGAGCAATAGCGTGATTTTAGTCAAATTCACACGAAACCTCAGCTGATTCAATTTGCATGAGAATAGAGAGATTCTGTGCAAAAATACCTATTGCAAAACTAAAATCACTTTGTTACTTTTTCTGTTTCAAAGTATAGGCCAAATGGTGTTTTAAAGGATGCTCTATAAGATGGTGGTAATAATTCCAGAGATACAAGAGAGTTCTCATGAAAAGTGAAACACAGCGTATACTTAAGAGGTTCGAAACAGGTAAAAATTAGATAATTGATGATTATCGTACTTGTGAATCATAATTTACTTCACTGCATATTTCTCCGTTCTGGTCTTGGACATGTGTTCATTAAGATGAGAAAAAGCAGATTGATTGACAGTCATTACCCTATGGCAATTAATCATATTACCTGTCGCTACATTTTATATCAAAACTGTTCTTGCAGTTACCATACATTATAGAAATAATAAATAAATGTTTACTTAACGTTTCAGAAATAACAAACTAATAGAAAGAAAACAATTTCTAAGCTAAGTTTGTTATTATTTTCCTAGCTCCTTTAAAAAAGCGCTAATTTAATATTTATATTTCATTCTAAATACCATACAGGGTAGTAAAATGTTGGGGTACCGTAAATATCCGCTTATTTCAGGCGATGGGGAGAATTATTGCTTAATGTATATTTTATATGGAAACAAAAATTTGTAATAATCATTTTCAGCTCAGTTCGTACCCGAAATTCAACAAAATTAATTGCAAAGGTGTTTAGCGCACATTTTCTTGAAAAATAGCTTTATATCAGTCTCATGATGAAATAAGTTATATCAAATCGCCAACTAACTGAAAGTCATAATCACTGAAACAGAACTTACTTCTCTGCTTCCATCGAAAATTATGTATAGATTTAGAGTTAAGGGTAAGTCGATTGCCATAGTGGTTAATCACTTACTAAATCGTTTAATAGTTTCCATGACAGATGGAGGACAACAACTGCTCATTATTAAGCCTATTTATAATGGAATAAGACCCGAGACCGCGTACTTGAATATTGCAAACGATATCCGTATACGAATATAGTTCACCGGATATATTAAGCGTTTACCTCAAATGAAAGTAGTCGATTAGAGTTTACCTGGCTCACTATTACAAGCCCGCTGCCTGATTTGGTTTATTCATATCATTGCCGGTAGCATAGCTGTAGGATAAATGATATTTATTTACTTTTATTGAATCATTTATGGAGTCGTTGGTGCTTATGATAATGAACTATTCAATTGTCAGTCTTTATTTAAGAATTTCAAACTGACTTTGGATATCCTATACCTATGGAGGTAGTGGTGTCCAGATTTTATTTTTCTCACTACTGCACATTCTTCTTCATTTTTATACTGGTTAAATCTTACAGATAATTTAAATATACACAGAGAATAATTTTAGATAACATTTTTGGAACGACACTTATGATAACAGCTTACTGGGATAGGTGCGCATTTAGCCTTAGCCAATCAAAAGTCTCAAAATAAAACTGACGAAGCCAAAATATTTAAACTGGTAGGTGTATACCGCGTATTGCATTAATATTATTTATGATAATTTTTCGTAATAAAAACACGAAAAAATTAACCAAAGATGCGTCTTGAACGAGGAGTTCTTCAGTTACCTGATACTTAAAAACATGTTAAAACATTGGCTTAGAAATTATGGCTACTCGAAGATTGACTAATTTTAGACACTATCTCTATTTTCCTAAAAATAGATAGTAAAGTGTAAATTTTTTAAACAAAAACCTGTTACACCATCTTAATTTACGCATTTCAAAGTCTTTGATGAATATGAGATACACATGACAACACACGGATGAATGACATAGTGGACTAAGACATGGGAGTTGGATGCAATAACGCTATTAATTAATTGGAGCTAAAAGGCCTGCTTGCACTACAAGGACCATTAATACTATTCCCATAGCTGCACTGGAAGTCCTTCTAGATCTGCCACCACTGCACATATTTGTTCAAGCAAAAGTGTTCAGTGATGCATAGGCGAATACAATGCTCCTTGCTAATAAGGCAAGTACAGAATAGAGCATCAGAAGTTACACTCAACGTTGCAATCAGTGCCTATTCTAGTAATGATCATGGACTCTATAGTCCCGAAGTATAACCTCAATAAAAACTTTTATTATATAGGGCAGACTGGAGAAAAACAAAAAACCTCTCATAAGTCTAGGAATAATATGCCACGGTATTCCATATTCCAAAGTGGTCGCAATACAGATGTGAGTAAAGAAATAATAAGGCAAGGAACTGTTAGCCACTTAATTGAAATCTTTTTCTACAGCCAAGCGGCACTGAAGGAAGTCGGTTTTATGCCGATTTTAAGTCGAATCCAGACTGGTATGGGACTGTATGAATGTGCTATTATGAACCTAGGATGTCTGAATGTGGTGCCCGTTGCGTGGATACTAGGACACAAGGGGCACAAAGTTTTTAAAAAAATGCTGTTAAATTAGCCAGAGGAGGTGCGTGTAAGGTCTTGATGAACCCGAAATGGTGTGCGATGTGGCTAAGCTGTGTCTACGATCATCCGTTAAGGAAGTAGTACAACACAGACCTGTAGAATAGTGGAGGAGTTTCCCGTGACAGAGACAGGCCAGAAAGCTCATCAAAGAAGAATTGAATAAATTCTGGGAAAGCCTACTAAGCCAAAATAGAAAACCACTAGGGATCATCTAACTGAACACAGTCGATTTAATAGAATAAGTTCAATGGGTCTGGAAGAGCACACAACTAATAGATTCTATCAAGAAGGCGAGGAAACTTCAGTCCGCGTGCTATGCCACTATGAGATCGTAGGTAAACTAAGAGTACTTGGTGATGAAAAACCACGTGTAGAAAGATAAAGTACTCTTATCAAGGCTGTGGGGTCTGATACAAAGGACAAGGCTGGATAAGGATCTTCCGGGGATCTTGGCCAGGAGTCCCACAACAGACCCAGAGGAGATCACGGCGATCTCCTTTCCGAAACTTAGGCTTACTACAGTTATGTAATATTTTCTCCTTCTTCGATTGAGGAAACCCGTCTTCCTTGAAAAACAAAAAAATGTATTTGCTAGAATCCGAAATTTCAGACCAAACAGGTTAAATTTAAAAAAATTATAAGTGTATCATTGGAAACTTTTTTCATTGCCGTTTCTGTAATTTCCACAGCTAACTTCTTCACAAATACTTTCAATATTTTCGACGAATGAGGGATTTTTTCGAAGTTAAAATTTAATTGCGATAGAATATACAGACATTTTGGAGATTTGGAAAATAGACAACCTTGAACTTCTAAAGTAATTTTCAGCAATGTAGCAACCTCCCACTACCCATACATACCTAAACTTTCCACCATGAGCTGCATGTAATTGAAGTAAAACAACTAATTGCTTTAACGCCAATGCGTGAATCTTAAACTAAAGGGAAAAAAATTATCAAAATTTTCGTTTATGTGATGTATTTCATAATAACAGATTGATTTAAATGATCGTTAAATTGTTTCTCTAATAGCACTCCCAGTGGCAACTATAAAACTAATAGTCACTTTCGTTCTTAGAACTCTCGCGAGTGTCACTGTACTTCCCGTTTGAATCTTCTTCTATACTTACGTTGAAAACACTTTTATATAGTATTAATGGAGCCTCCCATTAATACGAAATTAGTTTCTTTGTCTCAGGAACTGAAACCAATAAAATTAAAATTATAATTACGTTGCTCACATTGTCTCCATTTAATACCAGTAACATCGTAAAATTAATGTGACATAACGTCTGTGTACTGTTATTATACGCCAGTATTGTCGGAAATTAACAAAAGTTTATTAATTTTGCGTAGAGTTGAGTTTTATCTAAAATATTCCAGGGAAGCACATTAATCTTTCTACAACAATAGCTTACGATACGCATCTAGCAGCGTGTGAAGCATACTCGTTAATGAAAGCGCTATACCCGTTAGTGGCATCATGTGTGGGAGTATTAGAGGTCGCACGATCGGGGGTTGGCACCGGGTCGACCGGTCACCATGTATGACCACATATGATCACCATCAGCCAACACACTTGTCCACTAAAGTACAGTTTCAAAGGGATTTCTTAATCTTACTGAAACTATACCCGATTTTTTTAATGGATTTTTCGAAATCATAGTGTTTCATCAAGACAAAACATCTTGCCTTGTTGATCACTTTTTGATTGGTCTAGAATTTACAAGACAAGAATACTCTATAGTCTTGATTCGACAAACTCTCGATAGTCGGCTTCTTATGTTGACGTCAAGAGTGTTGATATTTCTAGATGTTAATATATCGTTCGGACAAATACTAAATCGACTAATGTCATATATCAGTAGCTTATCCCCCATTATAAGCTGTGCATTCGTAATCGTAGCGGAGATCTCGTCATTATTCCAAAAACGGATTTTCAACGCTAGTATTACTCTGGGATAAATAAGATATTCCCGTCGTTGTACTTCTGTTAGTACCCATAAAAGCAGTCATATTGTTCATCATATTGTTCATGGCACCTAAACACTGGGCCAATCTTCATTTTGACATCATGTATGACGAGATCGAGAAGTCGATCTACACTCTGGATGGCTATTTCCATAGGTACGAGCTCATGTTGTTGATGATTATGTAAAACTGTTTTCTAAATATCCGATTAAGTAGTTCAGATAGGCTGCCAAGAAGTACCTTAGTACTGATTAAGAAATTTCTAATAAATCTTGAAACTCTGACGAGAAGTCTTGACTCTTCTCGTATCTTGATTTTGAACCTGTATTCTTGTCCTCATTTTTTCTCAATTTTAAGACAAAGTCAAGAAAAGATCGATCTAAATTTAGAGGTTCACAGCGAATTCGTGCTAAACCTCCAAAATACACTTCAGGATGAGATAATTTTTATTTAATTTCACTCACTAAATCATCGTCATAAATTTAAAACAAAGAAACTTTTCTTATACTTAATTTCGAAAGTGTCTAACTGGAAAATTAAATGGCTAATATTGACTTCAAGGGAGCATCAAATAAATAAGATACTGATATCCATCACAAATATGACAATGAATTGATTGATTGATTGATTGATTTGCCAGCGTAAGGTGGGCATTGCTGCCAATTCCGGTGCAGGGAGATTTGTTCCACCACGCAGCCCGATCGCCCACCGATCATCCCACCGTGTGCCAGAACAAACCCCAGTGCTTTTATATACCGCCGGACCAGCTGCATACGCTGGATTGGACATTGGATATGCTTGTTGTCAGCAGCGAGAGCCGCATGGCGCATGGGGTAGGAGTATAGGATGGAGCGTGTAGGTGTTTGTGAGATGTTTCTTCTTGTTTTCTTTCTGTCTTCATCGGATGGAAAGTGTAGGCGTTTGTGAGATACTTCTTTTAAGTTTTCGAGCTTCTTTTTGCTTTCAGATTTTTGTGATATGCTTCTACTTAGTTTCTGTCTGTGATCATCTTCTCTCCTATTCTACTTCTGAGTTTTCTGTTTCTTCTATTTCTGAGTCTGGCAGTGTGTATATCCTTGATATTTCTTTATTGTATTCCACTTTTTGTTGTGCCAACTTTTCGCAGTGTGTATAATCCTTTCCTAGCTTATTCATAATCCTCTCGATTGTTGTAATCCATGTGTAGCATGGCCTCCCTATTTTCAGTTTGTTGCTGTTCATTCGCAGCGCTTTCTTCAGTAGGTGTGTCGTGTCCCGTCTTTGGACATGTCCCCAGTATTTCATTGCGTATGATTCTATTCTTTTGATTATTGTTCTTCCCTCTAGTAATGTTGACGTTTTCTGTCGTTTTTGTGGTTTTCCTGTTTTTGCTAGCAGTTGGATAATGTCCCTTTCAGCTCTTCTCAGGCTTCTTCGGTTGGCCTTTATCGTTGCTGCGTTTTTGACTCCATATATCATCGTAGGCATTATGATGGTCGTGTATACCTTTTTGGTTGCCATCACAAATATGACAATGAAACAATAAAATATTGCACCGTCCTCATCTGTCTCGATAATTCTGTCTTCACAATTTTATTGTGAAAAACATACAGTGATCCCTATTGCCACATAAGACTTGATTATGGGAGAAATGTGCTTTGACACTGCACGGCGACGAGGAGACTCTAACATATTACCCGATGTACGTATATATGTAAATTCCATCCCAAAGAAAAAACAAAACGTTTCGTAACCTTTTAAATTCATCCTAAAGAATGAATAGGGATCTATACAGTGGACACTCATTTCACATTAAGGGGTCCGTGTCGATGACTGTATGTAATGTACGAACATGAAATGGACCGCCTGTAGAAAGGTTTTATCAACAGAGGTTTAGAAAAAGGATTACACAGGAAACGATTTCCCTAACCCACTAACCTCCGAAGTTTTACTAATTGTTCATTATATTTGAATATCACATCTTTTTATAAATTCCATTATGATAAAATATAGAACTTTTGTTTTATGGATTAAAATATAATTCATACTTAAGAGCATGGCCAGATTTCTCTCTAATAATCTTTGAATAAACATGTTAATTTCTTGCTAGGAAAATATGATTGACGTCGCCTGGACTTCCACATTCGCACGGGTCATTTTCTTTAACACCAACGTTACATAGGTGAGAAGGGAATCTTCCATAATTAAACTGTAGGCGTTTAATTGTCGTATAAGAATTTTTTTAACTCTCCATTGTCATATCATCGCTTTGGTGTATGTGGGTTTAATAAAAATAGTTTGTCGGATGTTCAGTATATAAATTCATATAGTGCGTATCCCATTCCAGGTGCTATTCTCCTTCAGAATGCTTATTATATTGCTATAGGGTATACAGTAGCATCTATTACTGTATTTTCTTACTTTTTATTGGGTATTTTGCCACTGAAAAATATTTAAAAATTTTAGTGAAAAAACCTCTGCACCAAACGGATCAGACAGAGGTTGGTTCTTGAGTACTTGACTGTTTCAAAAAGTTTCACACCTAAAAATATATAAACTAGAACAATGTTATAAACTAAAAACTGAAAATCAAAGCTATAGGTAGATAACGTTTCGGAAGAGAATCTACTTCCGTTCTCAAAACTTTTTTGGCCGTCAACCATGACAGTTCTTTGTTTATGTATTTCCATAGTCACGTGAGACATTAAATTATATTTATCTTATTTTTACTTACTTCGTCCCTAAGGATGGGCAACCAACTAGTACAAAAATCTATTGAATAATTAGAAACGCATCTATCCTCGTTTAATAAAATAATCGCGGATTCTTTAAGTTTTCTTTTAGTTCCGTTGCTCTCTTTTTCCAAAATCTTCGCCGAGTCCCATTTAATTCTATGATTATTATCCCACGCGTGTTCACAAATTTTGGATTTTTCAAATTCTCCCCTTCTAGCGTAATTTCTATGTTCACCAAGCCTTACGTTGAAAGGTCTAGATGATTCACCTACGTAATGTTTTCCGCACTCACACGGAACACTATAAATACAGTTTTTTGAATTTTGAACAATATTTGGAGGTTTGGTTCTTGATAAAACCGATCTTAGCGTGGAGCCCGTTTGAAAAACCGTTCGTACGGAAAACCTATTCCCAATTTTTCGTAATTTATCCGATAAACCATGTATATATGGAATTACTGCCATTGACCTAGTAAAAATAAGATAAATATAATTTAATGTCTCACGTGACTATGGAAATACATAAACAAAGAACTGTCATGGTTGAAGTCCAAAAAAGTTTTGAGAACGGAAGTAGATTTTCTTCCGAAACGTTAACTACCTATAGCTTTGATTTTCAGTTTTTAGTTTATAACATTGTTCTAGTTCATATATTTTTAGGTGTGAGACTTTTTGAAACAGTCAAGTACTCAAGAACCAACCTCTGTCTGATCCGTTTGGCGCAGAGGTTTTTTCACTAAAATTTTTAAATATTTTTCAGTGGCAAAATACCCAATAAAAAGTAAGAAAACCTGAATATGCCACAAATAAACAATTACAGACAATATCTATTACTGTAGTCGGCAACAGTTGTTTTTGCTTTAGCATTCCAGAACGTTCCTTAATCCACATGGCAGCATCTTGTACACAGGAAGAGAGAGCCGTACATACAATTTTAGTTATTGTCTAAATGTTATTTGTCGCATTATCTTCATTTTTTTCTTAAAGAATTGAAGAAGAAAAAAAATTACAATTTTAGTTGTCTATGAGTAGGGGCGAAGGTTTTACGTCTATATGACTAGTGCGCTAAGGGAATCAGATATAATAATAAATTTCAGCCGACCTATATTGAGGTCGCAGTATTCCAAAGCTTTAAGAGTGGCTATAGCCACACAAGAGTAGAAGCTTGATTTGGGAGTCTATATTTTACTGAGACTTCAAATTCGGGAATATAAATAGTTCCATTCCCAATTGTCTCCTTGCTACCTTAGCATTCAAATGTTCGACCTAGGTCAGCGTTTTTCAAGGAGCCCCTAGAAAAAAAAGTCATATAGGTTTTTTGTTTGTCTAGTCTAGTCAATCTGTTACTATTTTTTATAGGATATAATTTATTATTAATTGTAAACTGTAAACAACGTTGTTTTTTTTCCACCTACCTAATAAATTACACCAAATGTATGTCTTATGTCTTTTAAAATAAATCTTCAGCAATCAACAATTTAGCACAACATAAGATTTATTAGTCCTGAGCGGAGTTTTTCTGTGTATGTTTAGAGAAATTAACTTTATCATAACGATTGTATCTACATATGCAAATTAAGACGCCATAGGCTAACTGGATATTATTATACCTACATATTTCATAAACAATTATTTAACTGTTTTTTTCGTTAGTCACGTTTTTAATCTCCGCGGTAATATTCAATAATGCAATTAATATACCAGACACAAATTCCTTCGAGAGGCAATAATTTCCATTCAGTGATATTTATCAGTTTTGCCATAAATTAGACATTAAAATTAAATAATTAGTTAATATAACAGTAGTTGTAAATAAGGTAATCTTATATACCGCCTCACAACGGTTTATCCAATTCCCATACTTCTCTGTAATTTCATTAGCTTCGTATTAATTATAAACCTTTTTTAAATGCGATAATGTAATTGGATTTAATTAATTGCTTAATCCGTCCTTTACCATTCTCCTATGTGTAGAGAGAAACCATTTTGTGGTTACAAATTGTTAATTTAGCTAGCTGTTAACAAAGTTGTAAATCAGCTTAAACTTTATGTCTTTCATTGCTATTGTAATGTTATTTATTTTCCGGGTGCGTCTTTTACATTTTTATAATACCTAGGTATACTGTTTTAACAATAGATAATAATGACCAGGAAATCTCTCAGAGGTATTCTCACACCGTACGAAAGTATACTTATACTGTAAATAAATATTTGCTATGCTCGTTGAGTCGAACAGAAATATATGTTTTGATTTGACTTATGTAAAACTATCATACAGAGAGATCGAGAAAGACTGAATGTGCCGCTCCCTAAAGATTTTTTGTGTGCTTTCAATATTTGCATGTTGGCGACAGTGACTTAGTGATTTACATAGGTCATGTGCGAGGAACTTCACAAATTTTGACATTTGTCGAATTTAGGGGTAACAAACACAAACTGGATGTTAAATGAAAACTGACAGAACTTTTCATTATACAAGTACTTTTGTGGACATTGTATTATACAGAATACCAAGCTTTGGCTGTGTTATTAGGTGTGGAATTATGGCCATACTAAATAACTCCAGCTTTTATTAAATTACCTCGATTTTTCAAAAGAAAAAGTCGAGGTTAGGACACACCAAATTCGTAGGTAAGCTTCGAATTTTGAGTACCTTGAACTTAATTATGCACTCTTTTCAAAAATCATGTAATTACAATATATGTGACTTCTTTATTTAATATATAGGGATTTAAACTAATTCAACCAACTTTTTTCCATGCACCTATCCTGTACATACTAAGACAATTTCATAAAATCGTGTTCATGTTAACAAACAAAATTCGCCACGCGCCAATATTCTTGACTAAAGATGACGGTCTCGGATGATTAGGGGTCGAGCTTGAGCTCTTTGCCCCAATCATCGCTATAGACCTGGACCGGCCTCGTAAGGGGTGGGCCTGCTTTTTCGCCTATCCCCCCCGCAAATGCGGACAGTATTGGCGATGTTAGCAAACCTCCCCTGGTCCTAGCTGTTGGACCCTGCCAGCTGGGTCGTTTCTTCTGGCGCTCTTCTGTCTTGGTCTTCTTTCTTCGCTGGCATGTATAGGCTCCCGGGAGCGTCTTTCGTCTGTCGTGAGAGGGAACGGCTGTTACCGAGCCCCCTCGGAGTTTGAAAGGGATTTGGGGGTGTTGACTAGTCGGAAGCCCAGGGTGCCAATTGGCATCATGTGCTCCGATTTCGTCGGAAGGAAATGTGAACTGCGTAGTTCAGGATTGTGTTCGCCCAAAGACGCTTTCTTAGCGTCAGAGGCCGGCACGGGCTAGGGTAAGGGTACCGAGCTGGTTGTTTGCTTGGTACCCCCGGGATCGAGTATTGGATGTTTTTGGTCATTGTCTCCTTGCGGTGTGGCTTGCAGATCGGGCTGAAACAGATAAAGGGTTAGTTATACTTACCCATTATCCAGGATCTGGAGCTTCGGCCTCTTGTGCCTCGGAGCGTCGTTGGGGTCATAGTCAGTCGCCTGTCTGACCAGCGGATTCCCATGCTCTGCTGCACGGGCGTATAGGTTCTTCGCTCTGTCCCGGATGACTTCAGTTACTGGGATGTATTCCAGGTCTCTGAAGATGTCGGCGTTTCTGACAAACCATAGTGCATCCACGGCGCACCGAAGTGCGACGTTTTCCACGGCTTGTATCCTCTTCAGATGGGTGGCTGCTTGGTATCCCCAGGCAACGGAGGCGTAGGTCAGAATAGGTGCAATAAGGGTCCTGATAAGCGTGAGCTTGTTCCTCAGGTTGAGTTGGCTCTGTCTACCTATCATAGGGTAAAGTAGAGTCCTCCTCATCCTCGCTTTCTGTATTATCGCTTCCGTGTTCTGTCTCCACGTCAGGCTTCGATCCATGATAACGCCAAGGTACTTGGCGATATCGTGCCATTGAATGTTCTCGCCGTTCAAGGAGACGTGTCCTATGGGAGTTTGCTTCCTGACTCTCTTGAAGAGGATGGCTTTGCTCTTCTCCGCGTTGATTTTGACTTTCCACTTGTTGCACCACTCTTCCAGAAGGAATGCTGCTTCCTGGAGGTTGCGGCTGGCAAGTCTTGCACTCCATGATCTTGCGATTATGGCCGTGTCGTCTGCGTAGAGCGAAAAAGAGGTCCTTGCTGTTCTTGGCATGTCGGAGGTGTGAAAATTCGCCACATGAACTGGTTAAAGATAATTGTGGATGTTAAGTAATCCAAAATTAAGTATTAAAGCATCACAAAATCCACAAAATATGCACTTAAAACGAGGCGTTCGATCAGCTGATCACAAAGTGGTGGCCATTTGCATATCAGTATTCCCTAGAATAGTAAAATTAGAAAATTAATCTTAATAATATAGGTAAAATAGAAATCAATTTTGATATTTTTAGTGATTTTTCTGTGTCACGTGACCTTCATTCTTTCTCGATCGCACTGTACTATATTCAAATTGTTAAAAGGAAATACTGGAAAGGTTTTTCTTACTGCAATCTAACAAGCAAAAGCGAACACTTCATGTATTTTATTTAGCATGAAATAGAGAAAAAACATAACACAATAATTTACTTATTTCTACATACCACTCAGACAAATGAATCATAGGACACGATTTACTGTATTGTATAAACAGTAATAAATTCAGGCACACGTATTATAAAAGAATATCTACGCTATACCGACCTTAAATATTATATTATAACATGCTGCTTCATGAATAAAAGAATAACAAATATTCAAAATTACGATAATACATCTAAGATTAGAGCAATGCTTTTACACTCTTAAGGAATTCGAAGAATATTGTAACTTAGTTAGACATGCCTATCTGTAAATATTTGCATACCTACCTATATTCAATGTTAGTACTTTTATTTCTATTTATAAATATTTTATACCATAATACATGCAGACTCTCCATTTTATCAGGCCCTCGAGAACAAAATGGTTTAAAGACATTTGAAATCCACGGCCTACTTTAAGAGTTGACGGAAAATATCGAAAATGGGGAATAAGTCTAAGCAAAATATCTCCGTTATTTGAAGAGATACGACGAAAATTCTAATGCAACAATTCTTTGCAAAACAGATTATTTCAGGTTCAGAGGTTTTATCTATTTTTTTCACAACCGCTGTATTTTGAGATTTACTTTTCAGGGTGTTAACTTTTTTTTTACGGGCCGGAAATGGTGGCGTTAAGTAGAGTATTTTCTTACCTTTTCAACGATATATTACATGCCATATTTATTCATTGGAACTAAACAAATAATTATAAAAACATATTTTAAACCAATAATTTTTTCTAACTAGCATCATACTTGCCGTGGAGAAGTATGTTTAAATAAAACAATAAAAAAATTCAGTAAGTTTTTCAAAATTTACTATAATCAATAATTTTGAGGATTAGATAAGTATTAATGTTCTTATTATTAATTCTTGGTGTTAGCTGAATTTACTTTATTCTTTTTATTTGTGTTAATGTTTAATTATAGTAAAAATTCGAAGAAATTTTTTAATCGTGTTATTTAATCATACTTCGCCACGGCAAGTATGATGCTAGTTAAAAAAATTATTGGTTTAAACAATGTTTGTGTAATTACTTGCTTAGTTCCAATGAATACATATAGTATGTGATATATCGTTGAAAAGGGACTAAAATACTCTAATTAATGACGCAATTTTCCGCCCCTTTCAAAAAAAAAAATTGAACACCCCGAGGAGTGAGTCTCAGAACACAGCGGTTTTGAAAAAAATTAGATAAAACCTCGTTGAAATATTCTGTTTTGCAAAGAATCGTTGCCTTAGAATTTTCGTTGTATCTCTTCAAATAACGGAGATGCGTTGCTTAGACATGTTCCGCATTTTCAACATTTTCCGTCATAACTCTTAGTAGGCCATGGATTTCAAATGTCTTCAAACCATTTTGTAGCTTATAGAGTAGCGGCAGAATGACTACCAGCGCTTCAGTGGAGCAATTCCGAATTAATTCCTGTGGCTATTATATATTTATGTGTATGTGTCGATTTGTTTTTTTCCTGAGTTTAAAAATATTAAACAATTGTTTGTTGCCGCGACTGTCATATACAGTAAGTACAAACAATTCCGTGGTGAGTAAATATTATTTTTTTGTTATGTTAAAACATTTTTTTGCGTAGGTAAGATGACATTTCATTCTTTGTAATATATTGTATATGTGACTACACAATTAATTATTAAAACTTTTCTGTCGCGCCATTCTTTGAGGAACAAAATGGAAAAATTGATGGCGCGAAACTAGGGCTTAATGGATGGTCCGATTTTATATTATCTATAAAATGTGCAAATCTTTGAGCACTTATTCGGTTGCCATAAGGATCCCCCTGATCTATAAAATTAATTAACAAAATTAGTATTTTCTCCGAATATTTTGAATTGTTAACTATATACACACATATCTTGTATTTCATGCTTTGATCCACTTTTCCCTCTGCTCCAGTTTATACAGACTTGTTAAAGGAGATTTTCATTTCGGAAAAATTGACCGATCGATGATTTTGTTGAAACGTGTTCAGAAAAGTGTGGAGAACAAAATATCAAAATGCCACCGCGGAAAATTACGTGGATTTTTTTTTATTAATCAACTTAGGTGCAAAAATACGATTTAATAAATAGCTTTTTAATTAAATTTGTAGGAAAAAACTGACAGAACCATCGGAAAGAACAGATAAATTTTTTACGAAATAAACATATAAGACATACTATATTTGTCGAATTAAAGTTGAGCAAGCAATAATTTGTTAACTAACGCTTCAAGTCGCGCTACGTCGCGCGTCGGCCGTCCGCGCACATTAAAATAGGCTTGCGGGAGCGCGCGCGCAGTACATAAGTGGCTTTGGATTGGCAAAAGCAAATGATATGAAACCAGTTACTAGTTACTAGTTAATTTAGATTGAAACGTTTTGTTACTGTCGTCACAATACTGAGAGCGACGTATTCTTCAACGTTTTAATGTGTATTTCATTAAAAACAATAAAATGAAAATAAAACCGTGGTGCAGGTTTTTAAGATTAATACCTAAGCTTCACCTCCAAAAGGTGAGATTGTCAAAAAATATATATATTTTAAATTATTTAACTTTGTTCACACTTGAATTTTCCGGTTCATTCGTTGCAACATTTAAAAAAACGTCTTAGAAGAAAAAAACCACGAACACTTATAATTATCGCAGATTAAATCATCGAAAATTGACAAACTTTGAGGGCCTAGATTTTATGAAATAAACTTTTCTAATTTTTTCTTACTAAAGATGTATTTTAGATAATCCATTTAAATATACTATTCAACTATTTATTTTACCCTTTTCAATTAATTATTCATATTTCAACGAATGTTATGAAATAATCCCACTTTGGTTGCATTAAAGTAAATCCAGAAATTTGCACGTTTTTAAAAAGCTGATAATAAAATATTTATTAAAAACAAGGCTTCTTCTATTCACATACGTGTAAACGACACAGTAATTAACTTTCTACTTGGCCACTACGAGTGCTAGCTGTCACGTACAGATAAGCTCCGCCTTTCTGCCGTTAGTCTATCTTGCACGACCGATATTAAGTGCGATATTCTCGAGGGCTCTGATAAAATGGACAGCCTGTATATTATTCAGTTGCATAATGTTAGCATGTACGTATTTAAATAACTTTCACTAAAATCGTATTTTCTTCAATGTTTTCTTCTTTTTTTATCTAATCACATATAACTAAACCTTTCCCATCCTCATTTATTTTTGTGTTGTATAGAAAAAACTGCCTATTTAGTCTTGATCCTTCTCCGTTTAATTTGACAACGCTGATTCATAACTGGGCTTGTGGTAACACAGAGAATAAAGGATTTGAATTTGAATTTACAAAATTGCTTATTTCGAATATATTGGACTCCAAACCACAGCTTCATAATTAATTAGTCTCACACCTTATTAATGCAAGCATTATGGTATGAGCATTGGCGCATTATGATAACATTGAGATATTATGTATAAATTATAGGAGACCGACTATAGGATCTCTGGACTTTCATACAAACCATTTTCCCTGAAATGTGTTATTTTCTGGAAAATCGACCGTTTCCACACTAATGGAGAACTGTTTGTACTCTTTATTTTAGCCATTCTTATGCTATCCATGGAATTGTAACCCCTTTAATTGCTGCTTTATCAAAGCTTCACAACATCCTGTAATTGATAATGGATATCTGCCACTTGTCACTGCATAATGGCGAAAATGCTACATTGGTTCTCGCTAGCCAACGCATGATTTACAACCAATATCAAAAACAGTATGTAAATTACAACTGACAAATCAATAAATGAGTACGTCATATTTATTACACAGCCACTCGATATATGATGGAATGTATAGACAATTTCAACCTTTTCCTATTATCTCTGCAAGTCGAAGTGAATGCACTAACGATCCTTGGAGAGATTACATTTGATGTTTAAAAACTTTTTGCAGACCGGAAAATAATTGAATACTCTCTTGAATCGCATATCATTATATGGCGAGCGTATTGAAACGTCAAGTATTTGTCACAGTAGTAATGCATTTAATTCTGTTACGGGTTATTTTTAAAAATAGTGGTTTTTCTTTTGACAAAGATCGAAGCGCTCGTGAATCAGTAATTAACTGTCTTACCACGTGCCCCAGTTGACTTTAAAAAAATTGATAATTATTTAAAAATGCAATTCTAACGAATTAGAACCACTACAAATTAATTTAACATATCCATTCCAGGCGCCCCAGTCCATAAGAACACTCTTGTAAGTTTTGAAGGGACTAATGAATTATCTTTATGTAGAAAACAGTTAGTGATGTAAAGAATTCCAGTTTCGATGTGATTTACATGAAAACTAACAAGATCCAAATGTGCGAAAGTATACAGATTCTGCAATTTAAACATTTTATTTCCATACACATTCAGTTCGTCTATATAAAAGAGGCGAGTTACTCTGTTGCTGCCACTGATTTCAATACCAACTCTCTGACATAGAGATAACCCCCCTACAAGACAATAATAGCGAGAGAGAATCTTTCTGGAAGATCCTTTTAATTTAAAAGTTTGTCCTTATGTAACCTTTCAAGTGGTAGAGCCACATTTCTGTTTTCCATCACTTTTTCTTGGGTATACACCACAAGTTTTCAGGGACTTAACTGTTCAAGAGCAAGGAACACCTTCAAACGCCTTCTTGCATTCCACCGATGCCATACTGAGATTTCTGTTCCGCTTCTATTCAATCGCCGTGATGGTCTTGCTCACTATCAGCGGATCCGTACAGCCTCAGAATCTCGTTTTACAATTTTTTCTTCTGGGAGTATCTGAGATTCTTATGGTGGTCGTAGATTCTTTTCCTGGTGCAACAGTGATGAGTTTGAACATTGTTGTTAGGTTATTAGCCGGTAGTTCCTTCCTTAGAGTCTTTGAGGAGGACAGTGGCTTCCTCAGCGTGTTATTATTTTATTGACCACCGTTGTTAAGTCTTCAGGGAGAGCACTAAGGTGCTTCAAACAGAAGTTTCGTATCTTGTCTGGTCCAGCAGATTTACAATTTTGCGTCAGGCACAACTTCATCCACCACTAAATCCGACGATGCATTAGGTCATTCTATTGGTATTGCCTACGCTCTCTTTCAGTCCGCGTAGCATCCTCTAAAATGTCAATTCAAAACTCGACATCTTCGATCTGCAGGCCGTTCCTTTGTCGATGGAATACCTTTGCACACTCTTTAAATCTCTTGTTGCTGTCGTAAATGTTACTTCTTTTGATGTATATCCTCATTCCCTGCGGTTTTGATTACAATTCCATCTTCAAGTTTTGCGCCCCAAGTTAACTTCACTAGACCAATAGTTTATTAATTATAATTAAAGTGTGTCGTCAACACTAATTTAAACATTTGCAATTGTCGAAAATATGCATAAAGTTCGGTAGAAACGTCTCTTTGTCTACTTGCTGACGTTTTTCTTGCCCTTCAGGGATATTTCGCTGTTATGCCGTATAATAATGAGTGTTTCTAAAGTTTCTAATAGCCTGTTGCTGCTTTATATAAAAGCATATAAAAAGCCAAGTAAAATTAGACCAAGAGAAAAGTTACAAAGTGTTGGCCAACATGTCTTTGATAATAGTCATACTCAATTAGCAATTTGATATTTTATAAAAGTTGTAGAAATGTTTCTGACACAAATTTTATAAAACAGCATTACTCTGGGAAACACTCATAACGTTTTCACAACAGCTACAAATGCAAAATTGGCACCATCCTATAAAATATTTCAGTCGCTTTTGATATTTTGCAACGCCTATTGGAACTATTACAAAATAATTATGAAAACATTTCCGCAGGCCTTATGAAAATTTTTCACCATCACTATAAGTATAGCAGTTTTATTAAAGCTTCATTTTATTATATAATGAAACACCTTTAGCTGTTTGTCAACTTACTGCTATAAAACAACTAAACAACTGTTTTGTAAGAGCTTTTAAATAGTCATTATTTAAAAAAATGCTGCTTTATACACACTGATAAAATAAAATGATTTCTTAAATGTATCCTAAAAGTTACAAGAAGTATTTTTGACACTAAAAGCATATGGCATTGTGATTTAATACTAAGTACCTAATAACCTAAAATAGTTATTTATGAGACTTGTTATCAACAGTATTTTGGGAGAATATTCTTTTATAAACTTGTATACCATAATTATGACAAGTTTGCATTAAAAGACATACTTCAATTATGACTAAATATGAATGCATAGATAACGCAGGAAATCAATTTTCCCAAACACGTTTTATTGTATTCTTAGCCACCACATTTCTATGCTCAAGTAAACAATTTTGTTTTGTAATAACTTTGTTGCTGTTTCCACATTACAGCAAATACAATGCTATATAATAATTATATAACATACTTTGGAACAGCAATTTATTCTTAAAAGCAAAATTGACACAAATATACCTTTAATATAACTGTTTTTTAAGATGACAAGAAATAACTATGAAATAGTTCCAATGTTTCCAATAGCGCTGCTAAAAATGCTGCTCAACGTTGCTAAAAAATCGTTATAAAGCAATTTAGTTTTATAAGCTGAAATGTTTTATAACTTAGTCACGGATACATTTATAAAATAATTTCTTAACTGCATTAAATGATATTTTATAATTTTTCTGTAGAAACATTTTAATGATAAATTTATAAAATAGTTCGGTCACACACGACAAAATTGTATTGTCTGAAATTGTTACATAATGAGTTGGCAGTTAGAAGCATTAATAAAACAACAATAAAATAAAATAATCGTAGAACATTTCAATTATAAAACAAATTTGCTGGTTGGGATACGATAGGTACCAATAACATTAGTAAGATTAATTAGGAATATAGCAAATAATAGACATTTGGAGGCTTCTGAAAGCTTAAAACTTGCAAAATGAATAAAGTGAATAGTTATAGACTTTAACCCAAATAACCCGGTTTATTGGTTAATGAGGTACGCTAATGATATTAATTTAATATAAATACAGTATATATCATTTAATTCACTATAGTCTTAATTGTCTCCAAATGATACCAACATGGTTGGCGAAACGCTTCTCGAATATAGTCTTCAAGCGTGGTGTTTTTTAAAACTATTTCATCGGCTGTAAATTTCGACTTAATAATTGCGAATTCCCAGAGGCAATTGTGAATTTCGAATTAGAAAAAATTATATGTATAGCTTGACCTTTCTACGCTTCGTAGCTTTGTGAGAGAACACTAAAAGTAAATTGAAATGTGATAATACATCGCACCTGGTCTAGGAAAAGATGAGATGCTACTTTACTCCAGCGGCAACGCTCTGATAACCGTAATTTTCAACCCAACACACCATGCAGTACAAAAATGAACCTCACTTGAATTAGCCTCGCCTATTCCACAGAGCCATATTAATTTGAACAAGAGGAATGTCGCTTGCATTGTGGCACAGGGTACAGCGAAAAAGTTTATTAATCTTTCATCGCATCCCACACCCCTTTCACATCTTCGACCGGCCAGGTCGTGCCTGGACTTTTCAACGCCGCGATGGATCTCCTTTACAAGAGTCGTCAGTCGTTGGGCCGCAGACATTTGTCTGGTTAAATCCGGCACCCCGCAGAGAGCGTGTACACACCAAGCAGCTACCGTTTGTGTCCCAGTCAACCACCTATAACCCCTGACCGAGGCAATCTTCTATTATTCTGACGTTCTTTTATACAAGATCAGTATATAAATTATGTTCCGCAGGAATTCTATTATCGACATTTGCATTTATTACTATTGTTACTAAACAATAATAATGCACGACCACTTCGACAATGTTGTGTATCTCCCTTGGCCTTACTATTAAATCAACTAATATTCATTGTTAGGATTGCTAGTCGGCGTATTATAAAAATGAGAGATAGTTAGGCATAGGCGTGCTTGTGCAGGTTCGATAGAAACAGGAAATAGAAAGGCATGAAACTTTACGTAGCTGTTTTTGTTGCTCTTTCGGAAACCAATAAATCCACTTCAGGATAGTAGTAAACATACTTTAGAGGGGTGGGAAGGGACTTGTTGCAAGTATCTCGAAAAGTTAGCGCATTATTTATTTATTAATTAACACAGAACAAGCTGCTTAAATTTTCAGTCACATCACTTAAATTAATAATAACATTCACAATGCTGGAGAAGTGAGTTAAGTGTGGTCGTGAATAGACGTGTTTTTAAGATGCTCTCTAAAAAGCGGTAAAAAACCCCTTAAACTCAAAAAAATTTCAGCCACCGGTGGATTAAGAAATTCTCCGGGAAATGAAGCGTCTCAATAGAAAAAAAGAGTTCATATGGAATCAATAATTACAAGATTGTCTAATAATATTAAATCAAATAAAGCAAACAAGCTCAAGTGAAGTGCGGTGTCCCTACGTACACCCTAGACGACCAAACAAGATACTTTTTAAGTGGTTCATGGGCAATAAATAATAGCATAGTCAGTGTCAAAATGAGGCACATACGTTTACAAAGCAATATAACTGTGTTGTGACCTAAAGTAATTGTATACAGTGGAAAGTTTTTAAATGAACAAAATCTACTCAACCCAAGAAAGAACAGGAAAGAACATAAAATAAAACAGCAATCACAAGACGCTGCAGAAAGGCAGATAAGCTATAAATTTATTTTATTTTATTTTATCTGATTTAATTGATATTATTCTATTCTATCTTTCTATCTGATCTTTGCCATCTTAATTTTTATCAGTTCGATTTATTGATTCAAAACACAATATTTTATTATTAATTTGGCAGGCGGAAATTGAAACCTATTATTTCAAAGAAACGACATACAGGATGAGCAAACTATCCCTTCGGACCTCGTTTTCCTCATAACGCGCAAAAAAATATTGTTACCGCTAGATAGCGCCCTTCCCAGCAACTCCACTGTAAAAGGATATTTACCTGTCGAACGGTTAATAAATAAAAACAAAAAAATAAAAAAATAAAAAATGGAAGCTGCCAGATTCACGTTCGACGTTCGACGGACGACCAAGCTGCGTGTTGGAACGAACCTCCATGGATGCCCAGAATCAGCAGCAATGCCCACCTTACGCTAGCAAATCAATAAATCAATCAAATCAACATTCACAATACTCTAAATCCTAACAGAACTATACGAATATACATACAGTAGCGCCCTGATATACATGTATATTTTTGGTAGAATATGGTATTAAATAAAATTTAATTGAAATTTGAGGGCACATTATAAATATCAAAAAACGTAAAGGAGGAAGAAACGAAAAAGAAAAATAACGATGACAAATAAAAATAAACAATTGGGAAGAATTCATTATTTGTAAAACATATTAATAATTTTTTTAATTTGTTGTAGACATATTATTTGTTGAACAAACTGAGTTTGCGATATTTTCTCACAACAGGAACATTTTCTCTCTAAATCTCAAGGGAAGATATACATTAATCTACAATAGAAGAACAAAAAGCAAGCTAACCATTACACGCTTCGTCGATTTATTTCACTTTTTATATTATTTTTTTAAACTTATAGAATACTCTTCGCAGTTTTAGGCATTTTCTGTTTAATTACAAAACATAAAAAAATGTACTTTTTTTAATAATTCATAACTTCCCTATTTACCAGTTTTTATTCTTATGTGTTTTTGTTAGGCACTGTAAAATCTATTTGCCATTTTCTGGATAAGTTTAAATGCAGTTTATATATTACTACTGAATATTACGTATGAAATTCGTTCTGACAAGGGGTCAAAATATGTTAGAAAAACAAAATTTTTGTGTTTTTTGTTTTGATTTAGATTTTACTCTTTGTAATATTTTTGTGGTTTGTGGATTTACTGAGATACCATTGTTAGTAGCTATTTCTTTTATAATTCTTATTTTGTTTTTCTAGTTTTCTTTTAACAAGTGTGTAGTGAAGAATTTATTAACCATAGTTCGGTATGCAGCTGTTTTATGTGAAAAATGCTGACTTAAATCTGTCGGTTTAGTTGCGTCTGAAAATATTTTTTCTCTAGATATTGAAGAGTAATTTATTTACAAACTTTATACAAACTTAGAAACGTATTCAGTAACTACCTTTGAAAGTTTATTACAATAAAAATATTTTCTTTTCTTAAATATTATTTTTTTAAACTTTATACAGACTGTCTATTTTACGAGGGCCACACCAAATATCTCGCTTAATATCTATTGTAGAAGAATAAAGTTTTAGAAACAGTTATCCCATTTTTTATGAGCTATATTTCAGTAAAAAGAAATTTGAAATCCATAGCCTACTTTATGAGATATATTACAAAAACCTGAAAAATAGGAAAACCACAAACGGTTATAGCTTCCTTATTTGAGCAGATACGAAAAAAGTTAAAGGAATGAAAGTTGACGGCAAAGACAATAAGAATAATAACGTGTAACAAAAAAATCGAAAAATGCAGTTGGCTTTGACATACGCTATTGTGCAAAAATGAAAAATACATATCTCAAAGTAGGCCATGACGCCATTAATTCCGTTATTTTTTTCTCATTCCAACGATATAAAACATGTCACAGAAATTTTAACCGATAGTGTCAATATTTAATATTTTACGAATACCACAATTCATATAATTGAATCGTAACAATCAGCTGTGCCATAATTAGTGAAAAACAATGTATACAGTTATTAATAAATTTGACAGATTGTCACTGTTGTATGTTGTATGTTGCGTTGTCGAGTTCTAAGACAAATTTTATATCAGTAATTATGGTGTACACCAATAATAACAAATTCGATATGATTAGCATTTATTGTCAGTGCAATTTTGATGCTGAGATGGCAGTCACGGTTTACGGAGATAGATTTCCAGATGCTCCGCAGCCAAATCGAACTATGTTTAGGAAGTTAGTTCAAAATCTAAAAACGCACGGTTCATTTTCAAAAAAAGTAGTAAGGCGAGCGCATGTTGCGGATAATTTAAGAAAAGTGAATAGAGTAATGAATTATGTTAACCAAAATGAGGAAACCTCTTTGAGACAAATTCAGAGAAACTGTCGCATAAAAAAAGACAATGCGAGAAAAATATTGAAAAAAAACGGATTTCGATGCTACAAAATGAGGAAAGTTCAACATTTAAATGAGGGAGATAAGCCAACGAGAGTAAGATTTTGTAGATGGTTATTAAATAAGAAAAGGAATGACGCGCTGATATGTAGCAAAATTCTTTGGTCGGACGAATCAAATTTTTCTAATAATGGATTTTTCAATAGAAATATGCATTATAAGTGGACACGAGAAAATACACATTGGTGCAGAGAGACTGCTTTCCAAGAAAGATTTTCTACGAATGTTTGGTTGGGTCTTTTAGGGACTAAAGTAATTGGACCTTATTTTTATGATGGCAAATTAACCGCTCGTAGATACCTTAATTTCCTGCAAAACGAATTTCAAGATTTTCTTTATGAATTAACAGTGGCAGAAAGATTAAATTATTCATATTTTCAACAAGATGGGGCTCCACCTCACACTGCTGTAATATGTACAAATTATTTAAATCAAGTTATGCCAGATAGCTGGATAGGCACCTATGGACCCATTCTATGGCCAGCTCGATCACCAGATATTACTCCCTTGGATTTTTTCGTCTGGGGTTACATTAAAGACAAGGTATTTCAAACTGCCCCTGAAAATATTGAGGACATCAAAACCAGAATTCGAAACGCATGTGAGGCAATTACTCCTGAAATGCTCCAAAATGTAATGCGTGACGTGTCTCGTAGAGCACGTTTATGTGTCAGAATGCATGGTGCACAATTTGAGCATTTGTTGTTAGAAAAATAAATACGCACAATTTCTTTTCAATATAGTAGTAGATAGTACTGTTATACATAGTTTTTCGTTTTTTTCTTTGGATGTTCGTTTTGTACTTGTATTTTTATTTATGAGATATTTATTGGTTTGTATTAAATTGTAATAAATAATTACGGAATTATAATTATTATAAAGTGAATTTTTACTATTATGGCACAGCTGATTGTTACGATTCAATTATATGAATTGTGGTATTCGTAAAATATTAAATATTGACACTATCGGTTAAAATTTCTGCGACATGTTTTATATCGTTGGAATGAGAAAAAAATAACGGAATTAATGGCGTCATGGCCTACTTTGAGATATGTATTTTTCATTTTTGCACAATAGCGTATGTCAAAGCCAACTGCATTTTTCGATTTTTTTGTTACACGTTATTATTCTTATTGTCTTTGCCGTCAACTTTCATTCCTTTAACTTTTTTCGTATCTCCTCAAATAAGGAAGCTATAACCGTTTGTGGTTTTCCTATTTTTCAGGTTTTTGTAATATATCTCATAAAGTAGGCTATGGATTTCAAATTTCTTTTTACTGAAATATAGCTCACAAAAAATGGGATAACTGTTTCTAAAACTTTATTCTTCTACAATAGATATTAAGCGAGATATTTGGTGTGGCCCTCGTAAAATAGACAGTCTGTATATCACGAAATTTCTGATCGAGGAAACAATCAAAGACGTTTTATTCACCAGAGATTTCAAAATGTATAAAATATATACTTACAGTGTATTTCACATATCATGCTTTATTTTGGGTAAATCGCGGGAAAATAAAGTGTAAAAATTAATTTCTTTAGAGAGGTAAAAAAAGTTATAAATTCAAAACGCTGCATCTCGGGTATTTTTTACCAAAAACGTGAGCCGATTTCAAATTGACTGCAATTTCGTAATGTTTGAAAAACTCTAGTTACAATTCTCGCTAAAAGGCTTAGCTTTCCAGATATTTGCCAACCCCAATCCTAACCGGATTCAACCTTTATCTGAAAAAAAATACAATAAACATGTTTTGTGACAATTTGTAGTAAATTCTGATAAACCGTTGAAGTTACTAACTTTAGTATATAGCAAAACCACTAGTATTTTGCACACAATGGCACATGGTACGCACAGATAATTGTAAAAGTTAATTATCCCTAGTCATAACTAAATAAGAAATAACTGATTTTCATCTGCAAAGAGGCTTTTGAAATAATACTAACATGTAATAAAACAAATGAAGCCTAACATCAATGCACTTCGAGATCACACCTGGAATGAATAACGAATGATCTGTATACTCCATGAGAATCATATCAAATGGGTAACAATGTCTTAATTAGTGAAAGAAAAATTAAATTTTTTGCAATTTGATAGTTTACATCGTAGACATTTTTATAAATGTTTAATTAGACTTAATTGTTATGATTTAATCTGAAAGATTCTCAGAGAATCAAGTTTTCTACTCTTAAACTCATAACGCTGCTAGAAAAATTTCACATAGCCTTTTTTGTATTTGCTATAAAATAGTCCAGGACCTGTAGTCAACTTTTCAGATCTGGCATCCACTTGAATTCCTCAAGGCACTGATATTAACTACAGTCAATACAATTATTAAATTCAGCTTCTCACCTAGTAAAGATTGCATTAACACTTCAGAAGGTTTAAAATAAAATTTGTTTTACACTTTCCATACAGCTGGAACTGTTTTTTAACATGCGGCGTTTTGATATTTTCTTTAATGTTAGATTTTTCTCTACAATGCTACTTGTACTATTATTGTTATTATTTCGGTTTACCTGTTGCCAGACAGGACTTTCGCGCTTTCCGTCTGATACCTCTCAATAATTAATATTATTATTATTGTTGTTGTTTGTATTTTAAGCAGCATACGCCTTGAAATCTTTTTGTATCACCAGCATATTAAAATCAGTTCTTCACTTAGGAATTTCGACACAATAACCAACAATTACAAACGTTGCTAATACGATAACTATATTATAATATATGTATAGTCATGTAGAACTGATGTATTCACTCTTCGTAACACCTATCAACTCAATACACGAGGTGTTGAATAACACAAAACGTAATAAACGTAAAACCTTTCATCTGTAATGTCCGAATACTACATTTTTTCTCTTCTTTTCAGAATACTGGAAGCAGACATCCATACCGTACATCTAGGTAAGTGTTATGTTACATTATTCCCACAGTTTGCTTTTCTCAAATAGATAATTGAACTTGGTAGTGTATATAGTATATATTTTATATTATTAGTTAATTATTCACTGGAACTGTACAAAATTAAATTACTGTAAAAGAAAGTAACACCAAAATATACATGATATTGTATCTCTTGTGATTAACAGTTAGTAGACATTTATTCCTATTTTGTGAAGTTAGTACATACTGATATTGACATTACCAAAGAATCTTCCGTCTCCTACTACCTCCTTAGGGAGGTGAAAACTGTATTTTCCTGTATCAAACAGCATTTAATTGCCAACAAATTTATTTTTATTTGTATTGTGAAGGTAGAATCAGTAAATGCCCACCACCCTTTCCTTACGGTTCTATCAATGATATAAGACTTTGTTCTATATAATTTTTGCTTGGCACTTAATTTCGGTTTAAGTAAAAAAATGCAGTTTTTACCTCACTGAGAGGGCAGTAAGGAGTAGTACGGGTTGAAAGATTCAACAGTTGGTAATGTGACATCACCATATACTGGTAACTTTACAATATAAATAAAATAAGTTTGTTGATCCTCAAATGTCGATTGATATAGGAAAATGCAGTTTTTACCTTCCTAATGTGGTAGCGGGTAAAAGATTCATACTTTGACAATGTATTCATAATAATTTTCCAAATTAAAAAAGACGTGTTGTTGTCTTTTAAATGTCCATATATGAAGGAAGATCTCATGTTTGCCCGTTTTAGGGAGTAAAAGAGTGTGGTAGAAGGAAGCTGGCCTAATAGAAAATTTTTGTGTGTCCAAAATTGGTTTCAGCGTGTTAAGAGACTTCAGAAATTTAGGTTAGAACCTTAGGACTATACCTTATTTTTGTAGAGCTCTGTAATTTGCATTCTACCAGTATGAATCGTAATTTGGGGGAGGACTGCATCAAACTCCTTATTAAATGTCTCTTTTATTATTTTCAAACTATATAGATTGCATTTTCTAAATATCTGTGACTTAGTATCAGCAGCCTTTAATTAAATTATTATTTTGCTCTTAATTAAATCGCTAACCATATATTACGTTCCGAGATGTGTGATGATTTCTTGTGGGACACAGAGTGCTCAAATATGTGACATTTATTCATATATGTAAGCCGATATTAGGTGTGTGTTTCCGGTGCAAGCATTGTGTGTATTTCCTTAGTAATCAAAATATTTTATGACATTAGGAATGTTTAAAAATTTTTTTAATGATCAGATTTTTTTAAATTTCGCTCACAGTCTGAAAAAAATGTGTGTTTACTTCAATGTTCCTTCACGAATTCGCAACTATAAGAAATAGAGCAGTATCGGCCAAAATCAACCAATTTGCCACAAACTGTACTTATCGTTTTTCATTAAGTCAATTAATTTACTTCGCATAATATGATATGTATAGCAAAATGCTGTATTATATTGCTATAAATATAACATTGGGAAAATGTAACCCATTAGAGTTAATGATTAATTTATGTACTTTCAAATTGTAAATTATCTATTACATACACACACAAGAGCTAAATTAAATATATATGCACAATCGTTGGGCTATATTACCAATATAATCTACATGTGTTTATTTTGATGTATTTAAATATAATATTTAAACAATAGATTTAACTAGACATAACTACCTACACAAACCTGCTCAGAACAACAGTTTTTTTTTACAAATTAATAATGATAAGTATCCTACCCGAAGGACCAAAAGTTGTGTAAAATCACATGCTGTAGAGTTAGGCTATTTAAGACATCACATAAGCAAAGTAAATGTTGCACAGTCTTAGTTTTCTCCTCCTGCGAATAGCCTACATGCGTTTTCTTATTTTAGTTTTAGTTATATCTTCTTCATTATAATTAAATTACTTGAAACATATTCTTTATAGGATTTTGCAAACAGCAGAAAAATACAACTATCTATGAGAACTGAAAGAAAGACTATGTGTAAAAATAGGTAACTAAATTCATTTTAGGCCTGAATCTTCAATAAGGTGTTATGTAGATACTAGTTTGATCTGCATGGCCGTAGGGGACTGTATGGATGCTAGTGTTAGAATGAGAATTGCCAAATAAGAAATTAGACAAATTCATTTTAGGATTTTAATTTGCTAGCGTAACCAGAATTCAGGGTATTGAAAAAATGCAAAGATTTCATTAATATTTTTACACATAGCTTTTCTTTTAGTTGTCATTTATGCATATTTCTTTCTGCTGTTTGCAAAATCCGATAAAGAATATATTTCAATACAATTATAAGCAAACAAATAATAATTCACTTTTAAATTAAATTGCGCAGATCATTACGAAATTCAATAGAATTTTATTTTGATAGTAAACGAAACGGTAAACTCAAATGGCTCTGTTATGAGTTGCGACTTGTAGTGTTTATAAGAAAACTGAAAGAATCGTACGGCAATTTTAGAACTTGATAAAAGTTAAAACGTCACTTTGCTATTATTAATTCATAGCTGACCTGTGATGGTTATTACGTCATTATTGAGATCACTTCATATTGTTGCGTTTATTCACCTTTTAGTAAACACACTGTATGAATCCGTGGGTTCTAAATAATTTCAACAAGAGATAAACACCACTAACACTTTATTAACAATTTACTGACTGTACAATACTTCAAATTCACTTTGTTTACTTAATATTTAACCTCACTTTTCACTTTTCAACTTGTTCACTTTTATAAACTGCTTTCTTAATAAAACTTCCCCTTCCGCGCTGGTAATCGCGCCTTATATACTCCGAATTTGACTCTCTAGATCCATCTAGAAGCAATCAAGAATCTTCTCTTACCACATTCCAGAAAAGTCAATTTTTTTCTGATAGCTTCCAGTCACAATTAGTAGGCATAGGTGTATCATCTCCAGTTCCAAGGGGGTGTAATTCATAACAATATTAATAGTGGATGGTAGGTGGTAGGTAGACAATATATCGACATATCCTTGTAAAACTAAACGATTTTTTAAAAAATCTTTATTCAACGATGAGCTTGTCGACTCAGTGAGTTTTCATTCGTGCAACAATAATTGCGTTTTTGACAATTGCTGAATGATACACCATTTTCTAATCACGAGAGAAATATTTCATAGTTTCGAGACACGTTCTTTAATTTTTGGCGGCAATTACAGGACATTTAAAATTTATTTATTATCCTCTTTATTAATTTTACAGTACACAGAACAGCTAGCTGTCCACTTAGTAAATTGCTATTTTAAAATATTTAACTCATTCGGCTAGGATATTTAAGCTTGTGGTATTTTAATCACTCCCTGTACAGTATTGAATATCACAATAATGGCCGATAATTCATGGAGTACGTACAGTATTGAAGGCTTCATAAATCAGCGTGAAGTAAAATATTGACTAGGAGATGCTTAATCACGGAACTCGCTTTTCAGTGGTTATATAAATAAAAGTTTCTAGAGGACGTTAAGAGAAGTTTTCACCGCGACTCTTGACATTACATAGATTTTTAAAGCTACAGGACAGTTGACCTTTTGATACGCACTTTACTCAATGCTTGTTTTAAACTCACGTTGAATTTCTATTTGTAAAGTAGCAATATTCTTTGTATAATTTAAATAGTCAATGATGACGAATTGATAATAAAAAGCTTATGTGATGGTAATTGTAGTTCAAGTATTAGATTGATCTTTATCTCGCCATGATATTAAATCCTTATCTTCTCTGGGATATTGAAACTCGTATTCTTTTTCGATGCATACTCCTTTCCTTTCATCTGCAAATCACTTTTCTGCCTGAATTTGTCGTGTCATGGAATAAATTATGATGCCATATTCAGCTATATAATTTTGCTTCAAAAAAGTTAACAGAAACAATGACCTTTTTTAAAAAGGAAAGTGAATCAGTGTTTCGTTTAGATTATTAATATAGGTAAAATAAAGATAAATTTAAAATGTACACAATATTCCCACTTTTAAATTTCATCGTACATCTGTGTAGAAATCTAGGGTAGTTAGAAATTTATAAATAAAAATCAAGAGCACAAATTTTAATTTTAAGCATACTGGGTGGTTCCTGGGAACGGGAAGTTCTGAAAACAGCATAATTTGGAAAGTAACTTTACTTATTTAAAATAAGATATAACAATAGCTACATGCATTTTTTCTTTCTTAGAAACAATTTCTGGTAAATGGCTTCCCCTTATCTCTACGCACTCTTGAATACGATTGGTGAAATTTTCTATTACACAATGCAACATCTCTAACGGAACATTGGCAATTTCTGAACGGAATTTTATTTTCAACTCCGGAATATTTCTTGATTTTCCAACAAGAACTCTATGCGTCAAGTAGTGCATTCCGCCAGCTTCAACACATTTCTGACATCTGCACCGTACAGAGTGTGTAGTTTTACGAATGAAATCAGGATTAGCCCACAAATTTTCACATTCTTCGAGAATTCTTGTTATTAACTCCTCTCTCGCGTTTACAGTGATTACGTATCAGTTTTTGTAATTGGTTTATAAATGCCATGGAACAAGATCCCGATTGCAGAAGTAAAATTATTTAGACTGATCAAGCTACCTTTAACCATAATGGATCGGTTAATTTTAATAATTTGAGAATCTGGGCTCATCAGGATCCTCATATAATTCGCCCTAGGGCATTTCAACAGGGGTTTAGCGTTAATGTATGGTGTGGTGCCATAAACTTTTTGTGGGCCCCACATCCTTCCTTCCCGTTTAAATGGACCGTTATTTAATGATTTTTTAAATAGCCGTTTTTTTCAATATCTCGAGGTTATTCCTCTTAATTTAATAAATAAATGCTTGTTTCAAATGGACGGAACTCCTGCCCATTTTGCCTTTGAGAACCGTTTGTAGGTGAACAATAATTAGCCTTAAGTTTCTTTTTCCTTCTTCAATTCTTTGGGACTTCCTGCCACATGTATGTTTTCTTTTTAAGCGGTGCTAGGGGAATCTACAAAATATATCACAATTAACCAGTATGATACTGGTAAATAACCTCTACGTCTGTGACGTTTACGTCAAAGGATCAGTTAGAGGCTGGTTTTTTTAAATAAACAACACAAATAAGTATAAAAACTTGAAATTAAATATTTCGCCGACGTTTCGGAAATCTAATCTGTTTCCTTTTTCAAGGCTTTTTTGAAAAATCTTTTTTGCTGTGTATGACAAATACACAGCTCTAAGAATATTTGTTATATTCAATATCCATAGATACTTACTATTTACATAGAACTGTTGATATGGTTAACAGTTTTTTAGTTTTTGTACAATGTTAAGTTTGTGAAGTTCTTCTTTTAACATTGGCAGCCAAGTTGTACAGACATCTACGGAACAATTCGACACGCAACTATCCTCATTCAATAATATTATCGCGGATTCTTTAATTTTTCTTTTTTTGCTATCTGCCTCTTTTGTTAACATTTTTGCCGAGTCCCAGTTTATTCTATGTCCGTTCTCCCACGCGTGTTCGCAGATCTTGGACCTCTGAATTTCATTTTTTCT
The DNA here is from genome assembly GCA_963583905.1 of Stenurella melanura. Lineage (NCBI taxonomy): Eukaryota > Metazoa > Arthropoda > Insecta > Coleoptera > Cerambycidae > Stenurella > Stenurella melanura. The sequence continues at coordinate 99,792,892 of OY757317.1, forward strand.
GATATAATTTTGATGTTCGCCCAATCTTACACTAAAAGGTCTGGATGACTCACCCACGTATTGTTTGTCGCACTCAAACGGAATACTATAAATGCAATTTTTTGAATTTTGCTCGTGGTTCTTCGGTTTCGTCTTTGTCATACACAGCAAAAAAGATTTTTCAAAAAAGCCTTGAAAAAGGAAACAGATTAGATTTTCGAAACGTCGGCGAAATATTTAATTTCAAGTTTTTATACTTATTTGTGTTGTTTATTTAAAAGAACCAGCCTCTAACTGATCTTTTGACGTAAACGTCACAGGCGTAGAGGTTATTTACCAGTATCATACTGGTTAATTGTGATGTATTTTGTAGATTCCCCTAGCACCGCTTAAAAAGAAAACATACATGTGGCAGGAAGTTCCAAAGAATTGAAGCAGGAAAAAGAAAATTAAGATAATGCCACAAATAACATTTAGACAATAATTATCCTGAACGGTGGATCGGTCGATTAGGTGCAAGAGCCTGGCCACCCCGTTTATCGGATTTAACTCCACTTGATTTTATTGTCTGAGGCTATTTAAAGGACAAAGTCTACGCAATCCCTCTAAACACGAGAGAAGAGTTAATAGAAAGAATTCTCGAACAATGTGAAGATTTGCAGGCTAATACTGATCTCATTCGTAAAGCTACACACTCTGCATGGCGCAGATGTCAGAAATGTGTTGAAGCTGGCGAAATGCACTTTGAACAACTCTTGTAATTTGTAATGACAGACAACAAAGTAAGGTAACTTTGTTGTCTAATAAAAAATAATGAAATCAAATTTTGTTTTACTGTCATTGTTTTTTTTGTTCTGCTAAAATTGTTCATAAAAAACTATTCCCGAATAAAGTTCAGATAACATTTACTCAAAAATTGATAATTTAAGAGAAAAAACACAACATACTTTTTTGTGTAGAAAACTTCAAATTTTTAAGTTTTGCTCATAAATTAATTTGAAAGTGTCACACAATAATGTTGGGGCTTAATTAAACCTAGGCCCCCCAGTTTCACCCGCTCCTAAATGATTTTCATTCATTTTTTCTTACAAAGCGCAAGAAGTTAAATTACTGTGTAAATTATAATTTATTTATCTTTAGACGTTTCGAAAGTATTCATAAAAAAAAACATTTTCAGGAGAATTACTTGAACATCCTGTATCTCGGAAACTAATCACTTCCCGACCCATGTTTATAGGAACTATTTTTCCTATTTTGGAAAGTTGTATTACTTAGTGTAGTTTATCCTATGCAATTCGGGACACCCTGTTGTAAAATAAAATCTGATAAAATTTCAGCGTAAAACTAAGATATGTGTTGTACCCTATTATATTTTCCTTCTCTCTAATAATACTACCAAGACTATCTAATATTCCAGCTTAAGTTTAATACAGTTTGATATATTTACAGTAGTGTAACTGAATTAGAATAGCGCACATACACCCGATATTAAGTTATATCTGGGTGATAGTACCCATCGAGATCTCTTAATGCACATAGTTTAATTATCGAGCAACACTTGCAAATCAAGTTTGCGCCTTCGGCTGTAAATCACAATCCCAAATGTATTTATTGTATGTCACATATCGGACGGGACTCTATTACTCCATCATGTACTCCCAAGCTGCTGTCCGTCACCGTCCAGTGTTTCAAACGATTCCCGCCTATTTCATGTACGTATGCCATTTACTTATTGGGCTTTGTTTGTGAAAACTACACAGGAAGCTTAATTAGTGCCATCACCCGATGGCATCCATTCGTAATTCCCTACGGTCATGCCGTCTTCAACGAGATTGTCGGCGAATCAATCAAAGCTGGATAAGAGAGCTGTGCAACTGCTGGCTCTAGTGGGAACGCATGCCTGGGCCTCATTAACTTTTTCTAGCAACAGGTAAGGGGAGACGTGATCACGCTGCTCTTTTGTGTTTGATAGCGTGAGCCATTTTCAAATACGGCGATAGAAAACTAGTAATATACTGCGAATGCTTGCTTGGCTAACATTTTACTCGGATATACAGGGTGTTGGAAGTATGATGGTCACTGTTTTAACAGATGGTACGCGGAACTAAATGAAATAAACATCTTAACGTCATTGTTGCTATCTTACGAAAGTGTACGAAGACCATGATATTGTTTTTTCCGAAATCAACAACTGTATCTCGAAAGCCACAATTGTAAAGCGGAATTTACAGTTCCATCTCAGAATTTAATGCTATAAATTGAAATACACAACTGTATCTTGTAATTGATAATTGTAAATCGAAATTCATAATTTTGTCTTGGAATTTACAATCGTTAAATCGGAATTTACAATTTACAAATGCGCCTCGGAATTTACAATTGTACCTTAGAATTTAGGACTATTAGTCTAAATTTGCAATTATAGCCCGCAGTTCAATGAATTGAATATTCCGTAAACGTACGTAAACTCGATACTTGAATTTGGCTTTTAAAATAGTTTTAAAATACTCCTAACGCTGTACGTTTATGTTTGCATTCCTGTTTCATTTGATTAATTAGGTGTTTGCAACTGTACAAAAGCTTTTAGCTATTACACAGGGACACAAAAACAAAAACACGTTCTGTTACAGGAAACCCACCTATGTACCCTCTGTATTTTTTGCCATTGAAGCTGAACCCCTGGTCATCTTTCATGAGAGCAAAAAAACCACATGAAAACTGACCAAAATAGGGTTTACACGAGAAGAGAGAATTTAGGAGCACGTAGGAAGGCGAGACAAATCAAATGGCGCAAACGCAAACCGCGGCTCCGCATCTCGTTTCTTTTTAGAGTTATAGTCTCGGGAAGTCGTGACCAACATCGATCTTTAACATCCGGTGACTTAGAGCGGTCGTATCTCTGAAATGAAGGACCTCATCTATCAATAAGCTTTAAAATGACTTACGTTCTAAGTGCTTTCTTGCTCTTGTGGATCACTTCAGTTGGGTTGTCCTACATCTGTAATTGTTGGTCGTTTTGGAGCAGCACGACTGGAAAGTCTTAATAAACGTTCTTCAATACTTGTTATATAGTTTCCTCCACAGAAATCTAGCGCTAGAAACGTGTCGAAATTCACAATTATTATATCGGAATTCACAACTGTATCTCGAAATTCAAAGTTGTATCTCGAAATATTTCATGGTAAGTGTGACACTCGAACACTGTACTCGACAAGCTTTTCGCGAGCAAACGTTGATATCATCTGAAGATTATTTAAGAGTATATCCCGTATTGATACCAAGCTAATGTATTGTCAACGATTTCAATCAATTCTGTACTTAAATCTATCTCGACTCTACAACTTTGACCTACTAACCAATAAAGCAGCTTATTTGGGACAAGGCCTTTGTCTCTATTGATATTATTTTTATATTTTGCAGTTTCTAAGTTTGCAGAAGCTTCATGCTGTTTATTATTTGTTACATTCCTATTAACGTTATGTTATTTATCATAAAAACCCAGAATAAAATTAAATCAAACGAAATGTCCAGGATTTACGAAATCAGTTGCAACGATTTTGGTTTGAAGCATGTTGAGCAAACGAAGATTCTATTTGTAACTAGATTCAAGGAGCATACCACCCATCTTAAATGGAGGAGAACCGAAAAATACTGTATTGACCAACATGAGTTTAGTAAGAATCGTAAAATTAATTTAGTATAAATAGAGCAAATATTGGTTAATTTATTTTAGTTGTTAGATAATGTGAACATGGTTAGAGAACCGAGCACCGAGTATAAAATTTGAATATTTTGATGTTTGGTATACTTCATCGTCTGTGAATTTTGACCCAACAATTGAGAATTCCAAAATACAATTGCAAATTGCGAGATAAAGTTGTAAATTTCAAGATGCAATGAATTAATTATTTGGAAATTCTAACTTAACAGTTGTAATGTTTAGGATACAATTATGAATTCAGTGTTAAGAGAAATAACATGAACAGCATGGTCTTTCTACGTTTTCGAACTATCTCTTACCATTTCCCAGTAAATAAATAAAAATACCTTGATTTGATAATACCACGGTATACGAAGGATAACATAACCTATGTTAACGAAACACTTAGATATGTTAATTCAGCAAATTCGCTCAGTAAGTAATTTGACAAGACTTCGTAACCGTGCTATGCCAAATCGACAAACAATTGCCAATGTAAAGCAACTTTTAATAAATTTTGAAGAGAAATGTTAATTACCAAAGACTTCCCAATTTGAGTACTCTGCTACAGCATCCAAACATCTTGGACCGAAGGCATTTTAAGGCTTCCTTTCTTTATGATAATAAGTAAAAACTGTTGTGTTATTATAAATACCTATTTTATTAAATAAAATAGGTATAACAGCACAGATTTAGAAATTCAGGTATCCTCACCTGACCTCTGTGATGATTCACCGCCATGTAAAATTAAGAATTGCTTACATTCCATTTGGAGTTCCTAAATGGAATATAAGCAATTTTAAAGGCCAAATTTAAGTGTCAACAAACTAAGAACCAGCCTAGCCTGACCGATGTATGCTTAATTTGAATAAACCAATTTCCTAAACATGTCTATTAATTAAAATTTACGTTTATGATGACTCCAAGTCGCTAAAATGAAAATAACATTTATACTTAATTTATGTAACACGATTTTTTTAACTACATTTCAATTAGTCCCATGTATGGGCTGTGCAAATTATTGTGCTATTGCAGAAAATGTAAAATTTGTGTCACCCAGGCAATGTGCGTGTTAAGTTACATTATGTTATTTGTTCTAAAGATTTAATGGAGTTAATCCTTTTTTCGTTTACTTTTGTTCTTAAAATTATACAGGTATGGTGCAAATATATCGTAAATAGTAATATCTACCTCCACCAATACTGTGGATTGTAAACAATATGAATTTATTTGGTACTGTGTACAACTTCGCATATTATAAACCTCGAATCTGAACTGGTTCAAGCAATTTACAGTTAAACTTTGGCAAATGTTGATTTGGACAAAGTAGAACACTGAGTATACCATTTGACAGAAAAACACATATACCAGCTTCACATTAACGCAGCTAGCAATGTCTAACCAATTTCTTGTAAATATTGTTATGGATATTTAGAGATAATAAATATAAGTGTTAATAAGCTTTGATATACAAGAGTTAGGTAATTATATTAAGTAATAATAGTTAGCGTGGGAGAATAAAACATACTAAATGAGGAATTAACTATAAGTTAAAGATTATTTACTTTGATAAAGAACATTATTTGGATATCTTGCGTACAACTTGCAAATACCTAATCTAATACTTAATATGAGAAACAATAGTGGATCGACGACATCATTCTGAAATTACAATAATGTCTTATTCAGTAAAATACTCCTTATTAGTACGTGCTACGGACTATTCAAAAATAACATCGCTATTGTAAGAAATCTGGAAAATATCCAAATAATGTCCTTTGTCGATGAAGTGAAGAAATAAAAGATTTACTGCTAATGATGATTTATGTCCACAAGCCCTCAATTCCAACAAACTCTTCATAGCCGCGTGACGTTCGGAATCCAGTTTTAAACTGCCCATATCTTCGTTACTGCCTCATGATCATTAAGTCACCATAAGAATTGCTACGAGCGTTAATGCTGTTCATTACATACCTCATTCTTGTAATGGTCTATCTAGGTTATCCCTTCGCTATCTCTATCTTTTCCTTTCTTTCTTCCCATATCTAAGGTATAATCGTGAATCATTATTACTTATTACTGCTAGATTGTAAATTCATCATCCACCAATTTACAACCTCTCTTTGTACTCAAACTGATATCACTTCCACTAAGTAATAAAAACAATAGTTGCGAAATTTTTGAAATTTGTTGTTGACGATGTAAATGAAAAAAAAATATTTTAAATCGTAATCAAATGAATATAATGCGGACACAAACAAATTGGGGAGCACTGCACAGAGTAAAAGTCACCAATAATTAATTTACTTAACTATTAATATAATCATTTTGTAATCCCCACCCCCTGAAATTGATAGAGCTATCTTGAATATATTTCAGTTCAGTATTAAATTGTTTCAGAACGACAAAGATAAACAGAAACCCACCAGTACGCCATCAGAAAGTACTTCGAGAAAAATGTTACACTTAAGCTTCCCGTCTATTTCTATGCCACTCATACATATAATAAATTTTTAACTTAAGAAGTATCGCCTCCTGGTGGAAAACATATGTAGTAAAACCAATGCCAATAAATAAAAACGTACCAATAAAGATTGTAGAAGCTGCACAGCATGAACAATTAGCGACTAATATAAACAAAATAACATTTTGCCGCATAATAAACCGAACTTTACAGATAAACACAGTATCACTACCACATTAACTATAGTCGTAATGATATTCGCGGCGCTACAAATCAATTAAAAAATATGCCCCTGTAGTACAGGCAAATTAGCCATTTAGAGTAACAAAAATTAAGAAAAGGATTATCTCCGGGATTTAAGTAGGTAATAACCTGGAGAATGAGATGATGCATTCTTTGCAGTTCCAAGTTCCGAGAAAATTCAAAAAAATTTGGAAAAACTTTTTTATTTTCTGTTTTTTTGGTCTAGCGGTCAAAATAATAACAATAGAGAAAAACGTTTTCAACAAAAGTGGTAGCTTGTCTCTTTTTCTACAAGAAATACGATTACAAATTTTTGTCTTATTCAAGCCGTTTAGAAGATAAATCGAGTTTTCTACTTATAGTTTTGAGCCGCTTCGAAATGCGCGAAAAATGAGAATTCTCTGGGAGTTTTGTACGACCGGGCTCATCGATAGATAATTCTTACTATTCAGAGCCCCTAAAAAATGAAAATAACATAAAATGTAGAGAGAAGTCTCAGCGTTAATGTGGAACAAGTTACAAAATGCATACAGAATTTTATCATAGAGAAGAAGTGTTAGAAGATGGCTTAGTAAACTTTGTACAGTTGATCCACAGATTTATTTATATTTTTACCGGGAGTCTTTAGAATGATGATTCATTTTACTAATATAATCTTATGTAATGATATATTAATCCAATTAACATTTTATTGCAATTGCTTTTGTTGGAGAAATATGCCTTGCGAGTTCAATTCGCTATATCTTAATAATAATAGCACAGCCTTAATTTTTGGATTATAAGCACAATCAAACATATTCTTTGGAATGACTTTAGAGTTTTTTAAATGCGTGCAGTACATTTTGAATTTGTCTACATTATTCACACGCGTGCAGAAAATGCAGAATTATGCGGTTAAACATATACAACTTATTTGTTTCTTAACATTCTTCAATGAGATTTTCACGGAATATAGATTAAGGTGCGTTGAATTGAATCCATGCAATGAAAAAGCACCCATTGTTACGGGTAAAATAGGGAGGATGCATAAAACTCAAAGATATGAATAAATCAACTGTACAAAGTTTACTAAGCCATCTTCTAACACTTTTGTCTCTATGATAAATTTTTTTATTAATTTTGTGATTAGTTCCACATTAAAGCTGGGGCTCTTCTCTACATTTTATGTTATTTTCATTTTTTAGCGGCTCTGAATAGTAAGAATTAACGATCGTTGTGTCGGGTCTTACGAAAATCCCTTAGAATTCTCATTTTCCGCGCATTTCCGAGCGGCTCAAAACTGTAGGTGGAAAACTAGATTTATCTAATAAACGGCTTATGTAAGACAAAACATTTGAAAAGAGAGAGACGTGCTACAACTTTTGTTGGACACATTTTTCTCTATTTTCATTATTTTAGCCGCTAGAACAAAGAAACCGAAAATCAAAATGTTTTCCGAATTTTTTTTTTAATTTTCCCAGAACTTGGAAGTGCAAAGAATGCATCATTCCACTCTACAGCTTATTATCTACTTAAATCCCAGAGATCATCCTTTTATTAATTTCTGCGAGGTTTTTACAAAATTTTGCCTTCAATGCCTGTACTACTAATACTACTAAACATGTCCAGAATTTTCGACTTCATCATCATGAATCAGATCATACCAGAAAGAAAATTGGCTAATTGTCTGGTTAAGCAGTGCAATTGATCAGGTATATTCACAGCTAAAATACCTAATATCCGTGATACCACAAGATTCGGTTCTAGAACCCCTCCTGTTCAGAGTATTTAAATCTGATCTGCAAAAAGTATCCAATTATCGTAATATGCAACTTTATGTAGAAGGTATTCATATGTATGTTGATTTATACTCCATGATACCATAGACGCGTAAAGCAAAATAAATTTTAACCCATCGAGAATTGGTAACTGGTGTAAGCAAAATTGATCATTATTAAATTCAAACTAGAGTAATCATTATACTCTTCTCTGATTTATTAGACACAAGCACTGAATTAACATGAATATATTAGAGAAGAGCATGGAGCCACTCACCTTTTTATATTATACATATATGGACACAAGGAAATTGTAAATAAAACTAGAGGTCTGAACTATCTATATTTTTGTCGCATATGCGATATTACTGTTCTTCTTTGCAGTTCCAAGTTGCGAGAAAATTCAAAAAAATTTGGAAAAACTTTTTTATTTTCTGTTTTTTTGCTCTAGCGGCCAAAATAATAACAATAGAGAAAAAAGTTTTCAACAAAAGTGGTAGCTTGTCTCTTTTTCTACAAGAAATATGATTACCAATTTTTGTCTTATTTAAGCGGTTTAGAAGATAAATCGAGTTTTCCACTTATAGTTTTGAGACGCTTCGAAATGCGCGAAAAATGAGAATTCTCCGGTAGTTTTGTACGACTGGGCTCATCGATAGATAATTCTTACTATTCAGAGCCCCTAAAAAATGAAAATAACATAAAATGTAGAGAGAAGAAGAACTGGTGTAAGCAGAATTGATCATTATTAAATTCAAACTAGAGTAATCATTATACTCTCCGCTGATTTATTAGACACAAGCACTGAATTAACATGAATATATTAGAGAAGAGCATGGAGCCACTCACCTTTTTATGTTATACATATATGGACACAAAGAAATTGTAAATAAAACTAGAGGTCTGAACTATCTATATTTTTGTCGCATATGCGATATTACTGTTGAAAACAGTCATTATCTAAAATGTTTATAACACTAAACTAGTAGTGTGTATACAGCTACATGTTTCCGGCAGAAGCTGTCACTGATTATAGTTTATAATGTATGTTAAACGTACCATGTATCTTTTTCTATCTTATGGCACATCATTAACGTGTAAATCAGTATTAAAACTTTTAAAATATCCGCTAAATCCGAACGAAAATATCGAATTCCTGGTAGTTTAGTCAAGACTGGAATACTTCTTGTTTTGTGACGCCCGCTGTGTGGCCTCGTTTCCATAATTCAAATTCCACTTCCTCAGCTGTGCTATTCATTAAAGGTTGAGCGTAATAATTATTTTATTACATGCCGGTTACTAGTTCTGAATGTGCAGTATGTTTCGTCTGAGAGTGTTTTAGTTTATAAAGCTAAAAATAAAACAGACGAAATGTTGGGAATGTAAACATAAGCTGACTTGTGGGACTTACCCTAAGATATATGTTGGACAAATGTGCAAAAATTTATAAAGGTGTATAGAGGAAAATAGATACAGTTTTTTGAATTTTGCTCTTGCAAACCATCTATTAGAAGAAAAACACTCATTCAAAGACAATTTTGATATCCAAAGACAAAGTTTATCAACTATTTTGGTTTAAATACGTGAAATAAGGTATTGATATTCGAAGGAGAGTTACAGAGTTTATATGCGGCTGGCACTGGGATACAATGGCATACTGGATTTCAGGGCATGTTATCAGTACTGAAGTGTTGATTCTCCTGATGCAGACAGTAAACCCTGAGGGCGGCGCTTGAAATAAGCTTGTGTGTTGTTGCACATATAACAAATATGTAGAATTTCACCATGTGTCTTTGTCTGTCGGAGCTTGGCAAACTTGATAATAATTGATTTAGAAGCAACTAAAGGGTTAGGAAATTACTTCTGTGTCAAAATAAGGGTTGCTTGCTTGAGGCTTCATATAAATTTTAAAATCTGTAAGGTGTTTAAGCAAAACTTCCCTCCTTTATCTTTTAATTATTTCTGTAAATATGGTGTTTCATTGTAGGTTATACTTAATATCTTACGCAAACTGGAGAGCTATTTAACAATGTTGGCGGTTAGTCCAGTCCACAGGGGGTTTTAAGGTAGGATTAAATAATCCTTAGATGAAATTTGCACAGAAGTAGGTTTTTGCAAGTAGAAAAGTATTAAGAAAGTTGTCAAGGCCACATCGTGAACTTAATGAGTTGTCATTTTCAAAAATTTAGCCTACGCTCAATTTTGATCAAATTGGATGAAATTAGGTGCAAGATGTTCGAGAAAGCTGGTACTTTATGAAGTAACTGCTGGTTTACTATTAAGGCATTATGTGCCAATTGACAGCAGCTGCCAAAACTCCGAGATTTTATACATTTTAAAATTTTTAAAATGGCCAATATCTTGAACTTGGACCACTATAGACCAAAATGACCAATATATTAGTAGGCTGTGACCAAACAACCATAAAATCCTGTAGGATTCATTGATATAAATATTTTTTGTTAAAAATAAATCCATTATCCAATATCTTTAACTTAGACCACTTTAGACCAAAACACTTGGACCACTTTTCTCTAAAATAAATATTTAATTCGTAATCAGCGAGCAAAGAAATATTCATTTGTCATAAAAATCCGTTACAATAATAATGATAGTATTTATTGACCATTTCAGGTACAAAATGTATATATGGCAAGTCATTTGTAAAAGTAAAAGTAAAAAACATACAAACATAAAATATGTTACAATATACAGATTTAAGCAAATATTTTATATGTATGTGTTACAACCATGTTATTAAAATATATAAGTATACACAATAGACATTTTATTGACATACACATAAGATATGAAAAATATTAACACAGGAAGAATAAATAAAATTATTGCTTGGTTTAACTGTACAGATTAAGAAATTAGAATAACTACTTAAGGTACAACTCCATTGCTGCCGACTCCGGGCATCCATGGAGGTTCGCTCCAACACGCAGCTTGGTCGTCCATCGAACACGCCCAATGGATGGCCAAACCGCGTGCCGGAACCAAATATCGGATGCTTTATATCCCACCGGCTGCATACCCCGAGTTGGACATTGGACATGCTTGTTGTCAGCAGTATTGGGTGGAAATATAGGATGGGAAGTGTAGGTGTTTGTAAGATGCTTTTTTTAAGTTTCCATGCTTCTATTAAGTTTCCATTTATCATCATCGGCTGGGATGTGGTGTAGTTGTTTGCGAGATGCTTCTTTTCAGTTTCCGTGCTTCTTTTAAGTTTCCATCTCTCTCCTTATTTTTATTCGTCTAGTTTTCTGCTTCTTCTGTCTCTGAATCTGGCAGCTTTTATTTTTTATTTTACGTTTTGTGTATTTCGCTTTTTTTGTTTTTATTTATTAACCGCTCCACAAGTAAATATCCATCTACGGTGGAGTTGCTGGGAAGAGCCCTATCTCGCCGTAACAATATGTTTTTTATGCGTTATGAGAAGAAAGGTCCGAAGGGATAATTTGCTCACCCTGTATGTTTTCCTTGAAACAATCGGTTTCAATCTCGGGCAGTTTTTCCATTTCATCACCTACATATTATGTTTATTACCTATATATTATGTTTAATATCTTTTCAATTTTGATCTCCAATTCTTGTTTCAAATTTAGTAAAGACAAATAAACCAATGCTAATGCTACATAAACAAAAACTTATCTGTTTCATTCACAGATCTGGCTGGCTGTTGCTTATTTTATATCACCCACTTCAAGAAGGGTCGAATCCAGGTATAGATTTTACGGTCAAGCACTCAAGCAGGACACTTTTCTCGTATTGTTTATATACACTATTTCGTGTTGCTTTATTCAACTAATATAATTTAATCAAATATCAACCATATGAAATAACCACACTCGCGCCAATTTATATCAATCAATGCAGAATTGTTCACGCATCAATTCAGTACAATTTCGGCGTTTTGTTGCCGCTTTATCCGGATTTATCTCGATATTACGTAGGAGCCACGAAGCATGCGTCTTTCACCGAACACGACGATTTAAAAAGTCACGAATACTATAAAGACTTCCTTCAAGTGGTGAATTTATAACTGCGGTCTTATAGAGCTTACAGTTCTGCGTATTTCGAGTATCAGTAGAAAGACTATTAAAAAGTGTAACATAGTTATAGTATGGCGAATGTTTATAATTTAATGTGTGATATGAGGGTATACTAAGTAGTTCACCATATCTTGTACTATACATGTGACAATCTTTTCTTTACTTAAATACACTTATGTTTTTCGTGGTATACATCAGACATTTTAATATAAATATACAAGGCATAGTTAATACTTTTGTTAGTTTTGAATATATTTCTACAGCTCTCATTATAATTAAAGTGAAATGTAAGCCTTTTCCGGCTTATAAACATACACAAAAACTTAAACTAAACAAATTTTAAAAACACAATTTTTTTAAAACTCTTCGCGGGGTTTTGGCAGCTGTCAATAGGCATATAATACCTTAATTGTAAAACCAGCAGTTACCTCATAAAGTACCAGCTTTTTCAAACATTTTGTACCTAATTTGATCCAATTTAATCAAAAAAAAATTCAGAACAACACGCACAATAGTCGTTTACAGCGCCTACCTACTAACTTAATAATTAACCTCACACAGGGGAATTCTCTTTGTAATACTTTAGTAGAGTTCGCTCGAAGACAATTAAAGCCTTCACTTCCTTGTATTAACATTTTTGGCTCAGAATGATGTCTTTACAGCTCCTCCTATGATTTTAGGTTATCCTGTATATATTTTAATCTTCGTGCTTCAAATAGAATAAGTAAATATAATAATAAGTGCATAGTCATAAACACCGAGAACTGCATTGATATCTTGGGGCAGCTAAGAGTAATATCTATAATAGAGTCGTGTAAGCTCATTTCCAATTCAGGACTCTGTATAAGCATTGCATCAAATAGGTATTCACAGGAGGACACCCGTGTACAATTATTATTACATCTAGATGAGATTATTACTGCGATACATTATATTCTCACATTGTTGAAACGATATCACTCAAAGGCCCTATAGAAATATTCCGTTTAATTGATTGTCATTGTACTCAACCGAGGCCGAACAATTAAGTCGTGCCTTACCGGAAAATATCATAATTCATTGTATTAATTTTAACTTTAACAAAAAAAGGGAAACTGAAAAAGGCTAATTAACAATCTCATAAGTTGATAATGCCACAATAAAGAAGAAACTCATTTAAAGACGACTATCTTAATTGAATTTTCATTAAAAGTGCTCTGTACACTTTTTGTGGAGTTAATTTAATTTAAATTCTCATTTTGTAAGTTCTAACAATGTTGGAACGTTAAGCTGAGATTTATAATTGCTTTATGACTATACTGGTTATGATTTCTTAAACAGCTGCGTTGACCCCGCTATTTTAATAATTACAATAAATACAGGAAGCGTAATACACCAAGAGGTTAGTACGACTTTTCTATATCTGATCATTTTTTTGCAATATGATGTAACGTCTGTCTAACTTCAATTGGAAAATCATAAAAAAGACATCCTCTAAATATTGTGCAAAATTCTAACAAATGTATTTATAGTGTTCCATGTGAGTGTGGAAAACATTACGTAGGAGAATCATCTAGACCTTTCAACGTAAGACTTGGTGAACATAGAAATTATGCTAGAAGGGGAGAATTTGAAAAATCCAAAATTTGTGAACACTCGTGGGAAAATAATCACAGGATTTATTGGGACGCTGCGAAGATTTTGGTAAAAGAGAGCAGCGGAACTAAAGGAAAACTTGAAGAGTCCGCGATTATTTTATTAAACGAGGATAGATGCGTTTCAAATTATTCAATAGATTTTTGTACTAAATGGTTGGCCATCCTTAGAGATGAAGTAAAAATAAGATACATATAATTTAATGTCTCACGTTACTATGGAAATACATAAACAACAAACTTTTGGCCGTCATGGTTGATGGCCAAAAAGTTTTCAGAACGGAAGTAGATATTCCGAAACGTTAACTCTCTTTAGCTTTTATTTTAAAATTTTTAGTTTATAACATTGTTCCAGTTTATATATTTTTAGGTGTGAGATATTCTGTAATAATCAATAATTCAAGAACCAACCTCTGTCTGATCCGTTTGGCGTAGAGGCTTTTTCATTAAAATTTTTAAATTCCGTGGAAAATACCCAACAAAAAGTAAAAACATCTGAATATGCCACAAATAAACAATTACAGACAATAACAATAAATACGTTATTCTTGTAGATTTTTTTACAGCGAATTGAATCCAGCATCATTTTCAAATATTGACATTCAGTTTATCAAAATTTTCTACCACCTTTGACGTAACATAATTTTAGAACAGATTGTTTTACAGAGCTGTTACCTCACGTCCTATGATACCTAACTCGTCGTTGCAGAAAATGAAGGTATTAACTTATTAGAGGGACATTACTTACGGTATGTAAATCGTAATGAAATCTTATAGTATATTGAGTATATTCACAAAATCCCAACTCTGTCATTCATTGAACTAGTGGTTATTTAATACAATATACTTGTTTATGACAGGTGTGAAAAACATTTGTATTTTCAATGGAACCCATATACTCTATGCATGTTTAATAATGAATTATTATTTGTTTGCTTATATTTGTATTGAAACATATTCTTTATAGGATTTTGCAAAACAGCAGAAAAAATAACTATCTATAACTAAAAGAAAAACTTTGTGTAAAAATATTAATGAAATCTTTGCATTCTTTCGATAACCTGAATTCTGGTTATGCAAATTAAAATTCTAAAATGAATTTGTCTGATTCCTTATTTGACAATTCTCATTCTAACACTAGCATCCACACAGTCCCCTACGGCCTTGCAGATTAAACTAGTATCTACATAACTCCATACGATCATGAAGATCCAGTTAAAAGTGAGAACAAATATTAAATATAATTATTTCACACTAATTCATAGAAATTGTCTTGGTTTTGCATGAAACATCTTTATAAGTGGCTTTATGTCTTTCTGATGTGCTCCAGAATAAGGACGAAAAACGTTTCAAAGGCTAAGCATTTCCAAGAAAGAGAATGATAGATTTCATGAAAATGTAATTCATTAGAATGAAAACTTTTTAAGACAAGGTTAATAAATACATCCATTTTAGGCCTTTGTTCTCATTTTTAACTGAATCTTCATGATCGTAGGGGGTTATGTAGATACTAGTTTAATCTGCGTGGCCGTAGGGGACTGTGTGGATGCTAGTGTTAGAATGAGAATTGTCAAATAAGAAATTAGACAAATTCATTTTAGGACTCTAATTTACTAGCATAACCAGAATTCACGTTATCGAAAGAATGCAAAGATTACATTCATATTATTGCACAAAGTTTTTCTTTTAGTTATAGATAATTATTTTTTCTGCTGTTTGCAAAATGCAATAAAGAATATGTTTCAATATATTATTGTTTGTTGGAGGTTCCATTTCCCTTAATTTCGCCCCCTCTGGAATGGCTAATAAACAGAATTTATCTACCCCGAGGCGGCATACTCACTATAGATCGTCTGGGATGCGATGGTGTCGTCCTGAGGGATGTGAAACCCCTCCAGTGGTGAATTTTAGCAATTTTAGAAAATTCACTTCTGTGCTCCTGATACTTATTCTATCAAAAAGCACCTATGTAACTTGATACTTTTGCTCCTATGGTGTTGAAATTTTAGGGAGATGTGGTCGACCTGAGGGATGATTTGAGCAAGGGAGACCCGCCCTAAGTTGAAATGGATGTCTGCCTGTTGACCCCAAGTCGACTTAGCTAGCGTCGAGCCGGCTTTCAATTTCGTGATAAAGCAGATATAGTTATTTTGAGGAGATTTCGGCAATAAAGTACACACAGTTAGAGTAACGACAAGAAATTTTATTTGAACACTTTTACTTTTTAAGTAAGTTTAAGTTTTCACAGGTATATTTACTGTTAAACACACAACACAAGAAAGCCCAGTGTGACATTCCTTATTAATATTTTTTTGTCGTTTAACGCGGTTTTGTAAAATTTTTACTAGTTATGCTCCCCGGCGGATGGTCCTTTGAAAATCATATAGCTATTATAATACTATAAAACAGAAGTTTACTTCGGTATTTGCACTATTCATGATACAAACAGTAACTTTGTACTACTGCATATATACAGACTATTAGGCATTTAGCGTAAGCGGCCTCATCCCTTGACGCGATAGGGAGCCTTTGACGCAGTTATAACAGGCAAGCGCCTCGTGTTAATGTTCTTGATTGATTTTAAGGCCTATAGAGAAAATTGTTTTCTTTTGCATTTCGCCCTAGAATTAAAAGCTCTTTCAGAAAATGTAATGTAAAAATGCTAAATGAGCCCATTGTCCATACATCGACATTACTTCTTTTTATAACTACATATAATTTTCTCCTTTGCCTCCTGGCCAGTGGTTTCAGTATCCAGATATTCTTCTATGGTTCTTTATGGTATTTAAAAAGATTATTATTATTATCACTAGTATTATTACTTCTACCTAAATTAGTACCTGAGTAGACAATTGCATTCGGCATCGTCACAATCCTTCCTGATTTATTTATATTGCCGTGACTTCACTCTGTCGATAAGTGATGGCAAAAAAATTGCTTGGTTTCAGGACTCCCATGTTCCGCTGCTGCGGTATAAATAATTGCACGATGCAAATAAGTCCCATAATGTGTCAATGGAATGCTATTAAATGGCCACAAAGCATGTAACTGTAAGTTGCATTTGCAAGAGGGTCAAACCGCACTCGTAAGCGGCAGAGCCGGTGTCATACCGTTTGGTCGACATTACGGCTGTCGTGTTACAGAAAAGGGGCTTTACAGGTCACTTGGGCGATCGACTATTGGGTACGGAGGATCTGTCGAATTATTTATGTGTGATTGGTATTACAGTTACCTACATAAGAAATAATTGATATGCTGTTTATGTTGTTCGTTTGAATTTCTCACGGGCGATTTGAATAGTTACGACTATGTTAGATCTTTTAAATATATACAATATACATAATGTGGGTACGATATGTGCATAATACGACGATTTGTGATCGCTAATAGGTGATTGTTCTTCGGATTATTGGTCGATTCGCGTTGGAATGGTAATTTTCTTTTCATTTAAAGGACATTAACATTATTCTATTGCTTTGTAAAAGGGGTCAAGTTGTGGTGGGTAATTTTAAGATGAATTGAAACTACGCACTAGTATGAATGAGTATGAGTAAAATTCTAAAATAACAATTTTTGGGTATAATTTTATACCTCCCCCTTCAACCCCTTTGGAATGCCAGCTAATTTTAAAGGAACGAGGGTACGTGTGATAGCTTATTTGAAAGGGTTTTTAATTGCCTATCACGCGATTCATCCAGTGAAGCAAGTAATTTTTATAATAACAACCAAGTTGTCCAGCATTTCGCAGCTGCTAAAAGAAATTTTATTTGATCTCGTAGTGTACTCCCGCCTAATCACCAGACTCCTAGAAGAGCCGTTGTGGTTTGAGCGATGTTTGATCATAGTCGCAACTATGATTTTAAGATTCTTGTTATTTACTATTATTTCTTATTGCTCGAACTAAATCAAATACACTTGTCTTTACAGGAGTAATAAGATGTTCTAGTAATAATTCCAGTATATAATTGCTTCATTATCATTAATATAGAATACTATTTTAATTTATTGAAATTGAAGTGCATTCAGAAGATCCAATTAAAGTATCTCGTGTATAAATTAATGATTAAAAACGTATCTCATGATTTCTCAGGTTTAATACTTAGTACATAAAATGCACGTAAAATTATAAAGCATTATAAAATCTTTGGTTCAAAATTTTATTACAGTAACGAGAGTGGTATACGAAATCAAAATTGCACAATGCCTTGACCCACATATTCCGTTTGTAGTAAAAACATTACACCTAAGTCTATAAAAAGCAGGTAAGGCACATAACAATTCGCCATTTACATAACAATTCGGCTAAAAAACTGTTATATTTCTTAGTCATTCATTCGACCAGTTTCTAAGTTTACCGAGTAACTGCTTGACATATTTTACAAACACAAATTTGGAAGTATTCTAGCTGACATTGTTTATTATTAAATAATATTTCAGTCACGATTCCACATCAGTTTCGTTTGCTGTGCCATAACCCGAAATACGGGCAATGGATCTATGCCAACGAGTTAAGTTACTTATGTTAAACTATATTTAATGTGTGTGATATTTATAAGGCAAAAAGACAAGAATTTACAATTTTTTTGAATAGTGGAAAATTTCTGTTATGGCAATGATATTTTTCGTAATAAATCTCTAAATACCGTTCTTTTAATAATTTCACATATACCTACCTACACAGATAAAGTGATCGTTCCCTTAATATTTAGTCACACTTCAGGAGAAGTCTGTTTTGTTAAGTTTGGAAAAGCGTAAGTGTTCACTACGTCTAATTTTAAAAGTACGACCAGTTTGTCCTATATACAAAGCGTCACAATTCGAACATGTCAACTAATAACATCTGATTTTTCCAAATCATCAGTTTTGTCGTTGGCTTTAAACAAAAGATTTGACGCTGTGACTTAAAACTGAATTATATATTGTGACTTGACAAGATATCAGATATTTTTTCGGATGCTCTCAAATGGCATGCAGTGTTGAAACTGCAGTAATGTGTTACAATAGATTAGTGATAAAAAACAATGTAATTAACAGATCATAATGATTGATTATCACAATGTAATATCCACTATTCGATTATCTCTATAAATTTTAAAAATTATTTTGGTACACTGTTATTTATTACAAATATTCCGTGCCTCAGTTTGTGTAACGTATTACTGTGTTTGTTCTCTTGACTCTGTATTTCAACATCAATAAATTGTATCTATGTAACTATTTATCTACCTAATTGAAGGAAAACCAGATAATCCAATTTACTTACTTATTTACTTATTGTGCCAAGACACAATAACAGATTCTTTCGTTATCTTAAGGATGCATGCGATGTGGGTTAAGCGGACTAAGACAAGACGTTTTAATTTCTGAATTATCTCTTAAATGACAGCTATTCGGTACGACAAGGCTCTGAAAGCCGACCAGAATGCGCCTGTGGGGACTAGAAACTTACAGTAGCTGTATATCTAAGTCAAGTAATAAACTAGATTTCCATCGCGAATATTCATATAAACCAAACGGACGTTTTCCTGATGAATCTAATAGAAATGTCTCTATTAGAGGGTGGTACCGAGGTACGGTTGGGCGAAACACCAGAGGGGATTTATGGGTCAGGTCTTCCCACAATAAATTAGTTCGCTTTGCACAACCTACGCGCATGAATTGTGTATAAATTGTTACTAGTAGTTAGGTGAGTAAAGAGGAATGAGGTCTTCATCAAGTCAACTTTGTTGTTTCCACTCGCAGTGGGATGTTTTTAAAGATACTTTTCTGAAAGTTTTTTTTGAAAGTTAAGAATATGCCCTTCTTATCGCTTAATCATATAATGAGAGCATAAATGCATAGTGCAATATCCCCTCCCCCCCCTCCATTCTCCTAATTTATTTCCTTTAACAGCTGCTGAAGCCTAAAATGACATCTTCACAAGGCACTTTATAGCTCAAGTATCATAAAATTATGTGGTATTCAAGGACTAGTCTATCAAACTATGACAATACGAAAGCACTTTCTATAGTATGTACTGTGTTTTATAATAAATTTGATATTAGTATTACTAATACCTAATTCATATATGATATAACCATCACACTAAGATCTAAATAGTTTGCCACTGTTAGTTAGTATTTAATTAAAATCCTAGATTGTTGCTACTTTATAGTATGGTTGTATTGTATAGCGATAGTAATAAATTGTTTGAAATCATCAGAATTTGCTGCAATTAAAATAGTTATTGTAAAAATGCAATACATATTATCAATATTATTGGTGCCTTTCTTTCACAAAATTGTCTACCATATTGGATTTTAAACAACTGCCTTTTCGGCCATTTGCCACGATGAGTATTGAATTATAGGAAAGCAACTAGATAGGAAAATAGTTCATTTAAAAAAAGTATGTTCCGAACTTACATATGATAAATTTTACTTAACTGTTAAAACCTACTGACTTTAATATAATGTAAGTATACTCAAGATTATTTTTGGCTAAATAAGGATGGAGCCTCGTGTATGGAATAATCCAAATACTTGTGGTTCTATACACCACTTGCGGGTTTAATCTACAAACAACTGCATATTTTTCGATTTTCTTGTAATAATGTATAACAAAATATATAGTCATTTAAAATATAACATACATTTCACATACATTTTGGCCAGTTTTATTTGAAATACACCACAATGCAATGTGCTAAAGTATAATTTTAATTTCAATACTAAGACGGTTTTGTCAATATTAGGAAAAACTAATTTATAAGAAGTCGATGCTTCGTCTTTGCTTTAAGACATCCTCAGGATTATTTAATTTAGTTTTTCTTTGTAAAAGTAAATTTTTAATGCAAATAATAATGAACAAACGTACTAACACCACTATATTAGACGATTAGACTTTAACATAAATTATAGATTGCTTACCTAATATTCTCTATTCTCTTCGCAGATACAAAATGAAAATTATATTACATTTATTCGGCACATTTCTAAAACCGGTAATATGGCTCGTAGATAAAAAAATTCATATCTAAATAAATAAATAAATAAATATCGGTGGTCGAATTCCGAACAACTTTCAAAATGTTCGTTCGTCTATCTATCCGCCTGTCTGTCCATCTGTCTGTCTGTCCGTCCGTCACGTTTCTTGTAAGCACGATAACTTAAGAATGAAAAGTCCGATTGTAATAAAATTTGGACAAAAAGTTAGTATTAGCTAGAGGAAGAACACTATTGTTTTTGAATAAACTTGATTAATGAATAATAAAGTTATTAATTATTTAAATTTTAAAAAAATAATCATTTTTTTATGTTTTGAAAGTAAACAAAAAACGTCTAAAACTAATATTATTTACAAAAAACTGTGAAGAGTATCCAATAGAATATGCAACAATAATGCAGAATGTGCACAAAAGTGCAGTAAATTAGCGAAGAGTGTAATGGTTAGCTAGTTACTGTTTATGTTAAATAATCTAAAATTTAGTTTTAGAAGGAAAATGTTAACCCTGCCTCATAGCGAATTATAAAAGTTTCCTCGAGATTATTTTGGTCCCCACTGTTCCAACACCTCTCTGTTATTAAATAAGAAGAATTTCACACTATACCGGTGGAAGTCTAATATACAGACTGTCTATTTTACGAGGGCCACACCAAATATCTCGCTTAATATCTATTGTAGAAGAATAAAGTTTTAGAAACAGTTATCCCATTTTTTGTGAGCTATATTTCAGTAAAAATAAATTTGAAATCCATAGCCTACTTTATGAGATATATTACAAAAACCTGAAAAATGGGAAAACCACAAACGGTTATAGCTTCCTTATTTGAGGAGATACGAAAAAAGTTAAAGGAATGAAAGTTGACGGCAAAGGCAATAAGAATAATAACGTGTAACAAAAAAATCGAAAAATGCAGTTGGCTTTGACATAGCTATTGTGCAAAAATGAAAAATACATGTCTCAAAGTAGGCCATGACGCCATTAATTCCGTTATTTTTTCTCATTCCAACGATATAAAACATGTCACAGAAATTTTAACCGATAGTGTCAATATTTAATATTTTACGAATACCACAATTCATATAATTGAATCGGAACAATCAGCTGTGCCATAATTAGTGAAAAACAATGTATACAGTTATTAATAAATTTGACAGATTGTCACTGTTGTATGTTGTATGTTGCGTTGTCGAGTTCTAAGACAAATTTTATATCAGTAATTATGGTGTACACCAATAATAACAAATTCGATATGATTAGCATTTATTGTTGACGCTGAGATGGCAGTCACGGTTTACGGAGATAGATTTCCAGATGCTCCGCAGCCAAATCGAACTATGTTTAGGAAGTTAGTTCAAAATCTAAAAACGCACGGTTCATTTTCAAAAAAAGTAGTAAGGCGAGCGCATGTTGCGGATAATGTAAGAAAAGTGAATAGAGTAATGAATTATGTTAACCAAAATGAGGAAACCTCTTTGAGACAAATTCAGAGAAACTGTCGCATAAAAAAAGACAGTGCAAGAAAAATATTGAAAAAAAAACGGATTTCGATGCTACAAAATGAGGAAAGTTCAACATTTAAATGAGGGAGATAAGCCAAGGAGAGTAAGATTTTGTAGATGGTTATTAAATAAGGTCGGACGAATCAAATTTTTCTAATAATGGATTTTTCAATAGAAATATGCATTATAAGTGGACACGAGAAAATACACATTGGTGCAGAGAGACTGCTTTCCAAGAAAGATTTTCTACGAATGTTTGGTTGGGTCTTTTAGGGACTAAAGTAATTGGACCTTATTTTTATGATGGCAAATTAACCGCTCGTAGATACCTTAATTTCCTGCAAAACGAATTTCAAGATTTTCTTTATGAATTAACAGTGGCAGAAAGATTAAATTATTCATATTTTCAACAAGATGGGGCTCCACCTCACACTGCTGTAATATGTACAAATTATTTAAATCAAGTTATGCCAGATAGCTGGATAGGCACCTATGGACCCATTCTATGGCCAGCTCGATCACCAGATATTACTCCCTTGGATTTTTTCGTCTGGGGTTACATTAAAGACAAGGTATTTCAAACTGCCCCTGAAAATATTGAGGACATCAAAACCAGAATTCGAAACGCATGTGAGGCAATTACTCCTGAAATGTTCCAAAATGTAATGCGTGACGTATCTCGTAGAGCACGTTTATGTGTCAGAATGCATGGTGCACAATTTGAGCATTTGTGGTTAGAAAAATAAATACACACAGTTTCTTTTCAATATAGTAGTAGGTAGTACTGTTATACATAGTTTTTCGTTTTTTTCTTTGGATGTTCGTTTTGTACTTGTATTTTTATTTATGAGATATTTATTGGTTTGTATTAAATTGTAATAAATAATTACGGAATTATAATTATTATAAAGTGAATTTTTACTATTATGGCACAGCTGAATGGCGTCATGGCCTACTTTGAGATATGTATTTTTCATTTTTGCACAATAGCGTATGTCAAAGCCAATTGCATTTTTCGATTTTTTTGTTACACGTTATTATTCTTATTGTCTTTGCCGTCAACTTTCATTCCTTTAACTTTTTTCGTATCTCCTCAAATAAGGAAGCTATAACCGTTTGTGGTTTTCCTATTTTTCAGGTTTTTGTAATATATCTCATAAAGTAGGCTATGGATTTCAAATTTCTTTTTACTGAAATATAGCTCACAAAAAATGAGATAACTGCTTCTAAAACTTTATTCTTCTACAATAGATATTAAGCGAGATATTTGGTGTGGCCCTCGTAAAATAGACAGTCTGTATATCTATTAATAATATAATCGCTCATAACTATATTTGGTTTTCTAATTGAAGAGAAGTATTTTTAAGGGAGGGATTGTCTTTCAACCTCTACCTACTTATTTACCTTTCTTGGATAGCTATACAGATAGGATTTTCCTCCTCAAAGTATGCCCAAAAAATATTGTAAGTTTAAATCTACATTTTATTCTATAAATCTTTGTACCCAGGAATGAATAAATAACAGGCAACATTAATGGCTCTCAGATTCTATACATTTGAATCTAAAATTACCTGGTAAAGGAGACAACTCTAAAGCAGCTGGTAAAAAACAACAAGGTTTTTTGAATGTGGGTGCCCAGGCACGAGAGAATAGAAAATAACAAGTTAGCTCCCAGCCTTACAAAAAAAAATCCCTTTTCCTGGTCCGAATGGTTTTGTAGCTTATCCAAGGGACACATAACAGAAGACGGCTTAAATTTAGAAGAGGCAAAGATGAGATACTGCTGGACTAATATTCCAAGCCAAAAGAAAAGTGAAGAAGTTCATAACTTATTCGAAAGGAATGGCACCATGCTTCTAGGGTTCGAAAACTTAGGCTTAAGGCCGATGACAGGCATTCTATAAGGCCATTGCCTGATGTCATCTTAAGAACATGAGCAAAGCTGAAAATGATAAATGCAGATAATGCACTACTGCAACGGAGACTGCCGATGTAGAAAAAGTGCAATTAACTCCAAGGAAAATCACAAACAGTGTATACTGGTCAAGTCAGTGAGGGAAAGATGACCTTTGGCATGCAAAAGGTGGAGTAGTTCCAATTTTTTGCACATGTTATATAGGTCTGGGCCCTAATGAAAAATACAAGTTTTCGGCCTTTCGGGGTCTCCTCTTGAGCCACCATTTTGAAGTAAAGGTGCAGAAATGGTTTATTTTCAAAATAACTCTCCAACGGTTGATCCCACGACAAAAGTACATTAATAACAAACTTAAGGGAAGAATTTTCCAAAAAATGGTCAAAGAACTCGTTACTTATGAGACTAAAGATCTAAATAAACAAATGTAAAGAAAATAAATATACTAATTATATCTCGAAATACAAAAATGAATTCTCTGTGTAGGAAATAAAATCGACCGAAGCTGACAAACATAAAATATTTGAGAAAGATAGATTGTAAAGTTTTGACTTATCTCATTAGTTAAAGTGAACGTGTAAAAGAAACAATGTTTTAGTGTTTTTAAGAGCGTTGTGCTTTACAATACTGTAAATGTTAATATTCATTCCAAAACGGAAGTTGTTCGAAAGGAAAGTTCCACTTCAGTACCGTACACAAATTGAAATGCTAAGAGAATTAACAGTTTTTTAGCAATATATTCACGGTTGCTTACACCACTTAACAGCACGGCTTCTAAACACTTGTCAAAATGCGAGGTCTCCAACTCAACTCCGCTTTAATACGTTAATGAAAGGATAATCACCGTCTTTATAATAACTCAATCTAGTATATTATAAAAAGCTAAGCTACACTTAGTTCAAAATGTCGCAATTATTATTTGATAATTTACCATACGAACAAATATAATGAGGATTTATTTTTTTAATTATCGGATCACACTGCGTGTGGATATCATGCTACTAATAACGAGCATACAAAAATGCACAGTAGTATTATTGTAAAAATAATATTAACTTTTTTTATTGAACCCGAAAATTAAACATTTTTTAAAAATCAGCACGAGGGTTCATTATGCTTTGGCAATGACAAACCAACCTTTTATTTGCAGGCGGGCTGAGGATAACAGATTTCATAAAGAAATGATAACAAAAACTTGATGTTTTTTTTTTAAATTTATTTTAATGGCCTTATTTATATTAACGTCCTGGCGGAGTTCAGCTATTGCTGTTTTACCACTCAACCATTTTCATAAATTTCTACATTATTAATTACTACAAATAAAGCAAGTAATAATTCAATAATAAAATGTATTAATTGCTAAAATGCAAAACATGACAGTATATTGCCTGTAGCCATATTACACTAAAGCGAATATTAATATTAAATAACAATATTCATATGAACGTTAATAATAAGTCCGAAAGTAACTAAATTTCTACAGCAATAATTAAAATTAGTGTATTATTTAACGAGTGATGATGTATGTAATAACTCACGCAGATGAAAGTTGCGGCACGAGCCACAGGCGAGTGCTGTAATTCATCAAGTGAGTTATTACCATTATCACAAGTTGAATTCTATACTTTATCTACGATAATAACAATTATTATTAACATACTAGTTTATCTTAACTAACCAAATTCATTATTTTTGGCACAATTATTACTTAACTTTATATGACAACGTCCAAACTATTCAAACGTCAAATCACCTTCCTCTCCTGAATAATAATTTTTTCATTTTATTTTGTGCGTTACATCGATTGGATAGGCTAGGCATGAAGTTAAAGGGGATTGGCTGTAATTAGTGATTTACAATAGATCATTTGTGAGTTATTATAAATCCCGTTATTTGTTTATGGATACTGTTATTTGTTCAAAAGTAGTTGATAAATTAATATATAATCTAATATGAGTATATAAAAACTTTATTCTAGCCTACACCGCCTCAGTAAAAATATTGAGTAAAAATAAATAGTATCTACACAACACAGTAATCTAAAGTTAACTAATCAATGCCAGCAACTTTCACCAACATTGAGAAACATGACCTGACGATTAAAATAAAGCATTTTTCGGCTCTATAACATACTTCGGCATACTTCATCTCCTTCAATCTCCTCCCCAGCATCTTCTTCCACTTGACTACCTTAGTCATCTCTATCTTCCTCTTCAGAATTCGACGGGTTTGATTCCTTTCTAGCTTTTGTTGGTTCGTCAGTTCCGTCCAAATCAAATAGTTCTGTTGGACGAAGTAAATTGCAATATATCACATCAGGTGTTCCTCAAGGCTCCGTATTAGGTCCCATTCTTTTTTCGGTGGGTCATTACCCACCGACACTCATTACTGTTGCTAGCGTTTTCTCAAATGTGTAACCTGTGTCGGACATCATTGGCTTTGGAATTGGGCATTGTCTATTCTGTGATGATGTCATTCGAAGAATAAACGAACTTGGTTGGCTTAGAGTCGACAATTGATTTTAAAATAATGTAAATTACATTTGTTCGTAAATTTCTGCTAACTTCGTTAATTAATAACGATAATAATAATTCCTTTATTTTTATTCAACATGTTTTACATGTATAGAATAACGTCAATAGATGAAAACGATATTATTAACGATATATGAAATACGTAATAATACAATAAATAATAATGGATACCTATTTGTAAAAATAAAATACTGCAATGTTGATAATACAAAACAGATGCTGTAAACAATGTTAATAAATAAACATTTGGGTACATTCTATGTTGCATCTAAAGTATGCGTCAACAGAATAGAAGGTGTTTCCAGAATATAATTTTTATGACTTTTTTTAATTTAATTAGATTGCATATTTGTTTGATATTGTCAGACAAGTGATTATAAATTATTATAGGCATTATTGTCGGCCCATTTGCTGTGAGTGACAAGTGATAATTTAGCAATAGTAACTTATTTTGTAAACGTAAATTACAATTAATTTTTCTACCTGAAAAATGTGTCACTTGGGAGGCATTCTTTTTCACATAAATAGCACAAGCTCATATGTATAAAGAGAAGGAACTGTTTAAAATCAATAAACAACTGTCTGCAGGAATGACCCGTTGTTCTTATAATTCTTTTTGGCGACACAAGCGAATCACTAGCTCAACTTGAGTTGCCCCAGCGTATAATTCTGGGGCAACTCATGCCTTTAGGTAAAAATTTGTTTTAGATGTCACCTTCATAATAGGAATTTTTGATATGCAACTGAACTGGAGATTCCAAAAATACAGATTATCTCTATTTTGACAATTATGATACTGTTCAAAATTCAAAAAAAAAATTGTATTTATATAGTGTTCCGTGTGAGTGCGGAAAATATTACGTAGGTGAATCATCTAGACCTTTCAACGTAAGGATTGGTGAACATAGAAATTACGCTAGAAGGGGAGAATTTGACAAATCCAAAATTTGTGAACACGCGTGGGACAATAATCACAGGATTAAATGGGACTCGGCGAAGATTTTGGAAAAAGAACGAGGATAGATGCGTTTCGAATTATTATTCAATAGATTTTTGTCCTAGTTGGTTGCCCTTCCTTAGAGACGAAGTAAATAAAAGTAAGATAAATATAATTTAATGTCTCACGTGACTATGGAAATACATAAACAAAGAACTGTCATGGTTGACAGCCAAAAAAGTTTTGAGAACGGAAGTAGATTCTCTTCCGAAACGTTAACTACCTATAGCTTTCATTTTCAGTTTTTAGTTTATAACATTGTTCTAGTTTATATATTTTTAGGTGTGAGACTTTTTGAAACAGTCAAGTATTCAAGAACCAACCTCTGTGATCCGTTTGGCGCAAAGGTTTTTTCATTAAAATTTTTTGATATTTTTCAGTGGCAAAACGCCCAATAAAAAGTAGGAAAATCTGAATACGCTACAAATAAACAATTACAGACAATATCTTTTTTATAATTTCGTAGCATATTATTTTCTATTTTATATTAGTATTGGAATTTTATTTTTTAAGTAATAATAAGTATAGTTTCTTGTATTTTGTTAAAAATTGCATTTTTGTTTATTTAACGTTGAATACCATTATAGCTAGACTTCGGCTATTTTAGAGAATTTTTTTCTCTTTCTCTTATTAATATTATTATTGTTATTATAAATTCATGTTCAGGGTCTAGTTTTCATAGATTAGCCCATTATATTGGGACATCTTGTAAAAAGTTCATTAAATTTAAGGTATGCTTTTAATTTAACTAATTATCAAACAACTACTTGTTAATAACATAAATTAAATAGATAAATAACATAAGCATTTGTTGAAACTATCAATTATCATTTATTTCGATGTTCAATGTGTGTAGGTTGAGCAAACATTGTTAATTTATTGTATACGTAGGATTGCCTGCTAACAAATAAATATCAGTAAATATTTCACATAACAGTACTTTAGTTACATCGCCCAATCGAGGCATTTAAATCTGTCTGACGGAAATATCCTACTTTTTATACAATATGTATAATATATGTGCAGAAAAATGGATTTATTACCTTTCTTAAATACTTAAGTGCGCTAGTGGGAGATTTGCTTCCCACGGGTACATATCTAGGGATTTTCAAGCTTCCTAGCACCAAATAGAATAGAGCGGTAGTAAATGATTTGTCCTAAAACATTACATTGATATAGGACAAGTCAAATAGAGTATTACAATTAAAGAGCAGTTATACGTTTAGATAAAAAAATATAAGAGAAAAAGAAGTAAACAGGAACCAACAGGAGGTAGCGGGCTTGTAATGGTGAGGCAGGTAAATAATCGACTATTTTCGTTTAAATTAAGCGCAAAAATATCTGGTTAACTACATCTTTTCCGAAATTCAAGCACACTATGTGATAATTTATAAGACGTTTTTGTAACAAAATGTATGAAGAAAATAAAGTTAATTTAAATAAAATGAGCACGGTTAGACTAAATTTCTAAATTGAGAATAGCAATACTATAGTTGATATTTACATTTTAAATTTTTAATACACTGAACTGAACTTGTGGTAGGTACCTTGTGAAACATGTGTATTTACACATGTGTTTAATTGAACTCGATATGTAGACGATATTTTTTGTATATGGACCGGTACAGAAAGGAACCTAAGTAATTACCTTAATTTCTTAAATTCTTTTAATAGTAAAATTCAGTTCACAATGGAATCAGAGCAAAATAGTCAATTAAACTTTCTAGATATTAATATCAAAAAACATAACAATCAGTTGAAATTTAGCATTTACCGCAAACCTACTACTACAGATACAGTGGTACATTATAATTCGCAGCAATCATGGCAAATTAAGTGTTCACCCTTTCATAGTCTAATACATAGATTCACGAATTTCCCTTTAGATCTAAGTGATTTTGATAATGAATTAAATATAATTAAACAAATTGCAAGAAATAACGGATACAACGAGTCACTAATAGATAATGATCAAAAACAAAGAAAGCAAAATTATTCAAAAAGAATTTTTCACTGTGCCTAACAAACCTACAAAATATAGTTTTATTAATTATGTTCCGAAATATACTAACAAAATTTCTAGAAAATTGAACAATTTAGGTATCTCTACAATAAGTGTGAACAAAACAAATATAGGAAACATTTTGGTAAATAACAAGGAAAAGCTCAATAAAATGGATAAATCTGGTGTACATAAAATTAATTGTAAAGATTGTAATGCTGTCTATATCGGTCAGAGTGGTAGAAGTGTTGTAAACAGGGTAAAAGAACATAAAAAATCTATCTTAAACAACAATAAAAATACAGGAATGTCAACACACTGTATTGAAAACAACAATTTCATAGATACTGATAACATAAATTTACTTTATTCAGAAAGAAAAGGTAAACGTTTAGATCTGCTAGAACAACTAGAAATCAAAAAATCTTTCAAGTACAACCCTTGTACCACGACCGACCGGCAAAAATTTCTTGAATACCCCTATATTAAACAAATTGATAAGAAGTATCCATTGATTTATATAATCAATTTAGGTCCACTCCAAACTTTACCATAATTAAAGATTTTAAATTAAGTCTTAAATAGATTAAGAGGTATAAATTAGAATAAGCACGTCGGAAACTTTAGTTTTAACTATGTAATACTCTTGATAAAGGCCTAATAAGCCGAAACATATATAGATTATTTATAATATATAGATTGATTCATCTAAAAGCAGTGTTTAATTTATAATTATCAATTATTTTAAATTTGATTTTACGTTTAACTTGTTGAATAAAGTTGATCCCATGTAGTAAAGATTCGATTTGAACCATTCTAACCTGTCTGCAGGATACTTATTGCATGTTAAAGCCATGTCATGTAGAGGTAGAATAAGAGACAGGGACCATTTCCGCAACAACCAGAAGGACATCCAGATTTATGTCCAATAGGTTGTAGACATAAGCAACCTCCAGATATGAATGGCATTGACCTGCGTATAGATGGTTGCGTTTCGGTGATATGACGCCCAAAAGACGATTGCAAAAAGTGAACGATGAGTAGGATCGAGAATTCATATCTATATGTTGTAAATTACTCCTCCTACCTAAATAGTGTTGGCATGCCCATGTTAAGTGGTTGTGTTACAGAGATGTGGCGCCCAATAGGCGGTTGTAAAAATATAAAAAATATGGCTGAATTTGTGTCTATAAGTTATATATTACTTCTCCGATATGAAATATGTTCGTCTGCCTAAGTTAAGTCGTTGCGCTTCAGAGATATGGCACATAATAGACGCATTATTGTTGAAAATATGAACTTATAATAAATAAATGTTTAATGATTTGAAACTATAGTTACTCTATCTAATTTTGATTTTTCAATCAATATGCCTATGCAGCTATGTGATATTTAACAAATAAGTCTAGCAATAAGTTAACGGATTTTTTGAATAATAATTGTTAAAAAATGTTGAAATCTAATTTTATAATATACATAGTGTATATTTAAGTAAACGTCTATAATTGATAAAAAATTACAAGAATAGTAAACATTTTCATCACCCACTTACAATTACGACGTGTGTTTGACCAGCAGTAACCAAAGACGCTACCAACAGTTTGTTGAGTTTTGATACCAATAGGCTAGTATGACTTATTACTGTATATTTTATCCGAAAGTTCTTGTCGGTATAAAGAATGCCGGTGCCTTTGTCGGCGCGGTAAAGAACAAATACCCCGACATTTTTTATACCTACAAGTAGTTTGCGATAAAGTGTAGTACTACTTACTGTTCATTTTTGCCATGACAACGCGTGGCCGTAGCTACCAAACAGAGGGGATGCATTTGTTGAGTTTCTATATAATTCATATGTGTCGTCCTCATACTTCGATACAATACCACTTTCAGCTATTCTACTATCGTTCAATGTTTGTAATCATAATGCGCCTGCAACCACCTAGTTCAGTTAGACCAATTTCATTCACATCGGGAAAGTAATCTTCAACCGATAGGTATGAATTCTTCCTACATATTATTAATTTCTTGAAACCGCCTTCTGGGCGCCATATCTCTGAAATGAAACCACTTAGTGCAAGCAGACCAACACCATTCATATGGGGAAGTATTATATAACCTATATCCATAATTTCAGTCTTCATAATTATCGTTTATTTGTTGTAACCATAATGAGTCCTCTGGGCGCCATATCTGTGAAATGCAACCACTTACCACCGCACCGGCAGAACACTACCATTCACATCGGAGAATTACTCTATAAAATAATTATATAAGTTCAGCAGTCCTATTGACGGCAAAAGTACCTCAATCTTTTAAAATAAAATTAATATCACACCTAATCTACCAAAAGTTCTTTCGAATTGGAGAGGCACGCCTCAATATTACTGTTTTGATATCTTATAAATTTTCGTATCTTTGTATACTTAATCAATTACCTTGCTGTAAAATTAAAATAAAGCAATTTATACTAAAAATTACATTTTACAAGTATCTGGCGACAACCATGTATAAACAATATGGACCCATTCCAACACAAGGAGTATTTTAATCACCAGAGCTGGGTAGGATTCGAATCACTTAGTACTCGAATCCAGGATTCGAATCCTTTTTGGATATGCAAAAGCGGTATTCGAATACTTTCATTTGAGAGGATTCGTGATTCGGATTCATGAGGCAAATGAAAAATGAATCGTACTCGAATCCTTTTGTTGATAAGGCGAATCCTTTTTTGCGTTTCGGATACTTTTTGCGCAGGAAGTAAGCATTATATTGTTAAGAGTTAATATTTTACATGTGACATGTTGACACGCATATAGAATAAAATATTTGTTTTATTGTAGTTTGCATTACCACTACCCGCCGATTAACTACGTGTGTCAATTGTGGACTGTCGTAGGTCATAGTGTATTTGTTGTTTATAAATTAGCAAACTGAAAAATAGAACCGGTAGAACCAATCAATATAAAAGTAGCATGAAATTCTTCTTTTTTAAATATTTCTGATCAGTTCAATAAGTTACCAAAAGTAAATCTAAGATCTAAGAGAGTTCAAATGGCGTCGGGTTCAGAGGCAGACTCGGTTAAAACTGTGAGAAATAGTACGAAATTATGTCAAATTAAAGCAGGCACAATTCTGCATTGATTGACATAAATTAGCAAGAGTCTGACTGTTTCATATAGTTGACATTTGATTAAGATATATTGGTTCCTTATAGCATCAAAAGAGCATATAAAAATAACTTGAAAAAGAGACATAAGCATCTGGCAGTATAGTTATCAACTGTACACCATAAAATCTTCAGTGAATGGCAACAAGACGATTTTTAAGAAAGGATTCAACAACGAGTGCAAGTAGTGTGGGGATTCTGCAGAATAAAGAGGGGAAACTGCCAACACATACAAACAAGAACGAAAGGATGAATTCTATTAATACTAGTAGTTTATTAGTTTATTAGAATATTAGTTTATTAATTGTTAGTAATTATAGAAATTATCTGAATATCTTTAAATTGAAAATGTA
This sequence comes from Stenurella melanura, assembly GCA_963583905.1. Taxonomy (NCBI): domain Eukaryota; kingdom Metazoa; phylum Arthropoda; class Insecta; order Coleoptera; family Cerambycidae; genus Stenurella; species Stenurella melanura. Next base: position 99,826,175 of record OY757317.1, read on the forward strand.
TTAAACAAAAGGCAGGTCCCACAACACGAAGATTTCGACGGGCGCTGTCACTGCTTATTTGCGAGTGCAAACATGTTTCTCACGTTAGAGTAGTTGGGGTCTAGTGGATACCCAGGGCGTCCAAATTGTCCTCCTAGATCTCTTTTTTTTACTTTTGCTTGGCAGACTGGTATACTGGGTATCTTCGGGTGTTCTCTCGTGGCTCTACTTGCACGTCCACTGTAGATGGCTGTTTACCGTGGAGCGGTTACTAAACAAAAGCTAATGTATGTCATGGCAAGCAAACGAGGTGGACGCACCGATGCAAGACGTTGAAGCGAAAACGCGTATTTCTGGGAGGCATGAAACCATACCTGGACCCAGGCGGGCGAGAGGAGGTACACACTGCTAGATTCAGATACAGAAGGAACAAAAGACTCAGAGGAAGAATAAACAAAAGAAGCATGGAAACTTAAAAGAACCATCTCACAAATACCTACACCTGTCCACCCGATGATGATAGATGGAAACTTAAAGGGGGCATGTAAGCTTAAAAGAAGCATCTCATGAACACCTACACCTCCCATCCTACATTCCTACCCCATGCGTCATGTGGCTCTCGCTGCTGGCAACAAGCATGTCCTATATCCAATCCGGCGGGATATAAAAACATCAAGACCGAATATACAGAAGTGGCAGCAATGCCTACCCAGACTGGACGTCAGAAAGTAGCAGCAATGCCTACCATACACTGACAAATCAATCAATTAAAAATAAATCTAGCTTCTAATTAATAAATAATAATTAATAATAAGGCGTAGTTGTTCTGTTATTGTTTTTAAAAAGGAGATACTATATACTGGGTGTAAACGAATCTGGGATCAACACTATAACTTTTTTGTTTTTTGGGAATTGCAATCACAGGTAAATTTGAATCAGTATATATTAATAAAATGATTTTAGTACTCGATTTTCAGTTTCCACCCACTTCCACATATCGGATCAACTTGAAATTTGGTATGGGTGCATATGATTCCTATGACAATATACTTTAACACTTTTATATCACAAAAATCAAGATGTGATACTCTAGTATTAATAGCACTGTTTTCATTTCTTTCATTTCATGTAGTGTAGACTTTTTGCTATAATAAAGTACAATTAATTCAATTTGTTTACAAATTACATAATTAAGCAAAGTACTAATATAATTACCATAATATTAAAGCAGAAAATATTAACTGAAACTGTAACAATATTTTTGAAGTTAACATATGGATTCGGATCCGTGATCCAAACAAAGGATTCGAATTCTGCGATTCCAAGCATTTTCTTATACCAAAAAGATCCGAACTTGGTATCCGTGAATCGAATCACTTTCGATGATTCGGATTCGTGATTCGAATCCATTTTCAGCAGTGGCGGCTCGTCAGGGGAGGCAGGGGAGGCCGAGCCTCCCCTTGGAAGAACCACCATATCTTCAAAAGTAATATCTTAAGAAATTTCTACTAGGTATATCTCAATTTTCAATATTTTTTATTGTTTATTATTCATTAATTAATTTTCAGTTTATATATAACATTTTTGCATTTCCGTTCCACAAACATACCTATAACGTTACAGTCCGGATAGTCTTTGTATGCATATTTCCCGGTCGGCCGGTCTTTTACTGAATGAACACTGCGGTTCGCTGGAGGCTAATGCGAAATAGCTTCCAACTTTACCGCATTTACTTATAACATGAATGACCTTGAATTTCTTTGCGCTGTGTAAAATAGCAACACTTGGAATAGCCAAGTATGAGGCTAGCCTCAGATCTCAGTTCTTTATAGCGCATGTGCACAGGTCATTCAAGAGTTCAGGTGATTCACAAAGAAAACGAACTGACGTCTGACAGTTGCGTTTAGCCGGTTAAGAACAACTTGACGTATAAATACATAAAACATTTGATAGGCGGGCTAGAAATAAGTGCTCTAGGTGAAAATATTCCCAACAACATGTCTTGTTGTCCAGACGTGGTGGATTATTTGTTATTAAATGGATTTACTGCTCTTATTTATGATGAAAAGGTAAGAATTAAAAGAAATGCCAGGCCTACACCAGCAATGCTTTCATTAGTTTTTAAAAGTGGTAAACAAAACAGAGGGTTTTGTGATAACAATTATAAAAAAGTCGAGTGGTTAACGGCATCAACAGTTAGAAACAAATTATATTGTTGGAGATGTTTATTATTTACTAATGATTAATCCTCAATTTGGGGCAGGGCCGGGTTTAATAATTTGCAAAATTTGTTGCGAGGTTTAGAAAGGCACGAAAAATCCCAGGAGCACATTTCATCTTGCATTAAATTCGAAATGTTTGGTAAACAAAATATTGTAAATTTCTTGGATTCTGCACATAAGAGAGAAACAGAAAATGTTAACGAAAAGGTCCGTGAGAATAGGGAAATATTAAAGAGGTTAATAGATGCCGTTATATAGTTATCTTCACAAGAAAATTCTTTCCGAGGACATGACGAAAAACGAGAATCGTGCAATAAAGGAAATTTCAAAGAGCTGGTAGATTTTTTAAAAACTTATGACCCAAAATTAGAGAACTTTTTGAATAACGCCACTATTTTTTGAGACAATTCCGGCAAGCTTCTGTAGAATGATCATTTTCAGCACTTAAACGCATAAAAACATTTTTACTAGAAACAAAATGAGTCAAGACCGCCTTTCAAATGTATCGCTTATTTCAATAGAAAAACGTTTTTTGTCAGAATTGAGGAAACGCGATTCATTTTATGATGAAGTAATCAACCATTTTGCTAGTTCCGAAAATCGCAGGTTACCACTCATTTATAAAAATATTCAGGCTTTAAAGCAGAGATTAATAGGTAGTTGTTATTTAAGAAAAAATATTTATTTATGTTATTTATTTTTTAGGAAATATTTTTTATAATTCTTCATAATATAGAGTTCCGCGGTTATATTTTTTTTTTATATAACTTCTTTCTCAAAACTATTTTAATTTCTATTAAAACCTATAATTTTACACGCCTGGCAGTGATAATGAATACAATTTTTTGTTTGTAGAAAAACACTTTAATTTTTTTACCAAAACTATTTTTATTTTTATTAAAAGTTATATAATTTAATTACAACTGGGATAGTAGGACTTCTTTGGATACGAGTCGTAGGAACGAGAATTTCATGAGAATGATTTTTTCATCTCATCATGTTTTCTATTTCATTTTCATTCTATTCTTTTATTAGTTCTATTCTCTTAAGTCGTGAATCGGTATCCTGGCGAACAACCCACGGCAAAAAAATGTAACGCGCCGTTGTAATACCTCAGGGGTGGTGGGGAAATGTACAAATTGTAGTCATATTGCACATCATGCAGTTGTCTTTCAGAATATCAAGCCTCCTCTGCAGACAATATCACGAGCCGCCACTGATTTTCAGAAGATTCGTCCCATCTCTGTTAATTACAGTCTACGTCTAGAGACACACATGCACAAACCTTTATGCGATATTTAAAAAAAAAATCTGCTCGGCTTTATTATACTTATTTATAATAGAATACTCATTTGATACAAAATGTACGGAAAATGGTATTGAACAGGTAGTTTTAATAAAAATATTTGCATTTTGGAATACATTAAACAAACAAAAGTATACATTTTTTTAAAATTTGTCTTATAACTCTGCAACATACTTCTATAATGATGCACGATATAAGAAAACCTTTAGGCACAGCGAGAGAGCATTATTTTTCAAATATGGCGACAGCCTCCCGTCCGCGAACCGGCTGAGAATTTCAGTACGTTTATATACAAAAGTCAGAGGAACAATTATTTACGCTAACAAGATTTCTCGAACACCACGCGGATAGCTAGTAGTGGTATCCTTGGCTGGAATCAATGTCACTATTCCTGTCCTAGCCATTCGCAACGGTAGTTAACGTGAATGGAGTGAGGTTTTATCGTCGCTGTCTCAAAGAATTGCCTGATGGAATTTACGATATGCAAACATTCCCTTATACACTATTTCAAATATAAACATATCTCTAAATCAACCTGTTTCCCCGCTGATAGCGTCTCGAATACCGAACAATAATTTTGGTGTCAAAGATTCAGATTTTCTTATATCCAACTTGTTAGTGCACTGATTATGCCTTTTAGAGGTATCTGACAACAGTTTCCTTGACGTTTGCCTTAACTTTATAATTAATAATCTGCAGTAATTATTAACTTTGTAAAAAATAAATAATTTGAACAAATTAAAAAACCCGCATTTAAAAACTGACTGAAGATATTCAAAAAATGCACTAAAACGAGGAAAATAATGTTAATAATTATTATAATAAGGCTAGGGGCGCCCAATGAGTACATTTTTTTTCTAAATATTTGGAGAGCCTCACGCTGCTGTTTAGAATTAACTAAATAGGATGTATAAGCAATTTCCACCCCACCCCCAGGGGGCGGTGACATTTTACCACAGTATGTTTGTAGATTTAGTATTATCTCATCATTCACTTTTGTACGTTTGTAAGCAACAATTGTTAAGTGATCAATAAAAGCGTGTAAAATCAGCGTCCAGCATTTTGAGTTGAAGCTATCCTGGTTCCAGCAAATAGTAAAGCTTTGCAATATCATCCCTTGATCGTTAAAGGAACCAGACCATTGCATACAACAAAACGTTGGTCCGTCGAGCCGGATATGAACCAGCGACCTATATATAAGCATATGTAAACACACGCTTTTACGTTTATTAACATAATTATGAACAGCACTGGACTTTCTTGTCCCTTTCCAGTTTCAGTATCTTATGGAATAGATCCTTCCGTTGCTACATATGAAACATATTGTCAGTTGATTATTATATCAATCATCAAGGACAATAACTTGTAGTTCACCTACATCAGAAACAAAGTTACTTTCTTTTCTAGCTTAGTTACGCGCTCGTTTCTCTTCGTGATTATGAAGTTTTTGATAATATAATTTATGTCATATGTCATTGATGCTAATGCATACTCAGTACCACCACTATCGTTAAGATCACCTAAATTTAATTGAGCTGATAACTCATCTATAGATGATAGCTCCATAATTTTTCTAAAGGGAGTTAAGTATCTATTAATCTCTTTCCTTTTACTGTTTTCTGGGTCTACCAAAACTTCTTAACATTTATGACATAAATAGCAGTTACTCATAGAAAAACAACCAAGCCAATTCGAAAAGGCCAGTCGGAATTACTTGACCAGAATCGTTTTTCTCATCGATGTATAGAAACCGTAGTTATTACAAACTTTGAGCACTTTTGTTCATTGGCCTTGTTTTCCTTAATAGGTTTAACTAATTGTGTAACATATTCGAAATAGTTTTATGCATCGTGATCATAATGATCATGGAATTAAAAATTATTGAAAATTATTGCTTATATCATCCTTTTGATTACGTCAATCATGTTTTGATTGTCAAAATATGGTAATCAGTTCTATTGAAAATTTGATTTTTGATGGTCAAATCACTTTACTTTTCACCACATAGCACAAAACTTATATAATTCAAGACTATTTTCGAACTCATGTTATGAAAATTGGGAACAGAGTCAGCGATGTTTGACCAATAATACCAAAAGGATTTTTATGCATACGTTTTACTGTGTTGTTGTGTTTCGTGAAACTGACTGCGTGACTCATAAAAAGAGTACTGCTAGACCAACCGTTCGTACAGAAGAATGACTTTCATCAACATATGGAACAAGAAACCGTAGAATCTTTGTAAGATCTCTCGCGGAATATTGGACTTTCCTACGGAACATGCTGAATGATTGCTAGGAAGTTCACACGTCAAAAGAAAATGTAGCTTTTCTTCTCGAGTTTTCTGGTAACCGGCTGATAAGTTTACATACACAATTTGATTTCACGTCAAGATCACCTTGTTTCACCATTATAAAATATTTTACTATGCCCTGATAAATGGGATTTTCAGAACTCCTGTACGTAGTTTGCAGGAACTGAAACAAGAAGTTGTTAAAGAAAGTCATTAATGCTGCAGAATGATGTGATAGTATGAAGAAGTGCGTAAACACATTGAACAATGGAGACAATTTCAACATTTTCTTTAAATTGGCTCATTTGATAATTATTGTTACTTAGTTTATTGCTATTTTAATTTTAGAATTAAAAGCACATGTGCACATTATGACAGATGATGTCAGCGTGGAACTCGATTTGAAAGGCTGTTATATAATCATTACAAAATATGACGTAAGCTAAGTCTTTAATTCCATGGCCAACTTTGGTCAAGATAACTTTTGATACCACTGTATAATTTAATATTAAGTTTTATCTAACAGTACAGCCAAATTAGCCATTTAGGGTAACAAAAATGAATAAAAGGATTATCTCTGGAATTTAAGTAGGTAATAACCTGGAGAACGAGATGATGCATTCTTTGCACTTTCAAGTTCCGGGAAAATTTTTTAAAAAATTGGAAAAACTTTTTGATTTTCAGATTTTTTTGCTCTAACGGCCAAAATAATAAAAATGGAGAAAGCGAAAGTTGTAGCTCGTCTCTTTCTCTACAGAAAAGGTCTTTACAAATGTTTGTCTTACTTAAGCCGTTTAGAAGATTAAATCGAGTTTTCCACTTATAGTTTTGAGCCGCCTCGAAATGCGCGAAAAATGAGAATTCTCCGGGACTTTCGTACGACCGGGCTCATTAATCGACAATAGTTACTATTTAGAGCCCCTAAAAAATGAAAATAACACAAAATATAAAGAAAAGTCTCACCTTTAATGTGGAACTAATCACAAAATTCATGAAAAAATGTATCACAGAAAAAGTGTTATAAGATGGCTTAGTAAACTTTGTACAGTTGATCCACAGATTTATTCATATCGTTGCCGGGAGTCGTTAGAATAATTATTCATTTTGTTAATATATTCTTATATAATGATATATTAATCCAATTAACGTTTTATTGCAATTACTTTTGTGAAAAGAATATGCCTTGCGATCAAAGTAGAGGGTTCTCATAGATCAGTCACCTCCAAATTTAGGATTTCAATTCGCCATACAATAACAACAACACAGTCTTAATTTTTGTATTTTTTAATTTGTCTGCATTATTCATACACGTTCAGAAAATTCACAATTATACAGTAAAACATATACAACTTATTTGTTTCTTAACATTCTTGAATGAGATTTTCACGAAATTTAGATTACAGTACGTGAAATCGAATCCATGTAGTGAAAAAGCACCCATTGTTACGGAAGAAATAGGTAGGATGCATAAAACTCGAAGTCAACTGTATAAAGTTTACTAAGCTACCTTCTACACTTTTTTCTCTATGATAAAAATTTGTATGAATTTCGTGTTTAGTTCCATATTGAAGCTGAGACTTTTCTCTACATTTCATGTTATTTTCATTTTTATGGTGGCTTTGGATAGTTACTTAAGTAAGTAAGATCGATGTGTCCGGTCGTGCGAAACTCCCGGAGAATTCTCTCTCAAAACTATAAGTGGAAAACTGTATTTATCTCCTAAACGGCTTAAGTAAGACAGAAATTTGTAAAGACCTTTTTTGTAGAGAAAGAGACGAGCTAGAACTTTTGTTGAAAACGCTTTTCTCCATTTTCATTATTTTGACCGCTAGAGCAAAAAAAACGAAAATCAAAAAGTTTTTTCGTTCTCCAGGTTATTACATACTTAAATCCCGGAGATGACCCTTTTATTAATTTTTGCGAGGTTTTTACAAAATTTTACCTTCATTGCCTATACTATAATTAATCCATCATATTAACAATAGTTTATAAAGAATGAATTTTTCTCAGTAATAATAAATTATCTCTAACAGTTATTTTCTCCGCCAAACTTTTTCCACCGTCATGCAGTTAAAATTTTCCCTCTAGGAAATAATATCACAACTGACTGCTGACAAATACACAAAAATAATAACACGGACAGCCCGATGAAGCGCAACGGAACCATCACTCTTTGACAAATTTCAAACAACTGTATCCACCTCTGTTTATAACAAGTCTTGATAGTTGTGTTGTCAAATAAGATTAAAGTGGTCGGAAACCGGGAAGTTCTGACAGCTGAATACATTGGAAGACCCCGTTAAAATAACCTTCGCTGGTCAACCTGCCAAACACAAAAGCCGCCGCGTTTGGTAGAGACGACGCGTCAGGCCGCAGTTAAAATATAAATATTACTTTTCAATTGGAAACAGTAATTTAAAGAAAATACAATGAGGACATCTGTGCCCTTTTAAACTTTGAAATTCAATTGATAAAAAAGTTCTTGGCAAGGACAAAGTTTCTATATGAAAGTTCTTTATTAAGATTCAGTTATCTTTATACTATGTAGTCAAAAATGTATCTTTTTCTAAGATAGAATTCGTTAATATAATACAGCGAATAAAATCATTTGTTAAACCGTAAAATAAACTTGAGTGTGTAACAAATCTCTTCTGTATATTACTGTATTATTTTAACTATTAGTTTTATTTATTCATGTAAATGTAATAAATATGCATATGAGGGTATCTCAAAAAGTGAAGTTTAATTTTTTTTGTCTCCCAGAAATTGTCTCTTGTTCAGAGAATACGAACTAGCATTTACAGTTGCCAATTTGCATCAAACCTTCAGAAAGTATACTTTTTGATGTAATAAAAAGACCCTGAAAAGTTGGTGTCAAAATATTAAACCCATTGGCCAAAATTGCATTTGTTATCTAAAATTGGAAATTCCCGCCGTTTTATGCCATTAAGTCCAAAACGATTTTTTTTCAAAATGTGGATCTCGACACCAGCTTTCGAATGCAATTAAAAATATTTTTTTTAATTTTCATTACTTTTTTTACAATTTTTTATAACTCAGACAACAACAATTGCATTTTGTCGGCCATTTTGAAGAGAAAATTAAATTTTTTTAATCAGATCTGGGAGAGAATTTTGGGTCCCTTAATTAAAAAAAAAAAGAAAGTTCATTTTTGTTAACGTGAACTCGAGATATTCAACTTTTTGCATTTTGGCCAATTGTTAATAATTAACAAATGCATATTTGAGCTAAAATTTGGACTGTATCATTTTGAAACCTATTCATTTCATGTGATAAATTCAAAAAAATAAGTTTTATAGAATCTTATTTACAATCATTATAATGTAAGTATTGTTAATTGAGCTAAAAAGTAGATTTTTTAAATGTTTTCATAAAGCTTAGCTGCAAAATGCAACAACGTCCTGGTTTCTTAAAATTCCGAAGACTTTTTTTAAATATGTTAATTTTTCCCTAGCAATAAGATGCGAAACGTATAACATTTTGTTTATTAATTAATAATATGGTAAAAACATTTTATTATTTAAAAATAAACATTTTTATTCTTATAAATCTACAAAATCGTAATTATTGTATTTTATATTTCTTGCTTGGTAACGTGTACAATTCAGTTTCACTCTCTGAATCTGTTTTAAATAAAATTTTATCACAATTTTCTGCTTTATCACGAATTTGAACAGGAAGATTGGCTACATTATCTTGCAAGCTTTCGCACTCGTTTTCGGGTTCCAATTCTGATATATCGGTACAGCTTGAATCTGTGTCTGATTCATCTACATCGTCTTCTTCAAATTCACGATTTTCTTCTTCAGTGACTACAGTGCATTCTGTTTCCACAATATTCACACAAACTTGTACATTGTAGACCGAACTTCCTGCATCGACATCTCAGGTCTTTACAGCCGGCTTTACATTGACAAGCGAGAATTTCAATAATTTCTTGTGGTATTGGCTGTTTTCTCATTGTAATAGGCAACTTTTTGTTACGTACTACATGTGAATTTTTGGTGTGTTAAAGAGAACTAGGTTATTATTGTGAATGATGTCTTAGGCAATACAGCAAGATAATAAAACACTGATTGAGGAAATAGAAAAAATCATTAAAACTCCTTATGGACGTTCGCTCCGCAGGTAAAATAGATTTATACATTAGCAAATGTTGGTTGTATATAAATTTAAAAATGCAAAATACTTATTATTATTATTAACAAAAAATTAAGTTGATCGCATTGTGAGAGAAAAGATAACATATTAAAAAAAATCCTGTTCAATAACAAGAAAGTTATTACATTTTGCAACTAATCTCCATGAAAAAAATTAAAATATAGTAACAAATTTTAAATTAAAAAAAAATTGCAAAAAACTAAGTTTTTCATCGTATTACTAAGGAAAAAGTAACGTACTTAAAAAAATGTCTTCCAAATTTTAAGAAACAAGGAAATTATAGCATTTTGCAACTAAGCTTTATGAAAAAATAAAAATAAAACACTTTTTAGCTTAATTAATAATACTTATATTATAATGCTTGTAAATAAGTGTCTATAAATCTTAACATTTTTTTGAATTTATCACATGAAATGAAAAGGTTTCAAAATTATTCGATCCAAATTTTAGCTCAAAATATGCATTTGTTAATTAGCATTTGCCCAAAATGTAAAAACTTGAATATATTGAGTTCACGTTAACAAAAATGAATTTTCTTTTTTTTATTAAAGGACCCAAAATTCTCTACCATCTGATAAGAATTTTTTTTTAATGGCCAAAAAAATATTTTTATTTAAGTTATAAAAAAATGTTAAAAAAGTAACCAAAATTACATTAAAAAAAATTAATTACATTCGAAAGCTGGCATCTACATTTTGAAAAAAATATTTTCATTTTGGACTTAATATCACAAAATGGCGGGCATCTCACATTTTAGACAACAAATGCAATTTTGGTTATGTACGTACTTCAGAGCCTTGAAACCAATGAGGACTTATTGGAAATTTTACTATGAAGAAACTGGTTTTTAGTTTGCCCCGATCCGACTTATAGAACCGGAGTTATTCACATTTCAAGCTTGAAAAACGCGGTGAAAGAACTTTAATTGTTTATAAAAAAAAGCAGCACAGGGTTTTCGAGGTCCAGAGCTTAGGAACCTACTCCCGATGATACCCCAAACAGGATAAAATCATAATCTTGCTCTATACGGACTATACAGACTTCATTTTTTACTGCACTATAAGGGAATTGAAAATCCCCGTAGGTAGAATGAAGATGCTAAGATGCTAATAATGATGATGAATATAATCATACATAAAAATACAAAAAATCATCATATTACTGCTATTTACAAGTGAAGCAGTTCCCCAAAGTCAAGTAAATGAGAAGTCAATTGAGTATTATTATATTGTAATCCAAAAATTTTTAAACTTCTCCATACCAATTTAGCATTGCCATCTCTAAATAAAGCACTTATATACTTTTCCTCACACGGAGCAGACGCCAACGTATAATTAAGTAATATTTTACAATTATTCCAACGATGATTAGTGTTAGCCTGTTTTATATTTTTCTAATGCATTGTCGCGACTTTTTCATCATTTTTTAAGTACTCCATTTAGCCCTGGTGCTTTAGGCAAAATTACCCTAGATTTTCACAGTGGTGTTTGTTAATTAAATGAAGGTGATATTGAATTTGTTAATAAATTTGTATCTTTATTCAAATTGGAGTCTTTTAAAATAGATTGAGGTATAAAACAAGGATTCGAAGTGTTCCTTTTGAATTATGAATATGAGACTTGTATTCATACAGAATAAACCAGCAAACCACGATGAGGATATAGCAGATGTACAGTCGTGGCCGCAATAGAGTTTTCAAACTAAAGCAGTCATTGCAAACATTTGTCATCAGGTTTGTTCAGATATTTTTATATTCGCCCTGCCGACTAGCAACAATTAGTGTACGTGGTCGCTTTTCCCACCTCAAGTTTCTGGTCGAAGAAAATTTAGTAGTAGGTATAAACCTAGGTTTTAAAATGGCATTGACCTTATAAAGAAACGCGTTTAGTAAAATTTTACTTGGGTATATTATTATAATATAAAGTACTAACAATATTTTCCTTTTTCATTTGGACTACTATACTATTTAAATTCAATGCGTTCATTTATTGCTTGACAAGGATTAACAATCAGGGAAAGAAATTGACGTTAGCTTGACTACATTAATACGTTTGATAAGTAATGCATCAGGACCCAAGAAGCAGGTCTAGGAAACAGTCAATTGAGAAGCTAGTTGCTGAACGATAACAGTAATAACAAATAATTGGTTTAATTTGTAACCTTATTAGAAAATTATAGTCTGTTTACGTCGTCTGCTCTTCCATTTAATTGGTGTTCTTCCTCTTAACCGTAGAAGAAAATCGACGGATAACGGCATGCACCCACAAAAACGGCATGCACCCACAAAAAAACCAGGAACTCCCTGGCGGTTGCCGAATAGGTGGAGCTTAAAACCTAAAGCCAAAGTCATACTCTAACAAAGAGAGAAAATAATAAACTCTTCTGGTTGGAAACATTTTTGTTGCCACGACTGTACCATAATTTTTTTATGGAATTTCTTCCATGTTTTAGTAACGTATAGTACGTATATTGAATTTTAATTAGAAGTAAACAAACGTAAAATGTATTTATTCCGATTTAGGTTAACGCCCGTTATATATTGTAGTATACAGAGAAATATATTGTGCGCGTATGCCCTAACATAGTCTACATTTTTTTAGCTAGCAAAATCTGCGTGCATAATTAACAATAACGGAGATAGTAATAAGATATTTCTAATAGCGCAATCTACAGCCTATATATTTTTTTAGGATATACCTAATAAAACGCTGATTAGCTTGTATATTACATAAGACTATCCACACCTACATCTATAATGACTGTCGACCTAGAAACATACATGTCATGACTGTCGAAAATGTTAATATTCATAGAAAAATGATTCAACGAACCTAATTGAAAATTAACAGTTAGTCCGTACAGTATTTTGCCGGCTATGTCTAACTGGATTTTAAAATCTGATCACATATCAGCTGTTATTTCCAACTGCGTTATTGTTGTTTAATTATTTGATTTAATAGATTTTAATTTGTGTACGTAATCATCTGTTATGTGTGTATTTTTTATATTCTATTCATATACTAGTGAAATTAGATTTTTTTAATACTCGACAATTGTGTAGTTATGTTGTATTTCAGAATGTTCATCTGTTAATAGAGAATAGAATAGAATTCGTTATAAGGTGATAATTAGTGTGGTGAAAGATAGACAACGTACGATGTTCCTCGCGGGTCAATTCTAGGGCGTCTACTATGTCCTCGGATACATAAATGATTTACCTCAATATTTGCATATCTATTTATATCAATGCCACTTACTGTGCGTGATAAAAAATCCATACAGAGAGAATAACTATATGAAGAGTAGTATATCCCAAATATCACTTACGTAATATTTCTTATACCTGTGATCTTAAAACAGAATAAATCTGTCTTATTTGACATATTATTAGCATATTAGCAACAAAATCAGGATCATGTTTCTAATTCTCGAGACAGTATATAAAATTAATTAATGTTCAGACACGAACATTGTAGAACAGTGTCTCTAAAGTAGTTTGCATAAAAGCTAAGACCTTTGAACGTTCGGATATATCACTCGATGCGAGTTTCGCCAAACATGTTGGCATCATCTCGAGATGATAATTTTAATTATTCCCTGATGCTGCCAATATGGTTGGTGAAATAGGCATCGAGTGATAGAGTTCGAGCGTAGTGTTCAAATGTTTTGGTGTTTGTGGAAACTACTTCACGATGGTGGTTCCAGTTTCTCCAGGTCAGTAGAATAAGGTTTATGACAATGCAAAAGTAAATGTTTAACAAATGAATAAAGGGTGCTTAATACTTCATACCCTGGATCACAGAAGCTCATTCACGCATAGACGTTGTAGGCGAAGCTGCGACCGCCCAAAATGCTACCTGATATGATGCCATGGTGAAACATAATCAAATTATTAATATAGTAGCCAACATTTTCTTTAATAGTGTAGTAGAGAATGCAAAAATACACTCTTTCAATTTTTTTTTCTTCATCTGCGTGAAAGGATGTCAGTTATGTTTACATAGAAAGATAATGAGGAAGTCAGTCGTTAAAGACAAACTTGGCAGATCGACATAAAACCGTCAGTCCATCATTTACTGCTAGAAAAGTTATTAAACTATTTAAAAATTCAAACAATTATCTATAATACTGCATTAGCCTGTCACCTCTAAGATGGTCGCGAATACAATATATCGATTCTTTATGAGATATTGCATGAGCTCTGGTAGACCAGTATGCAAGGGTAGTTTTTAGGGCATCGACCTACGTCATTTGCTCTCAGAAAACTTTTCATATTTTGAAGAAAAACAGTTTTCGGACTATTTATATCAACTTAACGGGATAAAATCCACAAACCAACTGCATTATTTTTCTTACTACGGATTATAGTTAGATTACATAAAATGATAAATTTACATATATTTATAAATTATATCCAACGCTATTACGAATTACGGATAGTACTCTACAGTGACGAATCAGGCATCAATAGATTCTGTTACAATGAGTATTGGAGTGATATTTGTTCTTATGAGTCCGCTGATGATTAACATTTGTAATAATCTATATACTGGACCCATGTAACTATTTTTTGTTTCTCACAATGATTGATTTCCAATATCAGATGCTAAACCTAGATGCTCCACAAACACTTAATCTACCTCAACTAGACAACCATGCATGTATTATGCCCAAGTAGGTACATGAAAGAAGAAATCAAAACGTGTTACTTTGAAAATGAGATACTCGAACGTTTACAATAGTACATATAATTGCAATCATCTGAGCAGTAACATAGAATTTAGTTAGAATTTTTAAATAGTATCAAAAACTTCTAACAGCGCAGGCTGATGACTTAATTTCCTTTTTATATCGATCTGCCAGAAACTTATGGTTGCGTGAAGTATTCTTGTGTAATAGTTAGTTAATCTTTGCATCATACTAACACTGGAATTCGCCTAGTATATGATGAAAGCAAAAATATTTAAAAAATGATTACCATGTCGCACTCCTCTCGTAAAAATTTGGTGTGCCGTACTTGCGGCCATCTTAGAGGAGACAGACTAATGTAGTTGAATAGTGGATTATTTGAACCTTTAAATATGAAAAAAAGAAATCAGTCAAACAGGTCAATGACCGAGAGGCTACCCTTTTGTCAATCTACCAGGAGTTCACGGGGCAAAAGGTGGCACGATGAGTTTTTCCTTAATTCCTATAAGTGTGACTCTGATATTTTTTTGCGTTGGTGTCGTCTATTTTTGCATACAACCATAGTATTAAATAAAATGTTAGCACATAGTTCTTATACCACTGTTATTGATTATATTTTTTTCCTTGTCATCTTATCATATAGTATTTTGAGCTATCACCTCTTGGACTATTGTAAAAGCAGTAAATTAGAGTAGTACGTATTATTAATATATTAAGCAATATCGATTGTAAAGTTATCTGCGACGTTAGTAAGACTCTTCATTTGTAAAAATTTTTGTCGCGCCACTGACTTCTTCAATGTATAGCTGTATATTATGTCTGCTTCGTACTCTATGGTTAATTAACTTGCTAGTTATTTCCTATAACTAACTGTTGATGCATGTAAGTCGTCATTTTATATCTACACTTGTTACAGCTTAGTCAAAATACCAGAAAGATGTAAAGATTGGAATGTTTTACAGTAGCGATTAGTCTAGATATTGATGTGGAAAGTAATAGAATGTTTATAAATTCATTTATAGGTCCCAAATTATATACGTGGGTGAGCATAGTATCTGATCAGCATCTGACACTTTTATCTATTGTCAATAAGTCTACATACATGGTTTCTAATTTGCTACCATTTTAAAAATTGTTGCGATCTAATATGAAAGATCTTACAAGAAACACAAAAGAGAGGTCCTAGGTATTACACATCTTATAGAACAAATAATAATAAGAAATGCTAGAATGAAAATCTTTATTATACAAGGGGAGGACAAATAGACAACAATCAACATTACAGTGATTAATGTAACACAAAATATAAACAACATATTATTTTTACAATAAAATAAAAGCTACCTACACACCCTGTGGTGAAAGTTAAGAAATCTACAATATTTTACCTAATCAAAACAACTATGAAGAAATTACAGAAGTCTCCGCTATATCTCTACAAATAAATTTCACTGCTTAAACGGCTTTCTAGCGGTATAACAGCAAAGTTGTTAAACAAATAAAACATATATTTTGCGTGGGGACATCGCTGATACTAGATGCTCCAGAACCTTAGGGTGCCTTGCATGACTGCGTAGAACCTCCTAGAGAATTAATTAGGTATACCTCCGTATAAATTTGGTAACAACAAAACGCAATCCGTAGAATAAAATGACTTTCTTCACTATTAAATCTCAATTCCAATTCCAACCAGTTTTACATAAATCCAGTCCAAGCTTATCAAATTTCCAAAATATCCCAAATTAAATTACAAGAAAGTTTGGCACGTAACAATTAATATCTGCTGGCCAAAATCTCCCAGACCAAAAATCTACCGGACACAAATCCATCGGGTACAAATCACCCTATACAAAGTCGTCTACGATAAAATACAAACTTAATTAGTTTAAAGATAACCTCAAAATTATAGGAGGTGTTTGAAGCTAAAGAAAATTTCAACCTACAAAGGTTTTCTGGACGATAACTTGTTACTTAAATCTAATACAAGATCGAAAGAATTACAATACTAAATAAACAAAAAAAAAACATGTATTGTAATCAAAACATGTGAAATACAGCCTCAATCCGAAAATTAATATCGATTCAGCCCAATGTAGCTATACGATTAAATTCATTAAAACAAGTTACTAGTACAAATAATATGTTACTGGTAGTGGCAAACTTGGGCTACCAACTTTCAAGTTTGTATACGAATGGAATAAGTCTTTAATAAAATATATGAATACTAAATAGTAGGTTTCAATTCATTTTTAAAAGAGAATCATTTACTTATTAGGACATACCAAAATAATTAACTGCTACTAGTCTCGCCATCTGTTGGCAAATAAAATAAATGCCATTTGACTAGTAGTTCCAAGTCATGAAGTAGGTTTTTAAACTGGTGTCGAGCTTTATTGTTACTGGAAGCGTGGCTTAAGGAATTGTATATATAGGATGTTCCTTCAAAATATAATCTTTATAGCTCTTAACATTAAGCAACAAATGGAATATAACAAAATTCTAATTTATTTCTCGTTTATTTAATGACAGTTCTGTTTATATTTGTTTGATGACTTTTTTAGAAAATATTGAGAAAAATAACATTCGATCCACTTAATACAAGCTGGACATTAAACTGCCCACAGTAAAAAATAGAGATGAATATATACGATTCAAAAGCTTGATAGTTGCTGATTCAAGAATGATGATGCCATCCTAAGTAATTAGCATCGATTTCCTAACGAAGAACAGTCGTTTTAGAATTGCTATATACTTTTAAAATGAAATTAAAACATGTTCAAACTAATACCATCGAGGGATGACATAAACGATCACACTAATTCTTTATATGACGAACTAAAAGCACAAATGTCCTCGAGAGAACAATATAAAACTGGACCGCTGAGCGTTCCCATTGGAAAAAAATTATCGAAACTTAGTGAGCACAGCACGCGTTTATGGCTTTATTAAACTCCATACCTTGTTAAACGCAGTACAAAGAGAGCTAAAGACTATTAGATACAATATATTATACATTCATAATGTCCACAATAAAGTTGCTGACCGTTAGTAATGAAGTTCGTTTATAACATCAGGCAGTTAGTACTCCTTGTTATTTTCAACCAATTATTTCTTAATTCCTAACCAAGTATAGTTTCAGCAAAGGAAAACCAAGAAACCAAGCAGGAAGTTCCCGACTAACTTGAATTCAATCGGCAGTCTTGATCAAACATTTATATGATGCCCACAAATAAAACCAGAATCAAATGTCTTTTGTTCTTATTATAGTGTTCCAAGTTTACCATTTCTGTTTGCAATTAATAGGTAGGATATTTATGTTCTAAATCGGCCATATGTACAGAATTGTGCGTATATATATACAATGGTGCATAATTGTCGTTCGAATAATTATATTGTATTTGTCAAGATAGGGAATAATAATAATAATAATAATAATAATAATAATAATAATAATAATAATAATAATAATAATATCTTTATTTGACTACATTACAGCATACACGCGTTTGTAGCATGTCAATCACAAAAGAGTGTAAAGTATATGCACATATAAAACATATAGAAGATAACATATTAAAATATTTAACATCTAGACATGGATATCCCCAATGAGTGACTTCATGGGTAAAACATATTGCACAGAAGTAGAGAGAAACAAAATATTAGTTCACATTACGTATCAATGGTAGGGTGTCCATATACTCATGGATAGAATAATAACAATTTTTTAACAAAAGATTTTACCAGACATTTCAATTGCTGGATTTTGAGTTTTGTTAGTTTAGGATGTATTATTATTGTTTACATTGATTTTCATAGAGACCAAAGACTAGATTTTTAGTTTTCGTTACCTGATTGGGAAAAATTATGCGCTCAATTCGTTAAAAAACTTAAAATACACAACTATTTTCTGTTATCGTATCTCGGACGTCTAACTGTTCGTATTTCATAAAATAATTACTAATGTTTTAAGCTTTTAACACAATGTTACAAATATTAGTAAACCACTTTTAAATTTTATAAATTCTTATAAACGACAATAAAAGCTACAATAGCTTTGTTCCAAATTAAAAAACACATGTAAACAAATCCTATTAAACCCCTGCGGCCATGCTATCCTTGCGTTGTGCCGAAAGAGAAGAAATTATTTACATTTACTGGTGGTATAAAAAGTTCGGTACAAATAATCCCATCAAAGTGCCGTACTTCTACCGATGGAAACACAATTCAGATATTACAATTTTTCGTTATTTCTAATATTCCGAACTATAACATCCATTGGCCCTGAAAAACAGAGGTTCTCAAACAATAAAAATGTAAACCCAGGTAAGTTTTCTTCAAAGTGCCCCCAGAGAAAAAAGTCATATGGTTTTTTTGCTTGTCTAGTCGGCCCCTATTACCAGTTTTTTTTAATAACATGAAACTAATTACACCCTGTATAAGGCGATGCTAGCATCTGTCAATAAATTTTCAATTTCATTAATGTATACAAGAAGGGGTACAGGACTTAACACAGTACCCTGCGGTGTTCTTACCCGGAATTACTCAATCATTCACCAATCCTTACTTTGTATATTCTGTTACTGATATAATTTGTTAACAGTTTTATTGAATCGCCTCTCACTAAAGCCTCTTTGAGTCTACTAATAAGGTCTAACATCAAACGCTTTAGTCAAGTCTAAGAACACAGCAAGTGATTTTGTCTGTTTATATAAGTCATTAATTATTAAATTTTTAAATTTGAAACTGCAGCTTTTTTGCGAGGACGAGAAGGACTCTACTCTATCCTATGATAGGTAGACAAAGCCAACTCAACCTGAGGAACAAGCTCACGCTAATCAGGACCCTCATTGCACCCATTCTGACCTACGCCTCCGTTGCCTGGGGATACCAAGCAGCCACCTACTTGAAGAGGATACAAGCCGTGGAAAACGTCGCACTCAGGTGCGCCGTGGATGCACCATGGTTTGTCAGAAACGCCGACATCTTTAGAGACCTGGAATACACCCCGGTAACTGAAGTCATCCAGGACAGGGCGAAGAAACTATACGCCCGTGCAGCAGATCATGGGAATCCGCTGGTCAGACAGGCGACTGACTACGACCCTAACGAGGCTCCTAGGCACAAGAGGCCGAAGCTCCAGATTCTGGATAATGGGTAAGTATAACTAGCCTTCCCTTCAGCCCGATCTTCAAGCCACGCCGCAAGGAGACAATGACCAAAACACCCAAATCACCCGACCCCGAGGGTATCCAGCAAGCAACCCGCTAGGTACCCTTAACCTAGCCCGTGCCGGCCTCTGACGCTAAAACAAGCGTCCTTGGCCGAGCACAATTCTTGAGCTACACAGCCCAAAACTTCCTTCCGACGAAATAGGAGCACATGATGCCAATTGGCACCCTGGGCTCCGACTAGTCACACACCCCCAAATCCTTCCAAACTCCGAGAGGGTGCGGCAACAGCCGTTCCCTCTCACGACAGACGAAAGACGCTCCCGGGAGCCGACATGCCAGCGAAGAAAGAAACTCAAGACAGAAGAGCGCCAGAAGAAACGACCCAGCTGGCATGGTCAAGCAGGACCAGGGGAGGTCTGCTAACTTCGCCTACACCGTCTGCATTTGCAGGTGGGGTAGTCGTAAAAAGCAGATCCACCCCTCACGAGGCCGGTCCAGGTCTACAGCGATGATTGGGGCAAAGAGCTCAAAGCTGGACCCCTAATCATCTGAGACCGTCATCAAAGTCAAGAATATTGGCGCGTGCAGCTTTTGTTTGACCTGAATCCAAGTTGCTTTGCAAACAGAAAGTAAGAACTATTTGAAAATTTTGTTAATCTATGTTTTAAGCTATTTTCAAATATTTCAACAAACTTGTTCTAGGTATAAACTTACTAACTATTACCATAATAAAAACCAGTATTAGGGCTGAACTACTCCTTTTTAAATATTCCATAAGTCGGTAATAAATAATATATGAAAGTCAGAAACAACGATTTAAAAGAAATAGAACAGTAGTTGATCAATCGATCATTTTCTTAATACTATAAACACTCCACCCATCCATTCATAATCCGGACACAAGAGCTCAGCTTCCTCACTGTTGATGTTAATTTTTCTCACACTCGACTGAACAAAATTATAAAATATTGTAGCAATAAATTAAGATAAAGGTAACCAGGCGATAGCTGCCTCAGAAACAAGCTTTACTAAAGTCTACAAATTGATAAAGATTTATAAATTCAATGCAATGACAGGGCCCTTCATAACGACCGAATGATCGAAAGTATGAGAAAACACTCCGCCAAATTGAAAATGGTAATGAGATAGCAGACAAGCCAATAAATCTTCGGAGCGATTGATCCGAAAAATGTGGTAGTAACTCCTCGTAGTTTTCCTGCCTGGAACGTGTAAGGTATGAGAAGGAATGGTCAGCTGAAAGAAATACACATCCTTACAAGCAATTAGTATATTTACTATATACAGGGTGTTAGAGGAAATTATTACAAATGTTTAGTGGCAGAATCTAGAACTAAAGTTAACTTTAATAAAGGGTTCCCAGGATGCGGTAATAACTTGTACACGTATGTTTAAAAATCACGATAATAAACAGTAAAGCGTTATTTTATTCTACGACTTCAGTCGTTCTTTTGATGTCGTAAACCATGCCTTGTTTTTGTCGAAACGTTATGGTATAAGGTATACGGGGTCAACCATTAGAATAGATACAATCATACAGATCGATGTTTCTGTAGGCAGCAATAATGTAGTACATAAATCGGATTTGAAAGACTTTACCGTTGGAGTACCGCAGGGTAGTATACATGGACCAGTACTATTTACAGTTTTTATAAATAATTTGTTTAACGGCTACCCTATTTGTGAATGATTTTATTGTATCTGTCTCGGCATCTAAGATAGTTGATCTAATGACTCATTTGAAAATTTGTATTGTCTTAAGGAAACGAATGACACTTGCAACTTGAAAATGATGAAGAAATATAATATTTAGAATGTATTTGAAAATATCATCAAGGAAGAAGACTTATTGTACCTTAAGCGAATAGAAAAGTAAATAGGGTGATACAGGATATCGCAATTGCAAAAATACACCGCGTCTATCAGATGTTCTAGAATAATATTCGATCAACTTGTTAATTTAATATTTTTACTAATGAAATAAAAACACTAAACTGTTTTTAACGTTTTCAGTAACGTTTAGTGTTTTTATTTCATTAGTGATAATGGATTTTCACCAAGTAAAGGTCGAGTCTATCAGCAATTTAATATTTTTGTTCAATTCTCACTAAATGTGGAACTTTAAGATCATTCTGAACAACTTGCCCAAATAAAACTTTCCAATAATAATATTTCTAAACTAAATATTCAAATAGTATTACTGAATATATTTTTCTTTTTCAGACTGAAGCCACGTGGTTCAAATTAATATAGAGTGGTAAGTTTCTGTACGATGTCTTAAGATTAGTTAAAGCTACAATAACATATAAATGATACAAAATTCAGCAAATGAAATGAAATGTCATCATAAGAAAGATAACGGAATACCGTTTATTTTTCAAACTAATTTTTAAATATTCTCTGCATATGGCGTGTTAATTTTGCATCACCTGAAAATGTTTTAAATAGAGCTAAATCTACATTTAATCTAAACTAATACCATGGTCCATAATATAACGCAATCAATCCTAAACACTGTTACGCCAAGATAAAAGATGCATTATCACTATTCATACTATTTCTACCTTTCTCGGCATCTAAGCTTTCTTCAGAAGCATTCAGATCTATATTATTTATTATATTTCTAAATAACCTTAAATTATTGTTACTGATATCAGTTTCATAATTCAGAGAAATTCTGAACCGGAAAAGACATTTCAGTTCTGCCACATTTGAGATTGGTCATATGCTTCTTAAATCTAGTTTTAATTCAGCGTTATGTTTGTCCAATATACATCAAATTATATTTCTGCAGCTCTGTAAATCCCAGACTTCTCATATCATTTAATGTTATTGTCCTTAGGATTACGTAAAAAAAGTATGGGATCTACTAAATCAGTTAAAAGATTGTAATACTATTAGTATGTTGGACATATAGAATGTTCAATTGCAACTAGACTTAAGGAGCCAATGACCAACCTCAAGCATGGAACAACTGAAAAATCTAGCGGTGTCCAACATTCCTTTGATAACTAGAAATGTTTGTTACATTTCCAATTATAGACAATTCGATGCTCTTAGAAGCTTAGAAATGCCAAAATATAAACACGATATCAGTAGAGCTTATTCCAAACAGTGCGCCCATAAGGGGCATGGAAATCACATTTGTTCAATTATGTCATAGATCATCGGATTATGATGTTAGTTTGACCAAAATTCAAGACATATTGTTAGATTTGGATTGGTTTTAAATTTCTATTGTTTATTGATCCTTGGGCATATGTATCCTGACATTTGTATTACTGCGAAATTTGAGCTTGTTCCATCTAGCGTAATGATGTCTATAAAGTTCTTATATTCTCATTAATAAGCATTTCTCGGTTTGACCTATGTGTGCACTTTCACTTCACTCTCCGTTAAAAATAAATATGCTCATTAACATCGAACAAACACAAACGAGTTTCTCTCGTTGCAAACGAAATCTACAAAACACATTAAGCTTTAAAGCTTAAGCACATTATGACAAAAACAAGAGCAAGCTGATATTTGCAGGAAGGAATAAAAATAAATTAGGTGCAATTTCACTAATGAAGGGTTAAGAACCTATGTATAAGACAAATTTACATACTCGTCAGAACTTCTTATAGAATTTTGTAAGCGCCAACAAAACCAAATCGATTTGGTTTATTGACTGGTGATGCAACCGGATGCAATAACTCAATCTGCATCCTAAAAACAAATAGCGGTATTCTGCTGGTTAATTCAAAGCTACGTCTTATTTTCCTCGCCTTCCAACACCGGACAACACCTTTATTAAATTAACGATTATCTGATGTGGTTAGTACATAATTTTCTTGTATGAGAATATTATATAAAGTACTCTATCAAGCTCAGAATGTTATTATTGATCAACACGCAATTCTAGTTTTGTTTCAATTATGCAAAAAACTTATTCAGTGAGTTCGACGTGGAACACAGTATTGGGATCTGTCATGGGGGCGCAGGCAGTACAAAAATACGTCCTTTATTGTAAAAATGTTAATAACTGTGGAAAATGGATTTGAGCTTAACAAAGTTTGTAGAAAGTGAGAGACTGTTGACAGCAGGATATAACTGAATGTATAGAAAATGAGGGAAATATATCCCATAATATACAGCAGCTGTACAATGAATGTATGAAATAAACACGTAAGTGTGTATATACACACACCTCATTGTGCACTAAAACAAAATGAACTAATTCTAGAATATTACTATAGAAGATACACAAGGAGCTACGCTAATTACGATATTAAAAATAACAATGTCATTCGCCTAATGTACATGTATGAGAACAATTTGCAAGAAGCACGAATCAGAATGGTAGCAGGAGTTGGCAGACTTTCTCTTGTTTTTTTTTAATATTAACCTAAATGAGAATTTTTTTAATTAATCTAATTATGTATGATTGTCCTATCCAGAGATAATATGTATGTCTTACTCATTTTTTTAAATTTTTGTTTCGGATGTACGTGTGAGTGTGTGGCTTCCTTATATATCTCGTCGCTAGGCTAAGATAGTTCCTTTTTAAAAATAACTTTTAATATCCTTTTTTGGACAATTTCCGAGTAACATTTTAATGAGCCCCCAAGCTACCACGCCATATTGCAGCTGAGATTTCACAAGTGCGTAGTATAACATTTTTGATTCATTAATGTTTAATATATCTTGAAAATATTTAAAGTAATAAATTAAAAACCTTAATTTTTGCCACCTGTTTTATGTGCTCATCCCACCGTAAATGCTGATCGATCAGTATTCTCAGATACTTCATGTTGGGTGCTGACTTTATTATTAGATCATTTTCTTCATCAGTCTGTGGATAAGATGGTTGTCTAGATTTATATGAGAGAAGGATAAGCAAATGGTTTTTTTCCACATTTAACTTTAAAAAAAGATGATGGTGAAACCAAGATCTCAGTTTTTTAATATCATTTTCCGAACGAGTTTATTCTTCGTAAAAAATACTACTATCGTCTGCAAATCCAATTATTTTGCCTACGATGTTTATACCGAATAGATTGTTGATATACAAAAGAAAGAGCATCAGCCCTAGCACGGTTCCTTGAGGAACCCCAGAGGTAACCATTCCAGGTTGACTCAACATATCGTCTATTTTTACATACTGATAGCGGTCACTGAATCAATTTTAATGGCACATCTCTGAGTTCGATGTCCGCTAATATTTTTTGAAACTTATCGTGGTAGCCGGTATCAAAGGCTTTAAGTCTAAGAATATACTGTTCTATATTCTACTATCTATTTTATTTTTTATACGTTCGAAATTACTTTTTGAAAGTAAATTGAAATGATTTTATTGAGCGCCAAACAGTTTCTTAAAAGCTGTTAATATTATAGACTATAGAACACCATTAGCATGACCATCTACAATCTATAGAATGACTCTTACTCAGGGTCCAACGAAGTCGGTTCAATAAATGCTCATCGATCAAGATAACAATCTAAATAAATCAAACTCAGTATTGAACGAACAAAGTATTAATTTATTAACAAATTTGAACTTGGAATGTAATTAACAAATTTAAATAACAAAATCTAACTTAACTAAAATGATAAATATGGCCTTTATTTAAAATAAATATGTACCATGGATTTCTGATATTGTAAAGCTTTACCTTGTCTTTCTTTTGAGTCGAGTAATGTTAAATTATAACCTCTAACTGGTTATTATGATCCTTGAAATATAATGTCACTTGACTGACTTTTTAAACCTCTCAAGGCTTCTTCTTCTTCTTTTCTGGATTGACGTTTGTTTATAACCTCCAATTTATTTTCAAGATTTCCTTGAAATATTTCTATCACTTGATTGACGTTTGAAATTTCTTCACCATATAAATTTGCTAACTGAATTAACAAATACTTCCCTCTTCTAAATCTGCTTTCCGGATAATCTACTTCTTAATACTTTCAAAGTATACTCACTTCTTATATTTAATCAACTTTTACAATTTATTCTTGATAACAATATATCTGGATTGTAATATCCTAACCTTCAAATTATTCACCACTTTTCTTTTCTTTTCAATTTATTTATTTATTCTTGGATGAATATTTTTCGCAGCTCGCTGTTCAGCGGTGTATGATCAACTGATTTGTTATTTTTAGTCGTTTCAATGGGTTAATTTCCAATATTTCAATTGTTTTTTTCTATTTTGATCTAATATTTCAAAATTTAATTTTAATTTAATATTTAAACTATTCAGTTTTGTTTGTTCTTTACCTTAATTGAATACTGTTTTTAATTCTTTAATTTTCCTGATAAGTTTCTTATTCTACTTTTCAGGATTAAGTGAATAATTGTAATTACTCGAAATATATTGACATATTACATACACTTTCTTAAAATCTACTTATAACTACAATTAACAATTCCAATCTCAAATAAATACTAATTCATACATTTAGATGAATAGCAATGATAAACACAAAATGCTAGTAGTTAAAAACGTACTGCAGTTTTCATATTGACATAATACTGATATTATAAACTAAAACAAGAAATTGATACGCCAACAAACATTTAACATCATACTATTAGTCCTTTCTTTCTGCATGATGTGAAATATCATTTACAAAACACCTTTCTGCAATGATATTTGAAAATATCTGAAAACTTAAAATGTCATTCAGTGTTTTGTAATATATGGACTTACTATTTTTAAAATAATCACGCTGCAATGCAACTACTGTTAATAGTCTTTCATCCAATATTCATTTTGTGTAGATTTACAGTGTTTTTACACAATTTATGATTTTCAGCCCTAAGTTTTGACATGCATGTCAGATTTTATAAAATTTACTTTTTTGTTTTCCAATTTCATTCTAAATCATTTTAAATGAGATTGTGATTCTCTATCAGTTCATGTTTTATTATATACTATTTAGAATAACCTTGTTAAACTAAAATAACTTCATTTTATGTTTATTTAAATATTTTGTTCGTATTCAATATCAAGTTTCATTCTCTGCATCCTACTCGATGAGAATAAGTGAACTTGAATCAATTAAATAAACCACAGATACTCCTGCTTCTGTATGATCCGTTAAAGTAAAACTGTTATGATTAATTCCTAAAATACATACAAATTTGTGAATTTTATTTATGATTTCAAACACGACACTTAGGTAGTGTTCCACAGTGTGGATATACAGCAATACATAGTGAAGGCTTTCCTTTATCTGTAGCTTTATATATGTATTCTGTCAGTGTGTCAGTTGCATCATTTGTTAATTTGCCAGACTGTAAACCTCACTGTTGATTAGATATTATGTTGAGTATTTTTATAATATTGTCTTATCTATTTTTGAGGAGTATCTCGAAGATTTTCGAAAAACTTGTCAAGAATATCGAGCTATAGTTAAGTGGTTCTAATTTATCACCTCTCTTGTAACTGGAAATCATAATTAATTAATTCTCTTTAAATTCAGTCAGATAGCAACCAGTCACAAAAATAGTAACAACTTTGTAAGTGGATATACGATATTGTCGTAATTTTTTTATCGTTTCCGCCTAATCACTTGTCATTTCTCGGCACTCAAAAAAATAATTTGTTCATGCTACTCGAATCAGCCCGATGGAAATGGTTATTTGCCAGTTCTTCTATGGGTGTACAATTTGTTTAACCAATTAGAAAAAAAAACGAATTTTCAAAAATGTTTTTGACATTTCACAACTTACGTAGTGAGAACAGTTATAGACAGGGCAACAAGTTCTCTACGAAAAAGTGGCAAAAAATATAGTCTTATCTGTCATAGTTTACGAGCTACAGCCGCTCGCATAGCCGTTTTTCGCTTTGTACTCCAAGCAGCCTGGTCGCCGACTTCACTAATAATCGAAAACAAAATGAGCGAGGTCCCTGAACATCCTGGATTCATTAATAAGTATCACAATTTAAGTTGACAGGTTAGGGCAAATTGTATTATAAATAATGAGTAATATAGAACCAAGCACAGATCTCTATGGAATCCATTTTTCAGTTGTTAAAAGACCATAACTTACTTCATTAAACGAAGCAGCTAGTTTCTGTTTGACAAATATGATTAAATTAACCTTAAACGATCATCATTAAGTCCATGAAACTATAATTTATCTAATAATGTAATGTGAAATGAGGATACATAATAATCTAACGAATATAAAGTTAGGGCAACAGAATGTTTACGTATTTATTTATTTATTTAAAAACTTTAGGATACAGACATAATTTGCAATTCCTCAAAGGTAGAAATGAACATTCAGTGAAAAAATATATATATAAATGAGAAATTAAATTGAATTATTGGTGAAAACAACTAATAAATATTTTAACTACTTGAATAATATTTAAATAATATTTAAATAGAGGACTCATTATAATAACTAACAGAACTCTCATTTCACCGTCCTGGTTAAGGCAATTAAATAAATAAATAAATAATTAATTAAACTATGACAATAAGAATAATATAGAATTAGTTATATTTAGTAATTATATCAGTATCTCAGAGACATTTTGGCCCAGAACCATTTCCATCACAACAGAGCCAAATGCACTACTGGGCTTTTGAATTTGAAAAACCCAATGGTGTCTATAGCCCCACCATGATGAAAACGGACTCGCATCCCTCCGCCACATAGGCACTCATATATCACAACGTGATAACAAAAAGAGAAAAATATTCATAAAACATTGAAAATCATCTCTCCTTTAAGCGATTTTTAGAGAAATTGCCTAATTGGGTGTAGAATTAAATAAATGATGGTTTTGAGCAGATCATGTTGTTTAAAATCTTATGAAATAGTACATATTACATATTAAAGATTACAGATGACAGCGGAGGAGCTGTTGGTAAAGGAACCTTGGTACATATATCCTTGGTATTCTCTTTTCGCCAAGCAGTGTCAGTCCAGTTTGTGTAGTAGTAGTAAATTGGCAAAAATTCTTCTTCTTAAAGAGATACCAATTTAAAGTAAAGCCCTCAAATTTTATAATTATTATTAGTTTCAGGTAAGCTGTATTTACTCGCCAAAGGTTTTTAAAATTGATTTTGGGAATTGCGGGTTCCAAATTGATGAAACAAAGTTTCCTTTATTATATACAAACGCATAATGGACTGATATTATTGAATTATAATTCTTGAAGCTTGTGCAATTTCTAATAACAAATCCAAGCACCCTGTTAGCCGTAATACTCAAAAAAATGGTCCTTTGAACCACGTAACATATGTGGTTGAAAGGACTATTTTTAGAATAATAGTAATAATAATAATAATAATAATAATAATAATAATAATAATAATAATAATAAACATTATTGTCCAAATTACATAGGGTTAAAAACTAAGTTACATTTACATGAAATGTATATTACACACATGCACATATTTATATATACATTTACAGTAAAATTTCAATATCGTTTTCTCTAAATTCCTGTAGAGAATAGAGAACATTGTATTATTAAAACATTTTTAATGATATTAATAAAAGCTTGACTATAAATTTTTAATTCTGGCAGGTAATTTATTATATAGCATAATAACCATTTATTACGGACTCTCTTTATAATTAGATAAACTATGACTAGGAATTAACCAGTCGTCACCTGATCGGGTATTGTAGTTGTGATTAAAATATTTGGTAAAAATGTAGTTAAATTGTTTCTTATATAGAGTAATACGTGTAGAATGTAAACGCAAATTAGAGAACATTTTTAATCTTCTAAATGTTTCTCTACAAGAAGTGTATTTTGATGCATTATCATATTTCTTACTGCCCTTTGGATTATGAAAACTCTGTACGTTTGAAGATGAGCCCCAACAAATAATACCGTAGAAAATTCTGGGGAAAAAATGTGCATTAATTGTTTTGATAAGTTATTGATATGAGGTTCCCAGCTAAGCGCATCTATTGTTACACCAAGAAATCTAGTCGAATCAACTTGATGGATCATGATATTCTTGGTGTAAAATTTATGAATACTGTTTTTGGAGGATTTAAAAACAATTTATTGGTGCGAAATCAATAATTAAAATGGGAAATCGCCGTTTTAGTGTAATTAATAGCATCCGTTAAGAAAGATGAGCAGCACAAAGAACTGTCATCTGCAAACATAATCAGGTTGTTTTTATTTAACACATTATTGGACAAGTCATTTACATAAAGTAAAAAGAGCAGTGGTCCTAGGACTGATCCTTGAGGATCACCACAGAATATATTTTGCATAATGGATTTAATTCCATTCAGTACAACAACTTGGTTTCGATCTGACAGATATCATTTGAACCAATTATGATTTTTCCTATTAGTCTATATGTAGTTTATCCGGAAGAAAGTTGTGATTTATTAAATCAAAAGATTCATAAATAAGTCAACGCCAATAGTATGATACCTAAATCTCTAACTACACATTCTTGAGGCTTTCGCCATTTATATTATAATTAAGATTTAAAATATGCCGATTCCTACAAAAATTATTGAACATTTATTTTTATTGACCATATCTTTTTATATTCAATAAGCATTTAGTCTGTTTAAATCAGTTTGATTTTTTCGGCAATTCCCAATTGAATTTATTGCAAGAAATAGCTTTAAATCATCACCATATATTAAAAAATAGCAAAACATAAACGCAACAAAATGTTAACGTAGTTTGGTTGTTATGACATTGTTAAAAGTAAATACTGCTGCTCTTCTACGTATGAAATTTAATTGGTCATATTTTAGTTATGAGGCACTCTGGCACTGTTACATATGCATTAGATGCAATCGAAAGTAATCACTTGTTGTTGCTACAACAATTATCGTGTTTCCAAGACTAAATGCATAATTGGAGTTATTTGCTATACTTTCGTTTCTTTTCGACTCGCCCACTTAATAGTTCCCGCATATCCAACATTCAATTAACTTGTGGCTCTTAAACGTCATATGTCCACTTAGCCGATACATTATATCGACTGCGACTTTTAATTAGTTAAGAATTTACAACAAAACAAGAGATGTTTAACCGTTATTTTCCATACTGTAATTAAACGGGATGAATAGGAATTATTTTAATGTCTTATTTCACTTGGGCGCTGTTAAGGTATTAAGTATTTAGCAAAAGTTCGCGAAGATTTAATGATGCAGAAAATGTATCGGCTGTTCCCCGGATTTCACTCCTCAATGGATGCATTGTTCAAAAATCTGTTGTGTCACTTGATATTATTGTATGGAAATTATGTAGCGGACGTGTTATGTGGCAGGTGTTTGAAAAGTGTTTGTGTGATTGTTCGGTGATATGGTACTGATAAAACTATATTAGAAGGATATTATCTACCTTCAATTATCATGAAAGAAGACGCTATGACCGCTATGTTGGAATTTACACCAGTTAGTTTTGTGGACGTGGACTTCTAGTTGGTTCACATACGCGACTATGACGTAATGCAATACGGCTATAACGACTCCAAAGAATCTTAAGTTTTCTAAAGTGTTAGAACACAAGTTCGTGCGTCTCATTTCAAATTCAAGTACGCCTCCTGTTTAAAAATGAATTATTATTTTTTTGCTTATAATTGTATTGAAACATATTTTTTATAGGATTTTGCAAACAGCAGAAAAAATAACTAAAAGAAAAACTTTGTGTAAAAATATTAATGAAATCTTTGCATTCTTTCGATAACCTGAATTCTGGTTATGCTAGCAAATTAAAATCCTAAAATGAATTTGTCTAATTTCTTGTTTGACAATTCTCATTCTAACACTAGCATCCACACAGTCCTCTAACAGCCATGCAGATTAAACTAGTAGCTATATAACCCCCTACGATCGTGAAGAATCAGTTAAAAAGAGAACAAAGGCCTAAAATGAATTTATTTATCTACCATGTCTTAAAAATTTTCATTCTAGTGGATTACATTTTCATGAAATCTATCATTCTGTTTCTTGGAAATGCTTAGCCTTTGAAACGTTTTTCGCCGTTATTCTGGACAAAATCCTATAAAGAATATGTTTCAATACCTCCTGTTTATCAGACGCTGTAGCAAGGATTATTAAAAAGATAATTTTATATATCACAAAGTTCTTCAATAAAAATATTCTATTTGTAGGTTCCTAATTCTGGATCAACAACATTGGAGCACATTTGATGCATATGGATGTACATTGTAGGGTATTTAAGAAGTCGCTTGCTTCTTTAATCATTTTTAATCTCAACCTAAAAGATATTTTCTGAATTACCCTACAATTAGTTGTTGCCCAGGATTCACAAACTATTTTCAAAGCTTATGACACTTCCCTGGGTGCTAATTTCCTTGTCTTTAGGCGTTAATTCTCCATTTTCTGCTTAGACCCAATGCAGATAATATCTTACATTTGCAAAGTGTATGTTCCGCAGACTCTGTTGGAGTATCGCAATATTTGCATTTATCATTTGCCTTATTAAAATGATATATCAAGGTAATAGGCTAATAAAGGGCCTTTCTTCAGTCTTAAGTCAGACTTTTCTAGTTCTAGAAGCCCTGCCGCAATCTTCATTGACTAAGTCATGAAGTTTTTCGATTGTTTTTGACGTGTATTCTGTAGCACACACTTTGTAGGGCGTAAAACCTGAGACTCTAATACTGCCCATCTATCTGGATCTTTGCTTTCAAATGCCTTTGTTTATATATTTCTGGGCAGATAGATCTAGAGTGTAAACTTCCTGGAAAGTATTCGTGGTGCTACCTAGTGCTCTAGATAGCTTTCATTATACCCCACTACATCCACACATATCAGTCATCTTTAATCCATCTGAATATCAAATTAGGAATAGATCCTCTAAGCGCAGCGCTCTGATGTATGCTGAAATGTCTAGATATTAGTATTTGTTGCAATTAACAAAAATGTAATGCATCTCACAGAAAACGCTCGCAAATAAATTAAATCTGGATAGTTTCAGAGGATTATTTCTTAACTTAAGAACAACATATCGGTCAAACAAACAAAGTCATTTATAATGGTGATAAGTAAAGTACAGAGTTCCGCAAGGTATTATCCTCGGACCACTTTTATCCTCAATTTCAATGACTGTTAATTTTATGAAACTGGTATGCGTAAAGTAGGTATTTTTATTTATCAATTAGCTCTTCAAAATGTTCTTAACTTCGCTGAATAGTTTAAGAACTTCGGCCCAATTTTGAATGAACAGAATTTTCTGTAAGTAAAAATTCAAAAGCCCACCAAAAAAACTAAACCGTTCCGGCCCTCACCATGCAGTTTTTTCTTCTGTGAAATTAAACTATAATAAAAAAGTTTAAAATTTTTTGACATAATTATTCATTATTCTTTTTAATTACTGTAGGGACTCAAGTAAAATTAAATTTTGGCCATTTTGTAGCCGCTATATTGATTGTTGATTTTTTCTAGTACGTATTCGTAATGAGCGACCCCGAAAAGCCTCGAGTAAATATTTTTTTAACCTGAAAGTTTATAATCATCTAAAGAATTGCTAAAAGTCCGTTCAATTTTGTAGCCGCCATTTTATTTTGATATTATTGACCCTGAATAAACATTTTGAGGCCTTAAAAGTTAATAAGTAATTCATAACTTAAATTGTTAATGAATTGTTAATTAATTGACAATAATTTTTTTTAAAAACATTAAGGTGTAGTACAGGCAAATTAGCCATTTAGGGTAACAAAAATTAATAAAAGGATCATCTCTAGGATTTAAGTAGGTAAGAACCTGGAGAATGATATGATGCATTCCGGGAAGTTCCGGGAAAATTTTTAAAAAATTGGAAAAACTTTTTGATTTTCGGTTTTTTTGCTCTAGCGTCCAAAATAATGAAAATAGAGAAGAAAGTTCCCAACAAAAGTTGTAGCTCGTCTCTTTCTCTATAAAAAAGGTCTTTGCAAATTTTTGCCTCACTTAAGTTTTAAGCCGCTTCGAAATGCGCGAAAAATGAGAATTCCCCGGGAGTTTCGTACGACCGGGCTCATCGATCGATAATTCTTACTATTCAGAGGCCCAAAAACATGAAAATAACGCAAAATGTAGAGAAAAATCTTAGCTTTAGTGTGGAACTAATCACAAAATTCATAAAAAATTTTATCATAGAGAAAAAGTGTCAGAAGATGGCTTAGTAAACTTTGTACAGTTTTTTGTACACAGATTTATTCATATCTTTGTCGGGAGCCGTTAGAATGATAATTCATTTTGCTCATATATTCTTATATAATGATATATTAATCCAATTAACATTTTATTGTAATTACTTTTGTTGGAAAAATATGCCTTGCGATCAAATTAGAGGGTATATATC
This sequence comes from Stenurella melanura, assembly GCA_963583905.1. Lineage (NCBI taxonomy): Eukaryota > Metazoa > Arthropoda > Insecta > Coleoptera > Cerambycidae > Stenurella > Stenurella melanura. The sequence continues at coordinate 99,860,341 of OY757317.1, forward strand.
TCATCGATCAATCACCTCCAAATTTTGGAGTTCAATTCGCTATATCTTAATTAATAACATTAGCACAGTCTTAATTTTTGGATTATAAGTACAAGAAAACATATTCTTTCGAATGACTTTAGAGTTTTTTACATGCGTGCAGCACTTTTTGAATTTGTCTACATTATTCATACATGTTCAGAAAATGCACAATTAAACCGTAAAACATATACAACTTATTTGTTTCTTAACATTCTTCAATGACATTTTCACGAAATATAGGTCAAAGTGGGTGGAATCGTATCCAACACATTTTTCTCTATGATAAAATTTTGTATGAATTTTGTGATTAGTTCCACATTAAAGCTGAGACTTTTCTTTACATTTTATGTCGTTTTCATTTTTTTAGCGGCTCTGAATAGTAAGAATTATCGATCGATGTGTCCGGACGTACGAGACTCCCAGAGAATTCTCACTTTCCACGCATTTCGGAGCGGCTGAAAACTATAAGTGGAAAACAGGACTTATCTCCTAAACGGCTTAAGTAAGAGGAAAATTTGTAAAGACCTTTTTTGTCGAGAAAGAGACGAGCTACAAGTTTTGTTCAAAACCTTTTTCTGTATTTTCATTATTTTAGCCGCTAGAGCAAAAAAACCTAAAATAAAAAAGTTCTTCCAAATTTTTTTGAATTTTCCCGGAATTTGGAAGTGCAAAGAATGCATCATTCTATTCTACAGGTTATTACCTACTTAAATCCCGGATATGATCCTTTTATTAATTTTTGCGAGGTTTTTACAAAATATTGCCTTCATTGCCTGTACTAGTGGCCATTCCTTAGAAAGAGACATCCGATTGGGAAATATTTATTATGTTTGGCCATAACTTTTTTTTCTTAGTACGTACATTTAAAGGAACTATAAGAGTACCTAAATAGAATCATAACAAGACTATTACTGTGAATTTTCACTCAATAATTTCAGTGGTTTGCAAAATAGCTAGATTTGAAACTACGAAATAGGAAGATTAAATAATTTTCAAATTTAAATCCAGCTGTTTTGCAAATGACTGCAATTATTGAGAGAAAATTCATAGTAATAGTCTCTTTATGGTTCTACTTAGGTATTCTTATATTTTTTTAAATGTACGTACTATGAAAAAAAGTTTGGCCTAAAATAATAAATATTTCCCTATTGGATGACTCTTTCTGGGGAGTGGCCACATTAAAATTTAATTTGTAAGAATGCAAACCTTATGCAGTCTGTTACTTAAATATTACTTAACAAATTGTAAAAAGTGTCAAGTCGACATCTCTGTTCTAAAAAATGTAAGGGGTCTATCTACATATCATGAATCGCCAGGTCGTATGGCCTATACTAGATACTAGACCTGGAACTTTTATGTAGTATTTAGTGCTTTATTATACTCTTCGAAAATACAAAGCAAAGAGTATATTGCATTCGATCGGCACATTTCTAAAACCGGTAATATTGCTCGTAGAGAAAGAAATTTCATATCACTGTATTGGTGATCGATTTCTGAGCAAATATCCGTTCATCTGTCTGTCTGTCCGTCTGTCCTTCTATTCTTCTATCCGTCTGTCTGTCTGTCCGTCCGTCACGTTTCTTGTAAGCACTATAACTTAAGAACTAAAAGCCTGGTTGTATCGAAATTAGGGCTAATCAATCAATCAATCAATAAGTTAGTGTTTAGAGGAAGAACCCTTTTGTGTTTCAACAAAATCCGTCAATAAATAGAAATTTATTAATTATTTAATTTTTTTCTAAATTATGTTTTGTAATTAAGCAAAAAATGTCTAAAACTATTATCATGTACAAAAAACTGCGAACAGTATCCTATAGAATGGGCAACAATTATATAAGAAGTGTAATGAATCGGAGGAAAGTATGTTCGTTAGCTTGTTACTACATTTTGAAAAGAAAAATGTAGTATATTTTTCCGGTGGACCATCGAAACTCGAAAAAATCGTCGGATCGATGTGAAAGTCATATCTATTGATTCGAGAGCGAATTTTGAAAATTCCATCCGTCGATCAGTCGGTCTGTCTGTCTGTCTGTCTGTTCTGTCGGTCTGTCACGCCCAGCCCCCTTAATCCGTTTTCGGATTGCGATGAAACTTGGGTAGTTAGAAAACCTTAACGCCCGAAGTTCGGCTCCGTTCGGAAACCGGAATAAGTCGATAACGGGTAGTCGGATCGAGACATTTAAAAAAGAATGGTGCCGCTGGCAAAGCTCTACAAATATGGATACCAGAGGCTATGTCGAAAAACAAATGAAAATTGATTTTTTTAAAAAAAAACTGGTTTTCTCGAAATCAGGCTAGGAAGCACGATAACTGACTTGGTGGAATCAAAGGTACCCGGCCACAAATCAAGCCTATTGCTGGCGGCCCGAATCCGTTGACCGCAAATATGTTTTCCAGGGTCGAGTATGATTTTTCAAAGAAATTAATAACTCCCGAACCGAAGGTCAGATTTTGATTTTCAAAAATGGCAATTGTAAGGCTCGATTAGGTCTATTAGTTGACGTTTGTGAGAAATTTGAGAAAACAAAAGCGAATCTACAAATCGTGGAAAACTTGATTTTTTTGATAAATTCTACAAATTCCGAACAGTTTCCTAATAAAAATCGAAAATTAACTATTCCGTCGATCGATCTCTACAACCAGTATAAGGCATGGATCTTTTTGGCCAAAAAATCTGAAATAGAGTTTTTTCTAAAAAAATATTACAAATTGATAAGTGATAATGTTATATTTAAAATATCATCATTCATTTAGTTATTTTCATTTACTAAATAAAAACAGAACTGATGCCCTTTCCGTGTTTCAAAATGTAGTTAGCTTTTACTTTAGTCAATGCAAAGAGAAAAAAAAAAGAAAAATAAAACATGTCAAAGCACCGAGTCATCTTGCGACCCTCTGCTGAAAATGTAATGAATCATCCCAACAAATCGGACAAAAAGCATATCAAAATGTAGTTTTTTTTCACTTGTTATTTATATAAAACTGATTCTCACACTTTTCAAAATCATGATCAGTGGCAACCGTTAAAAAGTTGGTATTTTTTCGCGGAATATGAATTTCATTAACCGTACGTAACGCGCGTCATTTTGAAATCATTTAGTGTCAAGTCAGAGCAGATTGGATTACGGCACACAATCGCTGGTGTTAAACTGTTAATTGCATAAATCCCTTAGCGTTGGCATTACCGTTAAATTATGAATAATATATGTGCCAGAATAATTCGCATTATTTGCAATGCAAATGCCCGTGCGATTGTGCTGAAGTGATTCGATTGACCTGCATTAAACCCGTGTATGGAAAATTGATGAAATGAACAAAAATGCCTGTGCGTATAATCACGGCTGATCCATCCAGCCTGTTTCACTCTTAGATTGTATACCGTTACATTCGCTGGCTTAGAAAACATTAAATCATCTTGTGTCCGTCTGCCTGACATGCAACTCTTTCATTTACGCGTCGATGATGTTGAACCAGAATTGCACAAGAGGCTGGTTTATCTGTTTAAAAATAATCAAAAAAATGTCGACAGGTTAGGGCACGGATGCCCAAAGTGAGTGGTGCTGTGCCATAACCTGTTTTTCCTTTACGAATATCGTAATCATTGACACTAGTTATCGGTGTAAAAAATATATTATGTCCATATAGGCCTCCGCAACGGTAAATACTTATGATAACGGCAACGGAATTGGTTAAACCGGCCGGAATAGGGAGTTTCTACTTTGACTTTTTATGACGTATATGTCTATCATTGCACACAGTGAGTGCATTCAGCATAGCACACATTTATTTATATTTTTACTTTGCTCGCATACCGAAGGGAAGTATTGTATTCGAGAAAAAATCACCATCTTAGATTTTTTCGGATTTTGACGTTTCAGATCACGTAGATTACGAAAATATAGGTTTTCAATTCCGTCAGTCTGTCTGTCTATTGGTGCATCATCTAAAAAAAACTACTTGACGGAGAACAGTCAAATTTGATAGGTAGCTGACTCTGTCAGCGAAGAAATTATTAAACTTTCACTGGAAAATATACAGGGTGGACCGTCTAAGTCGAATAAATAATGAAAACTTTATTTTGCTCAAATTTAAAATTTCCACGTTTCATGATAATCTAAACCTATTTCAGAAAAAAAAATTTCAAAACTTTTGAAAATTTCTCTATCAATAGAAAGATGGGATTTTTTTTGCTCAAATTTAAAATTTTCACGTTTCATAGCATTCTAAATCCATTTCATAAAAAAAATTTCAAAAAGAAAAATCTTTTGACAATTTTATCAAATAATTTTCTAAATTTTTTTTACCATAGAATATATGATGGATTTTTTTCTGCTCATATTTAATATTTCCAGGTTTCATTACATTCTAAACCTATTTCGGAAAAAAAATTTCAAAGGGAAACATTTTTTGAAAGTTTTTCTTATTACTAATACCTAGAATAGGTGTAAAAAAAATGTTTTTCTCAAATTTAAAATTTCTACGTTACATGACTAGAATGTCATGTAGCTTTTTCTACACCTGTGAATTATGTCCAAGAATAAGTATTAGGGTGGCTCTTCCAATTTTGAACAAAATCGGCTAATATTAACATGAGCCTCGAAGACCATGAAATTTCACTTTCATTTTTTATGGAACATGACATATGACATTTCTTGCAATGGAGTCTTTAAAATGTAGTTATATAACAATAAAACACGGATCTCATCTTCGAATGCACAATCAATACGAATGAATAATTTTTTATAAGTTAATCAATCCTCCATGCGACCCTTTTATAGACGCTACAAATTTACGAAAAAATATCTTTTACCCTTAAAAAACATATTGGAAACTTAATGGTCTCGGAAGCACTTGCTAATATTACCCAATTTTGCTCAAAGGAGATCATTTTGCCCTCCCCAAAGAAAATTCTGCGTAAGTTACTAAAATTGGTCCAAAATCTAAAATTGAGATAACATGAAATCTTTACGTTTTGTCCTGAAAGATAAAAAAAGAACAGCAATTAATAAATTTCGATATGTTGATATTATGTGGTGCAAGTGAGAAAAAAGTGCAGAATTTGCATTAGGGTTTCTTTAGTGTTCAAACAAATTTGAAAAGGTTATGGTTGAGACCGGATTACAGTTAGTGCCATTTTGGCACGCAATACAGTACTCTTTTCTGCTTCAATAATCAGGGCTGGCTCCAGGTATTTTGCCGCCCCGGGCACAGTTTCATTTTGCCGCCTCTCTCTTATACAGTGTGTTTCACTTCTCGTGAAGACACCCCTGTATCTTCTTTATTTGTGGCCGAATTAATTTCAAATTTGTATGAGGTATACAACTCTATAATGCCACTTTAATCAACACATAAATGTCGTTTAGATATAAAACCTCGGCTTACTGCGATAAAAAGAAAATCGCAATTTTCGAGAAATCATAGTAGGCTTAGATATAGACGAAAATTTTGTTAATAAAAGTTGTCCAGAATCACTAGATATGCCACCCTATAAAATTTGGTGAAAATTGGAATACGTTGAAAAAAAATTTTTTTGTTTCACTTCTCGTGAAGACACCCCTGTATCTTCTTTATTTATAGCCGAATTAATTTCAAATTTTTATGAGGTATACAACTCTATAATGCCACTTTAATCAACACATAAATGTCGTTTAGATATAAAACCTCGGCTTACTGCGATAAAAAGAAAATCGCAATTTTCGAGAAATCATAGTAGGCTTAGATATAGACGAAAATTTTGTTAATAAAAGTTGTCCAGAATCACTAGATATGCCACCCTATAAAATTTGGTGAAAATTGGAATACGTTGAAAAAAAATTTTTTTGTTTCACTTCTCGTGAAGACACCCCTGTATCTTCTTTATTTATAGCCGAATTAATTTCAAATTTTTATGAGGTATACAACTCTATAATGCCACTTTAATCAACACATAAATGTCGTTTAGATATAAAACCTCGGCTTACTGCGATAAAAAGAAAATCGCAATTTTCCAGAAATCATAGTAGGCTTAGATATAGACGAAAATTTTGTTAATAATAGTTGTTCAGAATCACTAGATATGCCACCCTATAAAATTTGGTGAAAATTGGAATATGTTGAAAAAAAAATTTTTGTTTCACTTCTCGTGAAAACACGTATCTTTTTTATTTGTTACAGAATTTCAAGACTAATTTATTTTAAAAAAATTATCAGTTACACAGCGATATTGTCCAAACATACGGAGAGAACTTTTTCCAACAAATGAGTCGTGCACAATTATTATTAAAATTATTTATTAAATAAAAGGTAATGAAACAGTATTTACAGTGAATGACTAAAATGCCACTTATTATACTATTATATTCGGCCCCTTTCTACTAACCCAACCTCAAGTGTAATACACTTCTCAATCCGCTTTCTGTTATTTATTACAACTCTTCGCAGTTCTTGAGCCGTAACTTCTAAACACGCGTGCCTTATCCTCACACAAAGCTGCTCCACATTTTGAGGTCTGGTCTTATAAACTTTATTTTTAATATGACCCCAAAAATAAAAATCCATGGGAGTGAGATCAGGAGATCTGGGTGGCCAATGTATTAGAGGGCTATTTCGTCCTATCCATCTTTGGGGAAAATGTTCGTTCATCCATGCTCTTACTACTACGGAATTATGGATAGATGCTCCGTCGAGTTGGAAATACAATTGTTCCAAAGGAAAATCGACTATTGCATTCCACAGATCATTATTTAAAAATTGTAGCATATGTAACGCATTTATATTTTGAAAAAAGAAGAACGGCCCTATTATTGTTTCATTAAAAATTCCACACCACACATTTACCTTCTGGGAATATTGCCTTTTACAATTTATTATCCAATCAGGATTTTCTACTGCCCAGTATCTAGAATTTTGTGATGATACTACCCCGTTGGTGGAGAAAGTTGCTTCGTCCGTGAAAATTACTTTCTTCAAGAAGTCTCTATTATTTAAATAATTACCTTGGATCCATAAACAATATTCTAGTCTTCTCTCTTCATCACCTTCCTCCAAGGTATGTACAAATTTTGGTTTAAACGGTTGTAACTTATGGCGTTTTAAACATCTCCAAATTTTTGACGCCGACAAATTGAGGTCACGAGCCATATTTCTAAGGCTGGTAGTGGGATTGGCGTTAAACGCCGCTAATATAACGTCATCCTCTCCATGTCTTCGACTGAGATGTACTCTCGGTTTAAGCACATTACCAGTTGTATTGAACAAGTGACATATTCTTGCAACGGTACCATGGTGTATTGGTCGTCTTAGAGGATGTCTTAAATTAAATTCTTCTGCAGCTTCTCTTGAAGACCGTACATTTTCACCGACTATCTTTATTATTTCTACTTTTTCATCAGTGGTTAAAAGAATTCTAACCATTATGATTAAAAAAATTAAATAATTAAACTTACGAACTGAACAATAAATAACAATAATCACTTCTGTCATAAAAGTAAGAATGGAGAAATAAACAAAATAGTTATTGACAGTTAATTTCACGGCACTCTTAACATTTAAAACAAAAAATCAAAAAACCCCTAATGTTCCTAAAATTCTGAGTCGATAAGAAGGATATGATGGAAAGTTACTCCTCAAGAACATTGACAACGAAAAAAACAAAAAAAAAGGAACAGTGTTACAACTTGATATGTAATAAAAAGTGGCCCTTTTAGCGTTTTATTGAATCATGATTTTTGTTCACGACTTTCGTTTGTTGGAAAAAGTTCTCTCTGTGGGTTGGATAAAGTCATTTTATAGAGTTGTATAATTGATACATTTTTTAAAATAAATTAGTCTTAAAATTCGATCACAAATAAAAAAAAGATGGGGTGTCTTCACGAGATGAAAAAAAAATTTTTTTTCAAAGTTTTCCGATTTTCACCAAATTTTATAGGGGGGCATATCTAGTGATTCTGAACAACTATTATTAACAAAATTTTCGTCTATATCTAAGCCTACTATGATTTCTCGAAAATTGCGATTTTCTTTTTATCGTAGTAAGTCGAGGTTTTATATCTAAACGACATTCATTTGTTGATTAAAGTCGCCTTACAGAGTTGTATACCTCATAAAAATTTGAAATTAATTCGGCCACAAATAAAGAAGATACAGGGGTGTCTTCACGAGAAGTGAAACAAAAATTTTTTTTTCAAAGTATTCCGATTTTCACCAAATTTTATAGGGGGGCATATCTAGTGATTCTGAACAACTTTTATTAATAAAATTTTCGTCTATATCTAAGCCTACTATGATTTCTCGAAAATCTCGATTTTCTTTTTATCGCAGTAAGCCGAGGTTTTATATCTAAACGACATTTATGTGTTGATTAAAGTCGCCTTACAGAGTTGTATACCTCATAAAAATTTGAAATTAATTGGGCCACAAATAAAGAAGATACAGGGGTGTCTTCACGAGAAGTGAAACACACTGTATAAATAACATTATCTTAACATTTTAAGAGTCACCTACTGAATATTCTTGATGGTTTGTTTTTTTAGTAATAAGGTTTACAGCCATTTTTGGATTTTCACCAATATGATTACTGTATTTAAAAGGATAAAATAAAATAACTGAAAAGGTTAACCGTATTGAAACTTAAAAAAAAATACCAAACCACAGAAATTAGACAAGAAATAAAATCACATATAATAAACAGAATGTATGTATGTAACCTATTTTATGTACAAAAAAAACTAACAATAACAACAGTGAAATAATTGTTTCCTAGCTTTTGTTTCTGCCAAATCTCTTATTAAATCGTCTATGTTCAATTTTGCACCGATTTCATGTTCAATAGCAATCATTGCTAACCCACTCAATCTTTTCGGAGCCATAGACGAGCGTAAGTACGTTTTAATTATCTTGAGTTTCGAGAAACTCCGTACACTACTTGCAATTGTGATAGGCAATGTTAATAATATTCTAAGTGCCACAGCAACATTTCGTGCAATGTCCATTTCTACAGCTAATTTTAGCACGTCACTAAGTGAATGGTTGGGTTCCACTAACGTACATAATACAGAGTGTTTGCTACGGTTGTAAACACGCGACGGTATTTATATAGAATAGTTATATTCTGTGTTAGTTACTTTCGGAAAATGTTATATTTTTTGGTAACTGTGGATTTGAAGAATTTACCACCCCTAGAATTTTGTTGACCCCCCCCCCCAAAGCCAGCCCTGTCAATAATCCACCTAGTGGGAAGGTTCCAGCTGCTTCCAGTAACTGCCGATTTATTTTTTCGGAATTCAAACGGGTTGGAAAAATTTGACTACTTTATAGTCTAAACTGATAGAATGGCTTGAACGGTTCTATTGAATCTCGTGAGTGACACTGGGTATCTGACCATTTAAAAAAGTAAAATTAATATAGTATAGTTTTTATTAATTAATAATATGTTTACTTATTACCTCTTTCAGTTCGTTGTACTCAAATCAAATGTCTGAACATTGAAGTGTCTTATGCGAGATTAAGGTAAAATATGTATAATATTTCATTTAGCTCTAATGAGTTCTTTGTGTTTCACACCAGTCACTGTCTAAAAATCTAACTCATGGTATACTATCAATGTCAGAGAATAATACTTATGAACTGATGGTAAAAAATTAAAAGTCAAAAATATAACATAATAATCTTCAATCTTCAAATAGCCACACAATGTAGTAAATAATGTGCGTTTATTTCAAATAGTTAATTTAATTAGGAATGCTTAGCAGGTAAATAATTTAGATATTAATTTATTCATCAAGCAGGTAACGGCTTTAGAAGCCGTAGCCAGCAAATTATATAAACATATGCAAATTCATTATCTTGATAAACTAATGATTTGACCGGTTAAAAGTCTCTCATCTCACGGTTTCATTATCTGATAATATAAAATGCAAAATCACTTTACGTAGCACTTGGGAATTATTGAAGCAATATATTATTTTTAGAAGTTTTAATACTGTTTAAATTATAACGTTTTTGCAGGAAGTAGTACGACGTATATGTATTATCAATTTATTATAAAGCAGCAGTCATGTTGAATAAATATTAACCTAGCCTAATGAGATGTTAAATATTGAATTAACCAAAATTCCTCCAACCAGGTTACCAGCCCATTTACAGAAAGTTTCGTAAATAATAGTATATACTTTAGTTGTATATTCCAAAGATTAAAACCCATTTGGTTACTTGTGCAAAGTGTACCGACTGCTACCATATTTCTAGATCTCGGAAAGACTTTTTACTCTATCAGCAGTGTAAATTAGAGATATACGTGGTCTGATGCTGTTCCTACAACTTAATAAGAACTTAGTAACAAACAATAATATGTAAGAAATAATTAAGAGAGTTCACGGTAGCGCATGACGTACCACAAGGCACAGTTCTTGGCCCGGTACTTTTAGTAATTTATATAAATAGTCTATTTATATAATACTGATACTGATGATGTGAATATATTCGCTTATGCCAATTCTTCAGTTATACAGGTTAGCGATGATTCGATGACTATTCGTTCAGAATCTGAGCACATATTACAACTTATAAAATAAGGCTGAATAGTAATTTGCTACCATAATTGGCATAGTCATTGATTGGTTTCTTATATTAGACGATATGAACGCATTAAGTGTTTAATGAAAATTAATCAAAAATTCATGTTCATATTTAAACATTTACGTGGCATTCTTATGAGACAGGAGTGAAAGTGCAATTACCTAATATACTTGTAACTGTTAGAAACATTATTAATCCTTTGCCTTAGAGTACGGCCAACAAGAAAAGTGATCAAAATTTGTGTTAGTGGTGGAAACTTTATTGATAAATGAAACTAATTATCTTAAAAAAATCAGCTTGACATTTACTAATCGTGGCTAAAAAGTGGACACATTACAGGTTTAAAATGTCTGCAGCTGTGCCTTCAATAGCCGGAATGAATGTCAGCCTCTGGACCTTCACTAACCGAAATGTACGCTGATCGTGTTTTTGTAACAACTAAGTGGTAATTAATCGATAACAAAGAAATCAGGTTGATACTTCTTTGTCACGCCCCAATTCAGTGACATATCTTGCACGTTTAGAACATCTATGTCGCTAGACTAACTAGGATATATGTCAGTTGTATTTTTGTATTCACTAAGTGGCAAGTAATCGATACAAAGAATTACAGGATACAAATACTTGTAACACTTGAGTGAAATTCCACACCCAAGAGAATTTCTCGTATCGCTTTCTTTGTCTGCCATGCTCTAAGGTAATACTTAAAAAACAGATAACTAATTACTTTGAAAATCATAATCTATTTAGTAACAGTCAATTTGGCTTCAGGTCTAAATTATCTACGACATTAGCAATAAATTCCTTAACAGATATTATAAATAAAGGCTTTGAGGCGAAAGAATCTGTTCACGTACAGTTCTTAGACCTGAGCAAAGCTTTTGACTGCGTCTCGCATAATATTCTGGTGCATAAACTAGGCTTTTATAGATTCTCGGTAGTAAGAATTTGATCTTATCATATATTACTAACAGATCTCAATATGTTAATGTCGATAACATAAATTCGAACAGAATAGACGTTAAATTCGGCGTACCCCAGGGTTCGGTCTTGGGACCAGTTCTTTTTCTCGTTTATGTGAATGATTTGCCAAACAGTGCAACCTTGTCTAAATTCACCTTATTCGCGGATGACACAACTTTGGCTCAGTCTCACACAAATATTTGTACATTATTAGAAGAAGCCTGTAAGAGTCTGACTCTGGCTCAAGATTGGTTTTTAAGTAATCAACTAGTTTTGAATGACGACAAGACTGAAACCATGATTTTTAGTTTAAAACGACATACTCTTAATGCTAAATATATTAAATGTGTTAAATTTTTGGGTGTTATTTTAGACAGTAAATTGACATGGGATAAACACACAGAGCTAGTCTGCAAAAATGTCTCCCGGAACATTTTTCTGCTACGTAAGTTGGTAAAATGTGTGTCACAGGCAACATTATTAATTGCCTATCACGGACTGATTCATTCTAACCTGACCTATGCTATCTTGGTATGGGGCCACTCAACACATATTTCATCGGTTTTTTCCGTGCAGAGAAAGGCCGTAAGAATCATTGCAGGTCTAGCATACAGAGACGATTGTAAGGAGTCTTTCAAAAAATTAAATATACTTACCGTGCCTTGTGCTTATATATTGCAATGTCTTTTGTATATTAAGGAACACGCAGGTAATTACACTACGTTAGAAAATATTCATTCTCATTCAACGCGTAATAAAAACAATATTAACACTGAATTTTTGAGACTGACGAAAACTAGAAATGGAACTGACTACCACGCAATAAAATTTTTTAATGTATTGCCTAATGCCGTCCAAGGACTTGAAATTAGACGATTTCAAACAGTAATGAAAAACTTCCTGCTGACCAATGCTTTCTATACTTTCAATGAATTCATGTTGTCTGATTTCTCCCGAATAGTTTAGTATAATAGTATATTGTTTTTCATATATTTACACTTTATTGTATGTTTTATTGTGTTTATTTGTAAGTTCCCTTTTTGTATGTATTGTTTTTTTTCACAGATAAATGTTAATATTTTATTTTGTATATGCTGGACGTGTCAAAACACTATTTGTGTATTATGACTAATAAAGTATCTATCTATCTATCTATCTAAGGAATCGGATTATTGGTGCCTCTAGTGGTTTCAAATATGTCAGGTAATTACACGCTGGCTCCTCTACTATTAGTTATATTCTGGTATAGCCATTGTTGGTTAACGTATGGCAAGTTGCCCTGAAGTGGAACTTGTACATTTAATAGGAGACGGTGGTTTAGCGCATTAAGCTTGCAGACTGACATACCTAGCAAAACTGGCTCAAAGCCTGCTTACTGTAAAATAATTTTAATTATAAAATTAACCCCAAGAAATGGATCGGACTCCTTTATAGCCTGTAGGGTCCCGTTTCTCTTTACCGAACACAAAATCCTGAATTTTCAAGTAGTTCAGTGACATTCGATCTAGAAGTCTCTCTTAAGTCAAAACATGCATTGTTATGCCAAATATCTCGTTAAAAATTCAAATTTTTGTCTTATATAATGAAGAAAAATCGGGGCATACTTGGTTCCGTGGGCACCCGGTATATGTCATAACGGGGAAAGTAAGAAACAAAATACATTGATTTAATCTAGGCCAAACTCATGCCTCAATTCGTAGCCCGCGAAAGCCATCGTTGAGCTATAACATGTTTGCCTTATTTACGAAAAAATAAACATATAACCGTAAACACAATTCAGAAAACTGCCTTCCACTTTGCTTACAAATAAGAGACTTTTACTATTTGATATACAACCATCTATTCTGTTACTCAATCCCATTGACGAATATTTATGCGATACACACTCGGACGAAATACCATACGTGAATACCGAATGAAGTAACGGCAAAGACGTCTGGACATAAAGGAAAGACTGTTTTCGTTTCGGGGAACCCATCATTATTGGTCAGTCGTACGCGACGGCAGGGTCGGACTTGGCGGAATGTCTCAAGGTTTACATGCTTTGGCGGTAATATTAATAGAAAGATACTTCAAATCTCGTGAGAAAGTACATAAACGACATACATACACGTACATATTGCGTTTTTTTAATAAAAAATGTATCTTTTTAAACAGCGTTTATGTAGGTAAAAAGGAGAATATCTCCAATTCTAGAGGTCCAATCGGGACAAACAAAAAACCAAAATCTTCATAATTAAAATTCCAACAAATCTGCGTTTTGTGTTATTAAAGTATGTACATAATATACAAAATTAAATAAAGTGGCTGAAAACCGTTTTTCTTTCATTTTAACACCCAGGGAGTTAAGAGTTGCGATCGACTTCAAACTTTCTGAAAATATACCTTTGAAACATATTCTTTATAGGAGTTTGCAAACAGCAAAGGAAATAACTATCTATGAGAGCTAAAAGAGGAACTATGTGTAAAAATATTAATGAAATCTTTGCATTCTTTCAATAACCTGAATTCTGGTTATGCTAGTAAATTAAAATCCTAAAATGAATTTGCATAATTTCTTATTTGATAAAACGAAATAGCAAAATAGTACAGACAAATTATCAAAAATTAATAAAAGCATCATCTCTGGGATTTAGGTGGATAATAACCTGAAGAATGAGATGATGCATTCTTTGCACTTCCAATGTCCGGGAAAATTCAAAAAAATTTGGAAAAACTTTTTGATTTTTTGTTTTTTTGCTCTAGCGGCCAAAAAAATGAAAATAGAGAAAGAAGTTCCCAACAAAAGTTGCCGCTCGTCTATTTCTCTACAAAAAAGGTCTCTGCAAATTTCTGTCTTACTTAAGCCGTTTAGAAGATAAGTTTTCCACTTATAGTTTTAAGCCGCTTCGAAATGCGCGAAAAATGAAAATTCTCCAGGAGTTTCGTACGACGGGGCTCATCGATCGATAATTCTTACTATTCAGAGCACCTAAAAAAAAAGGAAAATAACATAAAATGTAGAAAAAACTCCCAGCTTTAATGTGGAACTAATCACAAAACTTTGCCGGGAGTCGTTAGAATGATAATTAATTTTGCTTATATATTCTTATATAATGATATATTAATCCAATTAACATTTTATTGCATTTACTTTTGTTGGAAAAATATGCTTTGCGATCAAAGTAGAGGGTATATTTCCCATCGATCAATTTCCTCCAAATTTTGGAGTTCAATTCGCTATATCTTAAGTAATAATATTAGCACACTCTTATTTTTTGGATTATAAGTACAACAAAATATATTCTTTCGAATGAATTTAGCGTTGTTTAAATGCCGCAGTACTTTTTGAATTTGTCTACAATATTCATACACGTTCAGAAAATGCACAATTATACAGTAAAACATATACAACTTATTTGTTTCTTAACATTCTTCAATGAAATTTTCACGAAATATAGATTAAAGTGCGTGGAATCGAATCCATGCAGTGAATAAACACCCATTGTTACGGGAGAAATTGGCAGGATGCATAAAACTCAAGGATGTAAATGGATCAACTGTTTAAAGTTTACTAAGCCATCTTCTAACACTTTTTTCTCTATGATAAAAATTTGTATGGATTTTGTGATTAGTTCCACATTAAAGCTGAGACTTTTCTCTACATTTTACGTTGTTTTCAATTTTTTTAGCGGCTCTCAACAGTAACAATTATCGATCGATATGTCCAGTCGTACGAAACTCCCAGAGAATTCTCATTTCCCGCGCATTTCGGAGCGGCTCAAAACTATAAGTGGAAAACTGGATTTATCTCCTAAACGGCTTAAATAAGACAAAAATTTGTAAGGACCTATGTTGTAGAGAGAGAGACGGGCTATAAATTTTGTTGAAAACTATTTTCTCTATTTTCATTATTTTAGCCGTTAGAGCAAAAAAAACGAAAATTAAAAAGTTTTTTAAAATTTTTTTGAATTTTCCCGGGACTTGGAATTGCAAAGAATGCATCATTCCATTCTACAGGTTATTATCTACTTAAATCCCAGAGATGATTCTTTTATTAATTTTGTACAACATTTTGCCTTCATTGCCTGTACTAAAAAGTAGGGGATATATTTTGTAGATTGTAAAATCTAAAAATCTTTCAGTAGCTATCTAAACACCAATTTTAGTTGTATGCAGTCGTATGTTTATGAGCGAAGTACTTGCAAATAAAATGATTTTGTTATGTTCTGCAACTTTAAATTTTAGGCAGTTAGACCAAATTATGACAACAACAGTGACCAAAATTTACATTTGTATCAATAACGTAGACGTGTCAAAATGGAATTTTTTTAAATTGAAATGAAGATGGATCTGAAAATAGTTTTTTATATGAGATTTATGTTCACCCTTAAATGTACTACATATAATAATTGAAAAATCATGAAATGCTGACTTTATTTGTTGTTTATAACTCAAAAATAGGATCTGAGACCTTGGCTTCTAAAATATAAAGCAAATCCCACGTTTCTATACTCTCACTACATTGTTTTACGTATTTTCCGCTATATACCCCCCACCCTTCAACGAAATAAGTTCAAAATATAATCTAGTTTCTTACCTTTTTGTAACACGTATGTGTACCAAGCAAATCAATATCTTAAACCGTGCCAGAGTAATGGTGCGCACAAAAAAATTACAAAACGACCTATAAATCCCGACCGACTCTAATTTCACGATCTATTTCATCAAAATAAAATTGTGATTTTTTTACGATTACTATACATGGATTGTTTAAATATATTCTTTACACATATGGAAATTATTGTCATTGCAATAATATTGTGAGCAGTCACACCTAATCCAGATTGCAAACGTCACGAAATTATATATTTAAAGCATATGCGGAACATTCCCTTCGACATTGCCCCTGGTCAGAATTTAATAAGCGTCTAGGGAAACCGAAATGCGAAAACTTCCACTATGCGTAAAACGTGATATCATTTGTCTGACTATTTCTTTTTTACTCTAGTTTTTACCTTCAGCCAGATGATTAGCGCATAGGTAACGCTTTTATAATGCCAATAACGGACTACGTCCAGGACACATCACAAGAATTCTACGCCTTCAGACTGGGCAATAGTCCGCTAAGACGCAACATTACCCAAATCAGAATGCATAATGCCCCATTCCAAATGAAACACCCCTTACCATACCAGACGTTGCTTATCTTTCGGCAACCTCTCTAGCCAAACCTCTTTTAACCAAAACTTCTTTTCTATCATACACTTTTCACCACCATAATTTTATTCTGTACCTATCCTCTTTCTCCCTCTTACTGTTTGTCACTTGTTTGTATTTTAGTAATTTTTTACTGCTATGTCCCTTTTGTTGTAAAATTTCCTTTTGGCCGAGAAACTTTATAAAAATCAAACTACTTTAAAACTCAATTTTCCTTTCTACCACAACTTCCCAACGGCGAGCATACTGTTGGGGCACAATTGCCTCGAACGGGCCTATTACCATTGAGTTTTTTCCCATCTCAGCAACCAAAATTAAATCAGTGTTTTCTCTATCTATCAGTGTTTTTAATTTCAGTGTTTTTAAATTTAATCTTAAATATGTAAAATTTTAATGATGTTTTTAAGCCTCCACAGGCGGCAGGAGTTATGTCTAATTTTAACCAATTTGATTAAGCTAAACCGATCGCGATCCGCCCAACCGTACTAACACCACGGCGCTGCGCAACGTGGTTGTGCGGTTGGCTCCGGATCTCGAGTCGGGGAGGCAATGATTTATTTAAATAAATTTGTAAAGAAGAAGAAGAAGAAGAAGGTAACGCTTTCGCTTATGTTGCGAAGGGTTTCGGGTTCAAATTCCTACATCTGCTGAGTTTTTATCCTTTAATTTTGTAACGATTAATATATTTTTTCACAAATTCTTTTCTGATTTCTTTAGGTTTTCCTTCTTTTTATATAATAATTTCATTATTTCGTGTGATTTGTTTACGTTAGGTTAGTAGGTTTTTATTCTGATATCTATTTGTTAATAATTATTAGCGCCGCAGGCAGTATTAGCGTCGCAGACAAAGAGAAGGGGGATACAGGGGGGTCCTCCCGCTTATTTTTCACAAAATGACACGAAATATTTCACTTTCTCGGCTTGCGTGAATTTATTACACATTTACAAGGTAATGTTTACCTAGACGCTTGTCAGAATTTAGGCTCGAACCTAGGAGAGTAGAGCATCGTGTTTGCCATGCATTCATCGACCACTCTACGGTTACCTTTATGTGATAATGTCCCTCATTTTTTTCCACCTGCTTATTATTACCGACGTGAGTTGAATTTTCACTCACAAAAAAGTATTTCATTTTTACTAATCGAAATTCCTGAATACAAGCACAATATGTGTTGTCATTTTTTCAGTTTTAATGAACAGGAGTCTGGACTCAAGCCCTAAACTCTATGGAGATGTAACAAAATTCTCCTTACTACACATTACTGAAAAAAGTTGAATAATTAAAATAACAACTGGTTTACAATATCGTGCTCAGTAATAATATTAACCAGTTATGAGGTAGATGCAACTTTCGACAATTTATTCCATAAAAGTAACATACAGGGTGCCGCATCATCCGAATATCCTTGCTCTCTTATAAGTGATACAGACAATTTTAAAGAGTAAGTTTAAAAATATTTTGATATACGGTCTAATCCACTTGGGCGAAAATAAAAATTATAAAAATTAAAAGTAAGTATACTATTGGAAATCTTCTTCCTCTTTAAAATGCTACCCTTTTCTACGTCTTTAATGAGTACAAATCGTCTTTATTATGTAGCGGCGGTCGAGAAATGCTTCATTTCCCTGTACGACGCGTTTGAAATATTGAGCAAACTGTAATAATTTCTCATGCTAAGAGAAAAACTTATTTAAAAAAACATACGCCTACTATTTTTTTGTAAAATTTCCCGCTCTTTCACGTGGTGCTATCCATTTCTTTTATCGTTGTTTTTCGCGATATTAGCAAAAAGCTGAATTTTTCCGTTTCGGAGGGTGTTTTATAAGGGTTCGCGGGGGTAAATTTTGATAAACTTTTTTGAGTCACTTTCTACTAGCAAAAACTAGCCTTTCATGAAACAATTAGCTAGGTAACAATTAATTCCGACTTGGAACCCCAGGCAACCGGGCTAAATTCATATTATGTACTTATAAAAGGCAATAGACACCCAATTCGGTGTTTTTGTAGATGAACTTAGTATCGTATGGTCTGGTGGACACGACAAGGATTTTATATAATTTAGGCCCGAGCCGTGTCGCCGCTACAATACTTATCAACTCTACTCACAAGGGACATTCAAGTTACCCTTCAGACTCCCCAAGACGAAAATAGACAAAATTATACTTGCTGTGATTGCTACAGTCTGTTCTCTCCGTCGAAATCTTATGTCGGGCGGTGCACTTTTAATGAATATGTCTTATAACTAGCACTTTTTCAGAAACATTTCTTAATAATTAAGACCGTAGATGGATTTTACGAGTATTCGGACAAGTACACAGACGTGGCGGGATCAAAGGTGACCCGCGGAAAGTAATTGTCCGACTCACGCCACAGAATCGCACGTCGGTCACAAATCTTATAATAAGTGGATCAATAAGAAATCGAATTCAAAATATTTTTTCATTTATTGAAATAATTCATAAAATGTAAAAAATATAAATATTCAGTACTTAGCTAATGTATATAAGGCAAACATCAAAGAGCACCACCTCTCGGCAAGCCGTCACCTCCCGTAGGAGTGTAACTCATCTAGCATCGAGAGAACTGTGACAACTGAACTGAACAAACAGATTCAGACTCCCAATTAGTAATGATTGTAAAATGTATGCGGAACTTTTTGAAAATTATTCATTTTGAATTTTGCACTGAAATTATCGAAATGATTGTCAGGATGCTTAAAGAAGCTATCTATATGAGTTCGATGGTTTTCCTGCTTTTATAAACGTACTAACGGGACAAAAAGCAGCATTTTTTGTACGTTCTACTGGTTTGGATAAGGATTATGCTCTCCCACTTTGAGGATAATTAAATGGGGGTCTTGATTTTTATTGGAAAAACCGTCCCATTGATTTTTTCCTAAATTTTGACGTATAAAATAGCTACTCGCTACATCCTGACTGAGAATTTCGACCTGTGAACCACCAAATTCGTGTTACTTTCGAAAAATTCATCTCGAGGAACTGTTTTTTGCTTTGTTTAAGCCTCGTTATTGTATTTTGATAAAAATAAATTTTTGATATTTTCAAAAATATAAATTCGTTGTACTTCCGAAAGCTGTGTTGGACGTAGCAGTTTTCGGTCTTGTGCGATTTTATTCGCTGTACTTTCGAAAAAACCAAATTCGTGGTACTTTCGAAAAGTCAAATTCGTTGTGCTTTCGAAAAATTTGTTGGACGGGGCAGTTTTCCGCCCCGTGTGATTTTATTCGTTGTACTTTCGAAAAACTAAATTCGTGGTACTTTCGAAAAGTTCGTCAGGCGGAACAGTTTTCCGCTCCGTGCAACTTGAAATTTGTTGAGTACTTTTGAAAATTCGAACGACGGAGCCCAAAGGCGATTGTCCGTCGTCCTCGAGATGAAACATTTTTCAATATTTTAGTCATTTTTAGTGAAATAATTTTTTACGTAGATTTCAATTTAATATGATGCCAAACGTGGTGATAAGACTTTTTACTGGTTCAAATATGATTTTGTCATGGGATTTTTGTCTGAATTTACTTTTACAGTAAATTGGATATTTTTTCCCAATGGATCGGTTTACTTGGTTCAATAACATTTTCACAAATTTTACAATCTCTTTGACTGTGAAGATAATACATAATGATGGTTAAAAAAAATTGAATTTTCCCAAGCAATCAAATTAATCCTTAAAATAAGTCCTTCCAAATTGGAATTTAAATTTTACCACAAAAAACCGTACGTCAGCGTATCCTGCACTGATGACGTCAGAGGTTACATTGTTGGTAAACAAACATGGATTGTGTATTATAAATACACGTTATTTTGCACAACCTTAACGTTTTATAATGGAAAATAAGTGGTGTTTTGTGCCAGAATGCAAAAATACATCCAAGATCGCATCTGAAAAGGTTTTCTTGACAGTACCAAAACAAAAACAACCCAAAATCAATTGACTTAAAGTCGCTAGGCGCGACCCACCTACAACAGCATCAGTATTTTTCTGCAATGAGGATCATTTAAAAGTAAGTTGAGTAAGCAAAGTAAGTTTAAAACTTCATTATCATGCATGAGTATTAGTCTAAAATAGTGAATAACTAGCTAGCTAACCCTGTTTACATCACAAGTTTATGAGCAACATTTACAGGTTATGTTTGTATAACACCTTGTATGTATATTACATTGAGCAACTATATACAATAATCATAATATAGGAATCAATAGACTACGTTAAAGTAATAATAGATAAATACAAAGAGAATAACAAAATTTAGTACTTATGTTGCAGCATCACAGCCCCTCACTTCTGCTATGTTGAAACGTTCATCTTTCCTCATAAATTTCCTGAGGTAGCTCTTACGAATCCTGTATTAGCCATTTCGAATTAAATCAGAGGTAGGAACGTACAAAAAGTCTTTAGAATGCTATGTTTATATACTACGTACATACAATATTACTGTTTGATGTAATCGATGACGTCACCACCAATAATGGCGTGTTTCGCGTATCTGTTCAAATATTCAAGTTGTATGTTATTTGTTGAAATATTAATTTAATAGACGACGGATTGCTTTTTAAATACAGGGAAATGCTTTAATACATTAAGTACTTCATTTTAATAATATCGAAAAAGCTAATTTGCATATAGCGAAAACACCTAATTCTATTTTTAGTACGACTTGCATTTTTGGCGGATAATTTTACAATATTTTAATGCATCAGGAAATATGAGTGTAATAATATACCGAGGGGTAAAGAAGAAAAAGTTTATCACGCATAAATGATTCGCCCTCTATATTTAGTAATATACAGTATTCGCTTTTGGTGAATGAATGTTTTCGATAGGGACATCCTGTATATGGGTTTTCTTCTCAGGTGACTTCAGCCTGTATAGCACCTGGCGGTACAAAATAAATGTAGCAAGTGGGTTTATCGTAAGAGCAACAAATAATCACCTATTTAATTAGTACCATGTATATGTAACGATACCGTGACAATACAGTATGAGAATAAATCAAATTGGTAGATTAAATAAATCCATTTAAATTAGAGGATATGAGATTTATCGCAATGTGTCGTTATGTCCTCTTTGCATGCCTCACGACGGTCGCACATTAATATAAGGAAATTAATAATGCAACATATAATGTAAACCAGTTAACCAGTCCATAAACAAATATGTTAAAAAAGACTATAACAATAATACATCAATAATAATTAGATGCATCTAGCTTAAAGCAAGCTACCAACTTCTGGTTATACCGGTATAAATATAATGTGTGTATGCAGATCGATAATAGAAGCAGTTATTATCATTAAAGAAATTGTGTTTGCAATGTGTGGGAAATGTGGACGAGCAACGATCCCAGTTGATCAACGATTTCCAGGTTACCTCTTTAGTATGTGATCGTCACCTCTATTAAAGTGAATAAAACGACGATTTTTTAGTTGTGTAGAACATTTACCATAAATAACCTATTAGTCGAAGCGCTGGTAATTTTTTTGCATCAACGTGAGGTAGAAATTTTCAATTTTTATAACCACATTCACGTAGTGGATTAGAAGTATAGTAATTGTCAAAAAAATTTCAATTTTTTTTTTTTTTTAATAGGTTTAGAATGTCATGAAACGTGGAAATTTTAAATTCGGGCGATAAAAAATATTATCTGTCTGTCTGTCTGTCTGTAACTTTTTTTTTTTTGTCCGCACGTTTTCTCCGGAGCGGTTTAAGATATTGACTTGAAATTTTGTACACGTATATATTATAACGAGATCTGGAACTGGATTGTTTTTTGAAGATATCCTGTGAGGGGTTGGGGGTAAGTAGGGGTAAATAGGGGGAAATATGTTATGCAAGCTGGTAAGAGTACAGAAACTTGAAATTCGGTGTATGGCCTCAGATTTTTTATAATATTTTTCAATGCACTTACTCCATTATTAAAGGGGTTGATAAAATAAAATCGAGATATTCACTTGAAATTTGGTAACGACATCTGGAACTAGATTATATTTTGAGATGATTCCGTTGAATGGTTGGGGGTTAAGTAGGAGTAAATAGGGGAATATAAGTAAATCAATCAAGCTGGTGAGAGTACAGAAATTTGGGATTTGGTGTATATACTAGAAACCAAGGCCTCAGATTTCTTTGTAATATTTTTCAAACCCTACCACCCCTGCTCCATTATTAATGGGATTGATAACATAAAACTGACATATTCATTTGAAATTTGGTAGACGTATGTATTATAACGACATCTGGAACTAGATTATGTTTTGAGATGATTCCGTTGAAGGATTTTGGGGGTTAAAAAGGAGTAAATAAGAGAAAATAAGTAAATCAAGCTGGTAAGAGTACATAAATTTGGGATTTGGTGTATGTACTAGAAACCAAGGCCTCAAATTTCTTTCTAAAATTTTTCAAACCCTACCACCTCGGCTTCATTATTAATGGGATTGATAACATAAAATTGGAATATTTACTTGGAAATTAGTACACGTATGTATTGTAATGACATCTGATTCAGATGATTCCGTTGATGGGGTAGGAGGTGGTAGGTTGTGAATGGGGAATTTTTAACGTATATGGTAGAAACCAACACCTCAAACTTTTCTATGGCATCTTCCCCTAATATTATTAAAATTCTATGACCAATAATTTCCACATACTAGAGTGCAAATCTAGTCAAGATGTTTCCTTTAAACTGACTTGGATGGGCAATCTGGATGTGGAAGTAGTGATTCCTTAGGCAGCTGTTTTTTAATAAACTGTATCATTCTACATCCACAATAATTTTAAAAAGCGTTTAAAAAGTTTTTTTGTTATAACTTTTTTTTAAGGAAAGGAAAAATGTTTGACGTAAAAATCGAACGCAATAAAATTATGTGTTCAAACCCGATGTCAAAATGCTGAAATCTAACTTCAAAATTTGAAAGGGAAATGAAGAAACCTACTTACTCTTTTAAACCCAATAATCTTTTCGAAAAAAATAAACATTTTACTTAAATATTTTGTTAATTAGAGTTAAAAGTGTTTTCCAAAAAGGCGATAT
Source organism: Stenurella melanura (assembly GCA_963583905.1). Lineage (NCBI taxonomy): Eukaryota > Metazoa > Arthropoda > Insecta > Coleoptera > Cerambycidae > Stenurella > Stenurella melanura. The sequence continues at coordinate 99,884,124 of OY757317.1, forward strand.
GGACCGATGTTTAAAATATTATTTTTAGCGCGATTTTGCCCCAAAAGAGTGAAAATCTGGAAAATCGGTATAACTTTTGGAATCGGACACCAATCCACCAACCTTCTTAGACTCAAATTTTAGGATTTTATCTCTATTTTCATAATAGTAAGAGAAAGTATTTTTTGGTCTTTGAGATATCGATATTTTTGATAAATAACCCATTATGAAAAAAGTTAATTACACTTTAAATATTGTCTAAATGTTATTTGTGGCATTATCTTAATTTTTTCCTCTTAAATTCCCTGAGCACCGCTTAAAAAGAAAAAATACGTGACAGGAAGTCCCAAACAATTGAAGAAGAAAAAAATAATTACACTTTGACGCTGGGCTTGGTTTGAGGCATTTAATTTCTCTTTCACCAATACATATTTCTAAAAATTAAATATATTCATTGGGAAATCGCTGTTCTTATCCAATATGTGCTAAGCATATTATAATGTTTTAGTTCATTGGTCAAATTCTTTCACATGCGATTTACTGCAGAATAAGAAGTTTGAAAGAAAAACTTATCTCTCTTTCGAAATATTAAAAACATTCACGTTGGCAAATTTTCATGATTTATCAACATAACCTTAGAAAAAAGAAACGTATTTTTTGCACTTATTAAAATTTGACCTTTGTGTTGACAAATGTTTTGAGCAAATATGTAGTGATAACACAATAAGAATTTGACACCAATTCATTTTTTCTTTTTTGGGGTAAGGCGAGTTAACGAAGAAATCATTACTTTTCATTATTTATGCAATGGCCGCCGAGAACGAAGGAAATGATGCGCAAAAAGCAGAGATAAATAATTGTCTATAGTAATTAGAGTACTCTACTATCATTGAGAAATTCAATAGGTTTCCATTTTGATAGCAGACGAAGCGATTAAACTTAAGTCGATCCCTTATAGTGGCGTGTGTGAGTCGGAAAAAACGCGAAAATGGTAAATATTTTGAGCCGGAATGAAATTACCTCCCGCCCCCGTTTTCGAGGATGCTGAACACGATGGTGGTGTCAGAATTTCTCTTTGGGGTTGCTCAACCCCTCAAACAGGCCAAGAACCACCCCCTAGAGGGGTTAAACGCGATTTAATAGATTTCCCTTCAGAAAATAGTACCTTCCTCCCGTTTTCAAGGATGCTGAGTATGGTGGTGGTGTTCGTAATTGCGTCCGACCCCTACCAACCCCTCCACCGGCCAATACTCGCCCCCGAAAGGGGTGAATTTTTTTTCTCGAATTATCAGCCTCAAATATATATTCCCCCCCGTTTTCAAGGATGCTGAGCACGGTCGTGGTGTTCGTAGTCGCGTCCGACCCGTACCGACCCCTCCACCGGCTAATACTCGCCCCCGAAAAGGGTGAATTTCTCTTTCGAAAAGTATCAACCTTGTAATTCTACTTGTAAGGCGTAGGTTAAATTAGTCGAGATAAGGTATAAACGAAAAATATATTTTATTGTAAGCGGACTTTAGCTTTAAGTAGTATAACGTTATATTTAGATATCAATTATTGTAATTTAAGAAAAGACACTGTAGCAATTTGATTTCATGCAACGCAATAAACGTTCACAATTATTTATATGTAAAAATAAAAGTATGTAACAATTATTCAACAGGCCTACTGGCGGTATTTGATGATATTTTTTCAGATGAACGGGAAACAAAGGACATTACAACCAAGAAAAGAAATAAGATTATTCTTCCCGTAAACAGCAACCTCGAAAACGGGGAGGGGAGGGAAACATATATTCCGAAAATAAATATTTACCCCTTTCGGGGGCGAGTATTGGCCGGTGAAGGAGTTGGTATGGGTCGGAGTCGATTGCGAACACCACCACCTTGCTCAGCATCCTTGAAAACGGGGGGGAATATATAATTGCCGCTGATAATCCGAAAAAGAAATTCTCCCCTTTCGGGGCGAGTATTGGCCGGTGGAGGGGTTGGTAGGGGTCGGACGCGATGGGGAACACTACCACCGTGCTCAGCATCCTTGAAAACGGGAAGAAAGTACTATTTTCTGAAGGGAAACCTATTAAATCGCGTTTAACCCCTAACCCCTCTAGGGGGTGGTTTTTGGCCTGTTTGAGGGGTTGTGCAACCCCAAAGAGAAATTCTGACACCGCCATCGTGTTCAGCATCCTCGAAAACGGGGGGGGGGAGGTAATTTCATTCCGGCTCAAAATATTTACCATTCGTCCGACTCACACACGCCACTATTAAGTATTGCGACTTGTAGAGTGTTTCCGCACTAACTGACCTCAATCAGGTAATGTAAGTAAGTCGTCAGCTTCAAGGATCTTTTATCAAGAAAAGCTTTATCTGTTCCATTTCAAAACTCTACAAAATCTGCTGAAGGCAGATATCTTCCAACCAGGTTACAATTTGCCCATTTCTTTCGTGCCCAACAAAACCACGATCCAATGTTGTTAACGGAAGATGCCACGCTTACTCGCAGAGATGTGCTCGCAGAAGTGTATTTAACTTCAGAAACAAATATGAGGGGCATAGAAAATCCGCACTAAGTTACCGAACGGCTCTTTCCACATTATAAAATTAACATTTAGAGTAAAGTGGTGGAAGTATTGATAACTACGTTTTGAAACCGTATGAGTTACCACCCATTTTAAACGGTGAATTGTAATTTTTCCAAATCCAGCTATTCGATTTTTCAGATGAGTTACTACTGAATTTAAGATACAATATGTTTTTCATGTATGACGGCGTTTTAGTGCATTTTGCCGTACCAGTCAGAAACTACCTATATAATCACTTTCCTGATCGCTGGATAGGTCGTGTGCGTTAGATGCCTTGGCCAGCGCGGAGATCCGATTTTAATCCTTTGGATATTAGCGTATGGGGGTACATTAAATCTCTTGTGTTTGAAGACACAATAAATACTCGAATGGCAGAGAACTGGAAATGCCATGAAATCATTTAGATAGGAACTTATTTTATTCAAAATCAGGCGGTCTATACTAAACGGATCGGAAAATGAGTCGAGGTAAATCGAAAACCTTTCGAACATTTGTTACCGAAGGCATATCACTTTTGTTATTAATTATTGTCATTTATTTATTTTAATAGAAAATGTGTATTTAAAAATAAATACATGTTTGTTTTTTTCGTTTTTTTTTGTTTTTTTTTTGTTTTTTTTTCTTAGCCGCTTCTCAAGTCACCGAGGTAACTCCTTGAAAATCCAGAATGATTTTGTGTAAGGTAAAGAGAAACGAGGCCCTACAGTCTATAGTGGAGTCCGAACCACATCTTGGGATAATTTTATAATTAAAATTATTTTGCGGTAAGCAGGGATTGAACCTACTTCGCTAGGTATGCCAGTATGTAAGCTAGACGCGCTAAACCACTGAGCTACCGTCCCCTCATTCATAAATACATCCAATTTGTTTTCAAAAGACAATGTTTCTCCTATTTGTTTTGTTACTGCTGAAACTTAATAAATTATAAAAGTCTAAAAAATATTTAACTTTTATACTATCTGGTTTACTATCAATTGTTCGGTAAGTTGAACAATTAGAATATTGCCTTGCACATTGAAATAGTAAATATCTCATGAACGATTACTCATAGCGACATTTACAAGGTAAATTGTGTAAAAATATATATATTTTTTAAAATGAAAGAAACTCTAAGGCGCAAAAAGTTATGACGTTTTAAAGGCACGTAAAATGTCGTAGGTGGCGCCCTCTTCAAATAACAGCAAATCTGTGAATGGAAAAAAACGCCGATCACCAAACTGTGTTGATATTAAAATTCTCTTAGAAATTATTTTTTTTAAAACCTACCTTTAACTTTTGAACTAAGTTTGGCATTATTTTTACGTAAGGAATATGCTGTTTTTCTGTGTATCATTACTTATGGGACACCCTGTATATGTATAGCCGGTTAAAAATCCCTGATGGGACGCTAAGTGTAAGGTTGTAAATTTCATGAACTAGTTAGAGACGTTGAAATTACTGTTTTCATCTAATTTTAAGATTGTGGTGCAGCAAAGCGGGTCAGTAAAGAAATGAAAAAACTTAATAGTGCTCGATTGCTCGCTGTCTGTATTAAAGAAACTTTACTAAGTGCCCTTATATAACGTAACGATCTGCTGTTCTATAAAAATATATATGATACGAATAAGAGCAGTTACTTGGAGTTTAGAGTAATTTAAAATGCATTTCTCATTAAAAATTTGAGAAATAGGGCTCTCCTATAAAAGTTGTTCAAACATAATTACGAGGATTACTTTGTGCGAGCTTTTGAATTAATAATTTTTTGTTAAAATAGTGAAAACGAAGTGGGAGTTGTTTACAAAACGTGCCAAAAAATGTGTTAGGCTGGAATCTGACCACCTTATTTTAAAATATACCATGTCGAAATTCATAATGAAAACAACTTCCGATCTAACCGGAAATGTTCAAGCCCAATGACAATAAAGCGAAATATAACCCCAGAATTCCAAAAAATAACAAAGAAGCCAACTTACTGAAGTAAGTAAAGTGTCCCCATACGCTAATATCCAAAGGGTTAATATTGGGGCTCCGCGCTGGCCAAGGCATCTGACGCCCACGATCTATCCAACGACCAGGAAAATTATTATTTAAGTAGTTTCTGATCGGTATGGTAAAATTCACTGGAGCGCCATCTTGCATGAAAAACATATTGTATCTTAAAGCTTGTGGTAACTCATCAAAAAATTGACTAGATGAATATAAATCACCGCTTAAAATGGGTGATAACTCATACGGTTAATACTTCCATCACCTTCCATCAAATGTTGATTTTAAATGCATGTTGAAAATGATGTTCGTTTACCTATTGCGGATTTTCTTTGTCCCATACATATTTATTTCTGAAGTTAAACACACCTCTGCGAGTAAACGAAGCTTTATCCGTTAACAACACTTTATTTAAAAACATTGAATCGTGGTTTTGTTGGGCATGAAAGAAATGAGTAGACTGTCACCTGGCTGTAAGATATGAAGCAGATTTTGAAGATTTGAAATGGTACAGATAACGTTTTTTGATAAATAATCCTTGAAATCGACGACTTACTTACTTCAATAGCCACAGCCGTTCGCCTCGTACTTATTTTCGAGTTTTCTCTAACACGACCCAAAATTTCCTGTTGCTGTTGTACAGTAATAGCACTCGGGCGTCCTCTCTTTTGAAACGAGAGAAACCAATTTTCCTCGATCTATTGTAAAGATTTTGAAATATCTTAGTATCTCGCTGCCTTCTGTTTGGATACATTTCCAAATATCGGCGATACACTCGGTACCCATTATAATTTTCTTACACGTATACGTTAACCGTATCTCGCATGTCTACGTTTGAAAATAAATTATGCCTTGGCATTTTAAAATTAATGTTGTTGGATAGTTTCTAAAAACACAGTAGGTTTGGCATACATTAAATTTGAAAGGGTCTTTTATTGATTTGTTTTAATCAAAGCCTACTTTGAAAAATTGTACATCCCTAATTCGTCGTTTAAGTTAGTTGCATACAATATTTTAAAAGTACATATCTCGGAAGCAGTTACTCGTAGCGACTTTAACAAGGTAAGCCTGTTTAACGTAAAAAATATATAAAAAGAGGTATTTTTATTCGAAAAAAGGACGCGCTAATGCGCAAAGAAGTTATAGCGTTTTAAATACATGTAAATTACTATAGGTGGCGCCCTTTACAAATAACAGCAAAACTATAGATAGATTCGAATTCCTCGCCTAGAAGAAACCCGACCACCGAATTTTTATAAAATGTTTAAATTATTTAAAAAACTTCCTTTAAAAATCACTTTGATATCCTTTATCTCGGTTACTATTAACTTACGAAATAATGTAACTTTGTCTGTATCACATTATTTTGGGACTGCTTATGAGACACCCTGTACATACTGCAGATAAGTTATATAAACTCTAGTATCGATACATCTTCGTATGTAAGACAGGCATAACTCGGTTGTTTATAGTGGAAGATCTAGTAAGCGTGGTTTTCCAAAATCACGAATCCCCCATATAACATAGATACATAGTAGGAAGCACTACGTGCACAACTAACCTTACTCGACTATTAACAATTACCACAGGCGATTAATATGTACCAGGTGAATTGCCAGCGTATAATAATTTATAGTTGCTGCTTTATCAATTAGAACGTGGTCGTGAAGAATCGTTGCTGCGATTTAAATTATTATATTTAGAAGACCAGGTGCAAAAACAGTGGACTAGGAAGTAGTAGTGTACTTCCTTATATACCGAGTAATCAGAAAGATATATCGATGTCAAAGCTGCGTTTTATCCGTAGCAAGATTTTACTTTAGACATTTAGGCATTTTTCAACAGCTTATATGTGCAGATGGACGCAGAAAATCATTTGCGAATCTTGTGTATAAAGAATTGGCAGTTGCTGGAAGCTCGAACATTCCCATCAAATGTTTACGAAACTTTCTTACTTAATCAATTACTGGACTTCTTATCGTTGAGCTACGTGGTGTAGGCCTCTGTTCCGTGGGTGCTATAACCTATACCTAACGACCTACCCTTGCAAAAATAGATTTTGAACCTAATTCTGGGCTTAAGAGTCCATGAAAGACTAGGATAGTCTTTCAAGAACCTTTCAATAATAGCGGTTACTGTGTTATGCTATGTTACATTATGCCGCTAAAAATGTTTCATAAAGTTCAATAAATGGTATTTTTGCTTTTGCAGCAACGAGTACAGAAAACCGCGGATGCTAAATTCTACCTCGATTTTTTTTTATTTTAATTTTTATGAAAGAAACTGAGATTTTATAACTTGCTAATGATGTCATTTTGTTTTTATAGACCAAACTGGAATCACAATTTCTTATAATTCAATTTGAGTTCGATTTTGGCATGTAAATTTAATCGTTCTTCTGTTAATGTTTTTCTTAAATGGTGGTACCGTGGTACATGTGTATTTTTGAACTCGATACAAAAAGTTAAATAAACGTTTTATTTGGTGTATTTTTCTCTTTATAACCAAAAATACTTTTAGCTATTATTTTAACATAATAAAAATGCATAAATCCGGCGCCTTATTGAGACATCTCTCATTCAATAGAAATATTTACCAATATCTACTAAAATTCCAAAGTTAGCAAGAAACTGAAGCAATATATTCACGTAGATACTTTCAAAATTAGACTGAGCTTTAACAAATTATATATTTTTCAAAATATTTAGGGTAAACCTCAAAGCGCTATTCAACACTGTCATCAACTACGATAGTAGAATACTATGAATGGGATTGTAGATGGAATAATATAATAAATGACCCACCATCCTAGGGCTCGAGAATTTTTTTTTACGAAATTGTGACGTTAAATTCAGCCGACAGGTGGTGAAGCGTCACTTTGATACTCGAGGTTGACGTAAGGACGAAATGTGGAAAGCTTGAGCGCCCGTTCCTTTTGTGGGGGAATAACCAATAACCCTCAGGGCCGGTTCAGCAGGGCCTGAGCAGTTACAGTGAAGAAACGGTAATGGTCAGCGGGTTTAGAGACAGTTAGACTTAAACTGAAATTAGGCTATGGTAAACGGAAGCAAACCTAATGTGAAAAGTTGGTACTTTCAAACTTTACTTACTTCCTCCTGTTACTGGTGGGCACGCGTGCAGCTGGTAGTTTTGGAGTCGACTGCTTACGGCGGACGGTCGGTGTGACCTGACTGCTAGCTTGCGGAAACTGGAATAGACACAGATCTTCTAGAGTGGGGAACGGCGTAGTCGGAATGCGCACCAGTTCTAGGACTCGGAAAATATAAGCGATCTTACCTACAAGTTCCCCTACTTACTATTCCTTACACACGTCTATCCTTGTGGTCGACCGGATGCCATATAAATTCTCCAACCAATCTGCGCACTGCTTAGGGAGAGACAGGTTGGTTCTACGCAGGTGCACGTTTGGAGACGGTGGTAGGTATATTTTCGCGATGAGTCTCCCACCCAGACTAAATAACTAACTGAAATAAATGCAAGTATGGTATATGGGAAACTACATTGCGCACGTCTTTACACTTATGTTGAAATCAAAACAATGTCTGCTTTCGAACGGTACGATAGAAAACATATGTTATATTGAAAACAAGCTAAACATTATACTTTCCGCTTCGTATAAATTTAAAATTAAGAGCTTATTTATTTACTGATGATATTCGAAAACAATGGGGCCCTTCCTCTGGACAACGCCAATTTACTGAACAAATTTCAATACAATTGGACTTCTCGTTCGTGAGTTATCATGGTCACGAAAACGTGATGAATAGACAGACAGACGGACAGTCAGACAGACGAACAGATGGAAGGGCATTATGAAGGTTGTTCAGAACTCGATCACCAACACAGTGATATGAAATTTTCTTCTCTACGAGCGCGGTTTTAGAAACGTGCCGATCCAATGCAATATACTCCTGGCTTTGTATTTGCGAAGAGTATAATAAGAGAGTTTATCTGCCAAGAGGGGCTAAATATCTTCCGGTCGACACCTCTTCAGAAAATCCATGAGAGGAACTGATGATCTGACTGAAAGCATTAATTGAAATTTTACAAAGCTTTATTGATGATATTTAAGGGGGTTATATCATAATTTGTCGCCGGTAATTTGCTTACAGTGTGGAAAATTTGACAGAATCGAGGTTCTACTGTAATTGTCGTATTTATTGATACATAAAATTCATGAGTAGAAACAAGTAACAACCACCGGTGCTGGTGAATATTACAATTGGTAGAATTAATATGATAATCGCCAGTATAAGTGGAGAACAAAACGGATCCAAGGACACTACTTTCGGTGAAGTTGATATATGGATTTTCCTTTTATAAGTAATTCTTTGACACATATTTGGTAAATAATCTAACAGAGTAGAACCCTCTAACCGATGTAGCTAAATTTTTAAAACACAACAATCAAAAAAGTTAAAGGTTTAACTAAAAGCCCAGCAAAACCAAGCATATATTAATATTTCTATCAGTAGCTGCACAGATATCATCAGTCACAATAATTAACGCAGTTACCTGGCAGAGAGCTTTCCCAACTACACTCTAGCGTGAAGTCAAGAGGTCCTGCGTTAACCATATACGATATAAATCATACTGTTATCTCAAAAATTATAGAAAAAATTTTATGGAGCAGAATTAATAAATTCCTTCATGAAAATAATATCTTCAAAAATAATCAATATGGTTTCAGGGAGGGGCGCTCCACTGAAACGGCAATGATAAATTTTATCTAATGTATTATTGATAAAATGGAAAAAAAGGAATGCATAGTTAGTTTGTTCTTCGATTTAACTCGAGCCTGTGATAGCCTAAATTTTAATTTCACAATAGAAAAGATATCCAAGCTTGGTATTACAAGGACAACTTCAAAAGTGGATACACTCATTTTTTTTAAATCGTAAATTAATAGTGAGAGTGAATCGGAAGACATCCAACGAGTATAATATAACATCACGCATCCCCCAAGGCAGCCTCTTAGGTCCCCTAGTTTTCCTGATATTTATAAACGATCTTCCGGAATACATTTTTGACGGGGAAGTATTTATATTCGCCGACGATGCTACCATCATAATACCAACTTACAGGAATTACACCGTAAAATTAATAACGTTGTCAGCCAATTTGATAGATATTGTCATAAAAATAGACTCATCATTAAATATTCAAAGACGATAGCAACTGAGTTTCATAAACACTCGAGAGCCAAAGCAATTAGCTCGAATATCCATATAAATAATAACCCTGTTACTTTAAAGAATCACTATATATCTTAGGTACGATAGTCGAGGAACATCTAAACTGTAATGAATGTATAGATTCAGTTTGCTCGAAGCTAAACAAACAATACTATACGCTCTTGAATCTGAAGACTACTCGAAATCTAACTCTTAACTGCATATTATGCTCTGCTCTATTCCACGATTAGCTACCACATAGTCGTTTATGGATTAGCGGTGGTGAGTGATAGGATATTCTTAGCCCAGAAAAGAATTATCCGACTTATATATAATCTGGGATATCGAGAGTCATGCAGGCAAACATTGAACGAAAAAAAGATCCTGACGTTTACAGGTTTTTATTTATTTAAACTCTTAAATTATGTCTACTTCAATAAAAATACTTAAAAAAAAAATTCATATGTACACAATTATAACACCAGGAATAATAATGATATTAGATTAAAAACTTTTGATTGTATAAGAAAATCTCCGAAATATGCCGGCTGTTACTTATTGAATATGTTACCACCTCATATAAAAAATGCAGCGAACCTGACTAGATTCAAATTGTTGTTAAAGCAATACCTACATAAAAATACTTTCTACTCACTAACAGAATTTATTGAGTTTGCACAAAGAGCCTAGTTTTATATTTTTCTTTTGTCATTTCAAATATGAGCTATGTATTATTTTATTCCTAATCAAAATTTTAATATGTAGCATTTGAGTAATTGATCAATTGATTGATTAATTAGTTCATTAATTGAATAGTTTGTAATATGTAATCTTCATGTTTGTAATATACCTTTTAATGTAGTTTACTTATATGTTCATGTATGCTTATGATGATTTATTGTTAACTTATCTATCCAATGGTTAAAGATCAATAAATTCTATCTATCAATTTATCTATTTATCTATTGTCTCAAGATTCTTGTCACAGGAAGAATGTCACTTACCAATTAATTTCAAATAATAATAATAAATTGGCTGCTTCCTATATTATGCAAAACATGGACAATGTGATTTGCATCTAAGTTGCTTAGAATGTTTCCCGTTCTGGACTCTCAAAGGAATTCGGAGATGAATCAGGTGGCCCCCTGCATTTAAACAGATTACACAGATTGCATTTCACAGCAGATACAGATCCCTTTGCTTTTCACTTACTGCATTACGATAACTATGTAAGTAAGTCTTCACAAGCTTTGATGTTGTAAAAGCATTTATTACCCTGTTTAATTTATGTTACTTACAGTAATTACGCTTTAATTACGCTGTATGGAAATAAATCTATATTAAAAAGATATTATAAAGTCATGGTCTAGGATATATAAATGTTGAGAAAATTTATGGTCTATCTATTTCTGCCTTATAACATGTATGAGATTGAAATGTATTCATTCGAGTATTTTCATATGCAAGTAGTTAAAACTGAAAACTGTTTTGCAGATTGGTTTTATGCTGATGTGAATAATTTGTTGATTAATATGTTAATAATAACTAATAATGCATTAAACAGGAACTTTCAATTTTCAATAAGTACGTGTTTTAATTCTCTTTTCAATTCGATAAAAACAAACAATACCATGGTTTAATAGTAGGTCATGGTTTAGTGTTTACACCAAAAATGTCAGTTACATTACATTATTGTATCCTAGATTTGATAACCTGGCGTACACAACACATTTTATCAATTATAGTGGCATCATATGACCACAAATTTTAGTGATCTAGGGAAAATTGCTGCACAGCAATTTTTTTTAATCGTTACTAAACATCAAGGCCCACTTTTGCTGTTAACTTTCCAACGACACAGCATGCCTTACATCAGTTCGAAATTAAAAAGAAATAGAAAACCAAAATGTTCATAATTAAATTCTCTACATCCAAGTGTAGTCGATTTTTTCTAGCCTGTAGATAACCTTAAAAAAATTCAAGGTGGCGGCAATTAAAATGTTGGTATTTTCTTGACATATTCTATTCGTCTATACATAATACGGAGAATATTCATTTTCTCTAGCTTGTCTCACAAATTGCGTTTGCGTTTGTATCTATATGCCACTGTCAGAATATATATTTTCTTAATTTTGTTGCCAAAACTGTGGCCGACGAAATTTCAGCTATTTCAATATCACAATTAACCAGTATGTTACTGATACATAACCTCTACGCCTGTGACTTTTACGTCAAAGGATCAGATAAAGGTGCTTTTTTTAAAATAAATAACACAAATAAGTTTAAAAACTTGAAATTAAATATTTCGCCGACGTTTCGGAAATCTAATCTGTTTCCTTTTTCATGGGTTTTTTTCGATAATATTACCGCTGATGAGGATAGATGCGTGTCGAATTGTTCCGTAGATATCTGTACAACCTGGTTACCAATGTTAAAAGAAGAACTTCACAAACTTAACATTATATAAAATTTAAAAAACCTGTTAACTAAATCAACAGTTCTATGTAAATAGTAAGTATCTATTGAATATAACAAACATTCTTAGAGCTGTGTATTTATCATACACAGCAAAAGATATTTTTCAAAAAGCCTTGAAAGAGGAAACAGATTAGATTTCCGAAACGTCGGCGAAATATTTAATTTCAAGCTTTTACACTTATTTGTGTTATTTATTTTAAAAGAAGCAACGTCTAACTGATCCTTTGACGTAAAAGTCACAGGCGTAGAGGTTATTTACCAGTAACATACTGGTTAATTGTGATATATATACAGGGTGTAATCAGGTTCATGTAATTAAAAAAAACTGGTAATGGGGACCGACTAGACAAACAAAAAACCTTAATGACTTTTCCCTTTAGGGGCACTTTGAAAAAAACTGACCTAGGTCAACCTTTTTAATTTAATTTTTTTTTAATATTAATGTAGAAAATAATTGAGAACCACTGCTTTTCTTGGTCAATGAACTTGTAGTTCCCAATTGTACAACTTTTAAATTGTCATAAAAAAGTGCAAAGGCCTTGGATCATCCACCGCCTTTGATGGACCGCCTCAACCGAACTGAGGCAATTATAAAGAGGTAAATAATTCGTTATCTTCTCCTGCACAACTGCAAGCAAATAATGGCCGTAGAAGTTTAAACAAAGCATTTCTTTACATGTGTGTCTTTTAATTTGGAAAATATTGGATTAATGTTTATAATTTAGAATATTTAAATGTGATTTATTAACCTTTGTAACATAAATGAGTGTCCTGGGTTAAAAGCTTACCTAAGTAAATTTTTCGAAATCTGCACCTGCATCAATACACAATCTGCACCTGCATCAATACGTCGAATTAAGGACATACGTACTCCGTTCAACACTAAACAATAAACTATCAACTAACGTTGTCAATAAAGAAAAATAAAAGAAAAACTTGGTCCAAAATCCAAAACGGAATACAAAAAGAACGAACAAGTAACTGGTGTCTGTACGTAATCAAGAATTTAACGACTTGAACGGTAAAGTCAATAAAATAAATCTTCGCTGTAAATACACAGCGACCCGAAATTCAAAAATAACAAAAACAACGAACGGCGGGTTGGACGTGTGTACATAACGAAACACCCACAGAAACTAAAATATTGCACAAGGGAGAGTCAGAGTATAGTTTTCTTCAGATCAGATCTACTAAACACTCAGAAAACGTCGACGTCTTTCATCTTATTTACCGCACCGCTAAAGACCGCCGACATTTTATAGCTATCTACACAAATATTGAGTATCATAGGCAAAGACACGCGCGACGATCTAAATCTACCTCAATATTTCAGCAGTTCTCAAAAGATTTTATTGAAAATTTGCGAAATTTTTTTTCTCCAAAACTATGAGCTTTAGACCCCATGTTATATAAGGTTTTTTGTTTGTCTTGTCGTTCCCTACCACCAGTTTTTTTATGACATAAAACTAATTACACCCTGTATAATTGTATTGGATCAAATTCTTTTTAACTAATTGTACTAACTATTTAGGAGCTTTATTGTCTCAGTTAGTTAACTTCCATATAATTTTTACTCTTTTGCATTTGTTCTAATAAATAAAAAATTTGTTTGTTCACATTTTTATATACTTAATTTTTTTTTTTACTTTTGTTGACATTTACATATTTTTACATTTTTTTATCGTTGTAGCAAATTCTACCAAGCAGACAGTAAAATAAATCTTTCCCTACAAAATTAATGTCGTCCATGTAGTTACTGATGTTCTTGTGACCGAAAGTCACCCAAATATTTTTTAAATGGATTTATTGTGAAACTCAGCTGTTAATTATCGAGTCAAAAGTATGCCAAAAAAACTAACTACATGGTTCAGGCACACTATTAGACTATTTTGAAAATCCGTATTGTACATTGCTAAAATCCATAAACAGGATGATATTTTTAGGTAAGATCCAAAATTTAAAAAATAGGCTCAGGCCTTGACTTTTTTTGTTTTCGATACTGAATTATACAGACCTCTATTAGTGAAATAACATCTATTAAATTTGGTACAATTTGCTACAGCCATTAAAGAAATACGGACAATCTAAATTTTGGCAAAAAATAGAAAACACGCTGTATATCAGAAACAAGAGGCATTAGAGATCTAATAAAGGTCATTTATAAATCGTCTTAGGGTTCTGTACCCTTCACTAGCGTATGGCCAGTCACTCACGAAACACCCTGTATATTAGTGCTAGTGTCCTATACAAGTTTCTCCAAACCCGCCAATTCCCTGCAGAATTTCCTCTGAATTAATTAAGGCTACCGTAACACACAATGGCGTAAATGCACTCATTTAAAGTTAAATTTAATTGTATAACGCCTTATATACCTTCACGATAATTAATCATAGAGATAATTTTGATACGAGAGAGGATAAAAGGACCTAGACCGGGCTTAGATACGTATGTGTTTTCCTTGCATGTCCAACTGTCTACCGCGCTGCGAAATGGCAACCCTTTAAAATGAAGATAAATGTAATTAATTATAACAGCTGAGAATAAACAAATACCGTGATGTGCTTTTAATTAATTTGCAGGCGCTTCACAAAGACCCAGTTCTGTGTATTCTAAATATACTTATTGTTTTCGAAACTGTACACGAGTTTACGTGTACAAATATACATATTCGCACATAAACAATACATTTTTATTTACATTTGATACGTTTTGGGAGCATTTGTACAATTTTTTATACAGTGTTCCCACGAGAATCGGATAAACGTTGTTTGCAACTGAATAATGAATAATAGCAACATTAATTTAACTTTTAATTCACCTTTCTAGAGAAGAGCATCCTATCTACCAAAGATTTAAAATTTCCACATTTTTCGTCCAATATGCATGCATTCTAAACTTTTCTTTGTTGGAATGTGTGATATGCAGTAAGGAGAGGTTAAAAAATTATTATTTTGTTTATTCTAAGCACACATAACGATACATTTACAACTGATAACGTTTAATAAAGATGGTAGAATTGTCACAATAAGAGCCTTTGAGCTCGCCTGCTAATTTCATGAGGACGCCTCCAAACCACAAACTGCTCTTAATATTCACCGATCTACTTTAACTAAGTATAATGAAGTGTTTTGGTTGATTCAAGTTTAAACGTAGCTTACCTCTACTTTGATATGTCAAAATCCTTTGAGCCTATTAATCACAACAACTTTAAAAATGGAGTGCTTCAAACTCTATTGAAACAAAGGTGCCTCAAGGATATGCCCTAGGGACCGTATTATTTACATTAGTTGCTAACGGCATGAAAGATCATATGAATGTCGATTGAACAGAGTTGTGAAGTAATGTAGTAATGTCTTCTTGAGAAAGGCAGGGGCCGTATACAATACCGGTGTGGTTTAAGTGTGATAGAATCATTTCAGAATATGATGTTTTAGTATCTGTATCTAGATAGATAAACACCTGCCCTAGGAAATGAAATGTTTTTTACCAATAGTGTTAACATGACCAGAATAATTTAGTAAATAATTTAAATTAATGCCAAGATTTTCTACGCTATAGGTTGATATATTAACATCATTGCTTACTTCAACAAAAGGCTATCTAAGATTGAGTATATATTGAGAAGTTCCAGAAACAATATTTTGACTTTTGTTGGTATTTAATATAAGAGTATAGTGCGTCGGACCTCGATGTCTCGAGTTCTACGATAGCTAGAAATTTCTTAAGTGCCTTCTTTTAAAATTGAATGCTATGTATATCAATACATTTTTTGAAGGCTCTTTCTAGGCTCTATTCATTCCTATATTAGTATTCAATATCTCCCAACCACTTGGAATGAATTCTTTTGTTGAAGTAACGCAATCTGCAGATGGATATTAAAAAAATCACCACAATCACAATTATGGTCTTTAAGAAAAACTTATATGAATACCAGTTACGAAACATCTAATTAATGTTTTTGAATTATTTTCATTTCCCAAAACTGTACAGGGTGGCCAAAAATTATTCTTCAATTGAGAACTTCTTAAATTGAATTTTCACATTTTTTTCAAATAGAACGCCCTATATATTTTTCAACGATGTAATGTAGAAATGAAAAACGAACATTTTTTGTAAGTACTTCCCTATGGCTAATTGCAATTATTTTCGTTTTATAAATAAATAACTGTCAAATTCAAGAATAAACTTAAGAAAAGAGGTTCCCTTAAATAATTCATTAGAAAAATTTATAATAGGTGTTCGACGTGTTGCCCATTTGATTGACACAGGTCTTTATGCAATTTTGAAATGAGGCCAAGTAGTATTTAACAGATCCTTTATTGTAATGTTTTTTTGTACATTCTTTTGCCGTTTTCGTTATTTGACAAGCAATAAAACCTCAGTTTACAATTTGTATTGAATTTAAAATATTTGAAATTGTACAATATGAATTTTAATAAAGCGGAACTTGTAGACATGACTTTTGTTTTGGGCGAGTCAGACAGAAATTGTTTACTTGCCAATAGAATTTATCACCAACGTTATCCTGAAAGAAGGTTTCCTGATATTAGCAGCCTCCAAAACCTTCTCGATAGATTTCTGGAAACTGTAAATTACGAATATAAAAAAAGTGAAAGAATAAAACGTGTTGCGAATGAAGAAAATTAGTTTTCTGTGGTGCTGGCAACGGTTGAGAATAACCATGTTAGTCAGAGAGAAGAGAGCTCATTAGTAGGAATAAGTAGGCGGTCTATGGGTCGAATCTTAAAAACAAATAAGTTGCATGCATGTCATATTCAAATGCACCAGGAATTATCTGATGACGATTTTCAAAAGCGCCTACAGTTTTGTAAATGGGCCAGAGGTAAAATGCAAGATGACGTCAACTTTTTCAATAATCTTTTATTCACTGATGAGGCAACTTTTCATAAAAACGGATTTTTTAATAGACAGAATCCATTATTGTGCTCCGGAAAATCCTCACTTTTTTATGCAAGTTGATAACAAACACAGATGGTCTATAAACGTTTGGGGAGGAATTACTGGAGAACATGTATTAGGGTCACATTTCTTTGATAGTACATTGACTGGAGCTATTTATCCTCATTTCTTGGAAAACTATCTGCTTCAATTATTGGCAAATCTCCCTGAAAGAATTCTAAATAGGATGTGGTTTCAGCAAGATGGTGCTCCACCATATTATTTAAATACAGTTCGACACCACTTAGATAATATCTACCCTCATCAATGGATTGGAAGAAATGGACCCACTAAATGGCCTTCTAGATCCCCATCTTACAAAAATGAATTTCCTTTTATGAGGATACTTAAAGGAAATTGTTTATAGAGACACACCAACAACAATACAAAATATGAAGGAAAGAATAATAACTGCCTTTAGATCTATCACACCGGCAGTTTTAGGAACAGTGAGAACCTAATTTTAAAAGCACATAGAGATGGGTGTCAATCAAAATGGGCAACATGTGGAACATTTATTATAATTTTTTCTACTGAGTTATTTGAAGAAACCTCTTTTTTTAAGTTTTTTTTTGAATTTTGTAATTATTGCTCAATAAGACGAAATTGGTTGCAATTTGCCATAGTGAAGTACTTACAAGAAATTTTTGCTTTTCATTTCTGCATATCATCGTTGAAAAATATACAGGGTGTTCCATTTGAAAAAATTGAGAAAATTCAATTTAAACAGTTCTTAATTGAAAAATAATTTTTGGCCACCCTGTACAGTTTTAGGAAATGAAAATTATTCAAAGACATTAATAAGATGTCTCGTAACTGGCATTCACATAAGTTTTTCTTAAAACCCATAATTGTGACTGTGGTGATTTTTTTAATATCCATCTGTAGATTGCATTATTTCAACAAAAAAATGGTTGGGAGATGTTCAATGCTAATATAGTAATAAATAGAGGCTAGAAAGAAGCTTCAAAAAATGTACTGATATACATAGCATTCCATTTTTAAAAAAGACACTTGGTCCTGTAATTTCGTCTTGGCTCGCCCTGTATATTCGAAAATAATTGCCAGTTATAGACTTTTTTATCTAATTTACTTGCAATTTTTTTTTAAATTTCTAGCTATCGTAGAACTCGAGATATCGAGGTCCGACACACTATTGCCGCACCCTGTATAACACAAATCGTGGTTGATATAAGATTCTGCCATTTGATTGTCCGAAGGTGAAGAACTTTAGCATACATGTATAGCTTTGACTCGTATTAAAACTTAGTACTTCCGGATATGCCATAAAAGGTATTTAAGTTTTAAAGTCAACTACTTTAGTCATGTCAAGTAATGTCAAAGAGGTGACTTTGGTTCTGTCGATGTATCGGAAAATTTCATCAGTTATATTACTCAATACTTCTACTAAAACCTTTCCGAAATCCGGATTGATTAGATATAATTAATGAAATTTAAAAGATATTTCGAAAGTTGTTCTTATGTAGCATATTCCATAATTCTCAGAGGAACCGAAAGCAAGTCAAGAGCATAGATCTCCAAGCCATTCAAGATTTTTTTCCTTAGGTATAGGCCTAATACAAGATATATTCTATTGAGGAGGAAGAACACCTAGTTCTAAGGATCATTATTATGTTCATAGGCTACATAATGTTAATATGTCAAGATTGACATAAATTTAGAAAAGCAGTTTTACACTATGCAAGAACTATTCCATTTTTTATTATCCTCAACTGTACAAAACACGTAAATAAGAAACTGAGCCAGAAACATAAATACTACTACTACTTAAACTTAAATATAACAGTCGTGGAGAGGAAATTCTTTTTTATTGACTAAAATTAAACTGATTTGAAAAATAAATAGTTTTCTTCTTGACTTCACTGTCAGTAAATTTAGGCGTTATTCTAATTATGAAATACTGCAGAATGTTTTTAAACAACGTGAACTCTCACAAGAACGAAAAATAGCACCGATAAAACTAATATAAGTTTTTCACAGGCCATAATCTCTGTATCCCCTGCGGGTACGCGGATTGTCCTAGCCAAGCTCGCAGCGGAGATCAGATGGTAGCGTTCCGGGAACCCAGCCTATTACCATTCCTGCAAATGCCTTTGCTGCATGCAACCCTTTTTCTGTAAAATTAGATTACATATTCTAGCAGCACAGCAGATTAGCGATTACTAGCACCTGTCAATAGTGCTGTTGGGGATGGATGTACTTGCTCAGATATCATCTGAATGAATTTGTACCGCCTCCGTGTGCTGGTACACGGTGACCACATATTTCTTTCATTTATAGCTTCTTTGTTTGCTTAGAATGTGACAGAGGCGTAGCGAGTTGGAAGGTTTAAATTGTTCTGAATTTCGGACAAAATTAAATATATTATATTTTTTCATATAATAATAATGTACTTTATTCATTCACAATTCACAAAACAGTATATAAAAAATGGCGAGTATCACTCAGTGAGAGTTCTCAATTTAACCAGTAACCTACAAGAATCTATTTTACTAAACAAAATACATTACATTTATGTTTAACTCTGAGATAATTAGGAATTAGAGAGAGAACATTAATTATAGCCAGCATTAGTCATCAATAGGGTAGGTTTCTAATAACTACTTTTTTAACTTCTTCTTGAAGTTTACTATAGTGTAACCTTGAAATCTGGTAGAATATGTAGATTTCTGAGTTCGTCAAGTTTTTGTTTGTTTGCCTCAGCTATTTTAAAATTAATATGCTGAGATTTTCTAATGCCAAATCTAAAACACGCATTCTGGATTTTTTAGGCCTCTCGGAGTCAAATTTTAAAAGGACAGGGCCATGAAGTGTGTCGCAATATGATAGTCTTGAAATAATCAGAGATTCACATATAGCTAATTCAAGTTTTGAAGTTAATATCTGTCTTTAAAGATAAAGTTGTCTAAGAACAGTATATGACGATATGCAGAAGTAACTTGTATGTTTGGAGAACCGTTTATCTGAGTCTAGCCACAAGCCTACGTTTCTGGTATCCGCTGAGATAAGTAATTCCATGCCATTTATTTTAACTTTGAAAGATGGTTTTAAAAGTTTCCTCTTTTGTTTAGGCCCAAACAGTATTACAGATGATTTATTGTCATTCAACTGGAGGTTATGAATTGCCGATATATCAACTAATTTTTGTAAATCATCACATATTTTGTCAGCAGCCAATAATAGACCATCGTCCGAAGTGCATGAAAAATAAGCTTGCCTGTCGTCTGCATAATTATGTATGGTACAACTCTCATAACTATCTTACAATAATTTGAGATATATGAATCATGTATAAACATTCAGTGGGCACACGCACATCTTCAAAAATAAATATCCTTCTAACAAGCTCATTTATCAAATTTTTTATTACATATTTGGGAAGAGCTTGACGATGCCAAAAATTAAAATTTTCATGTATTATACAGAATGTAATTAGTTTCATGTTGTTAAAAAAAACTGGTAATAGGGGCCAACTAGACAAACAAAAACCTATATGACTTTCCCTAGGGGCACTTTGAAAAAAACTGACCTAGGTTTAAAATTTGAATGTTAAAGTAGGAAACATTTGAAAACCACTGTTTTTCAGGGTCAATGAATGTTATAGTTCCAAATATTAAAGACAATAAGAAACTGTAATACCCGACTTGTGTTACCGCCGGAAGAAGTGCGGCACTTTGATGAGATTACTTGTACCTTTTTATACCACCAATTATGAAAATGTAAATAATTCCTTCTCTTTCGGCACAATTCAAGCATTGCATGGCCGCAGGGGTTTAAATAGGCTTTGTTTACATGTGGTTTATCAACATTGTGTTTAACACAGCTTAAGAAATTAGTAATTATTTTATGAAATTGGAAAACGAACAGTTAGACGTCCGAGATACGATAACAGAAAATAGTTGTGTATTTTAAGTTAGGAAAAAATCTGATTTTTTTAACGAATTGAGCGCATAATTTTCCCAATCAGGTATCGAAAAATAAAAATCGAGTTTTGATCTCTATGAAAATCAAAGTACACAATAATAAACAGATCAAAACAAGACAGCGAATACTAATAATAATAATAATAGTAATAATAATAATAATAATAATACCTTTAATGCCAAATAGAGGTAACACCCAATAACTGAAATATTCTTTTGAATTTTTCACAAAAATTGTTCGAAATGACCTCCATCTCCACGTATACACATTTCGGCACGTCAAACTAAGGACACACGCACTCCGTTTAACACATTTGGTAAATTAGGATCATTTTTTATGGTTTCTATGCACATTAAAATATGTTATTGAAATTGTTCGAAAGTGTCAATTATATCACGGTAAACCAAAGATTTAAAATGCCCCCAAAAATAAAAGTCCATCGGATTTAAGTCAGGCAAGCCATGGTACTGGTCCGCCACGTCCAGTCCATCGTCGAGGAAACTTTTTGTTCAAAAAATTTCGAACAGCCAGACTAAAATGGACTGACGCACCATCGTGCAAATACCACATTCTTCTACCAGTGACCAAGGGTACATCTTCAAGCAAATTTGGCAATATTTGTTGTAAAAAATGTTAGTATACATCACCATTTAATCTAGCGGGTAATTGTATAGGTCCAATAATTGCATTACCGCAAATTTCTGCCCACGTTGAAAATACGCCCTCCTTATTACACGTGGATTTTCGTTTGCGCAATGGTGCATATTTTTAAAATTAAACGCTCCATTTCTGATAAAGCACGGCTCATTGGAGAAACACAGAACGTTTAAAAAATCCTCATTTGCCGAGTGTTTTCTTAAAGTCCACCTACAAAATTGCATTCGCTCTGCAAAATCTTGAGGTTCTAGTGCTTGAACACGTTGTTAGTGATAGATATGTAAGTTTATATATAAAATATCGTTCACCAGATATGTTGTGAGCTTACCTCAAACGAAAGGAGCCGATTGTTCACCTGGCTCACTGTTGCAGGCCCATTTTCTTATTTGATTTATGCCAGTAGCATAGCCGTAGGTTAAATGATATTTATTTACTTTTATTGAATCATTTATGGAGTTGTTCATTAAACTAACATTATTTATTATTATACAATGTTTTCAATAATTAAAACATTAATCTAAAAATTGCAGGTCTACGCTCGCGGTGTTATGAAGTATTCCTTTATCGGTCTTTTTTATGATTTCAGACTGACTTTGAATATCCTATACTAATTGTATCCGTACGTCTATAGTTATACATTATCCTTTTATTATAGAATAAAATTACTGTATCATTAATCTGTTAAGAATAATACCACACAAAGAGATTCTCATAAAAAATAAACATTGGTGCTCATGCTGATTTGATACGAAAAAGAATTATTTTATGAATGCTCCGTATTATATTCACATATTACTACGCCCTGTATACATATTAGCATATGGCATAGAAGCGCTTTAGGATAACATTAATTATTGTTTATTGTTGTGATCGATAAGCCTGTTACGGTTCCTGCTGCAATTGTTTCCTGATTGAAGGCCACACTTTGCCGATTACATTAACTTCGCTGCATATTTATGACTTTGTGTTATGTATATGGCTGTCAACTTACAACTGCAGCCGCATTCGTAACTCAATATGATTGCTATTAATTCCGTTTGCACCATTGTGCCGATTGATTTCACTCTTTATGGCTAGGTTTGCTCGAACAGTTTCAATATTATTGCACTAACGGGTTCTAAGTAACAAAAGGACTGCAAGCAGTGTATAGTGCTCTTCAATAAAAGACGATCATCTAGTGGTTCTTTAATTCCACTGGAACGGTCATAAAATTAGCAAGTAGTTAATGAATGAAAAAGTATTGAAAATGTACATAAGAATTAATGACTCCATTTTTCGTACCCACACTTTCAAACGATTATTGCCAACATCCTTATAGTTTTTCTAGTTTTTTTATGGGACTTCCTGAAACATATGTCTTAGGTTCTACATCTACTCTTGTAATTATGAATTTAAGCATACTGTTAACATTATTTTTGGTTTTCTTATGTCGAGGTATGGATACGTCATGTGTATGGGCGGCCCATGCGCGATCTAGTAGTATTTTTGTGTCTTTACTCATCATATAATTGGTCGAATTGTGCGTGAAAACTGTTTGCAGTAAACTTCTTAACGAATTTAGATCAGTATGATATTGTCCACATGTATATATTAGAGAATTGAAAAGAACTACTTAGATCAGTAAATACCAGTAAATGTCAAAAAAACATCTTGGGGCAAAAATTTAATGTCGGATATACAGATTCAGCAAATTTAGTTTAAGGTACGTAAACTTGTTTCTGCGCAGATAAACCACGCCTTATCGTAGAACAATGCAGGGCATTGGTATAAAACAATAGCGCAATCGCTTGACCGCGTCGAGTTGAGAATAGCGCACCCATTCTGCTTTTAATAGCGTAGCTGTTTAGACATGTGGGAATAAAATAAATTAATCTCAATCAAAATGCCGTGTGTTTCTTTATACAACTGCAGAAAAAATGCAAATTGTGAAGTGATACTTCGGGGGCCATTTCACCGAAGACACAATAAATTCATTTACTGTGGCATATCAAGACAGACCAATCCCCTCAGCTAGCATAATTTCATACATTATTAAAAAATTTAAGAATTTCGGGTGTGTCGTGAATTATTGTAAAATATGCTGTCAACCCGAACCCCGTCATCAACAAATGAGCGAAGAACGTGAAATTCGCGAAACTAATGTCTGTACACTCGTTGAAACTAGTGAACCGTGTTCTAGCAGGCAAATTGCTGATGAAGTTGACATGAAGGAAATAGGTACAGTTGTTTTAAAGTTCAAACAATGCAAGACATATTTCCCGGGGACAATTTCAAACGGATGGAATTTTGTGAAATCATAATAAATAAAGTGAATGAGAATGAAAACTTCTTAAAAAATATATTGTTTACAGATGAATCATCCTTTTCATTACATAGGAAACAATCCATCCATAGCATGATATTGGTCTCGGAAAAATAAACATTTGAGTGTTGCTGTGCGAACTCAGTATCCTCAAAAGTTGAACGTTTGGACGGGAATTTTAGACAATCATATTATAGGCCTCACTGCTAATCGATGGAAATTGAAGTGACAATAAATATTTAGAGCTTTTACAAAACCAAATAATTTCTGCAGTTCAAAATCTTCCTGTCAACTTTGACGACATTTGGTTTCAACAAGACGGCTGCCCAAGTCACAATACATTAACTGTTATTAATTTTCTGGAAAGAACATTTCCCAATCGTTTGATGGCTAGGAGGGGAATGATAAAATGGCCCCCCAGGTCACCTGACCTAACACTCCATGATTTCTTTCTGTGGGGCTTTTTAAAGGAAACCGCGTACAAACACGCGTTTGAACGAGCCAATGATTTAGTTGAATTACGGTAAAAACTTCCAACTTTGTGCAAGCATTACTCCAAATCAACGCAATGATATGAGAGGTTCATTGTATAATCGGTTTGGCTATTGTTTGGCACAAAAATGTGGTTTGTTTGAATCCTTACTTCATTAATTTATTGTTTGATAATTATTAGTTGATTGTAGTTTCTGAGGGTTACCTATTTAATTTTATTTTAATGTTCTATTTTTGTAATTTAATGAGAATAATTTATTTTTTGATAATTATTAGTTGATTTTAGTTTCCGAGTTATTTAATTTTATTTTAATGTTCTATTTTTAATAAGAATTAATATTTTATTCCCATGGCATTTACGGCTAAAAAAGAAACAGCAGAAATACTTTCAATAGAATAAATTAATTGTCAAAAATGTGACAAATAACTTCTTCGCTTTTGACGAAGAGATATTGTCTCGTTTCGTATTACAAATTATTACCTACGTCCGCACCCATCCTCAGTTCACGATTTATGGAACTAGCGGGGCGTGGTCAATTACATCGTTATTCCTATACCCTAAACTGCATTTTCCGAATCTGTATGTTTCATGTATTAATTAATTCATTCTAGAAATATTCTCTCTAAGTAGCACTCATGCTCATTACTGGGTAACTATGTTTCTAAAAAAAAGAATCCGATAACTATACCTTGATAGTTTAAATAAAGGAAACATTAATTTTATCTATACGCCGGACATCTATAAAATCTTGTACCTAATATCTTTAACATTTTCCGCATCAATATAATGACATAAAGAATTTTAATTGCCGTATTCTAATTGTCTTTGATTTAAATATTACAATTAACCCAATAATAGAAGTACTTGAAGATAAAATTCTTTATAAATATCTGGTACATCGGCATTCATAATTTTTCCCGAAGTGCGTGTCATGAAAACTGGGCATAATTCTTAAAAAACTAGTAATATGTCTGAAACTGTATAGTTTTAAATTAGAAATTATTTTAAATTTAATGTACAAATTATTCCCCATCTGGTACTCAAATTCTGAACAATATTCTGAAAAACGGTACACACCTCTGCCCTAAATTAATTATATGATGATAATACAGGAATTCTAAAATTAATTTAAACTTCCGTTATTATGAAGATTTTAAACATTATTATTCATGAGCATTATTGTGTTTAATTGTGTATCGGTTACGAGTTTCCCACAACTTTGTACGAAAATTTGCTTTGAGAGTAAACATTATTATGTGGATAATAACAATTTAAGTGCCGTAAATTTAGTTCTCTCAAGGCTCCTCTACATAAATTAAGAAATGAGTATCATAATATTATTGTAATATTAACAAATGCGAACAATGATTGTGATATTTCATACAGGCAAATTATAACATTCAAAATTCATTCAAAAGTTTAGTTAGTAGGTCAAAAATATAAACGGGAAGAAATCTCAAGTTAGTATCTCGATTGTTTTTAAATTATCACACAATTATTGCTGCATATTTCGGGCAGTAGAGATACTTTAATTGCATCATTATTTTATTTTGAAACTCTGTTGACTTATAAAAGTATGTCATCAAGTCGGAGAAAAACATTCTTTTTTTTATTTTTCGCCGATCTTAACGAATTTATTTTTCTTTATTTTTACATTTTTTCTGAATTTAAAAAATGTTTAGTTTTTTTAAATCTTTGTATTTCTGCATTTTTTTTTTTTCAAAATTAAAAACTTTTAATATGTTTAAAAATACATCAAAGAGCAACAATTAAAAAATAAATGTCCTCTTATGCTAATTGCTAACCGTAGAAATACAAGCAACAAATAATAATCTGAAAATGCAAAAAAAAAAATTAATTAATAAGCAAAAATGTCCGTTACACTAATAAAAAAACCTTTAAAGAGATTTAAGACCAAAGTCCAAAATTTACAATCATAATTCTTTATGTGTATGATTCAGATTCCAGCAAAAAAAATCCCCTAACTCACCACTTTTTAAAGAAAATTTTAATTCCTCTGATAAACGTTTAAATGTTTGCAACTGCATAAATAGAATGGTGGAAACCAGAAGTCTTTAGCTTTTTTAGTTTCCGAGATAGGGTCTCGAGAAGTGGGGGAAGATAGAGATTTTCTCCTTCCATTGACTTTAAGCGGCCTTATCTCGGAAACGAAGTATCGTTGAGTTGTCTGGTTTATGCCATCCGATTTCTCTGTTCTTTTTGGTATGTCTGATTTTTTCTCCCTTAAAATTGACTATAGATCATCGTGCCGCCCACATTCGATCACAGCGCCTCAAAATACGTATGGAAATGGTGGACAGCTCATTTAAGCTTTTTATTTACTTGTTTGAGATTTTTCGGGCATTCTAACGGACATCGGATTCGTCTTCAGCAAATCAAAGTGCATGGGAATACATAAGTCTGCCTTCTCGCACTGGACTTTTATTTGTATGCCTGTGTAATTTTAGACATGCAGTTACTCTTATTTTTTTAAGTAACCAGTTCATACATCTTTTTAGCCATGTACTCCAGCACTATTATGTGGTTACGTATTATCACATACGTGTCTGATGATTCTGTTTCACCCTGTAGATATAAAACAAATTTCATTTAAAACGATCAACCCAAAAAAGTATTATTTCCCGCAGCAATCGCAATTTTACTTAGCGACGTTTCCACTGGCAATTTTTCAATGCTACAACAGGCTTAAAGCACGTCGGATGGAATCATATCCCTTTTTCAACAGCGTCGAATAAATCACGTCCTTGAATTATGTACATATTCTAGATTCTTGACATTTTCCTTATTAACTTGATGTTCCAGGCGGCTCCTTTTTTGCATCGAAGTCTAGCCGGTTTCGTGTGATGCACCAAACTGCAACCGGCCCCGCGGCCATTCCTAATTCTTGAATAGAAAATAATTTTCTTTTGATCGCGTGTCTTACAACAACTCATGATGCGTCAGACATGACTTTTCATGAAGCTTCGCAGACGAAATGGCCCCTAGAATTAAGTTTAATTGAGTGTGTTATTTGTCACGATCCTCGATCGTTTTCCACCACGAGCCCGCGTACTGACCTGTAACATTATATTCATAGTTGACTGGCTACTATATTTTAGAATCAGCTCACAGAAAACATGTGTTACAAAGCTGAGTTTTCTCAATCGACGTTCAACATGTACAGGGAGGTTCCCAACTTTTAGTTGAAATTAATGGTTGGACTCCTCGTTCAGATAATAATTATGAGTCGATTTAAATTCGTCCGAAATGTGTCGTCATACTGTTCAGAACTCTATGTGCAAAGAAACAGATTTTCTGTTAATTCTGATTTAAAAACTGAAAAATGTTAGATAAAATGTAATTTCAGGTATCTTCTTCTTCTTCTTCTTCTTCTTCTTCTTCGTCTTATTATTCTTCTTCTTCTTCACAACTTCTTATCAGGCGTTCTGTTATCCACAGATTATTCTAGTTGACCTGCGTTTGTTGTATAGCACGTCTGACATCACAATCACATGAGAACACAATGCTGGAGACTCACTTTTAGGGATGTATTTCGTGGAGATTCGGGCGATTAGTGCGATGGAGTATACAGGGAATTCGTAGCAAACATCTCCAGATACACATGAAGTTTTTGGAATTTTGCTAATTCACAACGTAAAAGTAGTATTTCTCCTACTACTCCTGATCTATCCTACAATAACTTAAATGAATATTTAGTCTTTTAATGCAGGCATATTAGCTGCTTTGTCGAATCGAATTAGGGATGTTGCATTATTAATATCTATTGCTTGAATATTAAATTATGGGAGCTGAGTAGCGTAGTGCTAAGGTGTTTGACTTACGACCAGGGAGTCCGGGGTTCGAATCCTAACTAGGATATGGATATTTAGTTCTTAATATGTTGCCGAGACGGTAACAGTGGCCTAGACCTCTGTTGAATGGCACAACATGTCTAGTCGCTGTTATCGAGCCTCAGTTGCGGTAGATGACAATATCACAGGGAATGGTTGTTGTGCTGATATCTATGTGTATGTGTCCTGGTTCAGTAGTGAAATAGGAATAGCTAAACTCTGTCAGGACGTTGATATAAATAAGGATATAAGAAAAGAAATAATGCTGGTCATGACAAAGCAAATATGTTTACCGAATGCTTTTCTTCTGTACAGAGAGAAATCATAACTCCACTCTCAACAAAAACCTTGAACATTTTTATTTTTTTGTCTATATTTCCAATATTTATCAGAAGCTATTCGAAAGCCTGGTTACTGATTTTTTGACACCACATAGTGACATAACCATCACCGATATTCAATTTGGCTTTTGTTCGAATAAACTGAATTTGGTAGGAATAAATGGCTCTTTGTTGAAATGGGTTAGAAACTTAATCAGACAGATTATTAAAAATTCCAAAGTGAAATAAATTCAGGTCACGTCAGCCATGCCTCAAGGCTCTCATTTGGGACCATTGTTTATTGATATATTCATCAATGACAACCATGCTTGTTTTACTAATGGTAATTTCCTCTTTTCGCCGACAATATTAAATTGTTTTCTAAAATAGCCACCGCTGAATATTGCAAATTACTAACGAATTGGGATGATCTTATTTTATAGTCACCGTAATGGTATGGAATTTAACACAAGCAATTGTCATATTGTCCTTCTATCGTACCATTCAAGTACTTATGACAAATTGTTAAAAATAAGAATGACCTTTTAATAATGATACAGTATATCTGAGATGTGGTAGAAACTCAACGTAGCGGAACTCCATCTACAGTCCAGGGTGTGTAGTACTTTTGCTTACAACCATTTATTGTTAAGATAACTTTTTGCTACGTTTCAAAAAGATAAAGGGCTTTCTATAACTTCATTTCGTTTATAACTTTGATAAGTCGTGGCGCACCTGATTTTGTGAATCGGTACCATTCATAAAGCGATAAAAATATCTAAAATTATTATAAAACAACGATGTTCCGAAAAATCACCTAGCCCCTGTACTATTAGCTGGAACAGAATAATTGGTTATTAATTTAAATACCTCAAGAGGTATTTAAATTAATAAATGTAAATTTTTTTAAATCAACTGACGTAAATTTAATTTGTTACAGATATTGATCCAGTTTTGCAATTAGGTAAGTAACGCACCATCCTATCAACCTATAAAAAATCTTCTTGTACCAAATTATGCGATTTCTACTAATTTATTGTTAGTGGTATAAAAGCAGCTTAAAGATTTGTCGGTAATATTGATGCTAACGCTGACATAAAATGTTGACTTTATTTGTGAAATCGTTTGCTTTTACATATAAAGAATTTTTAATATTATGTTTTTACTGTGCAAAATTGAATCTGTAACTGTGTATACATTTAATATCCTCTTATGCTGAAAAGTCAGTTAATGATGTAAATGCAAATTTGATTATTTTAAATGTAAGATTAATTTCCGCTTTTGAGAAGTAGACATTTATTGCTTTCACATCCACTTCGAGTAATGGAAGTACAATGATCGTAAAAAAAAATGGTTTTTGTTGAAATAGGTTTAGAATGTCATGAAACGTGGAGATTTTAAATTTGTGAGAAAGAAATTTCTATCTGTCTGTTAGTCTGTAATTCTTTGTGCACACTATTACTCTGGAACAGTTTAATATATTGACTTGAAAGAAACACCATAATGAGGTCTAGAACTAGGTTATATTTTCAGCTTATTTCGTTAAAGAATTGGAGGATAAATAAGTAAAGCAAGCTTGGGATTTGATGCACAGTGTGGGCAACTAAGAATGGAGGCCGGCCATATCTCAGAAACCAGTCATCGTCCAAGTTTAGGGAAAAAATTACCTTATGTAAAGTGACCCTAAAAAATCGCTAGAAAATATTTTCGAGTTTTTAAAATGGCCGCTAGGGAGCGTAACATCCATGACCGAATAAGAAAATAGGTGAAAATAATTAAGTGGCATTGAAAGTATATGTATGCATCGTAAACCAAAGACAATTTCGAATCTTTTTATTTTTCCATTTTTTGGGTTTAGTGGCAAAAACGAGATATTTTATTCACCTTCACAAATAAAATCTAGGCAAGTCAAGTCTGGGGACCTGGCTGACTAATAGAACAGACTACGTTGTATCCACCTGTCAGGATATGTCTAGTCTAAGAAATCCCGAACGTTCAAAGAAAAATGCACCGGGCAACCATCATGTTGGAAAAACATAGCACAACGCATTGGTAGAGGCATGTCTTCTAAAAGAAGTAGTAATTCGTTTCTTAAAAAGCTTAGGTAACGCTTTCCGTTAAGAGATTCATTGAAAATAAAAGGCCCAATTATTTGTCCACTTAGAATTCGAAACCACACATTTATAGACCTACCACCCTGAGATTGAACGTCTCGCATCCAGCGTGGATTCATCTCAGACCAATAATGCATATTATGACCAGAGCCCGGCGCAATAGTAGTTACGCCAGAGACGGTCTCCAACACAGATAAATATAATGTTTTGTATGATTCACATAAGCAAATAAATACATTATTTATAGGAAACAAATACCCACTTTTGCGGTGAGAAATAAAAAGTATTTCATAAAACTCATAAAATAATAAATAAATAATTTATTATTGGTTTGGAGAAATTATTTATTTGGTATAGTTGAGCAAGTAGATGTAAGAGATGTTTACTGAAACTGGTGGATAAAAAACACCCGACTTCGGCCGCACATTATATATACCTGCAACATCGCGCGTCGGTCTGATTGTCTAATCGAAAACAAAAAACTCGGCACTTTAAACGGCATACACCACTTCAACTTTTTATATCAGTTAAGGAAATGTAAACATCTCCCATATGTTTCCTCCCAACTATATTAAACAATTTTCAATTTAAAATATAATTTTTATCTGTGCACATAATATAAGGTACTATAATTTAAAAAGATATAAGGAGAATTATCGACACCACAAAGTCATCGCCACGCTTGTCACTCTCTTTCTGCTTTTTTACGACAGCAAATAGGATACGGTAAACAATAATAATAGTAAAATAAACAGCAGATTGCGTTTTATATTTTGCAAAAGACTTCAAACATACAGAAAGCATTTAAAATAAAAAAAGTCCAAAAATTATTATTAATTTATTACACAATGACCAATGACATGTGAGATTGTTTCATATGCACATACGCATTATGGAGTCAACACTACAGACTAAGACTTGTCAGTACATTTGATAGAAGTAAATGTGTCGTGATTTGTTATGTCGAGTGGCTTTCCATTAAATGAAATAGTACTTTCGTAGATTAAAGATTTTCTGGAACTGCGGTTTAACGGTGTAGAACTTTTCTGTGCCAGCTGTGAAAAAACACTTTTATGGACATGCAATTCGAACATTTTATAACAAGTTTCATCTGAATGTCATAAAAACTAAAATTTAGCATATTTATATGGATATTTCTCACGGATTCCTCTAGCTATACGCAACGTTCAACGTAAGCCGAAAACAGATCAGTATACAGTAATTGATGCAATAAACATTACAGGTATTTGATCTACGTCAATATATTTTTAGAGTCTCAGGGGATATTGCTGAGTGAAATACAAATTGGATACATAACAGTGTTAAGAAACAACCCCGGTTATTCAACATTTTTGTGCGTGTCAAAGAAGTGGACTGTTCAATGCCGGACATAAATCTGCCATCTATAAGAAACTATACTTATTTTAAATATGCGCCTATTACATCGGTAGACGTTGAACGGTTGAACGATCCTTTTTCACAACACAAGTGGGATATTCAGTGACAGGCACCGGAGTTTCATTTCGGACGATTTAGAACAAGTGCAAATAATATATTTTTATTATTCTAATAAGGTATAGTTACTAAGCGTGTGTGTTTGTGCATCCAACAATAAGTGCATCAAAGTAGGTATGATTTATAACCGTTTCGGGGCCATTTACCTTTAAATATTGCGGAATTCACTAGATATAATCATAAGGTAAAATATTGTATTATTGCGCATGAAAATGTTTATATAGTTAATATTGCGCAAAGCCGACTCTGGCTTTTACGTCATAACTACCTCTGAGCCGGGCTCTGATTATGACGATAATAAGATGATATATATTCTTGCGTTTACTTTTTTGGATGTTTGATTTGTTACATTGTGTATTGGTATTACTATTAGATTTGATGTCATTGTTATTAATTACTAATTTATATATTACGTAATATATATTCTACTGAATATGTTTAATATATGTTGTTTCTTCATTGTGTCATTTTCACAGCTTACTTGTTTTCAATAGCTACTTTTGCAAATTCCATAGGCAAGATCGGACAATAATTCATAATTTCAACTTTGTTCGCTGATATCTACTGTTAGAAAAAAGTTAACGAGTTGCTGTTTTCACTAACATCTGAAGCTTTTAATTTTCTATTTTACCGTGTAAAAATAAATATACCATTCCGTTTAAATTTTTTTGGAAAAAGTGAGATATTTGTTCACATGTCAAATGACGCCTTCTAGCGGCGACGGTAATAATCAAATGAAAACAGCGTCAAGCGCCCTCGATAGACTAAGGAAGTCACTTTGTAATGAGACCAAGTTTGTTAAATTCCGTTAAGGCTAATCGGAGTAATCGACATTAAAAATGTTTTTTTGGCATCTCCCCACCACTTTATTCTTGAGGTTGCGGAAAAAATGGAAAACTAAAAATATTCGAAATTGTCTTTGGATTACGATGCATATACTTTCAGTGCCACTCAATTGCGCAACATGCAGAGAAAAAACTAATGGCCGAGACGCCATTTTAGACACTCGAAAATATTTTCCAGCGAATTTTGAGGATAACTTTACATAAGGTAATTTTTCCCCTAAAGTTGTGCGATGATTGGTTTCTGAGACAAGGCCGGCCTCCATTCTTAGAAAGAAACCAACGTATCCAATTTTTTAATAACATTTGCCACCCGACTCCATTACTATAGGAGTCAACAAAACAAAGTTAAGCTATTCGCTTGAAATTTGATACACGTACGTGTCATGACGAGATCTGGAACTAGATTACATTTTGATCTTCATCCATTGTAGCGTTGGGGCTAAATAGGAGTAAATAAGTAAGGCAAGCTAGTAAAAGTCCAGAAACTTGAGACTTTGTGTATACCAGGGGCCAAGGTGTAAATTTTTTTTATGACGTCTGCCGCTCTCACCACCTTTACTCCATTAATAAAAATATTAGAATTCTTGACTCGAAATTTGGTTCGCATATTATTATAACGACATCTAGAACTAGATTATTCTATATATTACATTTTAAGTGGTTCCTTAGGCAGCGGTTTTTTTTCAACATGTTTTAAATAAACGCAACATATGATTTCGTCGCGCTTTCTACATTGTTGTACAACGTCTCCAAGTTCCATCTTTGAACAACAGTAAAAAAGTTTGCTTAAAAATTAGCTCGCTGCGAGTTTTTCAGCTGCTCTCGGATTTTCTTCCACTAGCACTAAAACTGGCAATGCTCAGCAATAAAAACTTTATGTTTCCAGTTAGCTTCTATGAAGACATACGTAAATCATTATTTTACCGGTACTAATTAAGGCTGAATGCTAATTAAAGAATCAGCTACTCTAAACATTGGGTAATTTGAACATGAAAATTACACTCGCACTTATAGTTTATGGCGCGTAGGCAAACGAAAATTGTACATAAACAGGTAACCAAATAAGGAGAGCTTTTTATACGGCGCGCCGCGTATCAACGATACTGATGGTCTATTAAAAGATTTGTAAATAAGATAGTCATTAGTTCTTAAATGAAACATTTTTTGTCTGCTTATAGTTGAAGTGAAAAGCATTATTTTTCATCCTTTCTGGGGTTTAAATTACTACTACTGCTATGAGGGATGAAAACATACGATCTGCTAATAAAAAAAGAAGAAAAGAAAAACTGCTCCTTAAGTAATCACTACTTCCACATCTAGATTTTCCATTCGAGTCTCTTTAAAGAAAGCATTTTGACTATAATTTCCGGTCGAACCGGAAGTGATATCAACTTTTTTTTCTTAAACGGAATGACTATATTTTTTTTATGGTTTCTCATTAAACATAAATTTCTAAGTGCAACAGTTTTTTCAGATGTAAAAAATTCCAAAAAATAAGTGAGATACGAACAATTTTTTAATTTTTTCAAAATGGCCACGTCAGATGAATGCGATGTAAGAAAATTACTAAGTAGGCTATGGAAATTATTAGTAAGGTTGTAGACTTGTCTGTAAAGCAGAAAATAGTTGTTTGAACTACTGATAGGCACCAGTATGTTTAGGTTTTTTTTTAAACGGAATTTAATTTTCATTTTCATTTCCGTACTGGTCCTATGGAATTTTTTTTAATGGAACTGTGCTATTTCTTTTATTAATCAGAAATAATGATTCATAAACTATAATTTGTTCGCCATTTATCATTTCTTAGCGATATCCTTCGTAATAATACAAGTATTTTTAAAAAGTAAGCGCCAACAAATCATTTTAATAAGGTACCTATCTACATTTAAATCCAAAATTGCAGATAGCCATGAAAATGACAGACATTCGCAACAATTGAATTAGTCTTGACTTACTCACTAATTTTCTGAAGCGAGTGTAATAAAGTTGTTATAAACAAGAAAATTAATATAAAATGGCTGAAAATTATTCAAGAGATGAAAAAGTTGACGTGATCATTATTTATGGAGCGACTCGACGTATTGCAACTAGAGCACAAAGTCTGTATGGACGGAGATATCCAGAAAGAAGACAACCTCTGAGAAACTATTTCGCCCGGTTGGTGCAACAATTTAGAACTGAACCTAATGTAGAAATTGAAGAAAGATTTATTGTGGATGAAGAAGCGGAAATTAATGTATTAGCTTTAGTGCATGTTTACCCAGCCATTTCGATAAGACAAATTGAACATGAATTACCAGTTTCCAAAGAATCAGTCAGAAAAATTTTAAAGAAACACGGCTATCGTTCTTATAAATATCAATTGCGTCAATTTCTGTATGAGAATGATTATCAATGAAGAATAACCATTTGTAATTGGTTACAATTACGCCAATTAAGAAATGAGAATTTTATCAAAAACATGTTATACACTGATGAATCGAGATTTACAAACATTAGCTTATTTAATTGAAACAACACTCGATATTGGGCAACTGATAATCCTCACATTATGAGACAGGGGCGGTTTGGCTTCAATGTTTGGTTAGGCGTACTGGGCGACCATATCATAGGTCAAATAATTTTTAACGAAACTCTAACTAGACCAAGATATCTAGAATTTCTCCAAAATATAATAGTTCCACATATTAATCAAATTCCCAATACCAATATTGACGAGGTTTACTTCCAACGAGACGGAACTGGACCACACAATGCTATTATCGTCAGGGATTACTTAAGTCAATTATTTTCAGATCGTTGGATTGGGACCCATGGTCCAGTCAGATGGCCTGCAAGGTCACCTGACTTAACCCCAGTCAATTTTTTTATTTGAAAAATAGAATCGACATGACTGCTCTAACCACAAGGCAAGATTTGGAAGAAAGAGTTCAACACGAAATTGCACAAATAACACCTCAAAAATTACAGAATGTTAGACATGCAACGATAAGTCGCGCTACTCTGTGTATTAATCATAACGGTGAACAGTTTGAACAATTTTTATAATGGTTTATTATAATTTAGGTTTTAAATAGTTTTGATATTCTTGGTAATTTATTCGTGGTTGTAACGTTATACCTATTTGAATTATTTATTGTTTAATTTGTGTTTACTTTTTAAAAATACTTCTATTATTACGAAGGATATCGTAAGAAATAATTAATGGCGAAAAAATTATAGCACAGTTACATTAAAAAAAATTCCATAGGACCCCTACGGAAATGAAACTGAAATTCCGTTTTTTTTTTTTTAACTAAAAATACTGGTACCTATCAGTATTTCAAACAACTATTTTCTGCTTTACAGACAAGTCTACAACCTTACTAATAATTTCCATAGCCTACTTAGTAATTTTCTTACATCGCATTCATCTGACGCGGCCATTTTGAAAAAAATTTAAAAATTGTTCGTATCTCACTTATTTTTTGGATTTTTTACATCTGAAAAGACTGTTGCACTTAGAAATTTATGCTTAATGCGAAGCCATCAAAAAAATATAGTCATTCCATTTAAGAAAAGAAAGTTGATGTCATTTCCGGTTCAACCGGAAGTGATATTTTCATTCCTGTTAGTCTAATAGTAGCCTATTATTGTCTAATTTATTTGTACCAAAAACCAAATTTTTAAGTACAAAAACAACCAAAATATTGGGGGCGTACATTGACTCGTGGCCACCCGGTATATGTGTACCACATTTCAGTTGAAAATTTCAATTTTATTTTATCAACCCCTTTAATAATGGATTGGGGGTGGTGGGAAGTTGTAAAATATTATTTAAAAAGGAGGCCTTGGCTTCTAGTATATACACCGAATCTCTAGTTTCTGTACTGTTACCACCTTGCTTTACTCATTTTCTCTTATTTACCCCTATCTATCCCCCAACTCTTCACCGGATATGTTCAAAGAACAATACAGTTCCATAGCATTTCAAGAGAAAACGTGCGGACAAAAAAAAGTTACAGACAGACACACAGACTGGCCGACAGACACAGAAAAAATTTTTTGCTCATATTTAAAATCCCGACGTTTCATGCCATTTTAAATCTATTTAAACAAAACAAAAATGAAACTTTTTTTACAAGCGCTATACTTTCAATCCACAACGTGGATGTGGAAGTAATATGTACAAAATGTTACTGATGCGTTTGCCTGCAGGACTTCAAAAAGGTGCGAAAAGTAAAATGCACTAGTCATTATTTAAATTCATCTTGGTATTTTAATGAATCAGTTATGGAGTTTTTTCACTATTTTATCTCATGATTCTAGTCACTGTTTAAGTGTATGAGGAAATTACAGACAAGGTAAAGAGTTCTTGTTGCTAACAGCACTGCCTACCCGCTGATTATTTGCCGATTACACTTAACGAAACTTTATTAATCTAGATCTGTTTAAGGACAATTCACAAACATTGGAAAATAATAAATTAATGAAACCGTATTATCACTAATCGGAGTAATTGTAATAATGGAGTGAATAGCCGCTAGAAGCAGTCCACGCCGCTAGCCGGGCAGAGAGATATGTCTTTTATAAATTTCCGTCGTATTAATTAATTGAATTACTTGCTGCTTCGTTGATTGCAACCGATGTACTGTTGAAAATTTACCACTATAGACAGTAATCGTACATGAATTTTTCAGCTACCTAATAATATTAATAGGAATTTCGAATAGGAAGTTGTTATAGTTATGGTCGTAATATACATAAAAAGTTAAATTTTTGACACACTTCAGTACTTGTGCTGTTAAGCATTAAAATGTTACTGTAATATTACTATGAACTTCCTCGATGTTGTCCGTTATAGCCGGAATTTTATCACGGAAAAGGATGAGGGTCCATAATGTAAGAAAAATTGCTCTGAAAATTGGTACATCGTGATACACTTTGTTGCTGATATATGTTATGTGTTCTTAACTGACTGATAAAATATGGAAATATAAAAATGTATCAACGTTGCGCTCATACTTAAAATATAACGAGAGTAACGAAAAATCACCGGGAAAAATCTTCAATTTCTCGTTATTCTCGTCATGTTGTAACTATGATACACTCTTATATTTTTTACATATTTTATTAATCAGTTAATCACGTAATCAATAACGAAGCTTCACCAATTTTCTGAGCAATTTTTCTTACCTTGTTGGACCCTCATCCTTTATCATGCAATATGTAGACGTGTTTTTTGCTACAAATTGATATTGCCGCAGACTTGAGCTGAAATTTGTTTAATTAATTTTTGTGTGACTCTAAAAAAAAGTTGTAATTCATTATGTTATGTATATTTATTTTTAATGAATTCTTAAGTATTTAATAATAGTAACAATAGTAATGAGAATTTGATGTGCAATTTAATTTAGATACGAACGGCTGGTATTTATTCCCCTTCTTCATCTTCTGTTACATTCGCAATATCGTATTATGGCAGAAGTTTTGTGATTCATACTTTATTTTAGTTCTCTCAAGGCCTTTTTTTGGTACATGACACTACTAAAATTGTTTTAAAAATATTGGACGAAAACGTGTAGGACTACTGAATATATCACTAACTATAAGTTAGAAATGGAGAACATCACCAGTGAGTACCAATGTCTATGTACACGAACCCAAAACTTTGAGAAAGGACAAAAAAATATAAACTCTGACCAAATTCATTGAAAAACAAATTATCGCTAATGTATTTTTGTGGACAGAATCCTTGCAAAAACACATAGACAAATCACTACCATATGCATCAACCAGTAAGTGGTGCGAAAATATTTTATCGCGAAAGGTCTGATCAAAACAAAACAGAGATTTACAACAATTTATTTAGGGTGGAAACCTTATTGTGACCACGACTGTACGTCTCGAATTTCATTAGGCTTAGGTTAGTTAATGCACAAGTTGTTTCACTCGCTAACATGGTAGCCAATGAAAAGTCATTGCCTAAAGTGACACACATGTAAATGTTGTAATATAACTCATAAATGAACAATCACAGCCTTTAATGGCTTAAAGACAGGCACAAAATAATTATTACTGTGGCAATTAATAATTAAACAAATACGCACGAAGCAACCAAACCAATATTACATTTGTAGGCGCAAATGACAAGTTAAATATACTCAGTCTAAGAAGAAGAAGATATAAGGTAAAAGTGTACTTACGATATATCCATCAAGAAGTTGCAACACGTCAATAATTTAGGAAATCAAAATTACGCGTCATTCATTACAATTCGTAGCATTCATTCAACATTTCATACACTCTCTGCTTAACTAATTAAATTATCAAATTAGAATATGAATTGTCAATCTACAGATTTTCTATTATTAAGTAACCGTACAGATTCCGATAAAGTTTTTAGCACTAACGATATCACAAGCGATGAAATTGATTAATTAACAACTGAAATCATCTATCGCTTTGGCTTTGCCGACAATAATATCAGCCCTCAAATATTCTTTGTAAAATTGTTTCCTGCAGAACGGCGTGCATATAATATATTGTCCAATGTCCTCTAGCAGCGAATGCAATTTACTTAATACATATAGCGAATATGCAGATAAAGGAATGAGGCATCCACAGAGGTCAGTAATAGACATCGTTAATCACAGGGCATCATTTCCTCTCGCTTATTTTTACATAAACCGCCTTAGAGAGATGTTACGAGCAAATCTATTTGCGCCTTTAACCTCGATATGACATTGACAACTACCTCAAATAAAAGTAAGAGTAAACCGACATCACGATTCATATTAATTATCAGAGCATTAACTTGTCCGAGATCTTTCCTGACCCGATCTCGTAACAATGTCGTAGTTACAAGTGGAACACCTCAAGTCTCGTTATCATCGCCATTGTTTAGTGCATAACTGGCAACTAATAGCAATAATTTCGTTTATCGGTTAGTTAGCTTAGAAATACCATAGTAAATTATACCATTGGCATTTAAATGATAAGTATGTTATATAGGATACTAGTTACCAATAGACTAGATCTGAGAGAATTTAAAAAGGAAAAGTCGAATGCAATTTTTTCTCATTTTCATTTGTATTAGGTTATTAAAATAGTATATCTAGTTTTCTAAAAATGAACTGATTGGGATATACAGTGTGTCTACTTAAGTTGGCGGCATATGGAAAACTTTTTTATTTTCAGTTTTAGGGAAAAAAGTTATTCTTTATAAAAAGTTCTGCATGGTCTAAAACCTACAATGCCACAATCAAACCTCAAAATTTATCAGTCATATACAGGGTTTCTCAATAAATATGAATTTGGTACAAGAGTAAAGTACCTTTATTTTTGACAATATCGAAAATTGTAATTATGAAAAGTTGTTTATAATTAAAAAAACACATTCAAATATGCAGTCCTATCCATTTACGTTAAAAATGAGTTTTTTTATTTTTTCTAAACTTTTCTTTACAATAAAATTGAAAATGTTAATGTACACATTAATTAAATTTAATCTAGGATGCACTGACAAGAAACTTTTATTAAAAATTATGATAAACAGTAATCTCTTATTAATGAACCATTCAATTGCTTAATTGCATATTAGTAATGCATTTAAATGAACAACACATACCATAACAATAATTAACTTTATTAATAAATAAAATAACTTATTTTATTGTAATAAGTAGTAACGAATATTATCCTTTCCTTCAATTTACTAGTGCCTCAACATATCCGCCTTCTGTGACCATACACATAACCGTTCTATCACAAAATAGTCTCTATACACTCTTGACCATAACAGGAGTTACAGTATGAACCGTTTCAGTTATGATTCTCTCTAAATGGTCAACATCTGTAAATGGCCCTCAAAGATTTGTTTCAAGTAACCTCATAAAAAAATCTAGTGGGGTCAAATCTGGAGACCGGGGTGGCCAACGAATTTCCGAAAATCGATGTATGACTCTTCCATTAAATCTATTTTCAATGTATTGCCTTACATCTAACTTACTGTGGCATGGAGCACCATCCTGCTGGAACCATATCTGTTGACGTTCAACTATGGGAAGGTCATCCAAAAAATAATTTATTTCAGTTTCTAAAAAGCGTAAATAACGGTCTGCATTCAAAGATTCTCGAAAAAAAAAGGTCCAATTATTTTATTTTTATAAATTCCACACCACACGTTTGTTTTGAATGAATACTGGTCCCGAGTTTTTATTGTAAAATTCGGATTCATATCACTCCACCAACGGCATTTTTGGCTAGAGACTGTCCCATTTGATGAAAATGTTAATTCATCCGAAAAAATAATATGCCTTGCCATAAATGGGTTATCTTCTAACATTCCTTGGATATCACAACAGAATTCAAAGCGTCGGTCATGATCTCCTGGTCTTAACGTGTGAATATATTGCGGCTTGTATGGGTAAAATTTATTCTTTTTTAAAATTTTTGAAACCGTATCTTTGCTTATAGTATTTGTCATCTGAGATGCCCTTTTTCGCAAAGAATACTTACGATGTTCAATTGCTGAGAGCATTACTTCAAACTCATTGTCATCATTACCAACCCGTTTATGGCGTTTGTTGTAAAATGTATTACTTACATCTCCAAAAGTCTTAAATTTGTTTAATAATTTCCTTACTGTTTCATTGTGAATCTTTTTCTCTGGATGCCGGCTATTAAAAATTTCTGCAGCTTCTCGAAGTGATTTATAATTTTCACCCACGATTAATATAATTTCAATTTTTTCTTCTTTACTTAATGTTGCTGGCATTTTTACCTATTTTTATAAACAAATACG
Organism: Stenurella melanura; assembly: GCA_963583905.1. Lineage (NCBI taxonomy): Eukaryota > Metazoa > Arthropoda > Insecta > Coleoptera > Cerambycidae > Stenurella > Stenurella melanura. The sequence continues at coordinate 99,926,108 of OY757317.1, forward strand.
TCTTATAAATTGTTGTCTTGACGTTTACTGTCAAACATTTCTTGTCAGTGCATCCTAGATTAAATGTAATTAATGTGTACAGTTAAAGTTGCAATGCTATTGTAGAGAAAAGTTTAGAAAAAGTAAAAAATCTCCTTTTTCAACGTAAATGGATAGGACTGCATATTTGAATGTGTTTTTTAATTATGAACAACTTTTCATAATTACAATTTTCGATATTGTCAAAAATTAAAGCACTTTACTCTTGTACCAAATTCATATTTATTGAGAAACCCTGTATATGACTGATAAATTTTGAGGTTTGATTGTTGCATTGTAGGTTTTAAACCATGCAGAACTTTTTATAACGAATAACTTTTTTCCTAAAACTGAAAATAAAAAAGTTTTTCATACGCCGCCAACTTAAGTAGACACACTGTATATTAAGATCGTCCTCATTTTTGAAGGCCGGGATTTTTTTCGCGACCCTCCTCAGATCCGTTCCATTTGGTAAAAGAAAATATCATGTAAAGTTCCAGCCCGATCGGAGAAAGTAAAATGATTCCCCGGACTCTTAAATATTAAAGTAAACATCTGTATATATAGGGTGTCCCGTAATAACGTGCAAAAATTTTAACTACCAATTCCTTAATGAAAATGAAGGTGGGTTCTCCATATAAAATTTTCCAAAATAAGCCTTTCCTGTTCAGCTACTTCCCTTAGAGAGGTGTGCAGAATACGGTCTTTAATTTTTATCTGAAAAAAATTTTAATCATCAATTTAATCAAATTCTGATGAAATTATCTCTCCTCTGCTTTTTAAAAATTGTTAAAGTCAGGTAAAAACAAAATTGACCAAAAATATTTGGGTCCAAAAGTCCTATTATCAGGCTGTACCGCTTACTAAGAGATAATGCACTCTCATTGGAGTTTTATCTTTATGTGAGACATTTATTGCCTTACTGTTATACATGTTAGTCATTATTAAAATTTAATTGGCTTTAAATTGACAGATAATTGATAATTATGCAAGATAAATTGTTCAGATTTTAATACCAGATTGTTCTCCTTCATGAATATCCAATCCAAAGTATGCCATAGTACTCAACTGTTTAGTTTCGCTAACACAATATTTACCCTATCTCAGTTTTTCTATAACTTAAACCTCTTTAAAAATACATGCCAGAGTTAGAAATCAACTTACTTTAAAAAATCTGCGATAATATGCTGTAGAATGTTCAATTATTTTTAAAAAATGATTTTGTAATAATAAATCATTGTTCTACTGTTTGACTTCATCTATTATAATATGAGAAAAGGAAATATGTTCTGATATAAAACATATTGTATTAAAATTCGTGTTTTATGAAGTGTAGAATATGGGTAGGCGCTATATGTCTTAATTTTTCCAAGGGGTTCGACATGCTCCACCATCTTACTAACTAAACCACCAAATTTCATGTTACATGTTTCTCTCTTTAATTCATATGTGAGAGATAGATCACAATGTATTTATTTTTAATGGGCAGAATTTTGTCAAAACTACATCATAGCCAGGTGGGTGGTCCTCAAGGATCAGTACCCACCCCACTCCTATTCAATATCTTTAACGATAGTGCTCTGGGCTTCGATCGTGACCTTTGATATTAGATTCACTTTTACCGTGTGGCTCTTAAACCTTAGAATTTATCATCAGAAGTTCAGAAAGGTATAAAAATGTTTGTATGTTATTACTTCTATTTAATTTGAGTCTTACTAGAAAATGAAATAAACCAACGTAATTTGGAACCCAAATTGAACAATTATTCAAACTTTTAAATACATGTAGATATGTATTTATATTATGTACTCATAGATTTTTAAAAGAGTCATGAAATATAATATCCCAAAGCTATAAGCAAGTACTCCTGTAAAAACAATATTTTTGTGACAAAATTATACGGATCTAAAAGCAATATACAGGGTCTTCTAATCTGAAGTAACTGTTCTGAGTAACTTTAGTTATAATAATCTTCCAAAAAGCGGTGAAACATTTCGATCGGGTTACCAAAGGGGGCACATTTGATGGTAGCATTTATATTCATGTTTTCATCCATCTACCCTATATAGCCACCACCTTAATAAATAGAGATAACAAGAGGGATTGAGCAATACATCTTTTGAAAAGTCTTTCGATTCTCTAGATAACTGTGCATTTTTTACTTTTATCGATTCATTCTTGAGAAACAACTTTTATTATTTTAGGTTCGGGAAATAGAAACAGGCTAACCATTATACTCTTTGCTGATTTGCGGCATTTTTGTACAATTGTTGCACATTCTATAGGATACTCTTCGCAGTTAAATAAACGAGTGACGGCCTAGTCTAACTGCGAGATGAATGGAAGACGCCAAAGCTTGGTCCATACTCTTATCGCGTTTGTGACAAATTTATTGCTGTTTTGATAAACATTAGAGACTATTGCCTAATTAGTCGGTTCTGCAATGTAACAATATTATGTAATATAAATATATTAATTTAATAAATTCAAGTAATTACTAACCTATTGATCGATTTAGTAAAAAAATAATAGGCTTCTACCTCCAACCAGCAATAACTTACTGTCCAAATTTCAATGTAATCGGACTTTTCGTTCTTCAGTTATCGTGCTTACAAAAAACGTGATGGATGGACCGACAGACATACAGATGGACAGACAAACGAACATTTTGAAAGTTGTTCAGAATTCGTACACCAACACAGTGATATGAACATTTTTTCTATACGAGCAATATTACCGGTTTTAGAAATGTGCCGACCGAATGCAATATACTCTTCGTTTTGTATTTGCGAGGAGTCTAATAAGATGGAAGCAGATTAAATTATAATACGTCTTGTTCAAAATTACACTTACCCAGTTCCATGCAATGGTATAATCAGTTTTCAAATCGCAGGCAAACTTTTCTAAACACAACTGATATGAAGTCAATAAACGATTCGAACAATTTTCAAGAAGTTTGGGTTTGGTTGTGAAAACCTTCGATTGGAAATGTCTCCAGTGAAAACAATCTAAGGGAATGAGATCGGGTGACCTGGCTGACCACGCCATAATACCACTAATTTTGGTAGCCTTGGAGACTCATTCATAAACCGGCGTCCATTCGTCCTCCAGAAGCATATCGTCTTCTTCAGGGTTTGAGTAATTATTGGAACGATGAATTTTTGTAATAAATTAAAGCAACTTTCGCCATTCAAATTGTCAAGGATTAAAAAACTATCCAGCAATGCAATCCGCTAGAGTTCCAGACAAGTATTTAATTTCTAATGTATTTGGGTATGAATTTCTTCGAACAACGGCGAATTGGTTTCACATACTGTTTGAAAATAGATTGGATTCACCTCCTCGTATATGGGACTCACTAGAACTCAATACATATAATAATTTAAAATGCTTCTCTCTTAGCATTATTTCCCCAACCTACAATAATAAAACAGTTATTTTCTGTGCATTCGATAAAAGTAAAAGAGATGCACAGGTTTGTAGAGAACTGAAACATCTTCTATTAAGAAGATTGCTGTATTTGGATCAAAATAAGTAACAAATATTACGCTAACATCCGCTCCGCTAGGAAACATGGTGTGTTTCACCATTTTTTCATATAGTTATTACCTCCAAAGTTATTCAGGGTGGCTACTCTTGGATGGAACATCCTGTATGTAATAATTAAGTATGATACATAATATGTTCGTAAGGGCTTTACACATAGTACTACACTAATTTTTCTTTCACATTCACGTAGTGGAGTGGAAGTATAGTAATCGTAAAATAATTTTAAAATTATGTTTTGTTGAAATAGGCTTAGAATGTCATAAAACGTCAAGATTTTAAATTTGAGCGAAATAAATTTTTCTGTCTGTCTGTAAGTTTTTTTTGTGCTCAAGTTTCTTCAGGAAATTTGATACACCTATGTAGTGTAAAGATATCTGATTGATATGATTCCGTTGAAGAGATGGGATGAAAGATAAATAGGAGAAATAAGTAAAACAAGCTAGTAAGAGTCCAGACACTTCAGTTTTGGTGTATATGCTGGAGGCCAACGGGTCAAATTTTTTAATATCTGCCTCAAATATTATTTTATTAAAATTCTATGACGAATGATTTTCACTTACTAGAGTGTAAATATAGTCAAGATGTGTATTCCTTTAAAGAGACTTGGATGGGAAATCTGGATGTGGAAGTAGTGATTCCTTAGGCAGCGGTTTTGCTATTTTTGTTGAATTGTGTATATAAATAAATTTAGAAATAAAAATACATAATTTTTCACTTCACACTTTCAACTCCATAAGATTTCAACATACGGTGAACGTGACTGCATTTGAACATAATTCAAACACGGAGTACCAGAAAATTACCTTTGTACAGATATTAAACCTGATGTAAAATAAATTCGCGTCGGTGTGTGTGTGTGTCTGTGCTGTTGTGATTTCTGTACGCCACGTCTGGTCATTTTAACGGCGTATCGAATGTTATCGGCAACGTCTTGAAGCTCAGAAGTCCGTGGATATCATGTTGCAGTGACATTGATGGAATTGTTCGATAGAGCAGCAACTACAAACAATGTCTAATATGATGTACACGGCGTTCTTGGATCTATCACTCAGAGCGATGTATGGTCTGATAACTTGAACTAGTTCGAACTGACAACAACAATAACATGTAGAGATAGTGTGTTATGTAATAGTTTAGTTCTGTAGTGAGTTTTTAGCTTCTCCTTCTAATTCTTAGTATGCTCTTCTTGGAGGCGACTAAGATGAGGAGTATACCGGATGTCAACAAAATCATTACATTATTTTTTAACCAACTGAAATGCAAAATGACCTGTCGATTACATAATATAAATATATAAAGTGGATGTTCCATTAAATATCAAATAAAAAAAATTGATCCACCTAGATTTTTGACGAGGTGTAATGTTTGAAAATGTTTCCACCCAGCTAGCGATTTCAATGATTGCTCTCCATCAAGTTGCTGAAATATTGATAGAAAGCATCACGTGGTTTATAATTTCCAAAAAAGAATCCATTCGTGTTATGTTATATTAAGAAAGATATTTGCTATTTCTCTTTCAGTAAGCTAAAAACACCCTGTCGAGAATTTATGTAGCATGGTCATAATCAAGATATATTCAATCCAGATCTATTCTCAGTATTCGCTTTTTTGAATCATTTCAATATCTGTCTTCTCGTACGAGATATAAATGTTCAAACAGAATACTTAAATACAAGTTTAAAGTATTGATTTGGCCAGTGCACAGCCCAGACTTGAATTCCATTGAATTTGTATAGGATATGCGAAGTAGAAAGATGAAATTCCATACTCTGCTCACTGATCACTTACAAGTGCTGAATGCAGCACTACTTGAAGAGTGGGAAGTCAATATACTGAATATAGTCAGCAAGCTATTTGAAAATTGGTATCTTCTACAACAAGGCAGATACTGGAATGATTCAGAAAAGTGAATACTGAGAATAGAAGTGGTTTTAAAATGCTGAAGCAAGACTATGCCTCCTAAATATTCCGCAGAATTGTGTATTGCAAACTTGCACAGTACAATGTTTGGTATCTCCATTTCTTGTTATTGTTGTTTCACTTTACACAACTATTAGTTACCTTAATACAACATTTATGGGAATTCTAAATCTTTCCGAGATTGTAGCAAGATTTTTCTCTGTTGGCAATTAATTTATTAAGATCGCACCACCAGTTTTTAAATTGTACCGAATATTAAACTAGTCTTGTAGCTACTCAGGTGTGTCAGCCTCTTTTACTACTAGACTTCATCCGCGAAAAGCATACAGCACTTAGTACTAACATCAAGTGATAAATCATTTATACATAAATGAAGAGTAAGTGGCCTCAAAACAGAACCTTCAGGAACTCCAATACTAACATTATACTTCTCTGAACTAATTATTTCTGGTCCAAGCCGAGATACGATATTATCCACGAAAGAAAGTAGAACCCAATTCCTATTGCAGAAAATTCCTTTTTTATAGAATCAAATTCTTCGGACAGGTTGGACAGCAACGTGCTTTTATTATCTACACGACTGTATACAAATTCCAAAAGTCAGTCAACGCACTCTCAGCTGACCTGCCAGGACAAAATCCATTTTGACATCTCGAAATTATTTGCTATTTTGTGAGACAGGGGAATATTTTGCTGTATAAAGCGCCTTCAATTAGTTTACATAAGCAGCTGAGTGCAGTGCTAGTCTCTATTATATGTGGATCATTGTTTTTACTTCCCTCGCATACCGAAGGGAAGTATTGTATTCGAGAAAAAATCACCCTCCGAGATTTTTTCAGATTCTGACGTTTCAGAACACGTAGATTCCGAAAATATAGGTTTTTCAATTCCGTCAGTCTGTCTGTCTGTCTGTCTGTCGGTCTGTCTGTCTGTCTGTCTGTCTGTTGGTGCATTTACTAAAAAACTACTTGACGGAGAGCAGTCAAATTTGGTAGGTAGTTGACGCTACTGACTGCGAAGAAATGGTAGAAATTTCACTGGAAAATATACAGGGTGGACCGTCTAAACGGAATAAATAGTGAAACATTTTTTTTTTGCTCAAATTTAAAATTTCCATGTTTCATGACGCGCTAAACCTATTTCAGAAAAAAAATTTTTCTTCTGAAATAGGTTTAAAATGTCAAACGTAGAAATTTTAAATTTGAGCAAAAAGGAAAGTTTCCGTCTATTCTATAATAGTGGTAAAAGAAGTTTAAGATTTACAAATTACATATTTTTTTTAAATAGGTTTAGAATGCCTTGAAACGTGAAACTTTTAAATTTGAGTAAAAAAAGTTTCCATCTATACTAGTGTTAATTTTTTTTCCAAACTGGTAACAAAATGTTGCAAAAATTTTTTTTCCGAAATTGGTTTGGAATGTCATGAAACGTGGAAATTTTAAATTTGAGCAAACCAAATTTGTCGTCTATTCTATAGTAGTGATACTTAAATAGATTAAAAATGTTTTCAAATTTTTTTAAAAATTTTTCAATAACATTTTTAAATTTGTTTGAATAGTTTTAGAATGCCATGGAAACGTGGATAGTTTAAATCTGAACAAAAAAAAAATTCTATCTTAGTGGTAAATTTTTTTAAAAATAGTAAACAAAATTTCTAATTTTTCTTTTAAATAGATTTAGAACGCTATGAAACGAGGAAATTTTAAATGTGAAGAAATGAAAAAAAAAACATCTATTTTAGTGGTAAAAAAAATTTCAAAAATGTTGGTAAAAAAAATTTCAAAAAATTTTCAAATTTTTTTTTTTTCTGAATCAGGCTTAGAATGCCATGAAACGTGGAAATTTTAAATTTGAAGAAAAAAAATCGGTAAAGGTATTTACACAGAACTTCCCTCGTTATTTGTGCATGGCGGCCACTAAAAAATTATTAAATATGAAATGACATTGAGAATAATGATGGAAATATAGTTATTGTAATTATTACAAAGAAGTCCTGATAACCTGATAAAAAAATAGTGCTCATCCAACAACAAAAGTTCAATACTAAATAACAGGCCTACCATGAATTATTTCTTGGGATGACCACCCTGTATATTTTCCAATAAAAGTATCCTAGCATATGCCAAATATTATTGCCATTAGACACATTTTCAGTTCCACTTTCACGCAGTGAAGTGGAAGTATAGTAGTGGTTAAAAATCTCAATTTTTTTGAAATTTTTCAAAACTGTTGGTTAAAAATTTTCAGTCTTTTTTCTTCTGCAATAGGTTCAGAATGTCCTGAAACACGGAAATTTTAAATTTGAGCAAAGAAAAATAATTTTCCATCTGTTTTAGTGGTAAATTTTTTTTTAAAAATGTGTGAAATTAATTTTCAAATTTTTTTTTCTGACAGGTTTAGAATGTCATGAAACGTGAAAATTTTAAATTTCAGCAAAAACAAATTTTTCTGTCTATTCTAATGGTATTTTTTTTTCCAAAATGGTAAAAAATGATGCGATTTTTTTTTTCGAAATAGGTTTGGAATGTCATGAAACGTGGAAATTTTAAATTTAAACAAAAATAAAATTTTTCAACTTCTATAGTAAGTAGTGAAATAGATTATCAATTTTTTTTTAAATTTGTTTGAATAGGTTTAGAATGCCATGGAAACGTGGATAGTTAAAATCTGAACAAAGAAAAAAAAAATGTTTTGAAATTTTTCCAAAATGTTGGTTAAAAAATTTTCAAAATTTTTTCTTCTGAAATAGCTTTAGAATGTCATGAAACGTGTATATTTGAAATTTGAGCAAAAAAATTTTTCCATCTATTCTAGTGGTAATTTTTTTTCCAAAATGGTAAAAAAATGTTACAATTTTTTTTCTTCCGAAATAGGTTTGGAATGTCATGAAGCGTGGAAATCATAAATTTGAGCAAAAAAAATATTTTCTTCTGTTCTATAGTAAGTTGTCCACGTAAGTTAGCCTTTTCCGTGGCATACGGCTGTGATTCGTTACGTGCAGTAATGGGTGGCCGGCAATTTTCTTGCTGCCGGGTAATGGAGGCTAGGTTTGAAGTGGTCAGAGCCAGGAGTTGCGCTAATTGTTCATAGCTGGGTAGTCCCAAGCTCGGTTGGGGTTGGTCCGTTATGGCGGCAGAGGGGACTGGGATCGTTCCAGTCGTTTGGTTTTGGAGCACTATTTGTCTTTGGGGCGTAGCACTAGGTCTTGCCGTCTGGTACGGCGGGGTGACGTGGTAGGCGCCGGCCGACGAGGTAGGCGTGACGAAGTACTGTGCGTTGGGCGGCGTGCTTGGACTTGGGCTGGTTGCTGTTGGTGGTACCGTGCAGTGAGGGGTGGCCAGCTGGCGGCGAGGTGTCAGCGAGGCGTCGCTGAAGAGTTGGGGCCAGTCGGGTGTGGCAGCAATGGTGTACTGACCGCTGGGCAGCCCTGAGCCAGAGTGGGAGGCTTCCCCATGTGTGGAAGCGAATCCAGCGAAGCGGCGATCTCCCAGCGTCGAGGAATCGTCGTTGGCCCGGGATGCTGTTGGGTCCACCATACAGCGAGGGGGCATCACCATATCCTCATCACCATCCAATCTCTGTTCCATCGCCGAGTTTCCGTGCCACGATGCTGCGTTGCGCTCCATGCAGTAATGGGGCATCGCCTGAGAATCGTTGCTACTCCATTCCATATTTGTTGCCTGGGCTTCATGCCAGGTGGCTGCGCTGCGTGCCATGCAGCGAGGGGGCATCGTCGTGATGACGTCATGCGTGACCCCAGTGTCGTGTCCTATGTTGGTGGCGAGTCCTGCCTCGCTATGCCTGGGTGCTGAGCCCGGCGACGCACAGTATTGGGGCGCCGTCGTCGCGACGCCATGCGTAGCACTTGTGCCTGTGGAGAAATCAGAGGACATGCTTACCTCGCCGAGCCGGGTTGCTGTGTTGCTTGCTGTGCAGTGTGGGGCCACCGTCGTGGAGACGTCGGGCGTGACCCCCGTACCCCTTGTCAGGGCGTCGTGTTGGCGGAGCACTTCGTGGTCAGATGCTGTGAGGGGCGTCGTGCAGTGAGGGGGGGCCGACGTGGAGACGTCGCTCTCGACCCCAGTGCCTACTGCCTTGCCACTCCGGGTATGCATTGCCACTTGACACTCAACACAATAAAACTCAATTAAAACACACTGTCTGGTTACAACACAAGAGGAAGGGATAACCTCATCAGCATTGGCGTTGGCGTCTGTGCTCAAATGACTTCTGTTTCGGCAGAAGACTATTAGTTGCTGAAGGCTGGAACATTACTGCTTGAAGGATCGATCACTACTTGCTCGCTGAGAAAAAGTGTTGTCTTATATAGACTTTTTTTTGTGCTCAAATGACTTCTGTTTCGGCAGAAGACTATTTTTTGTGCTCAAATGACTTCTGTTTCGGCAGAAGACTAAAACATGAGCACAGCGCGCTAGACAAGTCATAACTTGTTCGCGACGCCGACGCCGATGACACCACCCCCCTTTTTTGTGACTTTATTGAACATTAATAAAGGCATACAGGTTATGTTTCAGTTCAATAATTTCAATTATATAATGTAAGAGTGAGTGGATACAATATTTTCAAAACTATAAACTAAGAGTAAGTGTTAAGATATTTCAACAACTAAGATATTTTAACATATATAGACTAAGATTAAGTGTGGTAAGATATTTTATATAAGTAACTAATAATAGGTCCATTAAGATATTTTAGGTAAAACAAGATATTTAAAATTAAAGTATTTTATGTGACAAATCATAAATGTATTCTAGTTTGAACAAAGTTTTCGCCCTGTGGCGTTGAATTATTTACAATGGTATATTATCGCACGTTTCGTTTTTCTGGACGTCGTCTCCGCGACGCCCGGGGCTGCCTGATCCTGTTGTGAATTGGGGGCTGCTAAGTCCTGCTGTGTTGCTCGCTAAGGCAACGGGATTCTGGAGCGAACCTGTGAGGCTGCAACGTCCTGCTGTGTTGCTTGCTAAGGCAACGGGAGACTGGAGCGATTTATTGAGGCTGCAACGTCCTGCTGTACTGCGGGCTAAGGCAGTGAGATACTGGAGCACCTCGTGGGGGCTGCTAGGTCCTGCTGTGCTACGTGCTAAGGTAGCGGGATCCTGGAGCGGTGCGCCGGAGCCGGCTGAGCTCGGGCTGGCGTTCGAGTTGACGAATACTCGTGTCCGGACTGGGACAGGCATCTGGCTGGCGGATGGCTGCTGTCGGTCGTGGCCAGGCGTGGTCACGGCCTTCGCCCAGAACGGCATCGGGAACAGTATGGGCGTCGTGTCGAGCGGCTGCTCTTGTCTTGACGTAGAAGGCCCAGGGTCTGCTGGCGGCGGCGGTGCGGCTGACAGCGCCGGGGACTTCTCATTCTTGTTTGTTTGTCTCCTCGTGGCTGAGGTGGATGGGCCAGGCACGACTGGGGGCAGTCGGCGGGCTGGAAATTTTGGTTTAGCGGCGGCTGTGGTGCTATGTCCACGTAGATAGTCGCCATGTCCACGGAAGTAGGTACCAGGCCCACGGATGTAGACTTGTGCGTTGGCATCTGGCTTTGGGGCAGCGGGCACTACTGATCCTGTGATAGTAGGCGTGACTGGCTTCTGGGCAACGGGCGCTACTGGTCCTGTGACAGTAGGCGTGGTTGGCTGTTGGGCAGCGGGCACTACTGATCCTGTGATAGTAGGCGTGACTGGCTTCTGGGCAACGGGCGCTACTGGTCCTGTGACAGTAGGCGTGGTTGGCTGTTGGGCAGCGGGCACTACTGATCCTGTGATAGTAGGCGTGACTGGCTTCTGGGCAACGGGCGCTACTGGTCCTGTGACAGTAGGCGTGGTTGGCTGTTGGGCAGCGGGTGCTGCTGGCTCTGGGGCAGCGGGCGCTACTGGTCCTGTGACAGTAGGAGCTGCGAGCCTTGGTGGGGCTGGATGTCCTGGATCCTCGGGATCGTCATCCTCGTCGTTGCTGTCATCTTCGGTATCGTCATCTTCGGTATTGTCATTTTCGGTATCGTCATCTTTGGTATCGTCATCTTCGGGATCGTCATCTTCGGTATCGTCATCATCGGTATCATCATCATCGATGTCGGTGGTCTGTTGCAGAGATCGTCTGGGTAGATCAGTCTGGCTGGACTGAATCCTGGGAGGCGGCTCGGGGCCTGGCAGGCCGAGTGGAGGTGACCTCGGGGGAGATGGCTTCGTGCTGGCATCTCGGGTATGAGTTGGCGGGAATACCTTGTCCAAGAATACAGAAGCTATTAGTGGGGCAGTGGTTGGCAATACTGACCTTTTATCCTTCCAGGAAGGTCCAGCGTCCTGCTGCTCCGGGAGGGCGTCCATACTCGCTACTTCCTTGGGTTCCTGTTCACCTGGCCGTGGCTGGGGAATGAGCGGGATTGACTGGTCTGAGCTGAGGGAGGTAGCATCTTGCGTCACGGTGTTGACTGGTGACCGCCTGTCCAGGCGGCCCGGGCAAAGGAAAGCAAAGGCGGCTGCTCTGTTGCTTTGTTGCCGTGGTGTCAACGGGCGTGGTTGATACGTGTCCTGTTCCTGCTTGGCTGTAGCTTCGTCGATCTCATTCTTCTTGGTCGGTGGTGGAGACACCAAGGTTGTGGCTTGTAATTGCAGCACTGCGTCCTCTGTCTTGGTTGGTAAGTCTAGGCTGTTAATTTCCAGCGGTGGGGCCGGGCGCCCTAGTTCTGCCCGACCCATTGGGAGTTTCCCGATGGCGGTGCATTGCGGGGTTGTTGCCTAGTGCTCGACTGACTTCTTTGTGGTGGTGCCGTGGATGTCTGTCCTGGGCCTGGGTTACTGGTTTGACCTGCTTGTTGGCTAGGGTTGTTTGAGTTGGTGCCATGCCCTCGGAAGTTATTACCCCCTGTCTGGACGTTTTGTTGGCGGAAGTTAGGGTTTCCCTGCTGATTGGAGTCGTGTCCACGGAAATTGGGGTTGGCTCGCTGGTTGGAGTCGTGTCCGCGGAAATTGGAGTTGCCTTGCTGGGGCTCTGACTGAGTTTGGTTGGTGGGGCAGTCTCGGTGATAGTGAAATCCCGGGCACTTGCGGCACTTTGGTAGACTATTGGTAGTATTACTTGCAGGCGGGATGGTGGCTGGCCTCGGCAGCGGTCGGAGTTGCCTCTGAAATTCCCTGTAGTCACCCTCGGCGTTTTCAGCCACTCGGCTCAAGCTTTCCATCGTGGCCACTGGGACATTTCTAGTTGCGAATCTTAGTTCCGGTCGCAGGAGCTCGCGCACCTCCATAACCATCTCTTCTTCCGGCGTATACCGTTCTACCCTCAGCCAGAGTCCAATTTTGCGTTGTATAAAAACGGCGGCGGGTTCGTCGTCTTTCTGTCTCTCACCGTGTAACCTGGAGCGTAGCTTCCCCAGGGTGGCAGTGTCGTTGAACTGCCGCAAGAGCTTTTCCTTTAAGAACTCGTATGTGATGTTGTGGGACTTCCACATCTCCAGGGTGCGTCTGGCTTGACCCTCGAGCTGTTCTATAGCTACTCTCACTTTATCCCTGCCGTGGATGTCTTCATGGAGCATCGCCTCCTCGAGCTCATCCAGGAAGTTGACTGGATCCTCCCATTCCAGGCCTGAGTAAGTGGGCAGCGCTCTCGTCCTTCTTGTGGGCATCCTGTGATGACCTTGTATTGCGTGTATTGCGGCTTGAACGCTTCCCTCCATTAGTCTTGTCATGCTCTCTGCTAGGTTTTGTGTTGGGCGCCACTGGGGGTCCATTTCCCCAGAATCTGTGTAGTCGGGTCGTCGTGGATCCTCTTCCCTCCGGAAAGATCTGGCCCCACGTTGGGCGCCATGTCCACGTAAGTTAGCCTTTTCCGTGGCATACGGCTGTGATTCGTTACGTGCAGTAATGGGTGGCCGGCAATTTTCTTGCTGCCGGGTAATGGAGGCTAGGTTTGAAGTGGTCAGAGCCAGGAGTTGCGCTAATTGTTCATAGCTGGGTAGTCCCAAGCTCGGTTGGGGTTGGTCCGTTATGGCGGCAGAGGGGACTGGGATCGTTCCAGTCGTTTGGTTTTGGAGCACTATTTGTCTTTGGGGCGTAGCACTAGGTCTTGCCGTCTGGTACGGCGGGGTGACGTGGTAGGCGCCGGCCGACGAGGTAGGCGTGACGAAGTACTGTGCGTTGGGCGGCGTGCTTGGACTTGGGCTGGTTGCTGTTGGTGGTACCGTGCAGTGAGGGGTGGCCAGCTGGCGGCGAGGTGTCAGCGAGGCGTCGCTGAAGAGTTGGGGCCAGTCGGGTGTGGCAGCAATGGTGTACTGACCGCTGGGCAGCCCTGAGCCAGAGTGGGAGGCTTCCCCATGTGTGGAAGCGAATCCAGCGAAGCGGCGATCTCCCAGCGTCGAGGAATCGTCGTTGGCCCGGGATGCTGTTGGGTCCACCATACAGCGAGGGGGCATCACCATATCCTCATCACCATCCAATCTCTGTTCCATCGCCGAGTTTCCGTGCCACGATGCTGCGTTGCGCTCCATGCAGTAATGGGGCATCGCCTGAGAATCGTTGCTACTCCATTCCATATTTGTTGCCTGGGCTTCATGCCAGGTGGCTGCGCTGCGTGCCATGCAGCGAGGGGGCATCGTCGTGATGACGTCATGCGTGACCCCAGTGTCGTGTCCTATGTTGGTGGCGAGTCCTGCCTCGCTATGCCTGGGTGCTGAGCCCGGCGACGCACAGTATTGGGGCGCCGTCGTCGCGACGCCATGCGTAGCACTTGTGCCTGTGGAGAAATCAGAGGACATGCTTACCTCGCCGAGCCGGGTTGCTGTGTTGCTTGCTGTGCAGTGTGGGGCCACCGTCGTGGAGACGTCGGGCGTGACCCCCGTACCCCTTGTCAGGGCGTCGTGTTGGCGGAGCACTTCGTGGTCAGATGCTGTGAGGGGCGTCGTGCAGTGAGGGGGGGCCGACGTGGAGACGTCGCTCTCGACCCCAGTGCCTACTGCCTTGCCACTCCGGGTATGCATTGCCACTTGACACTCAACACAATAAAACTCAATTAAAACACACTGTCTGGTTACAACACAAGAGGAAGGGATAACCTCATCAGCATTGGCGTTGGCGTCTGTGCTCAAATGACTTCTGTTTCGGCAGAAGACTATTAGTTGCTGAAGGCTGGAACATTACTGCTTGAAGGATCGATCACTACTTGCTCGCTGAGAAAAAGTGTTGTCTTATATAGACTTTTTTTTGTGCTCAAATGACTTCTGTTTCGGCAGAAGACTATTTTTTGTGCTCAAATGACTTCTGTTTCGGCAGAAGACTAAAACATGAGCACAGCGCGCTAGACAAGTCATAACTTGTTCGCGACGCCGACGCCGATGACAAAGTACTTAGTGATGAATGCATAAATTTTTTCAAGAAAATTTTTCAGAAAAATTTCTAAATTTGTTTTATACGTTTAGAATACCATGGAAACGTGGAAATTTTAAGTTTGAACAAAAAAAATTCCACCTATTTTAGTGGTAAAAATTTTTTCAAAAATGTTGGTAAAAAAATTTTTTTTGAAATACGTTTAGAATGCCATGAAACGTGAAAATTTTAAATTAGAAGAAAGAAAATTTTTTTTTTCCTATATTTTAGTGGTAAAAATTTTTTCAAAAATGGTGAAAAAAATTTTCAAAATTTTTTTTTTTTCAGAAATAGGTTTAGCGTGTCATGAAACGTGGACATTTTAAATTTGAACAAAAAAATTTTTTTTTTATCGGTAAAATTTTTTTCAAAAATGTTGGTGAAAAAAATTTTCAAATTTTTTTTTTCCCGAAATAGGATTAGGGCGTCATGAAACGTGGAAATTTTAAATTTGAGCGAAAAAAAATTTTTTTCACTATTTATTCCGTTTAGACGGTCCACCCTGTATATTTTCCAGTGAAATTTCTACCATTTCTGCGCTGACAGTAGCGTCAACTACCTGCCAAATTTGACTGCTCTCCGTCAAGTAGTTTTTTAGTAAATGCACCAACAGACAGACAGACAGACAGACAGACAGACAGACAGACAGACAGACCGACAGACAGACAGACAGACAGACAGACAGACAGACTGACGGAATTGAAAAACCTATATTTTCGTAATCTCCGTGATCTGAAACGTCAGAATCCGTAAAAATCTCGGAGGGTGATTTTTTCTCGAATACAATACTTCCCTTCGGTATGCGAGGGAAGTAAAAATTTTTACCAAGATGAAAAAAATTTTTTTTGCTCAAATTTAAAATTTCTACGTTTCATGACACGCTTAACCTATTTCGAAAAAAAAAAAAATCACCAATATTTTTGAAAAAATTTTTACTAAAATGAAATAATTTTTTTTTATTTCTTCAAATTTCAAATTTCCACGTTTCATGGCATTCTAAGCCTGATTCAAAAAAAAAATTTGAAAATTTTTTTAAAAAATGAAATTTTTTAACCACCACTATAATACTTCCACTCCATTACGTGAATGTTGGATTGAAAATGTGGCAGATGGCAGTAATATCTGGCATATGCACCTATTATACTTTTATTGAAAAATGTACAAGAAATAATTCAGTCATGGTGGACATTTGCAAAGGTATTTGCGCAAGCCTGCCATATGTGGCACCTGCTATTTAGTATTGAACTTTTGCTGTTGGATGAACAGTCTGTATATTCTTTTGACCAAAACTTATCAAGTTTTCTTTGTAATAATAGCAATAACTCTATTCCGATTATTATTCTCAATGCCATTTCGTAATTATTAATTTTTTAGAGTGACTGCCATGCACAAATAACGAGGGAAGTTCTGTGTAAATACCTTTACCGATTTTTTTAAATTGGAATTACTTTACCTATTTTGAGCTCTTGGGCAAATTATTAATATTAGGTTAAATATTGTGTGGAATCAGAAAAAATATGTTTATTTTGCTCTTATTTTTCTTTCTCAAATGTTTTCTTAACCGCTTCTAAAATCACAGAGGTAACAATCCTTGAAAATCCAGAATAATATTGTTTCAGGTAAAGAGAAACGCGGCTCTACAGTTTATAGTGGAATTCGAACTACTTCTTCGGGATAATTTTACAATTAAAATTATTTCGCTTTGAGCAGGGATTGAACCCACTTCGCTAGGTACACTAGTGTGCAACTAGCGCTAATCCACTGAGCTACTGTTAGTCCACGGAAATTAGCATTTGGACAAAATGAGTAAAAATCTGAAGTTTTACAAAGACGTTCTTTGATGTGTCCCAAACCCAAATCCACAAAAATCCCATCATGGCTACCCAAGATATTGAATGTCAGTTTTTTTCAAATATTCATCGAATGCCCATGAGGTTAATGTGAAAGTTGTAGTGAATTAAATTATCTTCAAATTGCCTTTTTTATTTCTCACCAACCCCCCCCCCCTCTTTTCGAGATATTCAAGGTCAGAGTTTCAAAAATTAACATGAAAGTTGTAGGGAATTCAGTTATCTACAAGATTGTTATTTTGCATTTTTTCCCAAAACTTCGCCCTTTTTCAGATATTCGAGGTCGAAGTTAAAAAAAAAAATCTCGCTTCCTATACCCGATACATTCGATACATAGGAAGCCAGACATTCGCGGAAACACATTGAATATCTCGAAATGGGCAAGGTTATGGGAAAAGACACAAAATACCAATCTTATAGATAATTGAATTCTCTACAACTTTCATGCCAATTTTTTTGGCGCGAGATATTCGCAAAAAACTATGTTTTTGAAATTTTGACCTTGAATATCTCTAAAAGGCGGAGGAGGGAGGGGTTGGTAAAAAATAAAAAAGACAACTTATAGACAATTTAATTCTCTACTACTTTCACATTGACCTCATGGGCACCGGATGCATAGGACGCAAGAAATTTTGATTTTCAATATCTTGGGTATTTTGGAATTTTTGGGATTTTTGTGGATTTGGATTTGGGACACCTAAAAGAACGTCTGTGCAAAAATCAGATTTTTACTAATTTTGTCCAGGTTTCCTCCTTTTTTTCTAATTTCTGTGAACTATGACCCCATGATACTGGTAAGAATTAGCGCTAACATACAACTGTTTAAGAGCGCTTAGCGCCAGAATACTAAGCATACCCTGTAAATTATACATCCTCATGAAGCGTCTATTAGAATACATGAAGCGATTCTCGTGAAATTAGTCGCAGCACATAATGAAAAACAAAAATTCACCGCACCTAATAATTAAGTTCATGAGTTGTCGACACCTTTTGTGTATAATTGAAAAGTTGCACCTGGTACAAGCCTCTGATATTAAATTAATTTAGATTGCATTATTGGTACGTGCAGAATAACAGCAGTAACGACGGCGAAGGAACAGCGGGGTTGTTGATCGGTTGCTTGAAATGGCAAGGATATAACTACGGTTAATGCTCAGTTGCGGGTGCGAAAGTGATTTTCCACCCACAAGGCTGGCGCGCTGATTTATTTTCACATGAGCAGCAGGTTGTTTATAACGACGTTTATGGTTTTCCTACAATATCTGTTAATTATGTGCCACACTATGGCACTTAATGTCTTGGAACAGATGTCGGCTGTTAAGCTCATTTTTAAAGTTATAATTTACTGCGGATTTTGACGTGACGTAAAAGACTCTATTGCAAATTTCAATGGGCGATTAAAAGTAATAATTGTAGCAATAGTTTCGATTCGTTTTAGTAAATGAGTTAATAAGTTTGTAATTAAAAATCGATGAATATTCATGATACTATAAATTAAATGATGTTTGTATAGAAGAAGTAAGTCTATTATTTGATAAAGATAACGAAACTATAGTTGATGTTGTTAGGAGTTCTGCAGGGTTCAATACTGGGACCTATCTCGTTTAATATATTCCAAGATGATAATAATGTAACTTCTATCAATATCAGTTTTCTGATGTGAGCGAACAACATGAAATGTGTCACCGATATCTTGGAAATGTATTGCAAAAAATCTGCTTGTGAATATCATGAATGTCGCACATGTGACGTCTTACTCTCTCTACAGATTCGGAAAATACAGTTTATGGTATAAGAATAACGATGTAATTAACCACGCCAAAAATCGTGAAAGCAGAGGCACACACAGAGGATGGCTGCGGACGTAGGTAACAATTTCTAATACGAAACGAGACAATATCTCTCCGTCGAAAGCGAAAAAGTTATTTGTCACATTTTTGACAAATAATTTCTTCTATTGAAAGCATTTCTTCAGTTTCCTTTTAGCCGTAAATGTTATGGGAATAAAATAATAATTCTTATTAAAACCGAAATGAAAATAGAACATTAAAATAAAATTAAATAACTCGGAAACTAAAATCAACTAATAATTATCAAAAAATAAATGATTCTTATTAAATTACAAAAATAGAACATTAAAATAAAATTAAATAACCCTCAGAAACAAATATCAACTAATAATTATCAAACAATAAATTAATGAAGTAAGAATTCAAACAAACCACCTTCTTGTGCCAAACAATAGCCAAACCGATTATATAATGAACCTGTCATATCATTGAGTTGATTTGGAGTAATGCTTGCACAAAGTTGGATAAGTTTACCCGTAATTCAACTAAATCATTGGCTCGTTTGTACGCGGTTTCCTTATAAAGCCCCACAGATAGAAATCATGGGGTGCTAGATCAGGTACCTGGGGGGCCATTTTATCATCCTCCTTGTAGCTATTACGTGATTGGGAAATGTTCTTTCCAGAAAATGAATAACAGTTAAGGCATTGTGACTTGGGCAGCCGTCTAGTTGAAACCAAATGTCGTCAAAGTTCACAGGAAGATTCTGAACTGCAGGAATTATTTGGTTTTGTAAAAGCTCTAAATATTTATTGCCATTTAAATTGTCATCGATTAGCAGTGGGCCTATGATATGATTGTCTAAAATTCCCGTCCAAACGTTCAACTTTTAAGGATACTAAGTTCGCACAGCAACACAAATGTTTATTTTTCGGAGACCAATATGGTACTACGAATGGATTGTGTTTCCTATGTAATGAAAAGGCTGATTCATCTGTAGACAATATATTCTTTAAGAAGTTTTCATTCTCATTCACTTTATTTATCATGATTCCACAAAATTCCATCCGTTTGAAATTGTCCTCGGGAAATATTTCTTGCGTTGTTTAAACTTTAAAACAACTGTATCCATTTCTTTTCAAAATATTTCTTACAGTTCTTTCCTTCATGTCAACTTCATCAGCAATTTGCCTGCTAGAACAAGGTTCACTAGTTTCAACAAGTGCACAGACATTAATTTCGCAAATTTCACGTTCTTCGCTCATTTGTTGATGACGGGGTTCGGGTTGACAGCATTTTTTAAATTAATTCACGACACCCCCGAAATTCTCAAATTTTTTTATTTAATTATGCTAGCTGAGGGAATTGATCTGCCACAGTAAATAAATTTCAGTGGAATGGCCCCCGAAGTACCACTTCACAATTTGCACTTTTTCTGCAGTTGTATAAACACACGGCATTTTAATAACGAAATTGAGATTAGTTTATTTTATTCCCACACGTCTAAACAGCTACGCTATTAAAAGCAGAATGGGTGCGCTGTGCTCAACTCGACGCGGTCAAGCAATGGCGCTATTGCTTTATATCAATGCCCTGCATTGTTCTACGACGATGCGTGGTTTATCTGCGCAGAAACAAGTTTACGTACCTTAAACTAAATTTGCTGAATCTGTATATGACTCAGTATACCAAGATATGAGATGTGTGTCCATTGTTTCTAAATGTGTAGCCCCTCCCGCACAAGGCTCTTCCATGGCCTTCAGGGATAATGGGGCCGTATTACTTGTCATAATACTATATTATACAAGGTGTTTGGTAAAGCGATGCCGAGGTATAGGACGTCATTTGGTATCTATATCATTAAACATACGTATATAAAAAATGTTACGGTTTTTTATAATGGAAATTTTATACTATTTTTTAATCTCTATTTAATGTAGTTTATGTAAATATTGCGCAATTGATTTAACTCTTGATATTCTAAAATAGAAAAAAACGCATTTTTGGAATAAACCTGATAGGAGCGTTTTGTGGATCTTAAAAATAATGTCTATAGGATCCGTTTTCCCTAGAGAGGGCCCATTTTAGTTTTAATTTTTTTTTTTGCAAAAATGGAAGCAATTTACAATTATGAAAAAAATTCATGCATATAATAATCCCAAGAACCTTTAGCCTCAATTTTTTGGGGCTCTATCGGGCCCCACTAGGTCCCTTAAAAATCTTCTCTTGAGGGGGGGGATTATTTTGATATACGGACCCTGTAGATATTATTTTTTAGACCCAAGAAACGATCCTCTCAGGTTTATTCTAAAATCCGTCAATCTCACATTTAGTCAAAACTTAAGTATGGGGGATTTTTCAACAAAAACCAGATTATCGTTTCTGTACCTCGGAGACAATGAATTTTTCCATGTATTTCTTATAGGTAAAATATTTTTGTTTTATAAATTTGCAATAGAATAGTTAAAATGTGTGAATAAGAATTGCATACAAGTTACCTCTTCATAATTGTCTAGAAAATACAAATTAATAATTTCTTTTTAAATTATTCCTGCATAAGGTCCTTTTATAGTCCCAAAATTAATCACATGGGGACAAGAATTGAGTATTTTATATTTTTGATGTTTGTTATTTTGTCTATGGGCGATTTTCTTGTTACAAATTATTAATTAGTTCGGTTTTAGCTTGTGTTAATACTTTGTTTTTCAAATTGGTTAAACAATTGTAATTCATTTAAAAATTATATTTTGCCAGTTTAAGTTTTTATTAACTTTCTAGGATTACTTCGACTCTACTCTACTCTACTCTACATTTTCATACAGTCAATAATTATTTAAACAATTATCGATTGTTTATAAATTAAATGTTCTGTATTTTCCTTTAATCGGTGTCGAAGAAAAGATTAAAAAGGTACAGTTATTTACCTTTATTTTAAATAAAGATGCTAACAAGGAATAATAAATCGTTATAGTAAAATAGAATTGTTTAAATAAATTGTTATGTTAAGCAATTTGAAAAACATAAAAATATCCACACAAACTAAAATGTGCATGGAAAATTGCAAATAGACAATAATAAACGTTAATAATACGCGATAATTTTCTTTTGCTCCCATGGGATTATTCTGGTTAAAAGGCCTTAGGCATAGATAGCTTTTAAAAAATTATCAATTAGAAATAAATAAATAGAGATCAGTCTAGGTAATATATGCCGTTTCAATTAACAAATTCAAACTCGAATTTATTGCTTCTTTTATTAGAATTGGCGCCTTCGCCATAAACTAGACTGTGCAGTTTTAACTTGGTTCTCTTACACAGTGCGTGCAGCGGAGGATTAGACACGTAAAATGATGATAAATTCACTATCTACGTAATTTACAATTTATGAGCAAAATCCTAAAACACGTCAATTTTTAATTCTAAAATTTTGGTATATAGCTTTTTCCGAACAGTCGAAGTAGGTTTTGATCCACTACGAGCTCTCCTATGAAAATTGACTTGTTACTCTATTTTGCTGGATAACGACAGATTTTAAGAAAAATTCATACAGAGTCATTTCAAACCAATTTGTCGAGACTGATAAAATTAGGAAATAACATTTTCTGAATAGACGAAGCTCAGTTTTCGACCTGACGATCTGACATAAAAATTCACTATTCATTCATTTTGCACGATAACCGTTGACTTTACGCCAAATCCATATAGGATCACTTCGAACTGTCTCGCCGAGGCGGATAACTTTGGTATGTAACATTTTCCGAACAGTCGAAGTTTTGGTTTTTATTCACCACCAGCTGAAAATTGACTGTTGGTCCATTTTTCTGGATAACAAAAAATTCATAAAGAATCATTTTAAACCAACTCGTCGAGATAGATGAAATTGGTATATAGCTTTTTCTGAATAGACGAAGTTCAGTTTTCGACCTATTATTACGAGCTGACAAGGAAATTCATTATTCGTTCATTTTGCTCGATAACGGTTGACTTTATGCCAAATTCATATAGCACCATTTCGAACCGGATTTTGAGACGGATAATTTTGGTACATAACTTTTTCCGAACAGTCGAAGTTTAGGTTTTGATCCACTACGAGCTCTCCTATGAAAATTGACTTTGAGCATAATTTTATACCCCCCTTCAACCCCCTTGGAGTGACTACTACCCATTTAAAATTTTTAAATGAAACGAGGGTGCGTGTGATAGCTCATTTGAAAGGGTTTTAATTCTCTATCCAGCTGTATAAGACTTTGAATTTTTCTATTTTTTTATTGAAAAATATTACACTTTTGATGTTACTCAGTAAACAAAAGAACGTGAAACATCTATACTGGACGCCCGCTGCTTCTTGACAATAATGAAGACGTTGCTGAAATTCTAAAACGTTTTATATTGTTTTCGGGGTGATTTGTTTAATTTTTTGCCTTATTTTCTCTTTTAAATCATCGACGTTATTTGGTCTGTTGAAGTAGACTTTCGATTTTAAGTAACCCCATAAAAAATAATCAAGCGAGGTCAAATCGGTAGAACGGGCAGGCCACTCAATTTCACCGCGTCTACCGATCCACCTATTGGGAAAAACTTGATTGAATTGAGATAGGCTCTTACTTCCAAAGCAAAGTGCGGTGTAGCTCCGTCCTGCTGATACCAAATATTCCTATCAATTTCACTAGGGTTGTCATCATCTCGGAAAAGTATTCTTAAGTCTGGACCTAAAAAATTTTGCAAGAAATCCAAGTAACGCGCATCAGTCGATGTGCTATCAAAAAATATGGTCCGATAATTTGACCATTTATAATTCTAGCCGAAACGTTCACCTTTTCAGGAAATTGAGTACTGGCCTCCATCATCTACTGTGGATTTTCTGTACTCCAGTATCTACAGTTCTGTTTGTTTACTGTTCCATATAAAACGAATGTTGCCTCATCAGAAAAAAGAATGTTTTTTTACAAATAACGGATCATATTGGCATTTATTAAGTTCTTGAACAAAATTAATTTTATATGGGCGGTATTTTTCATTTTTTATAGAAGACGCAATATGAACGTTTTACTAACATCAGTTTCGGCGGCAACTTGTCTTATAGGTTTAAGGGGATTATCTTGAAGATCTAACAATATATCCAATTGCATTTCCTACCAGATTTACGAATATCTGTGACTGTGAAATTACTTTCCAGGCCTCGCAGGCATATGTCATGATTGGCCTAAATATTACGTTGTAAAGTAAAAGTGTGTTGATTGTAGTCTGCTGCATCTGTTTATTAAAGGATAAAATTTTTTAATGTTGCGTAGGTTCAGCAAATGACCTGTACGGTACAGATGAGCTAGAGAAGTGGCACAATAAGACTACATATTGTCTAAATGTTATTTGCGGCTTAATTTTTTTCCTTCTTCAATTCTTTGGGACTTCCTGCCACATGTATGTTATCTTTTTAAGAGATTATTTACCAGTAACATACTGGTTAATTGTGATATTTTGTAGATTCCCCGAGCACCGCTAAAAAAGATAACATACATGCAGGCAGGTAGTCCCAGAGAATTGGAGAAGGAAAAAAATAAGCCTACATGGCTGCAGTGCCTTCGGAGTCACCACAAGAATTGACCCTAAGAGAAGAAAATACCGTCACAACTGTAAAATGCTGAAACACGAACGAGTCCAAAATTAACCCTAAGAAAATGTTGGAAAAGCACGTTTCTTAAACCCTCCTTTTCATATTTAATTTACATTAACTAGGAACCTTAATGAAATATTTATGCTCTCGTTATTTGAAACAAATGAAACTGCGAAATTCTTAAATTGATTTGTTTTACAAGACACGTATACTTAAAATAGTGTTTGGTCATTATAAACGTGTTTCTAATGTATGTTTACTGGGGCGTTTCTAGTTACGAACATCACATATATACCAGACTCTTCCCTGTAAGTAGATGAACTTAAGCTGTTCTATTCTTGCTTGTCATGCAAAGCACTACGAATATTTGCACTACTCACGAAGTATTTTTTAACATTCCTCTTTCTAGGTTGTTTTATTCCAGAACAGTAAAACCGTCCGCCCTGCACTTAATTGGCATAAAAAGTCCAAGTGAAACCTCAATCTCGTAATGGCACTAAATACCTTATTTTATGCTTTTCCTACTAAAGCTGAACCACTAAAATATCTTTACGAAGGCATTCTAGATCACTTCCTAGGTCATTCAGCGTGTCATATAAGGAACTAATACGCTATCGTTACGTAAAACATTCACAACTGACGACTTTGAAATTCTCACTGTGGGCGAGAAAGTAGTAATACTGCTATAAATTTAATGTACGAACAATGAAAATGCAAGTTATGGACGTGCATGTAGAGATCTTTATTGCATCTATCTGCTCTTGTAATAAGCGCAGATGGTTTAGAATAGTGAAACATAATGGTATTTAGTATGGCATGCGTCTGTGTTTATAAGTCAAACAACTATTTAAACCTAAGATATGCTAAAATTACTTTCCTGCCATACTTAGTTTGTTTCGTTAACTAGATTTGCCTGGAAAGGAGCGATTCGAGTTCATACTAACCGCCGCCGTTCGAATACAATGAACATCAAATTGGGTATGAGTAAAAGTACGTTTTGTTTTAAACAGGCAACAGGAATAGTCGTTCGAGTGTGTTATCCATTGCGGTTGTAGTAGAGTCAGTGTAACATGGAGAAAATTGGCATACCAGGGCAAAACCTGATGATTTTATCTCTGAATACTCGTATTATGTTCCAGTAATATATCAAGCGAGGAAATTTATGACTTAACAAAAATGAAGAATTATCTGTTAAAGTATTTATAACTTTAAATTTTTCTGGCAATATAAATTTCAGGCTACGACATAATGTACGTTTTTAATTCTTCTACAAATATAGAAAATGACTCGGCAATGATCCCATATCAATTTCTTCAAGTTATGGTATTAAGTGTGTGAGTAAAAGTTAAAAATACAATTTCTATTCAAGAATTTGACAAATGCGCTAATAATAATTTCGTTGGAGCCATATTAAAATTAATAGTTAGGTATATTTGGAGTAGATCATAATAAATCTAGTTTCATAAGTTAAGAATTCAAAATGATAAATCCAATAGATGTGCCATAATTGCAAAACTGTTACAGATTTACTTGAAATTTGGAATATGAGGATATGAGGATTCTGTAACAACGAGTCTGATGTTAAAGCTTAAATATTCAAAACGAGGGATATTCTGGTTTATAGAAACCACTTAAGAAGCCACTAAAAATTATGAAAAAATATTTTTTTTAAAGTTAAACCGTCTTTAAGAGAATAATAATAATAAAGGACCTTATTAACCAAATTAACATTACAATTTGAAGTAACGATTTTACTGGGCGAGGTTCAGTAAAGCCTAAAGGTATCCTGTTCTTCCACCTAACCCAAAACAAGCAAAATAGCATAAATGGCAAAATCGAATTTATGCTTACAAGAAAAAAACTACGCTCTGAACAAGGGGCATAAAATATGAGAAATATAAAAAAGGCCTGCCTGTTCATAATGAACTCAATCACATGTTTTTTAAAACCAGTTATATTTTTTAGATTCGTGGGATAATTCATTATTACACTTTCTAATATTGTACGAATGTGACCTCTTAAATAATTGGGTATAAGGAGCGGGAGGAGTAAGGGTATCCTTAAATCTAATCATCGGTCCGAAAACGTATTTTAGAATACAAGTATGCCGGACAAGGTATATTGTGTAACAGTAATTCAACTGTGACAATACTAGAGCATCGCAGAGTACAGATTTAGAGGTTTTGGTCAATACAAATCTATTTTGATATATTGTTTTTGAATTTAAGTATGCCTTTTGTAGACATTTATTAATATGTGGTGTAAATCTCAATTATTGGTCCATAATTTCACAGTATTTTGAAATGAGATAGACTCATCTTTTACTTTGATACTGTTCTTAAACTCTAAGACGAAGTTACTTCTTTCCGATTTTCTGCCGAACACAATCACAGCTGATTTTCTGAGTTAGTTTGAACACACGTTTTATTTGAGAAGTCAAATAAAGAGCTAAGGTCATAATTTTTGACATCGATTGCCTGCTTACTTTCACTCGCATCAAAAGACAAATACAACTATGTGTCATGTGCATAATAATGTTGTTTACATAAGAGAAAAACGGATGAAAAATTAGATGAGTAGATTATAAAAAGTAAAGAGCCCAAATTAGACCCCTGAGGCACACATATGCTAACGGTTAACATATCTGAAGATTCTCCTCCGCATATTACCGGTTGAGATCTATTTTTTAAATTATTCTCTAATAATTTAGTCACACCTGCAAAATGGATATCAACATCTTATGATTGATGTTATCAAACGCTTTGGGGTAGTCTAAAAGAATTAATACTGTTAGCTTATTTACTGCATCTGTGGCCTTGCCTAAACACAGACTGATTTGATGGTATTATCTGATTATATTTTAGACGCCCCTGTATTTGTATTTCCATAATTTATTTTCTAATAATTTTGAAAACGTTGGCAAGATGATAATTGGTCTTAAGTTATTTAGACATGTAGCACTTGTAATTTTTGGTATAGATATTACTCGGGCTTGCTTCCATGTGTTGGGAAAGATGAGTTAATTAAACCATAGTTCATTATATGCGTAATATATGGAAGCAATATAAGATAAACAAAGCTGTATAGTTAAAATATTTATACTATCTAAATTTACTCTTCATTTTCAGTGCGTTTTATATTATTGTTAAAAAATTGAATTAGGGATGCATTAGGAGTAATTTGTGGTATATAATTAATAAAATGGTTGTTTATCTGGTTAACATTGGACAAGTTGTTAGGTAAATCAATTCCCGTATTTCTTTACTGCTTTATTTCTTTTAATATTAACCATTTTTCTTTTTGATTTTTGATGGTAAGCTTTGTAGCATAATATGATGATTTCTTCTTCCTGATCATTGTAGTGACTATGTTTCTAAGATGCTTATAATTATTCCAATTAGTTGTATTTTTTGATTTTTTGTATTTGGGTAATATTTTATGCCTGACATTAATTATTGCGCATTGAATAGTCAATAACAATACCAAATGTATTTCTAGTCGACCATATTATTGATATTACCTAATATAAGGTTTAATTAAATAGGCGACGAAAATTCGCGATAGTGAAATCTTTTATCATAATTATTGGTGACCGTTCTCTTAAAAGTACTTCAATTTTTTTCAAACAATTTGATTGCAAAGAGAAATGGTCTTTAGTAAGCATTGTTTTAAGGCCGATTGAATTTTCCAAATTTAAATCAATAAATGAAAATAAATAAATAAAATGATTAATCTTCATGGGGCTCTTTGTGACCGTTAGTAAAATTCATTGATCGATCGTCGTTAATGTATTTTTAAATTAAACTATGGTTGTTTCTTTTATCCACATGATGATTAGCTAGATCCTTACATTTTTGTTTTCCATCAAATCCCTATTGATTTAATAATCCCTGGAAGTTAATTATCAATTATAAGCAATTTCAGAAACGCATTTATAGAGTTTTTACAACTTTACTCTTTTCAGAAACACCAATACAGAATGGGTGATAATTTTACGTTTTATGTCACTATATTTTAATACGACTGCCAATATAATTATTTCCTCAAAAGTTAACATTCCCAGACTACCCGCCTTATTTAAAGCGAGCAAATCACAAAGAATAATAAGCAAAACTGACCCAACAAGAAGAAAATAAGATCTAATACTTCGGCGTTTCTTACAATCAACACTTCTCCGAAAATCTAGAAACTAGTATTTATTAATTTTGATAAAGAAATTCTAAGTCTTGGATAAATTTCCTAAACGTTTCTGTAATGGAATTCTACTCTTTGATAATTGTTTGTTGTTACTTCTATTAATAAGCGGAAACTAAAAAGGAAACACTCTTCCACATGTAATATTCCCCATCGCTACTACTACTCCGCTATATGTAGCGTTCTTCATCACATTTACATTTAAAGATTTTTTTTTGTTGGCTTTTACTATTTCGCACACTTTCTTTGTTACTTCTATGAGACAATTGTAGCACAGGTACCAAGTCAATTATTCATATTCTAATTAAAAGTTACGTATGAGTAGTATAAGGTTTTTAAAGTATTGACTTCAATGGAGTTTCGCCATTATATGATATTAAAACCAAGAAAAACTTTGCTTCTTCTGTTATTTTCTGTTAAGTGATAGAGAAAAGTTAATTGGGGATCAACTGTTCCCAAATCCTTGAAAGATGTACAGCTAGTCAGTATATTCATGGTAATGTATTATATATATTTGAAACTGCCTGTTTGATGCCAGAAGTGTGATTTATTCTCAATAATTGTGCTAGGTTTAAATCATCTCTCAACTTCTAACAGTCATCCAATGTATGAATATCAGTGAGTCACATTACCTGTCAAAAACAGTTTGTATTATTACATTATAGAACTTAAGTCATTGGTGAGTAAGGTAACTAATAATGGGCCCATGTTGGATCCTTGAAAAACTCCTAATGTAATGACTTTATACTTAAAGCTTTCCCTTATGATGGCATACTGCGATCTCTCCTACAAATATTCAGTACTTATCTATGATAAGTCTTTAGTAAGAGTTTATATATGAGTATTTTTTGCTAGTATTATATTTATTTCCTCAGATTCTATTAATTGTATATGTTTTCTTAGGAGTGAGTAATGTAGCTTTATTATTATTATATGATTGTTAAGTGGCAAAATAGTCCCTGAGTCACGCTCGAGCTCTCAGATTAAGTTAAAGTTTTAAACCATTTGTGTATTTGAGGTTTATTTAATTCTTGTCATTTATTTAAATGTATACATGTACAAAAATCTTCTAATGAGGAAAGAGCGCGACATGTTTATCTTCCATCTGCTACAATTGAAATATTCCAACAAGAAAAAATAAAATTTGCACTCCTATCCTTTCTATTTCCCTATAATTTCTGCAACAACAAAACGAATTCAAATGACTTAAGTACACGTATATAACTACATAATCAATAACTCGAGCTAATCTGAACAATCTACAATGCTACACTTAGGGGTGTTTGTCAATTACACAATTTGAATAAACACACACAGTTGTATACTATTTTGCTTTCGATCGGTCATATTTCACGCAGCGAGAGAATTGTGAATTATATAGCCTGATTGGCAACTGAATAGAAGAAACGAACTACACTTCTCACAACCGCAAAATTATAGCGGCGAGTTTTTGCATTGCTCGCGTTCTTACACGGATATTCTCAAAGGAACTTCAATAACTGGAGCTTAGATGCAACGTTTAAGTTTATTTTATTAATTTACTTGCTTTGGTAATCGTTTATGAAGAAATATTTCTACCGGATTATTGCAATATTAATATCAATATTATTGATTTTATGTAAGTTTTGAGAATTTAACTTTAACTTGTAAAACAGCCCTTGAAATTAAAAGGTTAAAATCTACTGGTAGTCTAATTCACAAGTTCAAAAAGGTGTTAATTCTTGAAATAGCTGCAAAAAATATGAGCGATAGCTCATTGGATTTGGAATGACGTCTATAAAAATGGTCCCGTTGGAAAAAATTGTTAAAGTATATTTTTCAACAGGTGAGGCCATTGTTAACTAACGAAATTTTATGGCACCTCTGTTATCAATAGAGGCAAATTTTTTTTTTAAATAATTGGCCTATAAAATGTTCGCTTCTTGGAGCCCTTCTTATAGATATACTTAGCATGATCACATAATAAAAGTTTTTAAAAATTGTTTATTTTGTTTATTATAAATTTTTTAAATAAACAGAAAATTAAAAACCAAAGTAAAGTTGTAAGAAATTTTTTTTCTCAAATTCGTTATCATATTGCTATTTTTACATTGAAGAAAGGTATTCATTAACGTTAAAAAAAAATGTACGCCATTTGTTTCTAAGTTGTTTATAAACAAATTGACCAATTTTATATTTAAAACATTTTTTTTACAATTTTGTTGTCTTGAGAATATTATGATTTTTAAATAAAA
Organism: Stenurella melanura; assembly: GCA_963583905.1. Taxonomy (NCBI): domain Eukaryota; kingdom Metazoa; phylum Arthropoda; class Insecta; order Coleoptera; family Cerambycidae; genus Stenurella; species Stenurella melanura. The sequence goes on from OY757317.1 coordinate 99,956,644, forward strand.
GTTGTTTTCTTAAAAACACTATCTTATTGTTTATAATCGTTTTTTTCTATTAACCACCATTTGAATAATTAGTTAAGAAATTATTTTTTTCCTAAAAATCATAATTGGCAATCCTCATTAAAGTAACAAAAAAAAAATTATCAACAATTTCATTGTTTATTAATTTAACGATTTGTTATAAACAAATTCTGACAATTCTAATATTTTTTTCTAAATCTTAAAAAATTACAAAAGCAGCTATATGCAACAACATATTGAAAAAAATTTGTTTGTATTTTTTATAGCGTTTTTAAATATTACACGATACAGAAGTTGAAACGGGCACTTGATTTGTCAACTAAAACACTGATATAACTTTTAAACTATTAGAGATATCACAATAGACATTCAGATCGTTTTTATAGAGGATTAATTAATCTTTAAATGAGTTGACTTCCAAGTTTGTAACTATTATTAATCAGTTATTATGCGCATTTGTTTATAAAAATTACTCTCTTTTGAGGCGGCGCTCGCATCCTCCAGTGGTCGCGCGGAATCCTGTTTTCACCGTTAAATTAATATGATAAATAATGGAGATATAGTTCCGGGAGTTGGGACTTTTCTATTGGAAATTTCCTCCTCTTTAAGAATATTTTTTCGGATTTCCGTTATCGCTTATAGTTCTTGAGTTATAAGCGAAAAACTAAATGCCATTTTTCTTTCATCTTAATTTGTTTATAACTTTTTCAATTTTTTATGTACTAATAAAACATTTTAATGCATTTTTCTAAACGTCATTCCGAATCCAATGAGCTATCGCTCATATTTTTAGAAGCTATTTTAAGAATTAACACCTTTTTAAACTTGTGAATTAGACTATGGTGTTCCACTGATATGTGACTCGTCTGACATTTGTCAACCTCGGGTTTATATCGATTATCGATTATTTTTCTCATTAACGTTGCAAAATGAAACCCAATTTTTGGAGATTAATTGCATAATCAGATATTATTAGTGGTAAGACACATTGGTTTTTTATAGCATCGATGAACACAGTTATTCATTATTATAGCAGTAAAATACTTTGAACCCGTTGACATGTTATGTTTTATTTCGTAAAATTGTTATCCACAATTATCATTCGTGCCTTAAAGTTTAATACATACATTTTTTTCTCTATGTTGCCCAAAGTAATATAACTCATATCAGCTATAGTCTGTTTTTAAACCAGGAGAAAAACATGGACGTCCCATTCGCACCATAAAAGCAGCAAAAAAATACGGTATAACTTTCTTGGCGTTTTGAGCAACCAACAATATACGACTACAGTGTATTTGTGAGTATTTTATTATTCTATATAATGTGTCGATCTCTATTTGACCTTTACATATTTTGTACAGCATACATACCATTTACCCAATATAGGAGTACCAAGAATAATTAGCCACTTTTACCTTCAGATTGACACAAAAGGGATTAAAAACTGATATATAATATGCAAACGACAAAATAGAAACTAAAATAAAATAACTTATGACATGAAATTAATATTTTTACAATATGTCGAAATTTACGACTATCGCCTTGTGAAAAACTGGTGAAGGCGTATGCAATCCCAGATGTATGATTAAACGCGTTCAATTTGAAACGCTCCTCCTGGTTTAAAAAGAGACTATAGACCAAAATAATAACTTGTCAATTTACAATCTTTTTATTACCATGCAACCATACTCTCGAAAATATGTTGACAATTAGGCCAGTCATTTTAAACAACAAACTGGAATTATTATAATACACTTCAAACTTTGATGAAAGTTGTATGTTCACGCAAGAAAACATAAAATTTTGCCGCCTCCTACAAGCCGGCAACATTATTTAAATTGCAAAATATAGATAATTCGACACCTCTACCCACAAATCGCTCTAACTTTTTGTAGATAAAATTGATTCCCTTTTTGGGCTAGATCGATTGCTAATTAAATTTCCAATCAGATGATGTCGGACGCGAATATCTCACACTGCTCCGGTCGCTAGATGTGGGCTGCCAAAGCAAAAGGCCCGAGGATATCGCTTCTCGAGCGACACGGCCCAGTTTTGACGGCTATGTCGCCTAAACTAAGTGCCACAAAGGCTCGATAATATATCCTGTTGTGGATAATTGAACGATAAATCGAATGGCGCGAACTGCAGGTCACTACGTGGGCTAGCTTCCGAGATATGACCTCTCGAAGTCACCGGAAGGTAAGAATCGGATTTGCTTCGCGTTTCCGGAGGCTCTATCTCGATAACGGAGGCAGATATCTAACTGTGGTTTACGTCATTCGATTTCCCTCACCTTCCTGCGTACGCCTGAATTTTTTCAGATTTTTGCCGGCACTATGACTCTTTCACAAATTTTTGCATTTTTAATCATTTAATAAATTTCGACACTTCCCCGCTTAAAGTGCCCTAATTTTTTCGAGACAAAATTGACCCCCTGTTTTTCATCTGAATATATTGCAAATTAAATTTGCCATCCGATGATGTGTGGTACGAATTTTTTGCGGAGCTGGCTACCGCAGTTATGGGCTATCAAAGTGAGAAATCCGAGGATTTTATTTCTCGAGCGACACGGGCCCGCTTCGAGACCCGTTACTAGGAAACAAGCTACCGTGAAGGCTCGAGAAATTATTGTAGTAAATCGATCGAGAAAAACGAATCGGCGCTCGCCAATATTCTTGACTAAAGATGACGGTCTCGGATGATTAGGGGCCGAGCTTGAGCTCTTTGCCCCAATCATCGCTGTAAACCTGGACCGGCCTCGTAAGGAGTGCGCCTGCTTTTTCACCTATCCCCCCCGCAAATGCGGACGGTATTGGCGATGTTAGCAAACCTCCCCTGGTCCTGGCTGTTGAACCCTGCCAGCTGGGTCGTTTCTTCTGGCGCTCTTCTGTCTTTGTCTTCTTTCTTCGCTGGCATGTACAGGTTCCCGGGAACGTCTTTCGTCTGTCGTGAGAGGGAACGGTTGTTACCGAGCCCTCTCGGAGTTTGAAAGGGATTTGGGGTTGTTGACTAGTCGGAAGCCCAGGGTACCAATTGGCATCATGTGCTCCGATTTCGTCGGAAGGAAGTGTGAAACTGTGTAGTTCAGGGTTGTGTTCGGCCAGAGACGCTATCTTAGCGTCAGAGACCGGCACGGGCTAGGGTAAGGATACCGAGCTGGTTGTTTGCTTGGTACCCCTGGGATCGGGTAATTGGATGTTTTTGGTCACTGTCTCCTTGCGGTGTGGTTTGCAGATCGGGCTAAAAGAATCGGCGCTATGTACAAATTTGTGAGAGCTCCCGTTTCCAAGATATGGGCTGTCAAAGTGGCCGGATGGTAAGAATCGGATTTATTTTTTTGCAATTTAAACAATCTATTTTGTTCTTACGTGAACGTACAACTTTCATCAAAGTTTGAAATGTTTTGTAATTAATTCCAGGTTTTGATAAATCACAGGCTAAATTGGTTGGCCTATGTGTCACTCATTAACATAATTCTTAATAAGAAACTAATTCCAAGGTTATTGTACCAACCAATTATTGTTATTATTAGTCGAAAAACAGTTAAATCTACTTTTGACAGTATGAAATGCGATTTTATTGCTGGAAGACATTATAATGCCTTACCGCTGTAAAACGTGCTGCAGCCATGGACATATGCCATATTTTATTTCGTGAGATATTTTCCGCAGATACCACGTGTGCTTTTAAATCTCAACTAAAAATTTTTCCTCCAGCTTTTTGTCTAAACTTAACCAACTCATATACATTGTACTAATATACAGTATACATAGCAATATGTGAGCTGGCTATTGCCTCCCCGTAACTATTTCAATTTCCATCCTTTTATATTTCAAATTCCTAAACTGTCAGCTAGGCTCTTACACCTTGACCGGACCGAAAATTCTTTAGACAGAAATAACATTTAAACGCTGTAATGTAGCTCATGCATACACTTAAATACTACCTTCAACGATCTAAAAACTCAGTTATTACTGTGGAAAATAAAATTAAATGCAAATGCCTACCATGTGGGCAAATGAATTATTACACACAGATGACATGAAACTATGTAAAGAGACAAGTTACACACGAACGATATAAGCGGAGAATGTACTTCCGGTAATCCATCAGAAACTGGCAACATGTTAATAATTCGGGTGCAAAACTATACATTATACGTTACGAGTCGTATCTAACGAATGAATATAACGATACAAGTATAGGTATAAATACACCTACATCGTTTTTCGGTCGATCGAAGAGAGAAGTACCTATTTATTTTAGAATAGCAAATATTCAATCGGCTTGTTTGAAAGTCACATCATCTTCAAAAATGCATAATATACCCAAAGATCACCAAGAAAGTACAGAAATAAGCTTGACGTCAATTTATACAAAATACTTATTGCGCATGTTTGTGTACAACAAAGATATTACTAAAATATACCCCTATTTTTTTCCATTTGAGTTGAGTATCTAGATATATCATTGAAATACGAGAATATTCAAAAAATTTAAATTTGTTTGTTTTCTAATTAAACAGAAAAATGTCTTAAATGAAAACAATTCCACCCCTCTGAGGAGGGTTGTTCAAAAAATTTAGAAAAAAGAATACAAAAATTAAATATTGTTACATTGAGAAACCTGCTAGGCATAAGTTCTAATAGTCCCTAATTTTTATAAACGTAATAGTAATAAAATCACAAATGCGATAAGCTTTTTGGATCTGGCTTATCGGCTTAAACAAAAACTAACATTATTTACGATAAAACTGTGAAAATTGTCCCATAGACTGTACAAGAATTATATAAAGAATTCAATAAACCACCGAAGAGTATAATGTTTTCATTTACTTCCTGTGCGTAATGTTTCAGATAACACATTAATAATAATTGTCGGAGAACCATTTTACATAAGCTCACTTTATATTTGAACAATAACTATAATATTAATGAAGCAGTGTTATACTCCTATTAGATACGGTTTCTTTTTTAAATTGCAGAACAGCTTTTATTTATTTTGTATTTGTGCAATGGACTCTCCTATCTCTGCCACGAATGCAAAATCAAACTTAAGTCTACTGCATATGTGACATTCCTAACGTACATAAACTTACAGGACTTTATTTAAAGCTTGATTATCCTTTGCAGGTTCGCCAGGAGGCCAGCATAATGATATGGATACAAGGGTTTCTGTTTACCCTGCTAGCGGTCGCCTATACACGTGGCCAGAATGAAGATGACGAATTCGAGGCTGTAAGCGTCCCCGAAAAACTCCCGTCCTCGTCATCCGCATCCCCCATAGACAATTGCGATCCGGAAATGATAGGATTTGAATTGATAACAGGAAATGTCTTCTCAGCGCCGGGCAATGTCCTGGATTCTATACCGGGCACTCTTATGCTTACAGACTGCCTGGAGACGTGTCAGGGGAACGAGTCCTGCCAATCCGTGAACTATGAGACTGGTCTGTGTGTCCTTTTCAGCTCGAATGCCGATGTTTTGCCGGGTAAGTTATTTTAAATCTCGATATTAATGCTAACAGACATACAAGGTGTATTTTGTAACTCCTACAGTAGGCTAAATAATTATTTGTTACTAAGAGCAAAAGTGAACACCCGATAAATTGTTTCGATCAATTTGTGTTTGCGTGTATCATTAGATAGAATGATAAACATACTTTTTTTTATTTGGTCCCTAAAATAGTTATTTTGCGGACTCTTTTGAGTTCGTAAATATAAGTATAAGTCTTTTCCGGGCTCAATCCCAAAAAGTTGCCATGACAACTTTTGAGGATCATTTAGGTACATAAGGCAACATGACTCACACAACAATTAAACAAATGTATTTATTCTAATTGGTACAACAATAGTACTTAATTATTAGGTGTAAATCTAGCACAATTTCCTTCGCTTTTTCATATATAATTTGTGGATCTTGCATTTTATACCGTATAAAAAGAACACGTCAAAATTTTTTTGTTTGCATTATACAATCTGGTTAATATGGTCGCATGATAACTAAAATTTGAGACTCACTACTTTCGAGAAACATTTGCTCTGATCAAAAATTTAAATAGGTTTTAGAGACCTTTAACAAAAGAATGTTGTTTGTAACTATATTGGTGTCAATATCCACAAAAGTATTTACACACGTCTGTCAAATAAAGGCTATCTGAGGTAATAATAGCCTATAATAGGAGCTAGCATGAAATTGCCTGACACAGTTCTATCAGCTCGAGATATTTTTAATCCTGTTCATTAGAGCATGGCAGACAAAAAAGTGATATGAGGAATTTTCTTAATAATGCAATCTGCAATAAATATTCAATTGATGTAATGCATAAATTATATGCAGCAAAGCCACTTTTGGGTCTACTTATTTATATTGGAAATAGTGAGACTGGTGTCGTCAGTAAACAATATGGCTAACATGTCATATGTAAGTGCCTTGGAGAAACTATTAATACAGTGTCCGCCAAAAAATCTGTACGATATGAAAAACTTTTTTATTCAATTGTTTTTTTTAACGGATTTCAGTATTAGTCTCACCATGATTAATAACCACAAAATTGACAAAAATATTTGTCATACTATAACTATGACCTCAAAAATGTCATTAGAAATTTTAAAATGGCCTGAAACGCCCTTATTTATCAAAATATGGAAAAGTATCAAAAGGAAAAGTTGTTTGTAATTACATTGAGAATCTAAATGTGAAGTTTGGTTTGAAAATTTTAATGTTTTAGTTTTTTCATTTTTTTTCCAAAAATATGCAACATTAAATTTTTTTTATTTTTTGTTTTCAGTTGAGTTCATTTGAAATATGTCAATGAGAGAAGTACATAAATGTTGCGTTTCTTTTTAAATGTAATTAATAATGTCAAAAAAACATTTTTTACAAAATACCAGAGAACGATCATGCAGTATTTTCAGTAATTCTGAACTCTTTCTGTCGAATTTTGCATGATAATCGGCTTAAATATTAAAGAAACGATTGTTCATTTAAATCAAATTTAGGTCACACGAATAAAAGTCAAAATTCTTACTAAAATGACTTCAAAACCTTAAAAGTGAATAATACAAATTTATTTAAAAACTTCATGTTTGCCATAAATAGTCTCTAAAATTAAATATTACATTTCTGTGTGTGTTCCTTCTCTTTCTATATACAGGGTGTAATTAGCTTCATGTCACTAAAAAACTGGTGGTAGGGAACGACAAGACAAACAAAAAAACCTTATATAACGTGGGGTCTAGAGCTCATAGTTTTGGAGAAAAAAAATAAACACAAATTTCGCAAATTTTCAATAAAATTTTTTGAGAACTGCTGGAATATTGAGGTAGGTTTAGATCTAGATCTGATCTGAAGAAAACTATACTCTAACTCTCCCTTGTGCAATATTTTAGTTACTGTCGGTGTTTCGTTATGTACACACGTCCAACACGCCGTTCGTTATTTTTGTTATTTTTGAATTTCGCGTCATTGTGTATTTATAGTTAAGATTTATTTTATTGACTTACCGCTCAAGTTGTCAAATTCTTGATTACGTACAGACACAACTTACTTGTTCGTTCTTTTTGTATTCCTTTTTGGCTTTTGTACCAAGTTTTTATTTTATTTTTCTTTATTGACAACGTTAGTTGATAGTTTAGTGTTTAGCGTTGAACGAAGTGCGTATGTACTTAATTCGACGTACCGAACTGTGTATTGATACAGATGCAGAGATTTTGAATCATAGATAAGTAGTAAGCTTTTAACCCACTCATTTATGTTACAAATGTTAATAAACCACATTTAAACTTTCTAAATTATAAACAAACCAATATATTGTTCCAAATTAAAAAACACACATGTAAAGAAATGCTCTGTTTAAACCTCTATGGCCATTATTTGCTTGCAATTGTGCACTAAGAGAGAACGAATTATTTACCTCTTTATACTTGCCAGTCAGTTCAGTTGAGGCGGTACATCAAAAGCGGTCGATGATCCTTTGACACCGCGTGTGCTGGCCAGCACTTTTTTATGACAATTTAAAAGTCGTATAACTGGGAAGTACAAGTCCATCGACCAAGACAAGCAGTGGTTCTCAATAGTTGTCTACCATAATATTAAATATGTTAACCTAGATCAGTGTTTTTCAAAGTGCCCCTAGAGGGAAAAGTCACAAAGGTTTTTTGTTTGTCTAGTCGGTCCCCATTACCAGTTTTTTTAATGACGTGAAACTGATTACACCCTATATATTATTGTTCTATTGTAAAATTCTTTGGTTAAAAATATCAGCTGTGTCTCTATTTGTTCTATATTCTCCGCGAATTGAAATATTTTCAATCTTTTCTTCTTTAATAAACATTTTTAAACGATCGACAGCAACAGAAAAACTAGATTTTATTGTAGACATTAATAATGCATCGATACGTCAAAAGCTCATCTGTTTTTAAAAATTACTTAATTACCTATCGAGAGTTATTAAATAAATGCGTATTATTCACTTTTAAGGATTTTGAGGTAAATTTTAATAGGAATTTTGAGCTTTATTTATGTGATCTAAATTTGATTTAAATAATCGTTCCTTTAATATTTAAACACATTATCGTGCAAAATTCCACGGTAAGGGTTCAGAATTACTGAAAATAATCCAGATTGTCCTGTTACTTTTTGTAAAAAATGTTTTTTGCCATTATTAATTACATTTAAAGAAGAAATGCAGCATTTTTGTATTTTCTGCGTTGAAATATTTCGAATTAAGTCATTCGAAAACAAAAAATTAAAAAGAGAATTAGATGTTACATATTTTTAGAGAAAAATTAAAAAGCTAAAACATTGACTTCACATTCTTAATGTAATTACAAACAACTTTTCCGTATGGTACATTCCGAAATTTGATAAATAAGAGCATTTCAGGGCATTTTGAAATTTCTAATGACATTTTGGATATGTCATAGTCGTGACATGACGAATATTTTTGGCAATTTTATAGTTATTAATCTTGCTGAAACTAATGCTGAAACCCGTTTTAAAAAAACAATTGAACAAAAATTTTTACATACGGTGTACACTTTTTGTCGGACACTGTATAAATGAGGAAAGGATCCACTGGGAAACACCGTGTGTTATACTTAGCGATTGAGATTTAACATATTAGTTCATTGACCGTGTAATTATTTTAAAAGTTTGTGGTTAATGTTTTGTTACTAAAAATTTAGCAACTGTGGTACTACTATTGGTGACTGAAGTTATTATAAAATTGCATAAAATTTTAAAAAGTGATAATTGGGCGTACATTTTACACTAATTCATCGTTCTATTTTTAAGTTAGAGCGAGGTAAACGAAAGAATAAATTTTTAATTTTTATATATCCAATAGACGTCGAGAATGAGAGAAATGGTCCGCAGAAGCTCGTGACAGTGTAATTATTTATATTGATTAAATTGCTCGTTGCATCATTATGAAGCTCAATAAGGTTATGTTCTGATAGTGAACGAAAAGATTTGAAAAAAATCAAGTAGATCTATTAGGGATTACAACCTGAGTGTTTTCATACTTCAGAACTAACTGATGCAGACGCATGAAAATTATTTTCAATAACAATTTTAGAACATGATAGACGTTCAAAACAATCTAATATAATGGTGTCATTTTCTAAATTGATTTTACCTTTTCAAAAAATTGTAATTAAAATGGATTCCTTGCTGCAGATTAACTAATAAAAAATTATTTTTTGGGAGACTGTCACAGTTACCCTATTGCATGGTCTTCATTTTAGACCCTAAAAGCACATCGCCATACTGAACTTAACAACCATTTCCTACGACATTGCCATCTGCCACAGATTAGACTTGAATTCAGGACAGATAACAGCGACTAAACATATTGTCTCACTCAATCCAGATCTAGCTCACTCGTGTCTCGGTAACATTAAAAAATCACTAGTTTCAAGCTATACACGTAAGCACTGAACCAGAGTTTTTCATAAACTTTCTTCCGTGTAGAAGCCTAGCTATGTTGCCCCTGTGTTTTTGGAGCTGATTCCTATGCATACGGTACTTGACCTCATATATCCATATACATTTTACGTATTTCCAGAAACAGTTCTAGGCCAATATGAGTGGCCCAGCATCTTAACTCCATCAACCTGGACTTTTAATTCTTATATATTCCACAATAATTTCGGGTTTCATACTGTTCTTAGAGACGTTTAACTCTCTATTAGTTGTCTCTCTGTTGCACAGTATAATATTGCATATATTTCTGCCTATAAAATACAATATAAAGTGTATTAGTCACAGCTTTATTAAATTCAAATGCCAGGAGGTTTTCTCATACAACTTTAGGTGTAGTGTTTCCCTAGATGATGGCAAAATCTTGTTATTTTTATTGGTTAGCCGACCTAGTATTTTATACCTGTTAGTCTATGTGGGGGAAGAATTTTTTATTACTATGACTTTGTAAAATATTCTAATAATCATAATAACAACTGTTAATAAATATATTAAAATGAAGAGGCCCCAAACTGATCTTTGAGGTACTCCTTGATCTAAAGTCTTGAAATAAGTTTACATTGTTCACGTACATAAAATTCTAATAGTTTTAAAGGAGTGACTTTAATGTCATAGAAATTAAATTGGTCACCACGTCACAAACAGAGACTTGATTGGAAAGACAATATCGTCTTATCCCACACATTTTGTGTTCGTTTGAAAAGGTGTGATTCCAACTGAAGTAGCGCTACATGAGTTCCAAATCTTAATGAAGTGGGTCCCGGATAAAGAGGTATACGGATTGTTGTACGATCAGTAATCTCTGCATTTAATAAAAAAATTTCAAAAACGTGAAACGACGATACCACCATATAAACTTAAGTAGTTGTAATATCATTTTATACCACTAACCTAACCTAATCCCTAGAGACCTCGGTTTATTTTTGTGTCTCGGCAATTCCTCCATGTAACTCATGACGTTTTTTCTTATATAGCTAGCAAGGCGATATCACTATTTCGAGTGATATACAACAGAAAGTAAACATGAATTCCATATAGAATTATTAGTAGTAGAGTATACTGATAATATCTTGACAACTTGTCTAAGAAACTAGATCTTGTCAGGCTTACTCTATTCTTAAGGGTGGCAATCCTTAATCGAGATCCTCACGGTCTGACGTCCTTCTGAGGTGTCAAGAGATAAAAATTGCTACAAATGGTGTGTTAATTTATTACCCGCAGACAATATCTTCAGAAGTCGGTGCAGTTAATACATTGTGATAGTTGATGATCAATTGTATTATTTCTGACAATGAGATAATGAGAATTAAATGTTGTACAGCAGCTATACTGAGATAGCGACAAGAGCCTACAGCAATAATTCTGTCTTAGTCAATATAGACTTTGGATTGCTTATATGTATCAAATCCAAAATACTTTCCTGAGTTGTCGTTTGTTTTTTCTTTAGTGGTTTAACTAGCATGTGTTCTCCCCATAGGCATATAAAACTAACTCAGAAGTATCAAGAAATGTAGAAATATTTTAGTAATGCGGAACGTTATCCAATGCAAGGAATGTTGACAACAGGTTGGCTATAGTGGTTAATCATGAGAATATCCAGTATTTGAAAATAATACAATCCTAATATTTCTGTTATTAATTATAAATAATAACTAATAATTAAGAATGACTTCTTTGGAATTACTTTATTGGCAGCTTACCCGCTCTATTTTTGGTCTTGTTTTGCAAGACTTGCCCTCTTGAACGATCATTCGATAAAATTAATGTAGTCATATCTATCCACCTCACAGAAATGTCGACTCAGTGGCGTAGTCGGTTCAGTGGAGTAGTGCTAAGGTGTTTGGCCTGAGACCACGGAGCCTCGGGTTCGAATCCCGATCAGGGTATACATGTTCAATGGCTATCGATACGGTAGCACTGGGTTGGGCCGCTGTTGAGTGGCATAACATGTTTAGTCGCTGTTATCTCTCCTGAGTTCGAATCTCACCTGCGCTGGATGGCAATATCGCAGGGAATGGTTGTTGTGCGGATATCTATGTGTACGTGTGGTGGTTGAATGCTGGAATAGCAACAACTAAACTCCGCCAAGGGTTATGTTCGCTTAATTATGTGAATTAAATTAGACATTACCATTAGTATAATAGGGAGTGTTTCAATTACTCTGCAAACTCCGTCGATATTATAGTATATTAGTCATATACTTAAACAACTATGTCTACAGAGAAAATGAAAACAAATGAAACAACAAGCACTTGACGAATAAATTAATTAACAAACAGTAATCACGTAGTACAAGAAAATGAAATGATCCAGAGCAATTTCAAATCTTCAGATAAATCACGGGCCAAACACTCTTAGGTTAATTACATCACGTGAACTTACGTTATCACCGACAAAGTACCGAACAAATTTACATAAACTCTAAAACTGAGAAGTGCCAATTTTAACTCTTATATATAATAAGACCTTTTAAAAGTAGGTGGTACACCCTGAAAGCTCTACCAATTAAAATCTTCTCTACTTTAAACTGAATTTTTTTAAGTTACCGAGAGGACCATGGGATTTACGAAAAATTACTTTATGTGTATCACATGATGCTGTAACTATAATCCTTAATCTTTTATTATCGTAATTTGCCCTATCTACCATTTACTCCAGTAAGGCAGATGCAAATAAACTTTAATAATGATCTCGGTAAAGACCATGAAAAAATTTGAAAGTTATTTCATTCTGGCGTATAGTCGAATGATATGAGCTTTAATTTTACGGGAATTAACCTGTTAGAAAAGATATGTTTAAATATTTAAGTTCGCTTAGTATTTAGGGTCCAGCAGTAAAAGAGAAGAGAAAATAATATTTTACAAATATGGGTTTAAGTTATTAATATCCAAAATAATTTTAACAGTTTTAACAACCCAAGTGGATATGAGAAGTCAACATTATTAAATGAAATAGCTAATTAATCGAAACATAACAAAGCATACCATGTTGTTCTGTGAGTAGGGATAAGCAGAAGCTTTTGCAGTCGGATATTTCTGGCATGAATATAAAAGAAACGTAGTGATAAACTATTATCAAAGTTATAAATGAGAAAACTTCAAATTTTGTATCCTTATCCACAAAACTAGAACGCGGATTACAAAGAGTATATATTTTAAATTCTGTACTTACATAAATATTTATTTCAGACAAGATGTGATGGTATGACATTTTTCTATATTAAAATCCAGCTCATTTAATGTACTCTACTCATAAGCGGCTTCGATATCATACAGAATTAGAAATTGTAGCCGACACGGCAAGTCGTTAATAGAATAGAGAAATAATAGCGATCCTTAGTTTGAACCTTGAGGCACAGCTAAACTTGCACTATCTTTATCGGAGAAGATTCTAAAGTATCAGCTACGGAATACACATACATAATTTGTTCAACAGTAAATCATTATCCACTTAGTCCATGGGCCTTTTAAAACTCTGAGTATACTGCGTCCATCTGTACTCCAGATTCAAATGCCTCGAGAATATGAGTGCGGTTGACTAGTTTAGTAGTAGTCGATCGTTTCACAACAAAACCATGTTGATTTTCATTGATGAATTTATTGATATGATTCCATAAAAGGTATATAATATTTGCCCCTGAACTTTGGCATGTCCTGGAAGTTCAGTTATAGGCCTACAATTTTTTGCATTTCATCTTATAAATTTAAATTATTATGTTTTCCGTAAGGTTGGAAATGTATGTTTTAGAATTATGTTTAAATTATAAAATTTGCCTTTTCAAGTGTCTAGCACAGCCTTTTAAAATATAAGGTCGTTTTCCGTTGGGTCTAGAAATGCGCTTGGGTTTTACTTCTTTATTGGCATTTAGTTATATTATTAACTAAATTATAGGCTCCCTTACAACTCTCCATAACAAAGACACATAATTTAAATTTTAACTACTTTTTATTAACTTCCAACGAGGTGATGAGTCGATATGGCTAGGTATAATGAAAACATGATTAATGAGAATTCAATCAGATTTTTTTAACATCAAATACGCAACCGGTGCTAATAATAGGTCAGTGTGTTTGTACGGTGATAAAATATAGTTAGTTAGCCATTCCATGATTATGTTTTGTACGCAATAACATAGATCACATCCTGTCATTAGTCTCTGATTACTTGAGTCTGACGTGACTCTTACGAAGGCAAAATCAAAGCTGATTAAGATCATAATATTGGACGATAATCAAGTGGCTCTATAATCACCGCGTTTTAGATCATGTTTAGATTGTATTCACTTGTTTTACGCAAAATGAGATTGTCAGAGATGCGGTGCTTACTAGATGTGTTCCCCCTGAGTTCATATCTCTGGAGGTACATGTATAGTCCAGGAGCAGAATCGGAAGTAGCCGATATTAGTGCATATCGAGCGTGTGTAATCGCAGCATGTGTGCAAAAATGCGCGCTCGTTCTGAGCCTCCTTAGAACTGTTCCAAATGGCACTATAATTTTGTGTATTTATTTTTAGCATTGAGAAGGGCCCGGACCATTTGCGCCGTTTTCGCAATTCATTTTCGATTGCAAAAATAACGCAAATGTTCTTTGCCCTTCTCGGACATCACGTACTGACTTTCAACGGACAATTTTGGATTATCTCAAACAACATATCGTGCATTATTGATTCCTTCCAACTCTGCCATAGCATACGCTCGATAAGAATATGCAAGCAGGATTTATGCGGATCGTACTTTTGTAATAACTTAGTGGTAATTAATTGGTAACAAAGACACCAGCTAGCTACTTCTTTGTTATGCCATGTCATAGCTTGCAGGTTTAGAATGTCTGTCTCTGGACTTGCACTAACCAGGATGTATGTCAATTGTATTTTTGTATTCACCAAGTGGCGAGTAATCTATAAAAAAAATATTCGCTTAATACAATTACTAGTAACAACTGAAAAAGAGTTATTTAGTAAAGTTTCCACCACTGACAAAATGTATCATATCACTTTCTTTATTTGTCATGCTTTAATAATATCTCTAGCGGTTACAATTGTGATAGGTTATTGTACGCTGGCTACTGTACCATAAGCCTTATTGGATTTAAATAAACGCTTTTTGCATTCTGCACTTTTGTAAACCAAAGTAGAACATTTCTGGATACATTTCTGGATATCTCAAAATCTGTGCCCATTTTAATTTTCATTCGAAAGGACAGAATCTACAACAAAATTAAAAAATGGCTTAGAAATTGCAACTTTAGACATACTTAGTAGTACAGAAATGGGGCTAGACAAAAATTTTTATCTAAGGTATGTTTTGGTAAAGTTTTTTTACAATTATTTACAAAAAACAGTGAAAGATTTTTCAATTTCACTTTGTTTAAAATGTCGCAGTAACTATACTTTCAACATATACTGCAATAAACTTCTTTATTCTACTGGTGTTGGTGTTGTGCAATAGTCTTCGCAGTCACAGTCTTATATTACGAGCATAGATAGATATATATTCTGCACTGAATTATGAAAATTTTGACATGAGAATGAATGTGATAGCTCAAAGAGCAGCTGAGTTACAGTCTAAATATTACACTCTTCATAAGGGTGCAGGGGGCAAACGACGCGTACAGAGGTCGGCCAAGGAATGACTTAGTGGTATATATTAAACGTCCTCAGATATGAAATGGGTTGCTTGCTTTCATCATTTTAAGCCCACGGAATTACATAAGCGCGAGCAATATTTTTATAGAGAAGTTTGTAATTAAGACATAGTAAAGTCAACGGGGGTTTTCACCTCCAATTTGAGTGCCAATGAATGAATTTTGATGAAACCTTATGCAATGTGTTTATGACGGTAATAAAAAAGTTGAAAAAGATTAGAGTAGAAATTGGTCGGAAGGGGTAGAACACCCCTTTTATCACGAGTTCCATAACTTGTAGAATTAGGTCAAAAATGAAAAGGAAATCAATATATTTACCTTTCTTGGCCCAAAGTGAGATGTTGAAGATTCCTAAAAATGGGAGAGGAGAAATGTAAAAGTTGAAAGAGAAATTTGAAAAAATTCAGGTTAATGTATCATCTAAATATTTTTTTATTTGCAACTTTTCTGTAAAGTGCGATGTCACCAAGTTTTCCCGGAAAAACACGAAAACTACCTCTTTCTTTGAAATTGTAGTGCTTTAAAAATATATAATTTAAAAATTTGCTAAAGTTCAGACTTATGCATTGAGGCGTATAGCAGGCATTGCTTCCACTTCCGGACATCCAGTCTGGATGTTTTTATATACCGCCGAATCAGCTACATACACCGAATTGGATATGTGACATGTTTGTTGCCAGCAGCGACAGCCACATGACGTATGGGGCAGGAATATAGGATGGGAAGTGTAGGTGTTTGTGAGATGCTTCTTTTAAGTCTCCATCTATCATTATCAGGTGGGAAGAGTAGGCGTTTGTAAAATGCTTCTTTTAAGGAGGTTGAGGCGTTACAGTCCCAACCAAAAGTAAGTCGAATTCTAAATCGGAACTTTCCATAATAAATTATTACAAAAGGTTATAAGTCGATGATACCAATAAGTATTGTCATAAAGGCATAAATAAGTCATTTTTTATTATTAATTAATTATTTAAGTAGTATTAACTATTTTACCTAATGAACTAACTTTTGGATGTTTTGTCCAAAGTTAATAAAAAAGATTAATAAATTTATGTAAATATCTGTGTATTTTACAAATTTGTTTCAGTAAATATTTTTTTAATGAGAAGCAGTAAAAATTGAAATTAAATCATTAAATAATTGAAAAATCAGTTTAAAATCATTAACGAAAAGAGAAATTTGACAGTTTACAAACGTTTAATATTTTGTTTTATTTATTAAAAGTCTCGTAACTAAATCGAAAGCAATATTAAAATATGCGTAAGACATCAATGCTTTACATAGTTAGTTTTCAGAACTGCTGACATTATTTGGTTATTTGCTATAAATTAAAATGTACCGTTTGCATATTGGGTTGACATATTTTCCATAAGACTACATACATGTGAAAGTTTTTTTAAATTTTTAACTGTTTCCTAATGACTGGATTTTTTACAGAAAATTGTGTCATATAAGAATCTATTTAAAAAACTTTATTTTAGATTTTTTTCATTATTTTCGTCTAACGCCTCAACTAAGTTTCCCTCTATCATCACCTCCTTGTTTATTATTTTTCTGAGTCTTCTATTTCTTCTCTTTCTGAATCCAACAATGTGCACCTCCTCTTGCTCGCTTGCTTTCAGATATGGTTTCATGTGTCCCATTTTGTGTTTTCGTTTCAACGTCCTCTTCTCCATTCTGTCTACTCGCCAAGACTTACATTAACTCGTTGTAAGAAGCTTTTACTTAATATCCGTTCCACAGGTAAATAGCCATTTACAGTGGGATTGCAAGGAAGAGTTCAGAGAGAACCTTTCAGACACCCTATATACCGATCTGCTAAGGTACAGCAAAATAAAAAGTGAAATCTGCAAAAAATTAAAAAGGGATCTAGGAGAATATTTGTATATCCAGTTGACCCCAACTACTTAGACCTAAGAAATATTTTTGTATTCGTATATATGGACCATAGGACAGCTGCCAGTCGAAACCTTCCTGCTGCTGACTTGCCTTATGTTTAATACATTTTTAATTTTAAGAAATTCAATTATGTTAAATACACATTTTCCATCGCCGTAAACTTTTTGGACCAATACTTGATGCGTTCTCGTTTCAACGTCCTGTATTAGCGTGTCCATTTCATTTCTTTTTCAAGACCTATGTTAACGTCCCCTAAGGGGTTTTTTTATTATTATTAACTGTATCGCAGTAAAATAACTTTTTACAGCGTGTTGCAAATGAGAAAGAGACCTAAGAGAATATTTTGCATACCCTGTATATTAATTTATTAATGTTTTTTTGTAGTAATTAATTTCAATTGCCATTTTCCAATTCCAGGTATTCTTCTATTCGATTGCCTGCCTTCTGTTTATCACAGAGTTATTTTTGAGATGATTAAGAAACTATTTAAAATTAGGTTTTAAATTAACAAATTAAGATAACAAATTAAATTAATATAGCTTAATGTTTTAATTTAGTGAACACTTAATATTAAATGAAGCCATCATTAGAAAATTCCATTTAAATGAAAAATTATAAAATTGAATAGTTTGTTTAAATTGTTTATGTATGATTTCGTAGTGTTAAATTTACCTCGTATACATTAAGAAACTTCCCACCATTAAAAAGACTCCCGACGTCAGTCGATTTAGATAATTTGCAATCCGATCTAGAATTTGTGTTCTACAAAGTTCGTCTGTCAACTTCACAATTTAACGTTGGTATTCGAAACAGCTGAATATATCAGAGTCTTGGTAACTGTCAATGAATACGCTCTCTCTGCGAGCTGCCACATGAAAAATTCAAATTCATATAGTCTAGACCATCGGAAACGTCAAATGGAGGGTTTTTTACGAGGCCTTCATCCACGATCGAGATGCAGTGATGCCTAAGTAGATAGCCATCTACTGATTACGCATGTTGTAGTGAATACCGGCGTGGGAACAAATCGATTTACATTCAGTGTTTGCAGCTTCGCTTTCTACTACTTTTAGAGGCATATTTAAGAGCCTCGCGATCCTTTTTGATTGGAAGGAATTGAATGATATACATGCCGGAGAATGGCCTAGGAATGTTCAATTCAAATCAAATACAAGGCAGTCCAATGAAAATTACAAATATCGACGATTTGAATTTCAGTGACTATTGTCTTTAGAAATAGTTTATTGGTAATATTGCGAATCATAGTCTCTATAAGATCCAAAGTAGGTTTTAAAAAAATTGTTTACCTGAGCAGAGAGTATATTAAGACCAATTTTTAGTATTATGAACAGAGATCGGGAATTTTCTCTAGCTGGCGTAAAAGACAGGATCGGTTCTGCCAAAGCGGAAAGATTTTTATGCAAGTATGATACAATTTATCTTACTTTGTACTTTTTTTAGGTAATTCCGTAATATCTAAAGTTAATATGGTTAGTTTATTATGAATAAACGAAGAGGAGGTATTGGAGGAAGTAACAACTGAAACACACACATGTATTTTTCACTACTTTAAAGTAACACACACACACACACACATATGTAATTTTCACGACCTATATATGAATATAAAAGTATATTATTAATATTTGTTCCACATGTTCTGAAGTTAACTTTCACCGCCTGTCATTAAAAACTAATTTATAATGAGAAAAAGACCGCTCGGCGTCAACAGATGTCATCGAGGCGTACTTAAAATATGTGAAATTTCTTAAAATCGTCTGGTGTAGAAAAGTCTACTTCTTTACCGTTTAGAAAGCTTATTACAGATAACGTCGTTACAAATCCGGAATTTTGAAATTTTGTTTGAACCCTCAGAGATTTCTCTGTGTAAATGAAAATTATTTTGCCGGAGATCGAATACGATGTTACTGCATCAACTGCCGTAAATTTTGCATCCTGAGAAGCACTAAACATTTTTGTATACCGCTGATTCTAGATAATTTCACACTAGGTTTGTAGATAAAGTGAACTTCATATTTCTAAGTCAAATAAAAAATTCCCGACAAAGGAGTGAAGACGGCGTGACACACCCAAAAAAATCCGTAAAACTCGGCCATAAAAGTGTCAAAGCCGACGTAATTTATTGCGGCTCAGGACCGTACTTAAAATTATTGTGCCGTGAGTTGCAATCTAATTAATTTAATGTACGGTTGATAAATAAATAGTTATTTGTTACAGTGATAATGATAAATTTAAAAAAGTATTCTGTTTTGCTTGTGTTAAGATAGGAATAATATTTTATATATTGGTGGAGCATTGAAGAATTTTATTAGTCTAAATTAAAATTATACCAAATGTTCTTTTGTTGCTCAGTTTCGCCAATAATAATTTAATATACCTATCGAATTATTATTGTTGCCCAGCAAGGACCACGAGGAGGTATGAGCAATTCCTTGCAAAAAATGTGGGTTCAGAGTTAAGGTTATCGATGTTATTAAAATAAGTCAAAGAAATAAAGTAAATTTTTAAATTCATCAAATAAAGAAAATATTGAATTTATATCAATAACCCGTAATCTAATTAACCCAGATTAAATAAATAAATAAAATTCTAGAAAACAAACAAATAATTGAAATAAATAAATTCAATTCTGGACAGCAAATACATAAGTATAAAATAAATAAATTCAGTTCTGAAAAAGAAACAAATAAATAATTATCAAATAAAATATGTATACATATAATATAATAAATAAAAATCACGTTATATTGCATTTGCGCGTATGTAAAACACTAATGAAACGATAAATTCACAATGTACACTAAATCAAATCACATATAACATTTTATTTAAAACTCTAATCACTACACTCACTCAACACTTCACAACCACTTTCTAAATCGGTATCATCGTCGGTATCTGAATCTACACATATTATTAAACGGTCTTGATTAGGGCTGATGCTTTTTTCTAACTTAATAAATTCATCTTCAATTTTAATGACATGCTGAATACACTTTTTCCAATTACTTGGTGTTATTTCTCCCACTTAAGCTTTAATAGGTCGACTACTTTGGCATCAAATTTGGGGAAGGTGTTATTTTTGCGATTACTTCTTTTCAGCTGACTCCATATTAGTTCTATCGCGTTAAAAATGCAAAAATATGTGGGTAACCGTAAAACTGTATGTCCTTGAGCTTTAGCCATGCTATCAATCACATATTGTTTTGGGAAGTTTTGCTTCTTAACAATTTCCAAAAGATCGTTCTTCCTCTCAAATTTTCCTCAAATTCCAAATTATGTTTTCGGAGAAATTCTTGAATATTTTTTTCTTTGTTCCCGTATTTGGTATTTTCTCAATTTGTCGCGAATGATATGAAGCATTGTCTAAAACAATTACGCTATTTTCTTCTATATTTGGTAACAATGAAGTCTGAAACCATGCTTCAAAAACATCTGCAGTCATGTTTTGGTGATAGTCAACGTTTAAGTCTTCCATTTTTTCCACTTAATTTGAGACCATTATGCACCCATCCATTTTCTGATCCACAATGTACAATTACTAATCTGGTTCCTTTATTTGCAGGCATATCAACTTTCCATTTCTTTGAACCATCTATCCAGCCTTTTTTCACTGTATCATGGGTATCATACCAAGTTTCATCTAAATAATAAATAGGTCGTTCATTTCGAAATTTTTTCATATTTTCCAAATATTCATTACGCCACTGCACAATTCTGAAGCTTTCCATAATACCTGCCCTTTTATTAATAATCTTGAACCTAAATCCTATCTTTATTATCCAGCGCCAAAGTGTTGCTTGACTAACTGCACCATTTGTTTTCAGTTCCATATGTATTGGTTCCACCGTTGGTACCTCATTTTCCATATCCTTGCTGTAAATTAAATCTCTTAACCATTTCACCATAGACGAATCGAATGCTCGTGCTGCTCCTTTATCCTATCTAACTTTTCGATTAGGTACCACATCCTTGATTATTCTATAGATAGACCGTTCTGAAATTTCTGTTAAGTAGGCCTTTTTTTCCACGGCTCTTTTTTCACCTTCACTTTCTTTTATATTTTTATAAATGATTAAAACTACTTTTTTAGTATGTTTGCATACATATTGTCTGGAGGTTTTCTCTGTAATTTGCGAGCCATTACCATTTCCCATATCTTCGTTAAATTCTCTGCTGGTGCTAGGTTGAGGATCTTCCCAAGGCCTGGACATTATCACAATATTATTTTACCACAGCCACTAAAAAACGGAAAACACTCAAATATTTCACCATCAGCCGGAATATTTTTACACAACTACATAAAATACGCTTAAACAAAGAGCAATTTCACTTATCTGTTAAAGGATTATACATTCTAGGCACTCACAATCAAAATAAAATGTAATCGCTGAACCACACACTGTATTATTGTATGAAGCACATAACCTATATATTCTAAATATAACACAGCTCGTTCGAAATATCGCGGAAGACTGTGGTCCGTCTCTGCTTAATACCTGTGCCGTTCTGCTTGCCGTTTTACAGCATTATGTACGTGTGTAAAAAATTAAGTAAAAAGTAAACAAACGCTCTATCCTAGTGGTAATAGGTGGCAAAGTTTTGAAATTTTTTATCTGACTTAGAAATATGAAGTTTACTTTACATATAGCTAGATTTATACCACGGTTTGCAAAACTGATCTGGGATGGTTTACCTTTTCTTTTTATTAAATGTTGACGTAAATGCTAATAATTGACACAGTGAAGGTAAAAGCGATTTTGAAATGTTTCACAATTTCGGCTGCATCATATAATTAAAGTAGATAAAAGGGCATAAGTAAAAAACATAAAAGTACCTCCGTAGACTGGTATTTAATGTTGACACTCAGTCAGGGTTGAATGCCTTTCACACCGCAAAGATAAAGAATCAACTATATTTTTAGGTGATTGTCAGTACGTTTCACAAATGTAGTAGATTTCCAATAAAAGTAGGTTATACGTATTAACATTTTAAAATGAAATAAAATTCACTTTATCACGTGATGCACACGGTACATGGCAGTTTTATGCCACTAATCCTTAACTTTGTTTGTTATGTATGATTTAATATTTTTTTCTGATTTCAGGAATACGTAACTATTTAATTTGTCAGTTCTTCTGCTATTATTTCGCATATTCTCGAATCGGAAGTAGTTCTTTTCGATTTTTCCTCATCTTATACTAGATATAGCCATATACAGTCATACTCTACAGTTTTTAAATTATTTTGCAGAAATCGCTTAAGGCATCCTTGAGAAATCAATGCCCAAACGTGAAAAGAAACATACGGGTTGATTTGAAATGTCCCTCTTTCTAAAATCTGTTAGTTTATATAAAACGTGATCGTTTGCACGCCTCTACTGATCATCCTGCATGACGAGCATCACTCAATTTCAATGAGTAGTATTTTAAAATGGTACTATATACACTTATGTACCAAATTTGAAAAAGAAAATTAGGTCCAAATGTAATTTTCGTATTTACAAGAGAAAATTTATACACATGTAAACACAGAAACATTTTTTTATCCGATATTTCAGTTCAGCATGTTATGTGGTGATTATTACAGATCTTCAATTTTCTATTATTTCTGATAGTTGCTTGAAAATACAACATGGGGAACTTTTAAATTCTCGTCCATACTTTACCATTCCAAAATGTGACTTTCCTTGGATTACTTATACTGTTTCAAATATTTCTTAAAACCAAAGTATTCAATCAATTTTGCATTTGTTATATTCTATAGATTAATTATATTTACTAACTTCACCAAACACAGAAATCTTGAAAACGTTCTGCACGTTCGGAAAGGCCACAAACCTTCAAACATTTCAAGCAATGTAATATTTTAAATTCATATTCAGGCGGCGTATAACAAAGCCCACATTATCGCTATTAGATAATAATTAATAAACAGTAATAAATCAATAAATGATAATTCATTGAGGTCAATCGGTAGTTGACAGTCGGTTACATTCATACGCATAGAGGTATGTTCGCTATGGACAGAAATACCTATCTAACGGTCGTAAAATTTAGTGCATGAAACCAAACTAGATAAAGAACTAAGAAATCTCATGTTCTTCTTCCGGGTACGCTATAAGACTGTTCTTATTGACGTGATATTTGCCGCTTGATCAGTTATATATTATTGTTATGAAATTACAGTTCTTTTATGATGGGAGTCATAATTGATTTGTTTTCAGCGGGAGCGACATTTGTTTATGTTTAATTCGTTTATTGAATGAGCTTTCATTTCAGCAGGGAGTCTTGAGGCATATTATTAGTGTAACTAATGAATGATATATAATAGAAACTCGTAATTATGTTCTGCCATTTATTGTCGATTAAGGCGCTTTGCGTATCTTCCTTCCAAGAATCTAACACGAGCTATAGTCTACGGGCTAGTGACGTTCTTGGCATTGATTTTACGAAATTTCTCACTTTATTTATGTTCCTTAATGACGTGCTAATATTTCAGAGTAAGATTTCTTAGGTCATTTTATGAAGAAAAGTTCATATGAACATATGTCCGCAACGGCTTAAATTATTTCCCACACAGCACATGACATCCCTAGGATATCCTCATTTGGTCCCGTATATCCCAATCGAGGACAACATTCCTCAGGATATCCCTAGGATATCCCAATAAAATATATATAACCTGAGAATATCCCAAATGGGGATATCCTGGACAAATCCTGGCAGGATGTCCTAGTGATATTCTGCAAAGATATTAAAAGTCTAACAAAATATCCACTGTGGGAATATCCTGGGCAAGTCCTAGAGTCGTCCTATTATAGGTATTATTATTTAGGAGATTTCAACAACAAGAATAATGAAAAGTATATATATTATTTTGAGGCTATTTATTTATAGTCTTTTATTGGTTTGTAAAATTTGCTTCTAAAAACTTGTTTGTTTGTTCTATTTGATAATCCCCTCCAGTACAAATAATTCATTAAAAATGTGTATCTTATTTAAATAGCAGTTATTTATAATTTGATTTTAATACATTTACTGTGTTTTGAATTAGCCGCCTTTTTATGACAAGTCGAGTTCTAAGAAATCC
Organism: Stenurella melanura; assembly: GCA_963583905.1. Lineage (NCBI taxonomy): Eukaryota > Metazoa > Arthropoda > Insecta > Coleoptera > Cerambycidae > Stenurella > Stenurella melanura. The sequence goes on from OY757317.1 coordinate 99,981,300, forward strand.
GCCGGGCGTCGATGTCTTTTCCACGTTCATTTTAAAGTTCTTTGGACAAATAAGATTACGTTAAATATTTCATAAATATAATGCTGCTATGTAATATCTTTGTATTTATTTATATTATCTAAAATTGGAAAATGTGATTGGTTATGGTCTGCAGATCTTATTGTCAGATACGTAATCCTTTATATTTTTCAGAGTGAATAGAATTTTTTTAAATTCATTATAACTTTTCAGCATGCTATGATTTTTTAAAGTTGTACATATCATCCCTTATAACTTCTAACCACTCTAAACTCTGTTGATTTTAATAATATCAAAAAAGGGCAAGAGATCATTTTTACGTAATATTTCATGCTTTTACAATTTTTGTTTGAAACTCTTCTTACTGCCTTTTACACATTTTGAGTAATTTTGAAAAAACACTTCGTTGTATTTTTTTCACCCCTTCTCGGGGTTGAAAAAAAAATTCTTTCATTAATCGTGTTCAAATACTTCAAAGTAACATATCAAAAATTAAAGTATTTACCTTAAAATTTTGATTTGTCGACCTGTTTCATTGGACTATATATAACCTCTATTATAGTTGTTAGATTTACTTTTAACGCGATATAAGCCAACTGATAGATACAAATATGTGTATGGAGTTGTACATACATGTATCACATTTTTATTAGTCATTTTACCTCTGCCATTATATAAACTTGTATTCCTCTGTCTTCGCTTATTGGCTCAGTTTAAAAGTATTTTTTGATGTCTTTAGAAATATCCAATAAACCCTAAAAGAATTGGGGATATCCTATATAAAGTCCAATCAATGTCCTCAGGTTGTTCATAGTAAAGCCCAGGCATAACTCATATAAGAGCTGACGATGTCCTGTACACACCCGTACTGATGTCCTGAGGACGTCATCAGCAAAGCCCGAACTGTCCCATTTGGATATCCTACGGACATCCTAAGGTGATAATGGGATCTTCCCAGGATATCCTGTATGTCCTGAAAAGTTGTCCCCAGTATGTTCTGAGGATGTCCTTGTGCTGTATGGGTTGCTACAGGGTGTTGAAATTTCTTTTTTCTAATCCTTATTTTTTAATATCTCTGAAAGCATTTTAGATATTATTTTCAATTTTGGTATGTGTTAATAGGATATAAAGCCACATATTTTAATTAGAAAAATTATTTTATCGCCCCACCAGTGGCGTCCCTGTGAGTATGTCCTCTGATATTTTTACCAAAAAAGTGGTACGCCACTAACATTTTTCCATGTCAATGTATCTCCTGATAAGCCTGATCAATTCTACATGAAAACAATCTCTTGAGTTTTTCTCGTCGGACGCACAGTTCTTGATTAAAACAATTAAATTCATATTCAAACTAATTACACTGGCACACACACAAAAAGAAAATTGTCGATTACACGGACCAGAGCAATCATCTCCAGTGTATTTTGGCGTGCTGAATCGAATTCGGTGTCAGTTCTGCCCCACCACGTCACAATTTATCCATATCCACAAAAAAATACAATTTTCCCTTTTTGCATTTTTCTAACTGTTTTTTGAGTGTAGATGAAAATTGTGACGTGATGGGGCAAAAATGACAACGGATTCGTATTCAGCTAGTCAAAATACACCGATGATTGGTCTGGTCCGTATAATTTTTTTTTGTATGTGCGCCTGTGTAATAGTTTGAATATAAATTTAACCGTTTTAATCAAGAACTGTGCGTCTGACGAGAAAAACGTAAGAGAAAGTTTTCATATAGAATTGATTAGGTTAACGAGGAAAAAGATCGACATCGAAAATGTCAGTGACGTACCACTTTTCTGGTAAAAAATATCAGAGGACATGCTCGCAGGGACGCCACTGGTGGAGCGATAAAATAATTTTTTTAATAAAATATGTGGTTTTATATCCTATTAACACGTACCAAAATTGAATATATTATCTAAAATACTTTCTGAGATATTAAAAAATAACGATTAAAAAAAAATTCCAACACGCTGTAGCAAAAAATTAAAGCCGTTGCGGGCATATGTTCATATGAACTTTTCTTCATAAGATAACATAAGGAATCACACCCTGAAATATTAGCACGTCATTAAGGAATACCCTGTAGGTATCCTACTGTATGTTATTTTTATCCATAAAATTTATGAGATAAGCTCCTTCGTTGCTGCATTGTTGATGGACAGCGCTTTGAAGTAGTCGAAAAAGAAATACGTACTGTGTCACGTGATCATATCAACTTCTTGTCCAAACGAATAAAGTTTTTGTCATACTAATAAGCAGAGCAACATATTCCAACGTAAAATACATTGTAGTATATATAGTGTCTATGTATTCAAGGCAAATAAAAATAAAGTATGTTGGAAATAAAGAATTTAAACATTGTTCTAGACATTTGCTTTTATAAGATTGGAAGAAAAATACCGACACTTTGGCACGTTAGGGGCTCAAATCTCACACACCTATTTCTGGAGGTACATGAATGAAATAGTTTATGCCGTACAAATATATTCCAGGGAGCAATTGGTTGAACGAGTAAAATGGAATTTAATAAGTTATAAACGTAACATTTAAAAATATATATATTTTTCATATTGTCTATTTAAATTCATTTAATATGTGTAAGCAAGTAAATGTTATCATATTTTATATCATTCTGAGTAAAAATCTTTGAAAGAATAAAAAACAAAATAAATCAAAAATTCTTTTTTCAAAATTACATATTTTCTTCAACATTTTTCGGTTCTTGTGCACGAAGTGAATAAACATGAGTAAGTAAGATCTGCTGATCAACAGGGAAACGCTCGCAATAGGTAGAGAGCCGACTGTATAGATTTCTTGGAAATGCTTAGCCTTTGAAACTGAATGAGATTTTATGAAAATGTAATTCATTTGAATGAAAAAAATTTTTAAAGACAAAGTACGTAAATAAATTAATTTCAGGCCTTTGTTCTCATTTTTAACTGAATTTACATATCGTAGGGGATCATGTAGATACTAGTTTAGCCTGCTTAGCCGTAGGGGACTAGGTTGGATGCTAGTGTTAAAATGAGAATGGCAAATCAGAATTTTACTTGCAAGCATAACCAGAAGTCAGGTTATCGAAAGAATGCAAAGATTTCATTAATATTTTTATATATATAGTTTTTCCTTTAGTTCTCATAGATAGCTTTTCTTTCCACTGTTTGCAAAATCCTATAAAGAAAATGTTTCATTACTATAAGCAAACAAATAATAAATAATTCACTTTTCAAATTTAGTTTTTCTATCATTTAGAATCAGTCTATTTCTTTGACACCACGTGCTTAATTCATCCATAACGTTATGGACGAACTGCTCAAATTCTTCGGAATCATCTGCAGATATTGTAATAGTAGTGTCATCTCCGAACATTGTTACATGTCCACTTTTAATATAATTTAGGCGTATCATTTACATAAAGTAAGAAAAATCGAAATGTAATATTTAAATTTCAAATATCTCAAAAACAATCAGTCTGATGTTAAAAATACATGTGAGAGGACTTAAAGGTGCTAAAGGTCTCTTTAAAGTGTGTTTTTTATGTCTACAACTTTGAAAATAACGAAGTCATCTGTGAAAATGAGACTTCTTACCAAAACCTCAATAATTGTTGCTATATCGTACGGGTTTTTAATTCCCCACTTTTTTTAACTCGAGTCGTAAATTAATCTTCAATTCAATGTGAAGTAAATAGCTGAGATTGTAGATGCCTTGGTCACTTTATCATCAAACTGTACTTTTAAATCGTTTTCAAATATTAAACCTATGATTTTAATTAGAGAATCTACTTAGGACTTACACTCCTACATTCCGATGCATTGGTTGATACAAAAATTCGATTAAGCGCATACTTGCCTTTTTACACCATTAAAAACTTATCGCATAATATTCCTTATAAGTGCGTGCACCGGTAATAATAAAATTACAAGTTTCTGCTTGAGATGCAAGGCCTAACAGTTGTACTTACCAACAAACTGCCCATAATTCATAAGAATTTACAGTAATATGTTAAACCAAATCGAAGCCGGACCAGGAGAAGAATGCTGGGCACAATGCCGCAGCTTGTACTGTGATGGGCTTCATGTAAAAGTAATTCTTTCTCATACCGTTCAGTGATTTTGTTGTCAAACAAATCCGAGAAATGCTGCAACAGTATCTAATACGTGAGGTGGGTATATAGACTACGCGTTCGACTTAATGTCCAACGTACACAGCGGTTATACTGTTCCTCCTGCAATACCTCAGCTCGCCTTGTCAGATTATTCCTCGCTGCAGAATACCAAACAAAAAACTAAATTTAATTCAGCTCCGCTATTATTCGGTTTTTTACTATTTATTTGGTAGTTGTTTTTTATGGTCAGAGCTATGTTACACAATTGAAAAATAAATCGTATCGTGGCCGCAACCGCAATAATGTGATAAGATATTTTCTCATAGCTCTTGCTGTGAAGTAATAACTATAATCATCTAGATTAAGAAGATTATCTATGTGTTTTTAGACTGGGAATAATGTGGTAATTATTGGCGTTTTTCAGCGATCGAGGTTCCCACTGGTACTTATACTCGAGCAAAGAAGAGCACAGTTGAATAAATATTTAAGATGATTCCCATAAATTAACTGATATAGGTTAAGCCCTAATTCTAACGTTTCGCAGACAGTATTATGTCTACACTCACCAGTTCACGCAAATCATGTCGGAAAAGGATAAATAGAGGGAAAAAAATATGTCGATAAGGTTTTCGGTCGTTATATCATTTATTTTATTTAAATTACAATATCCAACGGAACTAAAGCAAAATTATATATTAAGAGGGCGAAGGCAGATAATACACATAGGCCACTCATCAACAACAAACTGGAATTCAATACAAAACACTTCAAACTTTGATGAAAGTTGTATTGTCTAAATGTTATTTGTGGCATTATCTTAATTTTTTTTCTTCTTCAATTCTTTGGGACTTCCTGCAACATGTATGTTTTCTTTCTAAGCGGTGCTAGGGGAATCTACAAAATATATCACAATTAACCAGTATGTTACTGGTAAAAAACCTCTACGCCTGCGACGTTTACGTCAAAGGATAAGTTAAAGGTTGGTTTTTATAAATAAACAACACAAATAAGTATAAAAACTTGAAATTAAATATTTCGCCGACGTTTCGGAAATCTAATCTGTTTCCTTTTTCAAGGCTTTTTTTTGAAAAATCTTTTTTGCTGTGTATGACAAATACACAGCTCTAAGAATATTTGTTATATTCAATATCCATAGATACTTACTATTTACATAGAACTTTGCTACCAATGTTAAAAGAAGAACTTCACAAACTTAACATTGTATAGAAACTAAAAAACTGTTAACTATATCAACAGTTCTATGTAAATAGTAAGTATCTATGGATATTGAATATAACAAACATTCTTAGAGCTGTGTATTTGTCATACACAGCAAAAAAGATTTTTCAAAAAAAGCCTGGAAAAAGGAAACAGATTAGATTTCCGAAACGTCGGCGAAATATTTAATTTCAAGTTTTTAGACTTATTTGTGTTGTTTATTTATAAAAACCAACCTTTAACTGATCCTTTGACGTAAACGTCACAGGCGTAGAGGTTCGTTACCAGTAACATACTGGTTAATTGTAATATATTTTGTAGATTCCCCTAGCACCGCTTAGAAAAAAAACATACATGTGGCAGGAAGTCCCAAAGAATTGAAGAAGAAAAAAAAGTTGTATGTTCACGCAAGAAAAAAATATAAAATTCTGCCTCCTACGAAGCCGACCAGATTGTTTAAATTGCAAAAGATAAACAAGCTAACCATTATACTCTTCGCCGATTTGCTGCACTTGTTATATAATTGTTGCACATTCTATACGCAGTTTTGTTTGTAAATGATATTAGTTTCAAACATTTTTTGTTAAATTACAAAACAAAACAATTTTTTTTTCATTGAAAAAATTTATGGCTTTTTCATTTATTGATCGATTTTGTTCAATAGGTTTCTTCTTCTAGCTAACACTAACTTACTCTCCAAATTTCAATACAATTGGACTTTACGTTCTTAAGTTATCGTGCTTACAAGAAACGTGACTGACGGACGGACAGACAGACAACCGGACAGACGGACGGACTTTTGAAAGTTGTTCAGAATTCGATCACCAACACAGTGATATGAAAACTTTTTCTCTACGAGTTTTAGAAGTGTGCCGATCGAATGCAATAAACTCTTCGTTTTGTATTTCGACACATCTCCACATAAACCGCTCTAACTTTTTCTAGACAAAGTCGACCCCCTTTCCTTTCCAATCCGATGATGTGGGCCGCCAAAGTGAAAGGTAGAAGAATTTCGCTTCTCGGGCGACACGGCCCAGCTTCGAAGGACATATTGCCTAAACTAAGCTCACAGACGCTGGATAATAGAGTTTTTGTTTAAAATTGAACAAGACATCGAATGGCGCACACCAGGGGTCGCTACTTGCCATAGTTACCGAAATATGACCCCTCGAAGTCACCGAAAGATAATAATTGAATTTTTTTCGCATTTCCGGAGGCCCTATCTCGAGAGCGGAAGCAGATACCGAGCTGCTGTTTGCGCCATTCAATTTCCCTGGCCTTCCTGCATATTCATGAATTTTTCAGATTTTTGCCGGCACTTCGACTTTTTCACAAATTTTTTAATATAAACCATTTAACACTTTCTGGCTTAAAGCGCCCTAGCTTTTTCCAAACAAAATTGACCCCTCTTTTTTTGAGCTGGATCGATTGCATATTACATTTTCCATCTAATGATGTGGGGCACGAATTTCTAACAGAGCCGGGTACGGGAGGTATGGGCCATCAAAGTTAGAGGTCGGAGGATTTTGCTCCTCGAGCGACACTGGCCCTCTTTGGGACCCGTTGATCGGAAAGGGAAATTCTCATATTGTAGAAAATCGAACGGTATTATGCACAAGTTCGTCCGAGCTCTCGCTTCTAAGATGTGGGCCGTCAAAGTGGCCGGATGGTAAAAACAAGTGAAGTGGGCTTCGTCAAACATGAGCAAATGATTGACCATTTTGTTACTAAGCCAAACATAGCAGTATTGAATTCCACGTGTGCTTCTTGGTCTCTATACAAAAGTTTTTGTACAATTTGGATCTTATAAGGTAGAAATCTCATCACCAAAATATGGATTAAACCTTTTCTGTTTATTCACAAAATGTGGGATTGTGTTCAAACTGAACGACGCAGACTTAGTTCAAAAATTCTTCACCCTCGCTACGTTTTCGGGCGTATATACAGCTCGTAGAGCTCTTTGTTTCATGTCTAACACAACACCTATTTCATCAAATTTTCTTACCAAATTCAACATTTTTCCAATCCAGCGTCTGATCATGCTGGTCAACAATAAGATGCAATCTAAACTTAATGCTGTGTTACATACACAGAATTTGTTTGATGATTCAAACGAACCTCAATAACGAGATGGCGCACAGATCAACAATCCATTTTGACTTACACATTAAATGGCGTAGTCTCCTTTACCTACTGATATGCACGTAATGCCGCTACGTAGGTACATGGTGCTCGAGCCAATTAAAATCTGGAAATCTGGAAATCGACTCACCGCCACTCTGTATAAAGAATAATACTATAGTAGAAACTTTGAACATAAACACTAATCTTAAAGGAGGAACATACAGGCCCAGAATATAACTTATGTCTATTATTTCTGCGTTCAGTCATTGAAAAATGTTATTTTGGAAACTTAGAAAACAACATATATACTATTGATCAAATTCTGGCTATTCTAGTATACCAACAAGGCCAATCATTGGCATCATTGTGAAATTATAACAATGTATTCTTTGAAACACATCACTGAGAGGCCTTCCTCTTATGAACACTTTTCTGTGAGTGTAAAAAATATTTTAACATTTTTAGACCTACCATTGATTGCATGGTAAACCACATCATAAAAAAAATATATATTTCATTTGAAAGTATTAAGAAATAAAAATGAAAATATGAAATTCTACTCGCCCTGTCTTAACAAATAATGTATTCCCTTCAGATCCTCTCAAACTGTCTAAGAATTGTACAAACTTTTTCGTTTTCATTTGAAATCTTCAGGACAGTAGGTAGCCTATTTGAAATTACATTACTATTAGAACACTATTTGAAATACATTTTTTATACAACATTGACATTGGAATATTTCATTTGACAGACATATGACAAAAAAGATTCACTTCATTATACTCCCGTACATAGCTTCATCTAGTATTTAAAAGAATAATCTTCATTTCAGCCTTCAGAATCATTGTAAAACGTGTACAGTAGATAGATAGGTAATAGTGAACAACTGTGTTATATAATTAATTATTATAACAAATGCAACGGTCCCAGAACTAAACCTTGTGGAACTCCTAACAGTTGCAAGAAATGTTCAGTCTTGAGTTCACGATATTGAACAAACTGCGATGTTATTAAAATAAAATCTCAAGACAGAGCAAACTCACAAACCTAACAAACCTTTCCAATTTTGGCGGCAACAACTCATAGACAAGACGGTCAAAGGCTATTGAAAAATTAGCGTAGATGACATCTATCTGACTTCCCTCACTGACTTCAGATATATTCTGAGTTTATACACAAGGTTCAAGGTAGTACACTGTCCTGACATAAAACCATGCTAATGTGGAGATATTAAATTTTCTATAAGGAAATATACGTGACCATGATTAATTATTTCAAACACTTTGTAAATATTTCAAATGATTGATCTGTAGTTTTTTTTTTTTTTTTTTTTTTTTCCTTATGGGTTGCGGTACCAGATCCCCGCTGTACTGAAGCTTAAGCTTATTGTACCCCATAGTCTCATTACCCCATTAATCCCGTTCCTCTCCAGAAGGAGAGTGTGCGATCAATGGGAAATCTGGCTATTTCTTCCGGGGTCACGGTTGGCCCCCCGAAGTGTGAGAACCTTCCAGCCACCAAGGCCGGGCAATCACAGAGTATGTGGTAGGGAGTTTCTTCCTCCTCTTCACACATCCTGCAATATGGATTGTCTTTCACACCTATATTGGTTAGGTGTTTGTTCAGTGTGCAGTGTCCTGTCAGGATGCCTACTGCACATCTCAGCTGTTTTCTGCTCAGCTTCAGCAGTTCGTTAGTCTTTGTCTTGGAAGGTCCGCCAATGATGAGCATACGTGACTGTCTCATCCCCGGCGTCTCAGTCCAGTACAAGTTGTGTTTCTGTCTCAATAGTTCCTTTACCATTCTTCTTGCGGTATTGTATGATATCCCGCAAGATGGCTCGGGACCTATCAAGGCTGCTTTGGCACCTTCTTTGGCCAGCTTGTCTGCTTTTTCGTTGCCCTCGTTTCCCTGGTGTCCTCGCGTCCACTCCAGTTGTATGCTGTTGTGTTCCGCCAGTTTCGCCAGGGATTCGAGGCAGTCTTTTACCGTTTTAGAACGTACCTCTACTGCATTCAGAGCTTTGAGAGCTGCTTGACTGTCAGTGATGATGCGGATTCTCTTATCTGTGTATGACCTCTGCATCATTTCTTGTGCACAGATTTGTATAGCTGTGACTTCTGCTTGAAACACCGTTGCGGTACTGCCTAGGTTTAGACTGATATCTATCCCTGGTTGATCCCCCGCAACGCCTGCTCCAGTACTACTTGACATCTTTGATCCGTCAGTATACCATATGGTATCATTTGAGTGTCTTCGCATTTGCCTTGTTCCTTCCTCTTCCCTATTGGGTATGTATACCCTGAAGGTCTTTGTGAAGTTGTGGCTTGTGCTGATTCTATCCGACTGCATATCTAGTATGCGATTTTTCCTTATTTGTTGAAAAATTTCTGTATGGTGCCCCTTTCTTGGAATGGTCCCATGTCCGTTTGTTTTCAGCCTGTACGCCGCTAACATTGCCTCGCTCTCCACGACTAGGTGTAGTGGAGGCAGGCAAAGTAGTGCTTCCATGGCTGCGGTAGGCGTTGTTGACATTGCTCCCGTTATGCCTAGACATGCTAGTCTTTGTACTTTTCTTAGTTTTCTCATTGCCTCCCCTTTTCCGGCTTTATGCCACCAGATCAGGGAGGCGTAGGTAATTATTGGTATTACAACCATTTGGTACAGCCAGTGTGCCATTCTTGGTTGTAGTCCCCAGTTTTTACCTACCATTCTTCTGCTAGCCCATAAGGCCCGCATAGCTTTGGTAGTCACTCTATCTAGATGTGCATTGAAGTTTAATTTGGTGTCTAAAGTCAGTCCCAGATATTTGACTTCCGTGCTCACCTGTAATTCTTTTCCTCTGAGATATAGACTATCCAGGTTGAGTTTTCTCTTTCTTGTGAAGGTGACCACAGTGGTCTTCCCCGGATTCACAGAAAGACCTTCTTGTGTGCACCATTCTTCTACCGTGACAAGGGCTCGCTGCATCTTTGCCGATGCAGGGCCCTCGTGTTTTCCTGTTACCAGGATGGCGATATCGTCTGCATAGCCTTGCGCATATATTCCTCGCCGTTCCAGTCGAGATAGAAGCTCATCTGCAACCAAGCACCACAGGAGAGGAGATAGGACTCCCCCCTGCGGGCATCCTCTGGTCACAGACACCTCCTCTGTTGTGGATCCTAGCGTGGACTGAATTTTTCTAGTTCTGAGTGTTGAGTCGATCCATCTTGTAATTGACTTTTCAACTCCGCGCCTCTTCACTGCCTCGTTTAACGAGTCGAATGAGGTATTGTCGAAAGCACCCTCGATGTCTAGGAAGGTTCCTATGGCAGTTTCTTTACTGTCCAGGGCCCTTTCTATTTTTTGCGTAAGCTCGTGTATTGCGAGCTCACAAGATTTTCCTGTTTGGTAGGCATACTGGTTTCGATGTAGAGGTTTTATGCTCATTCTATCGTCCCTGATGTGCCTGTCAACCAGTTTCTCCAGGGTTTTCAGGAGAAATGATGTTAAGCTGATGGGTCGGAAGGATTTGGCCTGGGCATAAGTGTCACGCCCTGGTTTTGGTATAAATACCACCTTTACCTTCCGCCATTCAGTTGGCACATAACCCAGGGCCAAACTGGCCCTGAATAGTGTGCACAGGGGTGTTGCAAGTATGTCCATTCCCTGTTGAAGTAGGGCTGGAAATATTCCATCCAGCCCTGGTGACTTGTATGGTTCAAATGAGTTGATTGCCCATGCAAGTCTTGTTTTGTTTATTATGCTATTTGAAGTTTTCCAGTCCTCCTTTGATGCCCTTCTTATTGGTATATCTTCGGGTGGACCGCTTCTGTCTTGTGGAGTGGTTACGCTACCTGGGAAGTGTGTCTCCAGTAGTAGTTCTAGAGTCTCCTTCTCGGTATTTGTATACTCCCCTTGTTGTCTTTGCAGAGATCCAATCTTTACCTGGTTGTCTCTCTGTAAGATTTTTTGGAGTCTAGCAGCTTCTGGAGTATTTTCTATCTCCTCGCATTGCTTTCTCCATGATTTGGTTTTGGCTTCTCTTATGGCGTAGACGTATTTTAGACGGGTCGCTTTGTATTCGTCCCATCTGCCAGTCCTTTTGGCTTGATTAAACAGCCTTCGAACCTCTGCCCTCCTGGAGGAGAGCCCGCGGTTCCACCATGTGGTTTCACGTTTGGCCCCTCTCTCTTTCAGAGGACAGCTTGTCTCGAAGGCTGTTATTACTGCTGAGGTTATTAGATCGCTCAGTAGTTCCACTTCCGCCGGTGTTTGTGGTCTTGATGGGCAGTCCTTCAGCCCCTGTTCTAGGTTCTCCTTGAAGAGTTCCCAGTCACAGGTTCTTGGGTTTCTGCTCATCCTCCCTTCTTCCGGTGGGGTTTCTGTTTTGAATCTTACGTACCTGTGATCCGATAGCGATGGTTCTTGGGACACGTGCCATTCACTTACCACTCGTCCCGCGCGTTGTGTGGTAATTGTGATGTCGAGAACTTCTCGTCTTGTTGTTGTGACGAAAGTCGGTTCGTTTCCGCGGTTTACTACTTCTAACTTATTACTAATAATAAATTCTAGGAGTGACTCACCTCTTGTGTTGTTTCCTGTGCTCCCCCAAATGATGTGGTGTGCGTTGGCATCACAGCATAGTATTAACTCTAGATGATTTGTTTCGCATTGCTGGACTAGTTCCTTAACTTCCTGTGTTGGAGGTAGTCCTGGTTGATCATAAGGAAGGTATGCCGAAGCTATTACTAGCTCCTTCATTGACCCTTCCATATCGGTGTTAGTTCTTGCTACCATTAGGTCCCTCGTGCAAAGTCCCCACATTGGTAGCAGATTGGTATTTTTCTTTGCTATGATGCAAGCTCTTGGGTGTTCCTCTGCTGGGCTGATTACCTCCCATCCTTGTCCCACCTGTAGTCCTCTGATTCGCCCCCTGTAAACCCAAGGTTCTTGTATCAGTACTATATCTATATTATTAATTAGTATGTATCTCTGCAAGGCGGCCGAAGCCGCCTTGCAGTGATGTATATTTACCTGTATAAATGTGAATGTAATCACTGGAGAGAGGGGTCGCTGCTGGTCCCCTCTGTCGCGATTTCCATCCCCTCTGGTTCGTCATGCGTCCCTTGAGTTTCCTCTTTTCGCTCGTTCTGCTCCCCTTCTTTCTTCCTCCCCAGGGCTTTGAATAAAACCCTGGTTAGGTTGAAATAGGGTCTGCATTGAAGCTTCTCTATGCGTTGCCATGACGCCTCATCCATCAATAGGATGAGTTGATGTCCTTTTGGATCGGGCTTCGTGTCCACCACGGTCCAAGTGCTTGTTTGCAACCCTGGATTCTGTACCCTCAGTCGCTTGAGTGTTTTTTCCGGTTCCATTACTGATCCCGGAATCCACACCAAGGTCCTGATGGGTTTGGGAACGTCCTTGGCGTCACAGACGCTAAGTTTCGCCCCCTCCCAGGGTACACATTTCTCCACCACCCGCGTCAGCCATTCCTTAGTGGTTTGGTCGGCGCAGGAGGCTAGGAGAAATCCCCCCCGTAGACTTACTCCCGAAAACCTCGGGGATAGTTGTCCTTCAACGACGTCCTCCAGAGCACCGATCAAGGCGGACTTTATCAGTTCCGCCTGATCCGCATTCAGGGACGTCTCAGGGTAGCCATCTGGTAATATAGCCACCCTGGTGTCCGTAAGTGCGGCCGCATAGGAAGAGCCAGGTTCATTGCTGACCCTGCCCCTCTTATTTGGCCGCATTTTTCTGAGCCCCTCAGGGGTGCTTCCCTCAGACCGATCGCGTTTAGCTCCCTGCCTTGGGTTGCCCTCCTGTGGTTCTCTGTTTGTTGATGGCAGATCCCTGGGGATGCCATCCCCTCCAGACTGTAAAAGCCCAGATCCAGACGGATCCCCTAGTCCCTGCCGTTTCATCTTCCGGAGCTTCCTTCTGGCAGCCCCGGAGAGTTTTTTCGGTGGATTCTCCTTTGCAGGACCTCCTCCCGAGGATGTTGGTTGGTTGTTTTGTTTTTGTTCTGGTTCCATAATGTTCCCACGAGTATGGGGGAATTGAAGGTCGCTGTGCCCAGTGCCCCCTGTGGACACAGAAGACTAATTAAAACGGGGTGCGTCAGGTGCCCCGAGTTCTGCCGCTAGCGATCGAGTCCCCCCTCGACCATGCATCCCATCGGCGCGCGCAATACCTTGGGATTGGGGAGGTTTTTATAGTGGTGCCTCATCCACGCGGGCCGGGCGTTTAAGCCAAGTCCCCCGTGCCCCTTGTCAGCGCTATCCGGCCCGGGTTTTTAGGCCCGTCACCGGAGTCGTTGCACTGCACAAGCGGTTTACGGTATGTGCCGTGAGCTGGTCCGCGGCGACGGTTTTCGTTCGGTGACGCGCGGGTATTAAGCCGCGGCCCTCCCTTATAGCCGTCACTAACCAGTCCCTCCGGTGTGACCCAGCAGGACTGGCCGTTCTCCTATCCGCCACCCGGAGACGCGCCTGGTCAGGTAGCTCAACCCCCAACCTCCGGGGAGGCCGGTGCCAGGTTGATCTGTAGTTACTAACTTTGTTTTTTGGAACTGTTTCTATAGTCATGTTTATGCTCTGGAAGCTTTTCGCAAATGAGTAAATTCTCAAGATGTTAATATATAATTAAAAATAATGTGGAGCAGTTTGACGAATATTGTTGCACAATCTCTTAATAAGATCACGTAAATTAAGTATTAAGTCTCTTAAGTCTTTCTTGATAGCACTAATTATTTTATTTTTGATAATACTCTCATTCACAAATGCCAATTTGTCTTTAGAAAATCGTTTTCCACAGTAGATGCAGTATGCAAAGTCGCGGGTGACATTGTCGAGGGTTTTGAAGAGGGTAAACATGCAGCGATTACGCAGTTGTACCTCAGCAAGGCGTTTGACTGTGTCTCTTGCAAGTTGCTGATTAAAGAACTTAGCCACTATGACATTAGAGGGCCAGCATTAAGTTTATTGGAATCTTATCTTCTCAACCGTACGCAGTGTGTCAGAAGTAACGATACCATGTCTGATTTTAGGAAAATTAAATACGGTGTACCACAGGGCTCGGTGTTGGGCCCTCTCCTATTTATCATCTTTGCCAACGATATTTTCTTCTATCTTTTCCCAAATAAAATGGTTATGTATGCAGACGATTAAACTTTAATCAATAAAAGCAATAATTTAATAGCACTCTAGACATCTGCCAACTAAACTCAAAACTCTGCCAAACACTGGTATAACAATAACATGCTGAAGAGACAAACTCAATATCAGATTTTTTCAACCAACAACGCAACCGTAAAAGGTGAATGTGTCAATTTACTTGGAATTATCTTAGACGATAATCTTAAATGAAACGCTCATATCGAACATATAAGCAGAAAAATATCTAGTTATGTTTTTCTTTTGCGTTAGTTAAAGAACTATATAAATGTTCGATCATTGTTATCTGCATATCATGCATTAATTCAATCTCATATTACTTACGGTATAAACTCTGGGGTAACTCCACCCATTCGCATAAAATTTTTATATTGCAAAAACCAGCGATCAGAATAATTGCAGGCGCAAATTATCGACACCATTGCAAACCATTATTTGTCAAATGTGGTACAATGCCTTTTCCTAGTCTATACATTTATTATTCAATATTGGAAATTTACAAATATAAAAGCAACTTTTCTACACATTCAGACTGTCACAATTACGAGACTAGGTCATCTAATCTGCTAATAGCACTTAGACATCGTCTCACTAAATCTGTAAGAAACTCCCCTGATCTAAAACTGTACAATATAATACCCGAAAATTTAAAACAGCTAGTCATATAGTCATAACAGATTTAAAATAAAACTTAAAAACCACATGTTAAAATTCTATTTCTACTCTAGATAAATATATGAGTTTTCCCATGGAAAACTAAGATACTTATTTTTATTATGAAATGTACTCACAGTATAGTTTTTCTCTGTTTTTACTCTACTAGTTATGTATGTTTTTATACTATTCTTGTTAGACTTTTTTTGTTTATATACATTATGTTATTTCATAGCAGGATAGACTCCATGTGTGTACACTCAGTATTTGTGCTTTTATTTTTTACTATAATGTAAATTCTTTACTATAACATATAACAGTTCCTTGTACTGTCACCGGTTTAGGTGCGGGCACTCGATCGTCGAAGTTAAGCTACGTCGGTCGGGTCCAGCGCATGGATGGGTGAGTTCTCGTTCAGGTACGTCAGTCAATGTCATGAGCTGAATAGCCTTGGCTGGACTGAGACGACTTGGCGAGACAATAAAAACAAGGACTGATAACTTTACCAAAGAGCTCCTTATCAACAGACTCGAAGTCTTGTGAGGACCATGTCTGGATAAGGAGCCCTAAGGTATAAAATGGAGTACTACAATAGACCTATACTGGTCGCAGTAGGCAAGGCCAATCGCCAACTCCTCCATCTAAAATCTAAAAAAAAAATCTACTATAACATAACATCAGAGTGCATTACTTAAGATAATTACAGCAAATATGATTTGCTACAAATGTAAATTCATATATCATGTAGTCAAATAAACGTCTATCTATCTTTCTATTTATAATGTTGTTATTTTGCTTATCCAGGAATTGACTATCAGGTGAAATGTTTTTTTTTCTGTGCTTAAAAAAATTTTGAAAAAATAACTAGCAATTATGCAACCCTAACAAGAAAACGGACTTTGTAGCGCCTCATTGGTCTAATCTAGACTCATAAACACAGCATCGATAAAAATGGCTAACAAATAATTACGTTGGTACCAAATTATTTAGTAATTTATAACGAATACTAACGTTGTCAATTTAATTTAATTTTTGACTGGAAACCAATTGATTATTAATTGCATATTATGGCAATATTATGTTTGTATAATTGCAATATTTTAATATTAGTCTCATGCAACAGTTTTGTAATAATTGTAGTTTGTGTAAATCAGTGTCATTGCACATATATGAATTTTAAAAGCAATAATGAATATTGAATATGTAATTTAATAACTATATGATATATATGACCTTTCTAGCCTATAGCGATAAATTTTATTAATTATTTCTGCAAATATATTCAATATGCCTTAAAAATGTTATTCCTTTATCAAAGACTACAGATACTCTGCATGTACTTAATTTCTCAATTTATTATTCCAACTTTAATATTTTTATTACACGGTGCATTAAGATACTTGCCATTATCAATTAATATGTACCTCTATTTGTTTATACTGACAAGGACTTTCTCTTAATTCAGTTCTCTGTTTTAATAAGACTCGATTTGATTTTTAAATAGTAATATTGTCACAAATATCAGAAACATGAAATTGTATCATCAGCAATAAAATACATTTCACAGCCTTAGAAATGTTATTTGTTAACATAGTAAAAAAAAAAGGTCCCAATAGACTACCTTGGAGTACTCCATTAATTACATCTTTCGAAAAATATGTCTCCTATTTTGATTATATGGTAGTGATTCCGTAAATATGATTGACACCATTCGTGACTGATCAAGATCAAAGTAAAATTTCAGTTAATTTCCCTGTCCACTACTCAAAGTTTCGTTTAGGGTTTAAAAATACTGTTACATTAACAAAATCTTTATTCACTGAAAATATAAGTTAATTCATTATTTCTCAAAATGCCAATTTTCTGTAAAAAGATTTTTTTAATCAAAATTGGACAGTGGATTAATTTTTTCTTCTTTAATTCTTTGGGACTTCGTGCCACATGTATGTTTTCTTTTTAAGCGGTGCTCGGGAATCTGCAAAATAACACAATTAACCAGTATGTTACTGGTGCCTGTGACCTTTACGTCAAAGGATCAGTTAGAGGTTGCTTTTTTTAAATAAATATCACAAATAAGTATAAAAACTTGAAATTAAATATTTCGCCGACGTTTCGGAAATTTCATCTGTTTCCTTTTTTAAGGCTTTTTTGAAAAGTTTTTTTTTATGTGTATGATTAATACACAGCTCTAAGAATGTTTGTTATATTCAATATCCATAGATACTTACTATTTAACTGTTGATATAGTTAACAGTTTTTTAGTTTTTATACAATGTTAAGTTTGTGTAACATTGGAACTTATGGAATAATGGATGTATGGAACTAACAATTGTTAGTTCCATTAATTCGCCATGCCACAATTTGGCAAATTTCTTGCTTAACATTTTTAATCCATTTTCTGGAAATACTGACTCGTATATCAAAAATTGCAAACATTTTATCGAAAAAGTTTATGAAAACAATATTCATAATACACATCTGATGGTTAGTTTGACGGAGTTAGTCTGTTCACTAACGTCCCAGTAGACAAAACTTTAAAAATAATTAAAGGCAAATTGTTAAATGAAAATAATTTGAAAGCTAGAACTAAATTGAGTGTAAATACCATAATGAAACTTTTGACTATGTATATACAAACAACTTATTTTCAATTGGAAAATTATTTCTATCAGCAGGATTTCGGTATGGCAATGGGTTCTCCATTGTCACCAATTTTAAACAATATATTTATGGAGGATTTTGAGACTAGACATGTTCAAAATTGTGCATACAAACCGGTTATCTGGTGGAAATACGCAGATGATATCTTTGCAATCTGGCCTCACGGTATTGAGTTACTAGATATTTTTTTTGAACATTTAAATAATGAAGAACCTTCTATTCAATTCACTTTAGGAAAGGAAACTAAAAATGAATTACCATTTTTAGATGTTTTAATTAAAAGAGTAAATGATACAATTGAAACAAGTGTTGATAGAAAACCAATACATACCAATAGATGTTTAAATTTCAACTCGAGGGGTGTTGTAAAATGTTTGTATGATAGGGCCAAAATCATTTCTTCTAATGATCAAATACTCTACAATTAATGGCGGTTTATAAAAGATGTTCTTATAAATAACCAATACCCTGGGGGGTTTGTCGATAAAACCTTCATAAATATTGAAAATAATCAGGTACGACAAAAACCTCAAAAACGTTACACCGCGTTAATTCCTTATGTATGCGGATTATCCGAAAAGTTGCGTGGCATCGGTGATAGATTTGATATTAGAACGGTATTTCAAACAAACAACACTTTAAGATCTATTCTGACAAAGACGAAATCAAAGAACCACGAGCAAAATTCAAAAAACTGCATTTATAGTATTCCGTGTGAGTGCAACAAAGATTACGTGGGTGGGTGAGTCATCCAGATCATTTAGTGTAAGATTGGGCGAGTATCAAAACTATGTCAGAAGAAATCTAATTCAGAGGTCCAAGATCTGCGAACACGTTTAGGAGAACGGACATAGAATAAACTGGGACTGGGCAAAAATTTTAACAAAAGAGGCAGATAGCAGAAAAAGAAAAATTAAAGAATCCGCGATAATATTATTGAATGAGGATGGATGCGTGTCGAATTGTTCCGTAGATGTCTGTACAACTTGGTTGCCAATGTTAAAAGAAGAACTTCACAAGCTTAACATTGTATAAAAACTAAAAAACTGTTAACTATATCAACAGTTCTATGTAAATAGTAAGTATCTGTGGATAATTCTTAGAGCTGTGTATTTATCACACACAGCAAAAAAGATTTTTCAGAAAAGCTTTAAAAATGGAAACAGATTAGATTTCCGAAACGTCGGCGAAATATTTAATTTCAAGTTTTTATACTTATTTGTGTTATTTATTTAAAAAAGCAACCTCTAACTGATCCTTTGACGTAAAAGTCACATGCGTAGAGGTTATTTACCAGTAACATACTGGTTAATTGTGATATTTTGCAGATTCCCCGAGCACCGCTTAAAAAGAAAAAATACATGTGGCAGGAAGTCCCAAAGAATTGAAGAAAAATTTAAGTTAATGCCACAAATAACATTTAGACAATAGTGGATTCATAGTTTTTGGTTAGGTAGTTATGTACATCATTTGTTTCATCAACAACAAATTTAAAGAATAGGAAATAGCCAGGGTTTCTAGCCAGTGAATATAAATTATTTGTTACTTTCAATGGTTTATTTTTTGCATGGGGGTTTTTTAAATTTTTAGTTTAACTTTTATCAGGTCTCTATTCTTCTTTTTTCAACCGTTCTATGATTAGTTTACTAATGTTAGTGGAATATAGAATGCTATTTGCGAATAACCCATTCATAACTGAATAAAATGAAACGAATTTAAAGTAAATAATTCATGAGATTATAATTATCCCATTCCGAGCAATACCCTCATTTTCTACACACTTAAAACAATACGATCCGAATTACATCCGCAGTAAAACGCCTGCTTGAGCGACGTATGATACGAGACTTAATTTGATAGACCGTTTCCGTATTGGATACGAGATTTATTTCATCTTTATTACCGCCGTAATCAATACTCCTACATATTTCTCGTGCTTCAATACGAGTCGATCAAATTACGCAATATACTGTTTTTAAATAACCAATTTCTATGCAATCTATGCCGTCATCAAAAATTTATTTTATATTTGCAATCAAATTACGAGCGAGCAATCTCCTATGATTAAAACTAAAAATTGTTTTTCACAATAAATTTAACTGTACCAGCGTTAATGATCGTGAGACTCTTAAGTAAATTGCAGGCTGAAGATGCCGTTGCGCATACTTATCGAACTAATATTTGAACTTGACATTGTAGTTTATATCATCATATTTTAGCCCGGTAAAATTAGAGTCGGTTTGCGGCAAATTAGTGCAATAATTATAAAGATTTCCATAACAAAAAATGTTATCTGAGATTTTCCTTCAGTAATTGTTAGTGGAGGGATTATGCATCACAAAACCACAAAAACAAGTTCTGTGGGAGCCGCGCAACCCCTCCAAAAAACCACCTCTTCGGTGAAACAGTAGTCACTACACTAATAATAAGATTCTATTGTTTAAAAATAAATTATTATTTGTTTGCTTATAATTGTATTGAAACATATTCTTTATAGGATTTTGCAAACAGCAGAAAAAATAACTATCTATAACTAAAAGAAAAACTATGTGTAAATATTAATGAAATCTTTGCATTCTTTCGATAACCTGAATTCTGGTTATGCTAGCAAATTAAAATCCTAAAACGAATTTGTCTAATTTCTTATTTGACAATTCTCATTCTAACACTAGCATCCACACAGCCCCCTACGGCCATGCAGATTAAACTAGTATCTCAATTTTATTTTATCAACCCGTTTAATAAAGGAGGTGAGGGGGAGATGAAAATTATTATAAAAAATCTGAGGCCTTGACTTCTAGTATATACACCAAATCCCAAGTTTCTGTACTTTTGCCAGCTTGCTTTACTTGTTTTCCCCTATTTACGCCCATTTAACCCCCAACTCTTGAACGGAATAATTTCAAAATATAATCTAGTTCCTGATGCCGTTATAATATATATATGTGTACCACATTTCAAGTGAATATCTCCACTTTATTTTATAAACCCCTTTAATAATGGAGTGGGGGTGGTGGGGGGATGTAAAATATTATAAAAATATTTGAGGCTTTAGCTTTTAGCATATACACCGAATCTCAAATTTCTGTACTGTTACCAGCTTACTTTATTCATTTTCCTTATTTAATACCATTTACCCCCAACCCTTCACCAAATATGTTCAAAGGTCAATCATGTTCCAGATCTTGTCATAATACATACGTGTACAAAATTTCAAGTCAATGTCTTAAATCGTTCCAAAGAAAACGTGCGGATAAAAAGTTACAGACAGATAGACCGACCGACAGACAGTCAATCCGACAGACAGACAGATTTTTTTTTGGCAAATTTATAATCTCGACGTTTCATGGCATTCTAAACCTTTTTCTACAAGAGAATGTTTTGAAATTTGTTTTACGATTACTATAGTTCCAATCCACTACGTGGATGTGGAAATAAAATTCATGCTATAGACTCATATTTGGGTTAAGAAACTTTAATAGTGCTGCTGATAAATTAAATTTATTTTGTTGGCTACCTATGCAATTTTGGGAACTTCATGTTATTCATTTTATGTATCGTTTGCTCCACACGGGTATATCCTCTTACCTCAAATCTAAGTTTATATTTGGTTGTAATGTACATAATGTGCCAATTAGACCTAAGAATACATTAACTATCCCTAAGCAAAAATATGCAATTTTTCAACTTTCCATCTCACACATATCATTTAAGTTGTATAACAGTTTTAATGAGGTATCCAAGCATCATAAGAGTGAAATATTCAAACAACGTATGACAAAGTTAAAGATCTTAGGTTTTTATACAATTTATTTACAATTTCATTTTTACCTTTTCATGATTCCTAACTTTCAGAGGAAACAAATGTATACGATGTGGTTTGCCAAGCAATCAAGTGTTTTCTTATCAGGCCTGTTTAAGATCATCAGTATACATAATGAATAAGTAATTCATGGCGACCTTCCAAAAAAATAGCTACTGAGGGCACTAATATAACGAAATATATCTTTTATCGTATTAAATAAGGTATTTATTGATTTCGAACTCTTCGAATATTTCTTGCTTCAGCTGATATTCGGAGCTCTCGCTACTTTAAACGCCGATGAGGGCAAATCAACGAAGTATGCACAAGAAATTTGGTATATTTACAGAACTTGATGAAACGACAAGTCAATCAGTGGAATATTTACAAAAACAATACTCAATATTTGATAAAGTCGTGTAAAGTGACGAATGTTGATACAACATTTGCTTCTCCCCTCTACATTAGTAAATAAATAAGTCAGACTGAATTGTCTTGTTTGTTTTACATCTGGAGTCTATAACGGTGTTTGTTTGTCATTTAAAGGCGATAGACGATGATACAGTACTCCGTAAATAACATTAAATCTCCCCAAAACGCTTATAGACATTTTATAACTATTTTCGTCGCGATTTCGAGTTTACATCGGCCTGTGACTAATCAGAGTAATTGCTTCTATAACTGGACTTTAAAGAAGTGTTTCTGAAGTTTTAAACAAATTTTCTGGTAAAGACAAGAGCTATAACATATTTCTATGAAATTCTTGTCTAAATTAAGAACTTTCTGAGCGTTTTGTGAAAATTTCAGAATGTTATAATTATAATAATTTAAATCAGTTTTAAAATGTACAGGGTGATTCAGAAAAATTGATAGAAAATATTCAATTAATTAATAGAAATACGAGTGGTATAAATACATTTAAGAATTTATCTGGGGATAATTAAAAATAAATTTATTTGACGTACAACTGCATACAAAATAGCATAGAACATAAACATAGCCCAAACCAATGAACCCAGTAAAAACATACATGTAATTAAAAAATAAAATATTAGTAGACTTACAGCTGAACACCGAAAATTCTGTTCTATTCCACAATAAAAGCCTACTTGGTTGAAGGTTTGTGCATTTGCACTACAGTTACAATCAGAAAACATTCGCATTCCTTACTAAAATACCGTTCTTCCACAGAATCCTATTCGATGAAATTCATATTGTATGAGAATTTTCAACATCAAGTATAAAGTGGCACATATCTGGAAGGCCAAGCCCCACTTGCTCTTCAAACATCTGCGCCATTATACCCATTAACAATAAAATTTTGGCAGTAAGCACTGTGAGTTGTCGGGATTTAATCAGCAGAAACTGTTTTCTCTTATGTTCAGATGTATGAGTAGGTCCTGATTTTCCATAATTTTTCTCAATATCCGTAAAATGACTTTATGACAATGGGTAGCAGATGGTTGTATATGGCCTAACATTGCTACCCATTAAGTTGGAATAAACTTGTTAGTACCCGATATTATGCTCATGGTCTAGTTGAGAATTGTCGTCGTTGGCAAAATTCCGTTGAAGAGGAAACACATAAATAGCCACTGTTTCTAATACAGTTAGCGGCAAACTTTTTGAAGGCAAAACTGCAAGGAATACATTCCATTCCAAAAATAACAATGGCATAATTAACAACAACATAATCAGCATTATTAATTTATATAACACGGCCAACATTGTTATGTTAAATTGCCTATTCTAACAAGGATGATTAGTACTTTTCTCACGTGATAGCTACTCAGCCAAACAACGCTACAGTATTGTATTGATGTGCAAATCAGGCTTATTAGTATGTTAATGCAACAACATCTCATAAGGGTCCCACAAGTATCTGAGGAATGCTATTCCTTATTTCAATTTCAGCAGCTAGGTTATTCAGATCTACATGTTGAATGAGACAGTTCAGTTAAGAGTTATTTCTAAATATATATAAGCCAGGAATTATATGATGGAACAGAAGATTTTACGAATGATGACCTGTTTGTTGTTAGCAGCAAGATTTCGTGTTTGCACTGTGTGGAATGGTTATCATTTCTGAAAATAGTCACACATGATCTCAAGGTTTTCCGATATTCTCATAAGTTGTCTTCTTTGGATAAGAAGTCTTGTGTGGCAATAGCGAGATATTTGTGTAAGTGAGCTTTCTGTTTATCATTTGAAGAGTATTGAAGGTGTATACGTTTGGCTGTCAAAACCATCGAGAAGTACTTGCTTGCGCACCACTGGTATTTGTTCCACTGCATTGAAATAAAGCCGAATAGAACAGCTAACATTAAAGCAAAAGTTGCGTCAGTGGAAGGCAGACCTTCGCATGAGCACTTTAAAATTTTAAAAGACTTTAAATTAATATTGAATTGTGATGTAACAATGCAATTTCTCTGTGCATTATGCGCCCACATTGTTAATTATAAGACCACAAGCACCTGTTAGATGAATTGTCTTTGTCGGATTTTCTTCTTCAGTATCTAAAACTTGTCCCTACATTGTGAACTTTCGGGAAATTAATACTATTTGGATCCATATTAAATTACAACTAAATAATATTCAGTGATATCATAACTAAAAAAAAAATTCGTATGCCTATAATACTTTTAATATAGTGTTTTTGATGGGGTCAACCAATTTTAAGGTGCCCGCATCTCTCTGAATATAAATATTTATAGTTTTATTCATTCAATTTTTTATACAAGGTGTAATTAGTTTCACGTCATTAAAAAAACTGGTGATAGGGAACGACAAGACAAACAAAAAAACATGGGGTCTGAAGCTCATAGTTTTGGAGAAAAAAAATAAACAAAAATTTCGCAAATTTTCAATAAAATTGTTTGAGAACTGCTGGAATATTGAGGCAGGTTTAGCTCTAGATTTGATCTGAAGAAAACTATACTCTAACTCTCGCTTGTGCAATATTTTAGTTAATGTCGGTGTTTCGTTATGTACACACGTCCAACCCGCCGTTCGTTGTTTTTGTTATTTTTGAATTTCGCGTCATTGTGTATTTATAGTTAAGATTTATTTTATTGACTTACCGTTCCAGTTGTCAAATTCTTGGGACTGCACGTAACAGACCCAACTTACTTGTTCGTTCTTTTTGTATACCTTTTTGGCTTTTGTACCAAGTTTTTATTTTATTTTTCTTTATTGACAACATTAGTTGATAGTTTAGTGTTTAGTGTTGAACGAAGTGCGTATGTACTTAATTCGACGTACCGAACTGTGCATTGATAAAGATGCAGAGATTTTGAATCATTTAGGTAGGTAGTAAGCTTTTAACCCAAGACACTCATTTATGTTACAAATGTCAATAAACCACATTTTAATTTTCTAAATTATAAACAATCCAATATTTTGTTCCAAATTAAAAAATACACATGTAAAGAAATGCCCTGTTTAAACCTCTATGACCATTATTTGCATGCAATTGTGCACGAAGAGAGAACGAATTATTAACCTCTTTATACTTGCCTCAGTTCAGTTGAGGCGGTCCATCAAAGGCGGTCGATGATCCTTTGACACCGCGTGTGCCGGCGAGCACTTTTTTATGACAATTTAAAAGTTGGGAAGTACAAGTCCACCGACCAAGAAAAGCAGTGGTTCTCAATAGTTGTCTGCCATAATGTTAAATATGTTAACCTAGATCAGTTTTTTCAAAGTGCCCCTAGAGGGAAAAGTCATAAAGGTTTTTTGTTTGTCTAGTCGGTCCCCATTACCAGTTTTTTTAATGAAATGAAACTAATTACACCCTGTATCTCTTATCAGAAATATATTTCTAAAAAGTTATTCAAGTATACCTAATAACATATCTGCATAAAAGCAGGTAAATCAAAGTTTAGTTTCTGAGGCAATTACCAAATTTCTAGTGGCAATTCTATAAATAATGCTAAAATAATCATTTCCTAATAGCGAGCAAGCCCAGTAAAAGAAATTCAATCAAGGTATTTATAATGAGAAAATTATTTGACTGAGAAGCGTATGATTGTTTATTCTTGTAAAACTAAACTCTAGTTTGGATGCTAAAAACTTTAAGGGTCACATTTCTACTCTGCACTGTGCTTGTATTTTAGTAAATCTAGCTCTGATTGGTCGAATATTGGAAAATGGAGTAACGTTATTTGTCTATTTTCCAAGAACATGATTTTCTTACGAATATGGATTCACGTTAAGTCAAGCTTGTAATTGCTTAAAAGTAAGTTGCAGCAAATTTATATTCATTCAACTTCACTTGATTTGAAAGATAAAACCCAGTGGTATGTCGACATTTCCTTTATATGTGATTTTGTTATTAAACCTCTTAAAGAGCCACTGCTACTGCTGATTGAAGATGTTTAAGTAGATTTATAAAGAACATTATAAGAGAGTATGTCAGGTGTCTTACTATACCCATTTGCTTTAGTCGAATGGGTATGTTATAAAGAAACAAACATTTTTAATAATTATCAAATAACGAATAAACTTGTTCAGAAATTCGTTCATAATACGCTCGACTCAAATATCGAATGAGAAATGTCGGTCTATCTGTATGTGGACATGTATATTGCTTCATAAAAACACTTATAATAAAGCATATTCTTTATAGACTCTTGCAGAAAAAGTAATCTACGAAAAATATACACAAAATCTTTCTATGTAAATATTAATATCCAGTCTTTGCATTATTTTGATAACCTAGACGCTGGTTATGCTAGAAATTAAAAATCTAAAACGAATTTATTTACAATACACAGGTCAGCAACGAGAGCCACATGACGCGTGGGGTAGGAATATAGGATGGGACGTGAGATGCTTCTTCTTAGTTTCCATCTGTAGGCGTTTGTAAGATGTTTCTTTTAGGTGTTCATGCTTCTTTTAAATTTCAGGTGTTTGTGAGATGCTTCTTTTTAGTTTATATCTGTGATCATGTTCTCTCCTATTCTAAGTTTTTTATTTGTTTCTTAATCTGGCATTGTGTATATCCTTGATATTTCTTTATGGTATTCCGTCTTTTATTTTGCCGCTCTTTCCCCGTGTGTATAATTTTTTCCTAGCCTATTCATCATCAATTGTTGTTATGCATGTGTAGCATGGCCTCCCTATTTTCAGTTTGTTGCTGTTCAGTCTTAGCGCTTTCTTTAGTAGGTGTGTTGTGTTTCGTGTCTGGACGTGTCCCCAGTATCTCATTGCGTATGATTCTATTCTTTGAATTACTGTTCTCTCCTCTAGTAATGCTGACGTTTTCTGTCATTTTTGTGTTTTCCTGTTTTTGTTACCAGTTGTACAATGTCCCTTTGGGCTCTTCTTAGGCTTCTTCTATTCATCTTTGCTGCGTTTTCGCCTCCGTATGTCATCGCATGGTCGTATGTATCTTTTTAGTTAGACTCCATGGTGGTTTATTTTCCTCTATGAAAGGTAGTATAGCTCTTGTGACTCTGTATTATTTCCCTCACTGCTTCTTTCCTTTTCAGTTGATTCGTTAGATATGTTCCTAGGTATTTCATTCTGTTCATAGCTCTCAGGCTATAGTCTCCTATTTTGTATTCCTCCCCACTGGTTGGGCTTGTCTTTGTCAGTGAGTCTCGCACCATTATTAGGCTCTTCTTGAAGTTTATTTTCATTCCAGAGAAGTCCAGATGTGGTGTCATGGTTCTTAGAAATTTAACGATGTCTTTTTCTTCTTCAGTGATGATTAGTTTATCATCGGCGTATGCAAGCACGAGGGGAGGTCTTATCGTCTCAGCGTTTTCACTGAAATTTTGATTATCCTTTATTGTGCTTTCTATCACTTGATCGAGGACTGTGATGAATAGTCGGGGGGCGTAGAGAACATCCTTGTTTGGCTCTTATGTTCTTCATTTTTGTTTCCGTCGTCTGTTAGAACCATTGATTTGCGGTGTTTTCGTAGCATGCAATAAAAAATTAATGATTGCTAGAGGTCAAAGTGCTTAACCTGAATGTATCGGCAAAACTTTTCTTAAACTTATATTCATTACTCAAAAGAACTCACCATGATGGATTATTTACCATTCTATCTCTTAACCTTTGAAACTATTTATGGGTGATCCCGTCAATACTGTATAGTTTGTATACTGTTAACAGCAGTACAATATATGTCAACGTAATATACACCTAGTTTGAGTGCGAAGCTGACGATGTAAGCTTTGTGCAAGGCATATTTAGATAAAAACAGCTATTTCAGCGCGTATGGACTTCAGAAACAGATAATTTAATATAACTACTTAAATCAGGGCAATAATCTGGTTGTTTATTTGTAATAGTCATTTATTTGTATTTATTAATGTTTAAATGCAAATTATTTTTGTCACACTATGTATTAATTTATTGCAAATCTTTCTGTAAGTTCAATCAGTCATCCCGGGAGCTGAATACAGCTTGCAATCATGAACTTACAAGAGAGTGCTATTTTCAAGTTCATAATTAATGTCATTCGTGAATAACAAGAGTCCAAGAACAGACCCCTGAGGAACATCAAATGTCGTTGTTACTTAGCTAGACTTAAAATCTCGATACTGTAGAGTATCAAACAGAAAAGAATTGAAAGGTTAGTAATTGTTTGGTAAGACCAAAACGAAGCAATTTTTATTACAAGTTACCATGACCGAATATGCCGAAAAATTCAAAAAGACTCGATATCCTTCGCAAAGTCTTGATTGTTATGAGCCGGATTATTAAGCAATTAATTTTTTCGATGATTATTCATCTTTTGGCAGATTGGTGTTTGATTAAACACAATATTACCTAAATATTTGAATAGTGAATTTATCAGATCTATCACTTACTTGTTTAACACCCTGTACATAAAATTACAAATTCTACACGTTTGTTAACAATTATTTTCTAGTTTATTTCTAGTTACATATGAGCCTTCGTAAGGTTTATTTGTAATTACATTACACCGTATGTCTATCAGCGATAGATAATCACGATAATGAAGGCGCAGACCGTTACAATTCCTCCATTATTTATTGCAGCATACATGAGGATGCAATAACAAAATTAATGTTGAACACACTTAGTGAGATCACTGGGGATTCGATGTTATTTTTCATTTCGTAGTTTATTTAGCTTGAACGTTGTGACAGGTGTACAAACGCGGTTTGCACTAATTGGAAATTGTTAATGTCGTCTTGTTTTACCTGAAGCTACTGTTTGATGAGT
Organism: Stenurella melanura; assembly: GCA_963583905.1. NCBI lineage: Eukaryota > Metazoa > Arthropoda > Insecta > Coleoptera > Cerambycidae > Stenurella > Stenurella melanura. Next base: position 100,010,251 of record OY757317.1, read on the forward strand.
TTGATAATGACCAGGGCAAATATCTGATCCGATCTGCATAGTGTAATACTCGAGAATTAGTTTAGTCTACTGCATAACTCGACAAGTTCTAGAGATGAGGTTACGAAGGTCTTAATGACTTGTACTTGAATTGGGGCTGCAGTTCATCAACATTTTGAGCGTGAGATAGTTTCATAATTGTCTAAGAGCTGCTAGACATTTTACCTATGTGACTTTCTAATCGATTTTCTTTATAACATTATCTTCGTAAATATTGTCTAAATGTTACGTGTGTCATTCTTTTCTTATTTCCATTTTTCTTTTTGAGATTTCCTGCCACATATACCTTCACTTTTGAAAATAATGTCCGTGGAATTTACAAAATAGTTACACAGACCTGCAAAAAAACACTTTTATGTTTTTTTTTTATCCAAATAGGTGAATCCAAAGGTTTTTGACGACAGAATTCCGTTGACCGTATTACGCCATCACGTCAAAAAGGACTTTTCTGCCAATATTCGTGCCTTAATAACTGGACAACGATACGAGATTGAGTGAAACAAACCATTCCATCTTATTCAGCTGTCCAAAATCTTCAAAAATCAGTAGTAACAACACAACTATAGATGCAAATATTGTTTTATTTCTGAGTTTAGCAAGAATTTTTGTCGTGAGTACATATACAAGTAAATCGGACTTAAATAACTAATTTCATAGAATTTTGACAGAATCCAAAATTTCTGGCCAAAATTCTGAAACTCTGCAAATATACTTATTGTGCATAGGTCATTAAGGGATAAATAGTACAAAAAATGACACCCTCTGGGGGTGAGATATAGGAATTGAAAATATAAACAACCTCCGATATTTTTTAAACACTGTTTGCGTACTCTTGATACCTAAATTTCTATGAGAAAAATAATAAAAAAATTATCAACCCCTTGAAAATATTAATAATGAAGATATATATTTTTTCATGTTACATATACATATGAGACAAACTTAAATGGATCTAAGCATACAGATAACATAAGTATATAAACTGCTGGCCACTCGAACTTACACATAGAGACTTTTAGGCAAAATTTAAAGTTCAATATTTTCAACAGGAATGCAAATTTTTGAACGCGGCTTGCAAATTTTAAGAGCTAGTTTTTTTCGGATTAAGCTGCATGACGTATATTTATCGTAGGACCATAAGTTTATTATATACGGGGTGATCAAAGAAGTCATGCAAAAAATCAAAAAGTTTGTATGAATTTCCGCAAAAAATTTTTTTGGTCGTTGCAATATGGTTCCTTACTAAGGTAACATCAATATCTCTAGACGGTTTTGTCAGTTTTTGGATTAAGGCCCTTAGGCCTTGTACACACTACTCAACATAAAATTTGGATACCGAAATTTTTAAAATGCTGTAACTTGACATTGGATTGACGGTTCTTGATGATTTTTGCGGATTTGGAATCCTTCTTTCACGTAGATTTTCTATGGTCTAAGCATTTTATTTGAGGGTTGAAATTTACACATTATACCGGGTCGATAATAAACAAAAACGTAGGGTACGACGCGCTCTAAAGTTTAGCATTATTTAAGTTTTTGTAAAAATAAATTCTCACCTCAAGTTGTTTTTATTTAATGTTCTTCTCACTGTTCTGTCCGAAACTCACACCCCAGTTTGTTGTCTCAAAGAATCATTCAGTTTTACAGAGTTCTTTGTCCACCCCCATGCCCATAATTATGATCGGGTGTAATTTCTACGCGACGCGTCAATTTCAAAGTAGGCATTGGAAAAACAAATTTGTTGCTATGGAATTAAAAACTGTTTACATTATTTTAGAAATAATCTGACATATTTCAATGTTATAATTTTGTAAAGTTTAATTAATATGAGGCGTTTAACCACGGCAGAAAGGGAAAATTGCATTCGACTTCCCAACGAAGGAATGTCAAAACAGCAAGTTGCGCACATTTACAATGTCAGCCGAAAGACAATTTATAATTTGAACCGCCGCGTCGAAACTACTAGTGATCATAATTATGGGCATGGGGGTGGACATACAAAAAAAATAAACCAAAGAACCGAAAGAATTTTAATGAGAGAAACTATGCGGAATAGAACAAAGAACTCTAGAAAACTAAATGACTCTTTAAGACAACAAACTGGGGTGAGAGTTTCGGACAGAACAGTGAGAAAAACATTAAATAAAAACAACTTGAGGTGAGATTTTTTTTTTAAACATAACATAATGCCAAACATTTTAAATTATAAAGCCCGCCGCAGAGCAAAATGTGTGCGGTTATTGCAACGCCATAGAGCGAATAGGCGGGCATGGGCAAATCGGCACGCTAATTGGGGTAATGCAGAGTGGAGCCATTGTTTATTTACTGACGAAACAAGATTTAATTTGTTTCACTCCGATGGCCGAATGTTAGTTTGGAGGAAAATATGGCCCCTCAAGAAGCATTTGGTAGCGGAGGTGTGGGGAGGTATCATAAGAAATGGTAAAACCGAGCTATTCATTACCAACCAAACCATTAATGCTACTGTTTATCAGGAGGAAATTTTGGAACCTATTGTTGTTCCTCTTGCTCGACATTACGGCCCAGAAATTCTGCTGGTGGATGACAACGCTCGACCTCACAGAGCGCGAAGGATCACACAGTTTTTGCAGGCACAAAACATCAATAGGATGGACTGGCCTGCAAAGTATCCGGATCTTAATGTCATCGAACACGTTTGGTCTTATTTAAAACTTAAAGTAAGATCTCTTGATGTACCCCCTGAAACCTTAGAAACGCTCAGTGAGGCCATTCGTGAATAATGGGAGAATATTCCACAAAATTTTATAAATAATCTTGTGGATACTCTACCAAATCGATGTCGGGAAGTAATATTCCGAGCAGGAGGACCAACAAAATATTAGCTTCTCTTTTTTTTAATTAATGTACCTAATTTTAATTAGGTGATTTTAATTTAATTTTAATTTAAGTTTAAATTAAATTAATTTTTAATTTTTTAGTTAAATTTGTTTTCAGTTATAAAAAATTACCAGAATTAGAATTATAAATTTTTTAAGAATTGACTTTTGGTCGTTGTTAAGCAATGTTGTATATTGTAGAATTTAATGTAATAAACTTGTTCTTGTCGCTACGTTTTTGTTTATTATCGACCCGGTATAATGTGTAAATTTCAACCCTCAAATAAAATGCTTAGACCATAGAAAATCTACGTGAATTAAGGATTCCAAATCCGCAAAAATCATCAAGAACCGTCAATCCAATGCCAAGTTGTAGCATTTTAAAGATTTCGGTATCCAAATTTTATGTTGACTAGTGTGTACAAGGCCTAAGGGCCTTAATCCAAAAACTGACAAAACCCTCTAGAGATATTGATGTTGCCTTAGTAAGGAACCATATTGCAACGACCAAAAAAATTTTTTGCGGAAATTTCACTCATACAAACTTTTTGATTTTTTGCATGACTTCATTGATCACCCCGTATATAATAAACTTATGGTCCTACGATAAATATACGTCATGCAGCTTAATCCGAAAAAAACTAGCTCTTAAAATTTGCAAGCCGCGTTCAAAAATTTGCATTCCTGTTGAAAATATTGAACTTTAAATTTTGCCTAAAAGTCTATATGTGTAAGTTCGAGTGGCCAGCAGTGTAGTTGATTTTATTGAAGATTTTATGTTACAATTTAAATTTGTTGAGCCATAAAAATTTCCCGGACAGATCCGGCTTGAACCAAATAACTAAAAGATAGTTTGAACATTCCCTAAGAACATACTAAAATTTGATAGGCGCGTTCAAGTGCATATATCGATTTCCCTTAGGTCCTATTGATGAATATGCACCAACTGTAACGAACGCATGTATTCTGAAACCGTAAACGCACATTTTATTTTATAATTAATATTACATATACTGTATTTAGTAATAGGTAACATATTTTATTAGGATTTAATTATTTTTGTTAGTAATTTCTTTGTTTATAAATAGTTTATTGCACAATAATCAATAAGTCTAGTAAATTCAGGTAATAACTTTATACCCCCTAAAAGTTACCCCCGGGTAATTAAATTTTTTTAAATTATTTTCTCCATGTAAAGTCCAGGATTCTAAAGACCTTTAGCCTATTTTCAGATTTTTTGCCGCTTTTGGAATTGATATTTTTTTTCCTTGTTTTTCTATAGATATTTAGATATCAAAAGTACGTAAATTGAGTTTCAAAAATGTCGCAGGTTGTTTATGTTTTCAACCCATCTTAGTCACCCCCAGGGGTTGATAGTTTTTTCCTTATTTTTCTCATGGAAATTTGGATATCAAAAGTACGTAAACCGAGTTTCAAAAATATCGAAGGTAGTTTATATTTTCAACCTCTCTCTAATTTTTTTTAATATATATTTCCTTAATGACCTATGCATAAAAATTACATTTGCAGAGATTGAAAATTTTGGGCAGAATTTTGGATTCTTTGGATTGTTATTTTATAGGACATATAGTACAATTGTTAATTTCAATAACAAAAGCTAATACATCACTTAACAAGTTATTAAGCATTTGCGACCAAGTACATACCTTGAGGAACGTCCTCCTTTTTCAATATTTGGAATTGGCGTCGACAAAATTATTTTGTGCACTTTTAAATTCTCACGACTTTTTAGGTACACAGGGCCTGACACGCAACTAATAGTATTACTTCAAAAAGTATTACTTCACTTTTAACTTGCTGTGCAGCTTCCGGAAAAAAACAGCTGGACGATTCCATTACCGGGATTCAATGATGCCAACATTACTGTAGCCAACCCAAAACATAAAAATCCCTAAATAGAAATTTTGTGACTTTTGTCCACGTTTTCTGCATTTTGTCGCACTGTGCATATGCAATGCATTGCCCGCTTTGTTCTATAAGGTCAGGATTTTGGGAAAACATAACCTCAAAATGGATAAAATTATATTTTTATAATATTTAGGTTTCAATCACTAAGCGGAATGTGAGACAAAATAGTGTTTGCGCCATCTATAGTTTTGTTTCAATTTTTTTTTCACTATTGGTTTTTGAAGATTTTAGCCAGCTGGTTAAGATGGTCTGGCCCATTTTACTCAATCTTGTATCGTTATCCAGTTACTGGGGCACGAATATAGGCAGATATGGCCTTTCTAGCACTTCTAGGTAAGGTTTTCTCAAAATTATGACGTGATGGCGTAAAACGGTCAACGGCATCGTGTTCAACACATCAAGAACCTTCGGAGTCACTTATTTGGTTTAAGAAAAAAAACCTTGCGGATCAGTGTTATTTATCTAGCATATTACTGAAAAATAGTCTCTACACCTGTGACTTTTACGTCAATGAAAGAGTTATAGAGTATATTTTTTTTTGACAAATATAAGAATAATAGAGATATAAAAATAGCGTATTTTGCTGCCTTTCGGGAACCTATTCTGTTCCCTTTTCGAAGTTATTTGTGGAAAATCTTTTATTATGTGTGTATTAAATACACAGGCTCCAAGAATATGTTTGCGTTATATTCAACAACCATAGATACTTACTACTTAACGCAGAACTGTTGATATAGTTAATAGTTTTTGATGATTTCAAATAATGAGCTCTGGGCCACAGCCACGCAAAGAAAAAGTTAAGATTCAGAAACTAGGCTTACGAATCTTTATGTATTTTGAAGTCCTGAATTCGATGCCGGCAGCAGAATTTTTTGTGTATGCTTATTTTTTCTATAAATGAACTTTATTTTAAATTAAAACGAGTACTGATATTCAGAGAAAAACAAAAGTTATTTCCGTACTACCAAGACTTAGATTTATATAATTTTTCCTAAAATTTTACAATAATTTTCTGAAATTGTATCTGTGGCGCTGGAGGATACACCTCTAGACTTTCCACATCTCTGGTCTGGGCCCCCCCTACATATTTTTCCAGGTAGGCCCTTGCACCCACAATCCGACACTGCATGGATAGTCCTTGTCTGATTTATTGTTCTATGTCTGTTCCAAATAGACTTTAGCGTTCCAATTAATGAAATATCAGTTTATGACATCATGCCTAAATGGCAGGCCTGTTGTCGGAAATAAATTGTGGGGGTGCTCATCGAATTTCCAAGGGTGCCAATTCCTTTATTACGTAACGTTGAAATTTCTTCAGGGGATGCTCAAAAGTTCTTAGAGACTCCCTTGAACCCCCTAGTACTTTTAAATTAGGCGCATTTATACCTTCTACCACTCTGCTTTTAAATGTTCGATATCTTTTATAAGAAAGTCAGGAGAAACACTTTGTATATGTTTTTTTTTACAAGATCTGTTTGCTTTTTAAAATATTTTTCTATTCTTTCTATAACTTTTTTTAGTTTTAGATTGGTATCATTGTATGTCCTACCGAAAATAAAGAGTGATTTGATAACATTCAAATTCACCTTGAATTTCGTGAATTGGCTACATTCGACCAGTCGATCTGCTCTCGGTCCGCTATTAATACTGGATTAGATAAATGTTTCCGTAAAAGGTGGAATGGTCTGGTAATGACTCCGTGCTTTCACGGAGCAGTGAGCTGCAAATGTAAACTTAAAGTCGGCCATTGGATACCCAACAACATGCACTTTGCTTCACAACGATGAACAAATCAGATCCAAACGTGATATATATTCCTGCTGTAATATTTTTCGCGATTGGAAATAACTTGAAAACGGAGTCGTGAAATGCAATTCCAACTTAACCACGCATTATTACGTACAGAAACTGGTCGTACGAAGGTTAGGAATCATCCAAAACGGTTTCAACACTACGTAGGTAAACAATTACTTAAATTACATAGCGCGATAAGTTGCGTGATTGCCTCGAACTTGACAATGACTTCAACAACTGCGTTTTTGCATTGGAAATGTATGAAGAAGATTAAGTAATTACAAACATTCTACTTACCGACGTAGTCGTTTGTATGACTGACGGTTGATAACTAAACTAAACAATAATTGTAGGTTGCTTCCATGTACAGAGAGGACAACTAAATACTGATGCTTTCGTTAAATTTCTTCAGTGTTTTAAACAACTACAGACTTAAACAGAATTCTATCAGGTGTATTTAGTTAAGAATTTAAAGCTTTTGTCAAGGAACTAGTGATATTAAAGTGTTTCCTAGCTACTAACGATCAAGAGACGTGGTAGTATCTCGAGCTAAGTACACTCTACAAACATAAATTATTTTCTACTGCCCAAAATAAACGAGTCCATTTATAGTACGAGATTTTTTTTGTGTTGCTATAACATATTAACACGTTGCCTAAAACGTTGCAGGAGTATCAGTAACAACGTTAACTTTGCGAAAAAATTGTTTGTAAGTATGAAGAATGTACACGATACATACAAATTTATTGGTGATCCAAAAAGTGTGAATTATGGAGTCCTCCAGTGGACGGGATTGGGTTCTTTTTGTATTGAAAATACTGCTGGGCGCATGATATAGGACCCATCTTACGAAAAACGTATCGAGAGCGACAGATCTGTCTAGGCCATTGCGCCGGCCTTGTAGTAGAGTAACAAGCTGCCTCTATTGTGACATTCCGTTTGAAATGTGTTGCTAAAAGCTACGACCTATTTTAAACGATGCCCAATCAAAAGAGAAAAAGATTTGACTTGGTCGTGGAAAAATCGCCCTGTGCAGGGGGCGATATTCCGAAAAAGTCAAAAAAAAATATTGTTGTATATTTGAAATTTACAGCACGTCAGCTTTGTTTTCACGTAATATTACGTACATATCTTAATACTTAATAATTTTTTCTAATTATTCAATATTGTCCGCGCTATGCTTTCTTATGGAGCGCCTTAATGAATTAACGCTTGCCCTGAAACGTATCAATTCACAAATCCTTTAACTCATCATAACCCGAAACGTGTTCATTTTTCGAAAAATACCCCTGAAGTAAACGTTGTACGCTTGCTATCGAGGATTTAGTTGGGTTTTTCAAATTTAGGAGTTACCGTTTGATTTGTGGGAACTTTTTTGTGAATCGTTGTCGAATCTCGCTGACCCGACCACGGACATGCGAGGAAGGTTCATAATTACCGACATACTCGTCCTTATGCTATTGAGCGCGCAAACAGTCGATTTTCGTCCGATAACTGTTTAATCGTTGCCTTCTGAGACCGTTTTCTTTCTAATTCTTTCTCCCAACGGTTGTACCTATATTTTAGAGATATATTATCGAAGGTATTTAATATATAATTGTTCAGTTTTTCGTAGTATGATTAATAAAAATTATATTTATAAAAAATGGAATACAGAAAATAATTTGGTGTAATTTAGCAGGCATATCAATAGGACGATCTTATAGGACTTCGACCTAGAGCAGTATAGTTGCATCTGGTATTTTCGATGCGCTTAACATACTTGCGGAAGATGCAAGATCTGTGAATTTTTTTAAATAAAATTATAATACAACCTATAGCACATGACCATAAAACCCGACAAAGGCAAAATAAAATGCAATTACCACGGTGCCAACTTGATAAAAGGCAGATAGTAAATTTCTTGAAAAACTTCGACTACTTTTCAAACAACTACAACTTCTTTTCTACGATATAAAGTTAGACATCGTGTCTTAATTCTAATATCCACTTTTCGGTCAATTTTTATCGCAGAGAAACAAAATGAAACAAAATTAAAGATAACTTTATTACCAATTAAAAGTACTAATTACATTTTTTCTAAAAACTAATACTTAAAGAGATATTTAATAAAAAGTGCGTCTACCTTCCCTATTTTTCCATGTCCTTCATCCGGTAGAACAATGAAGATGAACAATTTTTATTATATGAGGTAATACGGTTGAATTAACTGGATTTAAAGGCGATCCAATTTTTTTTAATCCTTCGCAAATACCGAATGTTTATTGGTACATTAATTTCTAAAACCGGTTATCGTTCGTAGAGAACAATTTTCATATCTCTGTGTTGGTGATCGAATTTTGAACCAATTTCAAAATGTCTGTCTGTCTGTCTGTCTGTCTGTCTGTCTGTATGTCTGTCTGTTCGTCCGTCCGTCACATTTCTTGTAAGCACGATAACTTAAGAACAAAAAGTCGAATTGTAGTTAAATTTGGATTAGTTTTAACTAGAGGATGAACTCTATTGTTTTTAAACAATATCGATCACTAAGTAAAAAGTTGTTAATTATTTAATTTCTTTAAATTTATGTACTTATATTACATAACATTGATACTTTCCGAAACCGGCAATAGTGCCTATTCATCATATATCATATATCAACTTAACAGCAATAAATTTGTCACAAATGCGATAAGATTATGGACCAAGCTTTGGCAGTTTGACAGGGCCGTCACTTGCTAATACAAACTAACACTATCATACTATTCGGAAATACTTTTTTATTAACAATAAAACTGCGAAAAGTATTCTATAGAATGTGCAACAATTATATAAAAAGTACAGTAAATCGGCGAAAAGTACAACGGTTAGCTTGATTCTTTCGTATTTTTATCAAAAATGAATCGTACAACTAGTTGCAAGAGACGACTTTTGTGTAGATTATATCGGATATTATAAAAAAATCCAATTTTAAAGAGATTTTGGTCACTCGAGAATTTTCTTTAACATAACTTCACTACTGGCGCCGGAAGAAACATTTAAAGCTAACGATAAGATGTATCTTTCTTATATTAATCATACCAAGTTTAAATAAATGTCTTGAAGTATTTTCGACATTTTTAGGAGAGAATGGAAACTTTTTAACACCCTGTATTGTGGAGATATGCCGGTAAGGACATACTTTCTGACAGAGGGAGCCAAGGATTCGCCCCATAAATTTGTAATTATTTCGAACCGCCCCGTATAATAACCGACCAGAAATATAATATAATCACCACAGAAAAAAACATGCACAGATTCCTTCTTCATACCAGTATGAATTCAGATATCAGCAAAAATGAGTGAACGTGAAGCTCTTCCTATGCATTAAACATTTATGCAAATACCGCTCGAAGATGCTTAATTAAATGCGACAAGAAACAAAACGCGGAATAAATTTATATCACACCTGACAGCATCGACAGGTCCGGCTGCAGAGACAGCGCGGCAGGTGACGTCACAGCACGATAAATCTGGTGTTCTGTACGTAATGGTTTAAAAAGGTTACAGACGCTTAATGTATGGTGACATAATTTGTCATTCGATATCTTGTGCCAAAGCGGCTTGGGGTTGCTTGGGCGAAATATGCGGGTATTGGAATTACAAAATACGAAATGAAGTGAAAATATTGCAGGAGATATGCAAATTATGAATGTAATTAAAGGTATTTTTCTACACCTTATTTAATTATTTGACAATTATTAGCATTCTTTGTGAAATATCATGCTTTTAGTTCACTACAGTGAATTGTCGATCATAATTCACTGCTTATAATCTCAAATACTAATTCAAACTGTTTCACTAATTCAGTTATATTTTAAATCGACTGCGATCAACTCTTGCTACAGGTGACAATCAACTCGCTGACAGTGACAGAAGTGTATCGCCATATTGTCTTTCTTTTCAGCGTTTGCACTTCTCACGAGTAGGTACCTATTAATGTTATCAAATTTCAGTCTAATTTATTTGCTTAATTGCTCATATAATAATATACTATTATATTATTCATTAACCACGCTTTGCATCATACAGTACCTTAGCTCAATCAACCTGTTACGGTTTAATGTTAAATTTACCAAAATTAATACCCGGGAACAAAAAATATGGTTGTATGGAAGAAAGAATTCTAAGAAAAATTTGTGTTTCAATGAATTCGATTTGAAGTGGCGAACCTAACCTAAAAGATTGGAGATATTGAGAACAGTAAATAGTAAATAACAAAAAAACTATGACTCTAATCGAAAAATATTGAATGAGAAAGTTGTAGGTGCTAGAAATGTCTTTCAATTGCAATTTTTTTAAGTATCAATTGCGATAACACTTTTCGATATATATCGAAAAAGCCGTAAAATATCGGCTTTTTTTTGTTTTCCCTGTATCTTTTTCAAATTTACGTTTAAATGCATACTGTCAACCGCAAGTAAAGTTCGCGGCAAGCCGAAAAGTCCTTTTTTTTAATTCAAAAATATATTTTATTATTCGAGATATATCGATATTTCGAAAAAGAGACGCTCTCGAAAATCGGCTAGTCTTGCTCAACGGCAGGTATTACAGTAACGATCGTGGTCTCATTTTCTTTATAAGGAGTTGTCCTATCATGCAGTAAAAGAGTTGTTAAGAGTTATTAATTTTAAGGGTAAATAAATGGCTTTAAAGTAATTGCATTTTTTAGGTTATGTTTTTTGTTTAATGAGTTTACAGAAATTACATACGGGAATCGATTACTGACAATTTTTTACGAATTTCCAAAAAAGATGTTTATCCTACGACTTTCTGGAACCCTGAAGAAATTAAAATTGGCAAAATTATTTTGAAAAAACATAACTTAAAAAATGCAATTTCGTTCGTTTCCCATATTACTGTACCTAATTAATTAAATGCCTATAACATTAATATAAGCCAAAAATTACCCTACATTATAGTTTTTCAAATAAAGTTCTTCTTTGATTAATTAGCCAGTTCTATATATTTTTTTTATATTTTCCAAGATATTTCTTTATATTGCATTGGTAAAAAGTTTAGGGCCTTGATATTCAAAAAACTTTTGACCAACCGATTTTTTCATTATGAATGTTCTTAGATTCTCATTTGCTATAAATCTCGTGTGGTTGACTTCATTGGTATTTCTATTTTGATGCTGATGTATTAGCATAATTATAACAGTAAATTTGCCTTATGTCTAAGATTTTTGTTTCGTCAAATAGCTGGTCGTTGGATATAGAATACTTTTCTCAAATATAATTTTAATAATAATCCTTTTTTGTATGATTTCCAATGGTTGTGTATAAGCTTTACCAGCACCACACCAGCATATTATTCCATACCTTATGATGGATTCAACAAGAGCTCTATAGACAGTGACAAGATGTTCAATTTTTAAAATGGACTTCAGTTTTCTAAGTTTGAGAATTAGTCCTCTTAATTTCTGTACATGATTAATATAATAGTGCCATTTTAAATTTGTGCCAATAATTATTCCAAGATATTTAATTTTATCTGTTGATGATATTTGAAAAGTAGTATTCTCATCAATAATTGTTAATTTATTAAAATTTTTCGACGATAAAATAAGTATCATCAGTTTGTCAACATTTTTTCAGGAAACGGATAACTTCGTAGTTGTTTCCTATAAATCTATAATAATATACTATTATCTAAAGTTAACTTTTACTTCATCACTTTAAAAATAGTTCACCAGCTTTCCGACTATTATGGCACAGGCCCCTGATCCGCCTTAGCAGCGCAACTGACCGCAGTAAACCAGATTTAGCTAATAGCGTGCATGTATTATTTATTCGCTACTTTATCCTTATCTCTACGGTTAATTTATTCAAGACACGTTACGCACTATTTGAAATTATAATGTTGCTTGTAATTAAGCTAATCATCCATTACGTTTTACAAATCGGAGCAATATAATAACACTGATTTTTCCCCGAGATGGAATGTCTTACCTAGTAAATCTATAGGTGTTTTTTAAATCGGTTTTATATTAGGTTATCTGCTTTTCTTTTATGCCTTTCCGCATGAGTTAGTAGAATAGAGTAGTCGCACAGCAAGCATTTGATAATAATTATTAAGGCCCAGGTGGTATGAAGTTTATTCTCGGTTTAAATTCAAGCCCAGGTTTTTATTAGAGCCAATAATTTCTGAATACGTTTGCCTTTTTGCTATGATATAATTTGTGCTGAACATAAAAAGTTGTGAGTGTTTCCTAGAACATAGCCAAGGAGATGATCTTCTTTAGAGGAAAGTGTTTCGCTGCAAAATTAATTGATTTAAAATGAATCGATAGATTATAAGTACATAGAGCACAATTCAGTGTTTACTTGACATACCTTTACATTTAATAAATATTATGTTCTTCACATTGCCCTTTTTCTGCTCCAGGAGTATTAACACTTTATTAAAAAATCAAGGACACGGACACAATGATGGTGATCAGTCCCCTACCCCATAGCCCCTCCTGCTCCTTATATCGAAATGTTATTTCACTCAGACCTCATTATTAAATACAAAATATATCTGTTTTTGACAGCACCGAAAGAACACCAACATACAATTTTATCCCACAAAGGGATTTGTACCCACAAACCTATTGACCATTCCTTTTCTGTAACTATTTCTATTTCGTCTCTTTTACATTCCTAGTTTATAAACTGTTCGCACTTTTAGTTTTAAAAAAAAGTAATATACGTAGCTCTTACAGAGACCTCAATGATTTAAAAACATTGTTATGAGATAATTGTCACTGCGGTAACTAAGAAATTAAATACAAATATCGACAAAGCAGATAAATAAATTACACATGGTCTCCGGTTCAGAACACTTTTTGTATGTACATGTGCACGGGCCTGTGCATAGGCATCCAAAAAAGTAATGATTTGAACCCGAGATCCGACATACAATCTCTCAGTCTGGAATACCGTGGCGAATTTGCCCAGGGCATAAGAAAGCTCAGCCCTGGGCCTTTCCCCATATATCCCTGCTCCGGTACCTTCTTCTAGCCTCGATCCGTCTGTAAACCAGACGATACCGGCAGGCTCGAGTATGTCCTCGAGTGGGTTCCAGTCTCCCCTTTTGGGGATGACCACCTCAAAGGGTTGTGCGTAGGAGAAGAAAGGCACCACATCGTCACTCCTGGCCTTCAGGGGTGGGCCTCTATCTGTGACCTAATTGCTCTCCTCCGAACTTCCACTGACCTCCATATTTCAGTCTATAGGCCGCTTTCCGAACCTCGGCCACAATCACCAAGTGAAGGGGCACGAGGTCCAGAAGGACCTCCAGAGCTGCTGTGGGGGTATCCACCTATTACTCTGGTTTAAATCGCTTTATTAGGTTTATGTAGGTGCGATTGTTAAAGCTTGAAATGTGTACTTTAAAATGCTTTAAGGGGATTTACCTTAAAAATTAAATTAAACCTCTTTATTTTACGAAAATTTAAAAAAATGTTTGTTCTAAAATTCGTGAAACTGAGAGTAAAATAAACGTTAATAACTTTTATTTAATAAATTATTTAGCACACCTATCTATCTTTTTACAAATTACTTCAAGAGTAATACGTGAAAGTTTCAGATTTTTATATTAAAAATTGTAGAAATGGTAGAGCTTTTACCGATTTCATCGGAAATCTCTTTATGTTCCGACTTCATATACAGGGTGCGCCAAAGTTCTGATTTTGGTCGATTACGGCTGTATTTAAAATGGTGGAAATATATTGTCTATAGATTATTTTCTTGATTTTCAATTCTGAATAACCAGAAAATATGTACAATTATACAGGGTACTCCGTTTTCGTTGTCCGAGCAACAACTTCGTTATTTTAAATGGAACACCCTATATTTTTTTCCTTTATCGAGTTACCCATCTAATTATATTCATAATTCTATTAAGGTGGTAGGTACTTAAAATGAACCGTTTACGATATAAAAAAGATTTTTTGACAAAAAGTGAGGTTTGCGGATAAGTTTTTGAGTACCTCTGATTTCATAGACAAGAGAGTTTTCAAAATTCTGCTTATACTGTTATGTTGAGCATATTAAGGGCTAGTAGGGCAGAAACATTATTAATATTAATCTTATACAGAGTGCTGAAAAAATTGAGTTTAATGTTTCGCTAATAAAAAAGGCCGTAATTCAATTTTTTCAAATGGGACGTACTATTTTCAGTTCTGTCATCTAATGAAGTGTTAAATTATCTTTCCATTGATATATCATAGTAGGTATTTATCTTTAGGAGTTGCATAGATATTAAGGTTAATTGTCTGGATCAGTCATTTTTCTTGCTGGAACTTCATGAGGTTTGTACTGCACTTCACCAGTTTCGATAAATCTGTCTCTAAGATTACTAAATGCAGGTTCTAAAGGGTGTCTCCTTTCAGGATATCTGGTTTTATAGACTCGGGATGCTAAGAGGCTGTTCCTTGAGCACTCCCCCAGAATAAAAATCATGTCAACCATTTCTTCCCGCGAATAATTCATATTTAATATAATTATATGCAAATGCAACTTCCTGGAACTGTAAAAGCTACTAGTATTTTATTAAAGACAATCAAAACAAAAGCACTTACCGATATAGCAGTAACACAAAACTTTAGAACATCCACAGACACGTGTTTTGACATCTATGTCTCTTCGGTGCGGCTTTTTCTAAAGTTCACAATCAACTGAAATATGTAAGCAAATAGTCGTGTTATAACTATCAAAGGATTACCAGAACAGGATATTAAAAATTAAAATTAGATTATAGGAAATTCCCCGTAAAGGGATAATTATCAATATAATTATATGCAAATGCAACTTCCTGGAACTGTAAAAGCTACTAGTATTTTATTAGCTAATAAAATACTAGTAGCTTTTACAGTTCCAGGAAGTTGCATTTGCATATAATTATATTGATAATAAAATATAAAAATAATTAATAAAATACTAGTAGCTTTTACAGTTCCAGGAAGTTGCATTTGCATATAATTATATTGATAATTATCCCTTTACGGGGAATTTCCTATAATCTAATTTTAATTTTTAATATCCTGTTCTGGTAAT
This sequence comes from Stenurella melanura, assembly GCA_963583905.1. Classification (NCBI taxonomy): domain Eukaryota; kingdom Metazoa; phylum Arthropoda; class Insecta; order Coleoptera; family Cerambycidae; genus Stenurella; species Stenurella melanura. The sequence goes on from OY757317.1 coordinate 100,025,933, forward strand.
CCTTTGATAGTTATAACACGAGTATTTGCTTACATATTTCAGTTGATTGTGAACTTTAGAAAAAGCCGCACCGAAGAGACATAGATGTCAAAACACGTGTCTGTAGATGTTCTAAAGTTTTGTGTTACTGCTATATCGGTAAGTGCTTTTGTTTTGATTGTCTTTAATAAAATACTAGTAGCTTTTACAGTTCCATTTCCAAGTTGCATTTGCATATAATTATATTAAATATGAATTATTCGCGGGAAGAAATGGTTGACATGATTTTTATTCTGGGGGAGTGATCCTGAAAGGAGACACCCTTTAGAACCTGCATTTAGTAATCTTAGAGACAGATTTATCGAAACTGGTGAAGTGCAGTACAAACCTCATGAAGTTCCAGCAAGAAAAATGACTGATCCAGACAATTAACCTTAATATCTATGCAACTCCTAAAGATAAATACCTACTATGATATATCAATGGAAAGATAATTTAACACTTCATTAGATGACAGAACTGAAAATAGTACGTCCCATTTGAAAAAATTGAATTACGGCCTTTTTTATTAGCGAAACATTAAACTCAATTTTTTCAGCACTCTGTATAAGATTAATATTAATAATGTTTCTGCCCTACTAGCCCTTAATATGCTCAACATAACAGTATAAGCAGAATTTTGAAAACTCTCTTGTCTATGAAATCAGAGGTACTCAAAAACTTATCCGCAAACCTCACTTTTTGTCAAAAAATCTTTTTTATATCGTAAACGGTTCATTTTAAGTACCTACCACCTTAATAGAATTATGAATATAATTAGATGGGTAACTCGATAAAGGAAAAAAATATAGGGTGTTCCATTTAAAATAACGAAGTTGTTGCTCGGACAACGAAAACGGAGTACCCTGTATAATTGTACATATTTTCTGGTTATTCAGAATTGAAAATCAAGAAAATAATCTATAGACAATATATTTCCACCATTTCAAATACAGCCGTAATCGACCAAAATCAGAACTTTGGCGCACCCTGTATGTACTATTCCTAGATACAATCTTTTTGTATTTGAAAATATGATAATCCGATAGCCCCATCGTTTCATTTAAGCTGTGTTGAGCTTAATTTCATTAAGTAGTTCAAGAGTTACAACAAATTTAGTGTAGGGCGTCAGAGACCGCGCACACTTTCGCAAGCCGTACTTATGTGTCACCACGTTCCGTTCTCGTGTGTTAAGCAAAGAAATTTGGAGCCAACATTCTTGATCGTACAAAAAAACTTCGTAACTTTTTTGATAAGTTTTCTATATGTACCTACCAGGTCAATTTATCATCTAGATAAACTCTCAATAACTTTGTGGCTTGCTGGGGATCGGGAATATTCTACCGTATTTTATTACGCAGTGAGAAGATCATATGCACTGTTTGTTGTTTGTTTGTTTGAATATGGGAAATCATTTACATATATTAAAAATAGGAGTGGGCCAAGTACTGAGCCTTGGAGCACCCCATCTATTATTTTTGTTTTATTAGAATATGCATTATTTAGTTCAATTGTACATGCACTGTACTGGGTTCGCCGGCCCATAGAAACACTCTTATAAGTTTTGTGAAGTTGATTGAAAATGGTGAAGTGAATTTTTAAGTCCGGTTATATCAAAAGATGTATTTTTGCGTGAAACATCCTGAATCCTTGTTTTAATCTTGAACAATAATGAAAACCTTGAGGTGTACTTGATCTTGTGGGTGCTCGGTACACTGTTGATCTAATTTTTATACCGCTAGTATAACAATAAAGCTAAACAATCACGTGAATCTGAAAATATAACAATACATCGGTATCTATAAATGATTACCAAAAGACTTCTCCCTTCGAGTGGTCCCTATCGATCTCAAAATAATATTTTAGGCCACCTAGAGGAGACCTCATTCCAACCCTGTTTCCTGCTTCCACATAAACAATATTTCTGCAGTTTCTCTGCCTAGGGACCTAACAAATACACAATTATTTATATAAAGCAAAGAACAGCGAGATATATTGCAGACAAATGTGATGATAAAGCTAATATTTTTTTTATTTTCAGGTGCCCTAACGAAATCCCAATTTCCGGTGTTCACGATATACGCACAAAAGAGCTGCCTGGGGGTGAAGCCATGTGAGCGAGCCTGGTGCATAGATAGAGTGCAGAATTACCATTTGTCTGGATACGTAAAGAGTCTGCAAGAAGTCAGTTCGAGGCAGGAATGTCTTGAGCTCTGCCTCGGGGAGAGCGAGTTTCCTTGCAGGTGAGTCGACAGTATGTAATATTGTTACGTATAAGTGCAGGACGTTCAATCATATAGTACAGGTAAAATAGCTTCAGATTCACTTCAATAAGGAATGAATAGCAAAGGTAGTCCAATTTTTTGTCAGAAATTACTAAAAATACTTACCTTTGAAGAAATCTATGCATCTCTAGCTGTACGTTGAGTGGAACATGTTTTAATAAAGTTATTAGGGGCGGATTTATGATAAGATTTTCAATTTTTTAAAATCTTTTGTCTTAAATTGACAAGTGGCTTTAAAGATTTTCAATACTTTTACAAACTTTCTCAAAGAAATAATAATCGCGAATAAATAATAATCAACGCCAAAGACTGTTTACTATTTTATATAATGAATTTTGAGTTTTTTGTAAAAAAAGTAAAAAAATGCAATTCAGTTTTAAATAGTAAGTTACAATGTAATTTTTAAAACATTGTAGTTGTTTTATTAATTTAAATAAAAATGTATTCTTAACTTGAAACATTAGACAAATATCTTCATATGTTTATAAATTCTTTTTATCTCTTCATCAGTTTAATTTTCATTCTGTGGGAAAGGGTCTAACACCATTGCCATTAGGTGATTTGTCCAAGAAATCAAATCCAATTATATGTATGCTGTTATGTAGCTTAGTGGAGGAGTAAATAAAACATGTATTTATTTTCTCATAATCTTTACATTTCGCAGAGTTATCATAAAAAACACCTAAAAATAAAGCTTTTTTCAAACTTTTTACTCGTGAATTATTGTAGATAAGGAGACGAAATCATGGGGATACATTTTGGAATGTTTAGTGCTTTATTATATATTTTTCCCATTTTAAATTAGTAAATAGTATTTTTAAAACACAAGAAAAATATTCATTCAGTATTTTCAGAGACTTATGCAAGAGTGACCACTTTCGGATTACTCTTAAAAGGGAGCTAGTTAATACTTCTATTATTCCTCAAAATTAAATTTCAACCAAACGGGTGGAACATACTGAAAAGAAAACATATATTTGGTGGTATCCATATGTTACATTTTCCATTACAACTATAATTATTTGTTTCAATTTACTTATATGATAGCCCTAATTGAATTTATTATATGTAACTATGTCATACGACAGGATCTAACATGTTCTTCACGTGACAATCTGGAGGCATAAAGCTTGAATATTGTGCGTGTTATAACCCGTTCCCGGTTGATAGCCACGACACGTATCGGCGTAATGATGGAGAGGGAGGAATCAATTAAATCGTGTTTAGTCAAAGTATGTGTGAGATTTGAGACTCGAAAAGGGTTAGTTTGGTTGCAACCGTGTTGGTGCAAGGACTTGACGGAAGCCAGCACAGCACGTTCTTTTTGTTGGTTTTGCGTTAAAAATTTAAGTATTATAGGAGGGTTCTGAAGAAATTGATTGATTTTATTTATTTTAGAAAGGTTCCTGGATATTTTTTTGATTTAATGTATACTTTACATGTAAAACACAAAAAAAAAATTAAATTGCTATATCTTGATCAATTTTTATCGTATGTCAACCAAAAAAGAAAAAAACATATTAAGGAAAATGTTGTCTTCTTTAGAAAGGTCTCTTGATATTTCTTGACTTGTGCGTATTTTTCAAATAGGAAACGAAAAACCATAGATCCGTAAATAATAACCCTACTTTAAACATGTTCCGCCCAACATGCAGCTAGGAACTCATCGATTTCTTCAGGGATAAGTATTTTAACAGTAATTTCTAACTACCCTTGCGATTTCTCATCGAAGTGAATTTTAATCTATTTTGCCTGTACTATTATTACGTAAATACGCAGGTCGTTCAATCATAGTGCTTCAGTGTTGCATCACCAGAAAGAAACTGGGCTGTCTATGATTATAGTAGATTGAAAATAAAAGTGTCGAGTGCTGCAGCTTTTTAGTAATTATGGGTGGAATAAGCGACAAAGTAGTTGGAAGCAGATATGAATAATTCTTGATATTAATATGTTCTTTTTATTATTTGTTTGGTCGTTTATTTGCCTACACAGGTTGCAGAATCCAACTATAAGGCGAAATTAAGAAAGTGTTAACTGTAAACCAAAACTAACAAGTAGCTTGTAATTTATTAATGGAAATTTACATCTCAATAAGTAGTAATTTGCTTTAAAATAACTACGGTTTATGTTTATGCTAAAGTATCTTAGGCCATATTTCAACTTCACCATAGGAAAAATGTATCCACTTCTTTTTGTATCAATTTAAAAATACAAATTGAACTATGTAATATTGTCCCTAAAGGGGTAGCTGACTCTGGAACTTTTTTCTCAGTTAAAATAAAACCAAATCAATTCCAAACTTATGGAATGTTTTACATTGATAAAGTAAAATATATAGTTCATTGACAATATTAATTTTTTACATTTTTACTTCCCTCGCATACCGAAGGGAAGTATTGTATTCGAGAAAAAATCACCCTCCGAGATTTTTACGGATTCTGACGTTTTAGATCACGGAGATTACGAAAATATAGGTTTTTCAATTCCGTCAGTCTGTCTGTCTGTCTGTCTGTCTGTCGGTCTGTCTGTCTGTCTGTCTGTCTGTCTGTCTGTCTGTCTGTCTGTTGGTGCATTTACTAAAAAACTACTTGACGGAGAGCAGTCAAATTTGGTAGATAGTTGACGCTACTGTCAGCGCAGAAATGGTAGAAATTTCACTGGAAAATATACAGGGTGGACCGTCTAAACGGAATAAATAGTGAAAAAAATTTGTTTTCGCTCAAATTTAAAATTTCCACGTTTCATGACGCGCTAATCCTATTTCGGGAAAAAAAATTTTTGAAAATTTTTTTCACCAACATTTTTGAAAAAATTTTTACCAAGATGAAAAAAAAAATTTTTTTGCTCAAATTTAAAATTTCCACGTTTCATGACACGCTAAACCTATTTCTAAAAAAAAAAAAATTTAAAATTTTTTTCACCATTTTTGAAAAAATTTTTACCACTAAAAAAAATTTTTTCTTTGTTCAAATTTAAAATTTCCACGTTTCATGGCATTCTAAACCTATTTAAAAGAAAAAAATGTTTGAAAATTTTTTACCAACATTTTTGAAAAAATTTTTACCACTAAAATAGATGGAATTTTTTTTCTTAAAATTTTAAATTTCCACGTTTCATAGCGCTCTAAATCTATTTAAAAAAAAAATTGAAAAATTGAAAATTTTTTAAAAATTTCGAACAAAATTTTACCACTAAAATAGATGGAATTTTTTTTTCTTTGTTCAGATTTAAAATTTCCACGTTTCCATGGCATTCTAAAATAATTCAAACAAATTTAAAAATGTCTGAAAAATAAAAAAAAAATTGAAAACATGTTTAGGTAATCTATTTATCACTATTATTATAGAACAGACAAAAATTTTTTTTTCAAATTTAAAATTTCCACGTTTCATGACATTTAAAACCTATTTCGGAAAAAAAAATTGCCACATCCTTTCACCATTTTGGAAAAAAATTTAATACTGGAACAGGGCGAAAAATTTTTTTTTGCTCAAATTTAAAATTTTCGCGTTTCGTGACATTCTAAACCTATTCAAAAAAAAGTTTTTAAAATTTTTTTATATTTTCTAACCACCACTATACTTCCACTCCATTACGTGAATGTGGAATTGAAAATGTGACAGATGGCAATAATTTAAAAATGAATTATTATTTGTTTGCTTATAATTGTATTGAAATATTCTTTATAGGATTTTGCAAACAGCAGAAAAATTAACTATCTATAAAAGAAAAACCTTATGTAGAAATATTAATGAAATCATTGCTTTCTTTCGATAAGCTGAATTCTGGTTATGCTAGCAAGTTAAAATCCTAAAATGAATTTGTCTAATTTCTTATTTGACAATTCTCATTCTAACACTAGCATCCACACAGTCCCCTACGGCCATGCAGATTAAACTAGTATCCACATAACCCCCTACGATTATGAAGATTCAGTTAAAAATGAGAACAAAGACCTAAAATGAATTTATTTATCTACCTTGTCTTAAAAAATTTTTTCATTCCAATGGATTACATTTTCATGAAATCTATCATTCTGTTTCCTGGAAATGCTTAGCCTTTGAAACGTTTTTCGCCCTTATTCTGGAGCTCATCAGAAAGACATAAAGCCATTCATAAAGATGTTTCATGCAAAACCAAGACAATTTCTACGAATAAGTGTGAAATGATTATATTTGACATTGACTGATAAAAACAACCTCACCTATCTATTAGCTAACTAGTATTGGAGCCTATATACTCTATGCATGTTTAAAAATGAATTATTATTTGTTTGCTTATAATTGTATTGAAATATTCTTTATAGGATTTTGCAAACAGCAGAAAAATTAACTATCTATAAAAGAAAAACCTTATGTAGAAATATTAATGAAATCATTGCTTTCTTTCGATAACCTGAATTCTGGTTATGCTAGCAAGTTAAAATCCTAAAATGAATTTGTCTAATTTCTTATTTGACAATTCTCATTCTAACACTAGCATCCACACAGTCCCCTACGGCCATGCAGATTAAACTAGTATCCACATAACCCCCTACGATTATGAAGATTCAGTTAAAAATGAGAACAAAGACCTAAAATGAATTTATTTATCTACCTTGTCTTAAAAAATTTTTTCATTCCAATGGATTACATTTTCATGAAATCTATCATTCTGTTTCCTGGAAATGCTTAGCCTTTGAAACGTTTTTCGCCCTTATTCTGGAGCTCATCAGAAAGACATAAAGCCATTCATAAAGATGTTTCATGCAAAACCAAGACAATTTCTACGAATAAGTGTGAAATGATTATATTTGACATTGACTGATAAAAACAACCTCACCTATCTATTAGCTAACTAGTATTGGAGCCTATATACTCTATGCATGTTTAAAAATGAATTATTATTTGTTTGCTTATAATTGTATTTAATAAGAAATTAGACAAATTCATTTTAGGATTTTAACTTGCTAGCATAACCAGAATTCAGGTTATCGAAAGAAAGCAATGATTTCATTAATATTTCTACATAAGGTTTTTCTTTTATAGATAGTTAATTTTTCTGCTGTTTGCAAAATCCTATAAAGAATATTTCAATATGGCAATAATATTTGGCATATGCATATTATATACTTTTATTGAATAATGGCATCCCAAGAAATAATTCAGTCATGGTGGACATTTGTAATGATATTTGCGCAAGCCTTCCATATTTGGCACCTGTTATTTAGTATTGAACTTTTGCTGTTGGATCAGCACTCTGTATATTTTTTTGACCAAAAGTTATCAGGTTTTTTTTGTAATAATAGCAATAACTATATTCCGATATGTATTCTCAATATCATTTCGTAATTAATAATTTTTTAGAGTGACCGCCATGCACACATAACGAGGGAAGTTCTGTGTAAATAACTTTACCGATTTTTTTATAAAAAAACAGAGCTATGTTTGTAGCGGCTCACTGTTGCAGTTCTTCGATTGAGTATAAAATAAGCGTGAATTTCACAATTTTGCACAACTTTGAAGAAAGGTGTATAATTTTCACGAGAAACTTTTAACTTCTTGGTGCAAAAAAATATTTCAATATTTTTTTTAATAGAAGTAGGACATAGAGGATAATTTAGTTACCTACAAAATGAGGTCTGCTGGAATTGAGTCTGTTAATTAGATTTTTTACCGTGTATACGAATTGAAAATAGCAGTTTTAAGAAAAGCGCGTTTAAAGTTAGCATGAAGCGTCTCCACACATCTAGCACATTTAAGCACGTATTTAGACTAGTATACGCACAACCAATGATTCAACCAATAAATACGGAACATCTGCAGATGTACGCTCTCACCGCACGGTAGTACATCTGCACAACGTTTCTCGAGAGAATAACATGAAAAGAACTTTGAATTTTGGTCTAAAATTTGAAGGAGATAATCTCAGTTATTGCTATTCAATTCATAAAGTTGATCAAGTAGATGATCATATTAACACTGAGATATAAAAAAATATATTTGAACCATTTCTATTTTCGATTTCTCAAAATCATAATGTGCACATCATAGAATTGATCTCCATGTTGTAAATCAAGTCATACAAATGACAACCAAATGCTCATGATAAGATTAGGTAAATTAACAAGTTCATTGTAGTGAATACCTAAATTTGCTCAAAACGCATTAAGTGTGCTCTATATTAGTGTATGTGTAAGAACTACATACCGTTAAATCAAACCTTTTTCATATCTCATGTATCCATAGTATTCATAATTTTTTTGTTGCCCATCATTTCTATTTCTATTTCTATATTAATTCACAAACCTGAACGTTTGTCACAATACGATCAATTTTATTTAACGACTACAAATATAAATGTTTCGCAGTCAATAATAAGTAAAATATAGAACAGGGCTCCAAGGTTTGACCCTTGTGGCACTTCCAAGGTTGTAGCCAAATGTTTAAATGTAAGTCTTTATAGACAATAAATTCTGCTGAAGATGTTAAATTTTTGGGATTAAAATATATGCAGAATATTCAAGACGTACCAGAGTGCGAACTGCGCACTTTTCTTTATTAAATCATGTGGAAGTGGAAACATAAAACCATCTGAACATGCCTCCACTTTTTATACCGAGGTTCCTGCTATAACACTGCCATGATGTATGTACTACATAACAGGGTTAATAGAATATTTATTCTTAGAGATTCAAAATTTGTTGTAGAATCTTTAAAATACCTTGAGACCATCAAATCACTTCTCGACAACTTTCATATTTTATTTTAAAAATCATTTAGTGAACATGTCAAATGTCACCACGTAATTCGTTCTGTAATAACTGGGATTTTATTCCCCTAATTACATGATTTAATCAGACATTACCATTGGCAGAGTACGAAGTGTCCCCAATCACCTTGCAGACTCCGTCGATATTATAGTATATCCATCGAAAACAAAACTGTGCTTACCCTTTGTTCTAGGTGATTCTATCCTTTTTGGTGTCCATCAACCAGGTTACTTCACAAACAAACTTTACTGAATATAAAATGAACTTAATTTCATGACAAGCAAATAAAACACGTGATTTCTCAAAACACTTAAACCACTATATTTACATAAGAAAATGAAAGCAAATGAAAATGACAATCACAAACACTTAAACACGATTAAATAAATTGACAAACAGTAATTACACAATATTAAGAAATGAAATGGTCCGCGGCACGTTCAAATCTTTAGCCGAATCGCGACCGAATATTCCTAGGTCAATTACAACACATTTATTTTCTACTTATTAAAGCCGGCAAAATACTAAACAAATGTACTTAAACTTTAAAATTGAAAAAGGTTCGCAAAACGAGAATTTACTATACCCTGTAGGTAGATGATGACCGAACAGAAGTTAAGCCAAAAGTAACGATATCCTCTACATCGAAATAATTCGTTTCAAAAGTGGGCCGTAAACTTTAAACCCTCGACCAATTAGGATCTTCTTTACTTTAAACCGTACCCATTTGAAATTACCTTACGGACCACGGTATTTATCATATGGCCTAAGTTAACATTTTAATACCAGTCCAGCAGATGGAAAAAAAACCTTTTTGTTCCTTGCTTTGCCTTTGTATAGGGGAAAAAATCTGCCTTCTTTGGTCTGTCTATCTTATGGTCTATTACATATGTTCCTAGAATTCTCTATCAACTGCTTTAGTCTTGAAAATCTCACTAGACCTCCGGCGAGGCCGTATTTTACAAGTGACCATAACTTCAACTAAGAAAAGCGAATTGGACATAAAATAATTTGGATGGTTATTTATTGTTTCCAAGTGGCTAACGTCGACTACCTAATAAAGAGTAAAGTTAACAAAGCATGTTTCCTGGGCTCTAAAGTTTGCAAGATAAAACAGATGTTTCTATGACCAGTATTTTATTGTACTAAAATCTCGACCCTTAAAATATTACAGAAATCAGAAGTAAGAAAATACGGTGGTTCTATGAGACAGGGCCGGACTTGGCTCCCTTAATTTGACTTTTGTTACAGTTCTTAACAACTTTTTTTATAAACAGAATTAAAAGTTTTACTTAAAGGAATATATTTTATGAAATTTTAGCTCATTCTATGAAAATAGTACTTTGGTACGTTTATTTCTTGATGTCACAATATGATATTCATTATTTTAATTAATTTTAAATATTCGACTGAAGTATTTAGAATTGCTTTTTTGAGACCAAGATGAGATCAAAATCATTTTTCAATAAAAAAATTATTTGCTTATAAAATGTCCCAAAATAGATAGCGGTTGCCTCATATTTATTCATTATTCAGGTGATTCAAATAAACAAAAATCTATGATCGTTACACCCCCATAAATTAAATTAAGGGCGAGGGAAACACCAAAAATATATATGTGGAAATTTTGTTAACAGTAGTTGTTACTTTTATTGATAATTTGCCGCTAAATATTTATGATTCTATGTATTATCAAATGAATAGTTGCGGTCCTTACAAGGGAAGAATAGAGTATTAATAAAGAACAGAGTATTGACTTGGCAGCAGTAAAGTGGAAGGCATTTTGAACAGTTGTTACATTAGATAAATATATATTCAATGTGCTCATTAATTTTGTAAATTTTGTTCCAAAGTATTTCTTACAAATAAAATGATCTCTTAAAAAATATTAATTATCTATAAAACTGATAGGTTTAAGAGCATGTTATGGTACCCAAGCTAAAATTTTATGAGGAATCCAAATATGAAATAAAATATAGAGTATTCCATTTAAAATAACAAAGTTAGGTGCTACATCCAGTGTAAACGGAAGTAACACATGCATGAAAATATTTTCGTTAGATCAGCCATTTCCAGTTATGTTTTTCACCCAATAGCAATTAAAATGTAAACAGGGCAATACTTATAATAATATTGAGCACTACTACCACAACAATGCAGTTAATAACAATCATGTCTCTACTTTAAGCACAGCCACCTTTTCTGACAAAACCACTTCTGAACTTAATATATTGTATCAAAATGTGCGAGGACTCAATACCAAAACTACAGATTTGTATAATGCATCAACTACATTTAATTATCATATCACAGCATATAGTGAGACATGGCTGAACTCGAATGTTCTTGATTCTGAATTATTCTGTAATAACTATAACATTTATCGTGCAGATAGAAAATTTAATGAATTGAACTTAAGTAGAGGAGGTGGTGTGTTATTAGCAGTTGATACAACTTTTTCTGTAGTCTTACTGAATTTGAATTCAATCAGTAAAAGTGTTCCCTCTGTAGATATCATTGGCTTAAACATTACTATAAACAAGACGCAAAATCTAACTTTATTCTGTATGTATATCCCTCCTAATACAAATGTTGAAGTTTATGAAACCCTATTTGAAGAACTTACAAATATATATTCTATCTATGGAAATAACATATTAATAATGGGCGATTTTAACATGGCAGATTACTTTGAAAGCTTGAAATCTTTAGAAAAATCCCCTAAATTAATGCAGTTAGATCTCTTGTGTAATTTTCTCAATCTAAAACAGCAGAATTTCATAATAAACGATAAGGGGAGGCTATTAGATTTGGTTTTTAGCAACATAAATTGTATAGTCACAAAATCAGAAGCCTACGAGCTAATAGAGGATTCGCATCATCCGGCACTGGATATAACATGTGACTTAAAGATAGTTGGCACATTTTTCTCCTACAACCAAATACCAAATTACAATTTTAAAAAAGCCGATTTTCCGTCATTGTATAATAGTTTGTGCCACACTGAATGGAATTTGTTATATGATGTATCGAATGTAGATCAAGCAACTCAAATGTTTTGTGATATTATTTACGAGAATCTATCCTTATACGTTCCTGAATCTCTTCCGCGTACAAACTAATATCCTCAGTGGTTCTCGAAAGACATAATTAAAAATCTCAAATATAAAAACAAAATATGGAATAGATATAAAAATACTAAAGATGCCGTGTTGTATGAGGAATATAAGAACATTAGAACTAAAATAAAAAAAGATATTGATGACTCGCATAGAAGCTACCTACTTAAAATAGAAAATAACTTAAAAGAGAATCCAAAAATGTTTTGGTCCTACATTAATGATAAATCAAAAACAAGCTCAATACCTAACAGTATGACATATGAAAATACCTCATATAATGACCCCCAAGATATACTAAATAAATTTTCATAATATTTCAAATCAGCATACTCTGCATCAACTAATAATGCCAGTACGGGTGGCGAAAGTGAACCTGTGGACACACAAAATATATTCATACCTACAATCTTAGAGGCAGAAGTTATTAAAGGGTGCAAAAAATTAAAGCCAAAATTTACAGCAGGTCCAGATGGAATACCAGCTTTCTTCGTCAAAGATTGTGTCTCAATATTGGCCGGTCCCTTATCATATATATTTAATTTATCTTTAAATGATGGCATTTTTCCTAGTCTGTGGAAAATATCTAAAATATGCCCTGTTCACAAAAAGAATTCCAAAGAAGACATAAAAAATTACAGGCCAATCACCATAATTAATAATTTCTCTAAACTATTCGAATTCGTTCTCTACGGCTATATTTTTCCTAACATAGAAAATAAAATATCAAGCCATCAACATGGGTTCATGCCAGGTAGGTACGACTTCAAATTTATTGTGTTTGACTCAGTATCTTTGTGAAGTCTTGAATGGAGGTGGTCAAGTCGACGTTATTTACACAGATTTCTCCAAAGCGTTTGACAGGCTTGACCACGGTATCCTATTAAATAAATTAACAAATTTTGGTTTATCATATGAGTTTGTTTCATTCTTTACCTCATATTTAAGTAATAGGTTACAATATGTTTATTACCATGGACACAAGTCTGTCGAATTTAATGCCGAATCAGGAGTCCCTCAAGGGTCAGTCCTTGGTCCACTTTTATTCAATGTCTTTATCAATGACATAGTTATAAACTTACAGTGCCCATATCTACTCTATGCCGATGATCTAAAAATTTACTACAGCGTTAGCTGCAATGATGATATAGAATTGCTCAAGTCAGATTTGGAAAACATCGATAACTGGTGCAATAAAAATAAACTCTTTCTAAATGTTGAAAAATGTAATGTCACCTATTCACGTGGGCATAATACTTTCATTAATGAGTATAAAATAAACGATAGTGTCATACAAAGAGTTGATAGATTTAAGGATCTAGGTGTTACTTTTGATAGCAAGATGACTTTTATTTATCACATAAATAATATCGCATCTTCAGCTTCTAAATCATTGGGATTCATAATTAGAAACTCGAAAGATTTCAAGAATGTTGAAACTATGAAGCTTCTATTTAACTCGTTTGTCAGAAGTAAATTGGAGTATGCTGACGTAATCTGGAGTCCCTACTACATCGTTCATATTAATAAACTGGAGAATATTCAAAGAAAATTTTTAAAATACTTAAGCTACACCGAGGACAAGACCTATCCACTTGTTGGAATTAGTAACGATATTTTGTTAAACAGATTCTCACTTAACTCACTTCAAACTCGCCGGGAATTACACGGAATTGTAACTCTGTCTAAAATATTAAACAGTAAACTCGACTGTTCTGATCTATTAAAACTCATTGACCTACGAGTTCCTTCTAAATCAACTCGACTCCACCAAGCATTTCATATCAAAGCTTCACGCACCAATCTATTAATGTATTCACCTATTAATGTCATGTGCAGAAATTACAATCATATACAGAATAATATTTATATTTTTCATTGTAGAATTAAGGATATAAAGAATATATATGAACATAATTTGTAATACTTCTGTTATTGTAGAACTAAGGATTTTATTATACAATTAAATTTTATTGTAGAATTAAGGATTTAAAGTGTATATATGGACATAATTTTTAATACCTACTTCTATCATAGCACAATATTTATTGTTAGTATTCCGACTCTGTAATTGGGACTTTCGCCCTGTTGAGTCGTGTAAATAAATAAATAAATAAATAAATAAACGTCTAATGCCCGCTTTACGTGAATAACCCTGTATACTGTTAACACGTCCTTAATTTTAAATATGTAATATCAAGTTTCCTCCTATATCGAATACTAAAATCTAAACGAAAGTACTTCGTGCTCACTATATCATTATAGTTATATCATGTCCTTTAGAGTGTACAGTTTAAGCCCCTACAAACAATTACCTACACTATTTTTCGCAAATTGGCGAGCAAATGAGATTACAAAGTTTACCCGGCTCAAACTGCATCCCACTCTAATCCTTTAAACTTGTTGATCAAAGTTGCATCGTTAAATTTTTCTCTCGTGCCTGGTACAATTACAAAATTAGCCGTCCCCGACGCGAACAATGCTTTCAACAATGTTGAAAAACGAATAGGGCAATTTTGTATCTACCCCAGCTTAGAAAGTATGCAATAAGTTCAAATAACAGCCAAGAATCCAGGCTGAGCAATAACTTTACAGCCACTTTTATTGGCATGTCAAGTTCGATGTGTGCTCACTAACTTTTATCACTCGAAATTGCGTACCAGTCGGTGTAGCTACAATTTAAGCCGGGACGTAATCGATATCGTTATGCTCATTTAAGCAGGAGGCCAATTAATTTAATTGACATTAATACAATTTGTCAGCGTGCAAATGCTACCGTGAAAAATTATAATTGTTCGACATGCCACCGGAACGACAAACGAGGAAATTGCCAGCGATTTTCCGGTAGAGATCAGCTTAAATGTTTGTCTCAACGTCTTAACGACACATGTGCTTATATACAGGGCGGAATCGCAGGAAAGCGACGTGCTTGTGGGAAAGGAGCCTCTGGTTTCATTCCCAACTAAGACACATCGATACACTTAAACATATCCCCTCCCCACACACGTTTGCTTTATGGATGTAGACATTGCAATAGTTCCGGTGTTTAATAACTATTCTAATCTAGTTTAAACTCAAGGCGTCAGTAGATAAATTATGGCAGTTCTAGACCACATGAAGTCCAATTTTCAGATGCCACCGTTATAAGACTGAGCATCTGATCGCTGTCACCAGTTCTGAATATGTCATGAGCTGATAACTTCTTGCAGTAGCCTGAGGCCATTGCCGTCACGGTGGAAGAGTTTAAAAGGTGATGGCACTGCAGCAACTTCTGGTTTTTGTCGTCTTTTCTTAAGAACTAAGGACCTCTTACAGCAAGAAGTCCCTGGTCATTAATGCTAGATTTTACAGACATGGTAAATGTTTTCGCAGTAAATACCTCCTCTTTGTCATGGCTCTAAGAAAAAATAAGATGACTGCTTTTATAAGTAATGGCCTATAGGATATTGTTGTCATAGAAAAACATTGTTATTTATAAGAATTCGTACACAGCAGAACCTGCGTCTTTATTCAATTGGTGATAAACAAAAGACGCCTGCTTACAGAAAATTATGAGTAAGTAGAGCTTCTTGAGCATTACCGGTTGCTTCTTGTACAGCTACTTTGTACATCTGGTAGTCGTTGCTGAAGATGTTAAGAAGCGACTTCACATATTAACTTTGTTTTCTTTTGGTCTATGGGCTTTGGAATTGTTTTGTGTCGATAAAGGATTATCTATGGCGAGGGTATTTCTTCCATATTTTTTTCAATATCCTTATAAGAATACTTCATCAGATCTTCAGCAGTGTCGACCAGAGGTTATACAAGAAGTAATCAGCAATAAACGAAGAGTTCTACTGTGAATGCCTTTCCATAAGCACACATGTATTTTTTTCTAACATCAAAGACGAAGCCTATTTTAAAGGCCACCATGTTTTATTATAAGTAACCATCTTTTCTCTTTCTCTTACTCCAGTGGAAAGAGGTTAAGCATTGCGCATTCTTTTCTATAATCAACCATCTCTGTGTAATCGAGTATGCAGTGCCATCAATGACCAGAATTTGATCCAAAAAGTCTTCAGCTATTTGGTAGTGACAGCAATTAGTCTTCAAATCTTAAAATCCTAAGAGCTGCCAGTAATAACCAGATACACAATTCAAATTTTTCGTGAAAAGCATGCAAATGTGACTGTAACTCGCAGATCAGTTCGCAAAATAATTTAAAGATTCGATACCATTGGTAATGTTAATAATATAGAGAAGGTAAAGAAGAATTACAATGAAGACGATACGTCTCCTCTTGTAATTATGAACTCTGTACAAGACTCCTTGAGTTCTAAATAATTATGTTAAATAGAGTATTTAAACAATAAATGCACTTTGTTTAATGAAAATTTAACATTCTCTGCAATGTTGAACACCCTGCAGCGGTAAGAACATTTACAAGAATGTGCTACCCCTTCCGCGGTATATAATATTTTTCCTTACTTATATACAATAATGTCGTCCTAAGCAGGGAGATCCTATTTCTTGCTTAGGGCGGCAGTATTTCGAGATAACTGGAAGGGTTAACATGCTTCGAGAGGCAATTACTTTTCATACCTTGGTCCTTGTGCGACAAGACATAACGCCATCAAACAGTAAAACTCTCGGTAGTCTCGGTATCGGTGTATCGTTATAACCCAGATAGCTAATAGCAGCATAAAGCCGACAACTTGCTAATTTGTTAGCAATGTGAAAATTAGATAGGGACGATATATATTAAACTTACCAGTCAAATCAGATCAGTTTCCTTATGCTCTCCACAGTGGCGGAGCTATGGCTTAGGACCGTTGTGCAATATACAACGGTCTGTATTTTGGGGGTCATAGTTTAACATAACGTGTTAATTAAATTGTGTTAATTAAAAGTTCAGAATGTATTTTTTAAATTTTCTTTGTGGTTCTGGCTTCACTCAGATAGTTTATTTCCTATAGAATCTGAAGAAATAAGTACATTACTGGCAAAAAATTATAATTATTTCAAACTCTTACTAAAGACTTATCATAGATAAGTACCGAAACCAATATCTTTCTAAACAAAATACTTTGCTGGCTATATTCCACGAACAACATTGGATTATAAGAAAGAAATATGCGCATTACGTACACCGTATCCGTCACAATAATGTTATTTTTAATTTTAAATTATCCTGTTCAACCAAACCGAGAAACAACGAAAGACAATAAACACTTACCAAAATACTTTAGAAACTTTCACATTCACGTGTTTTGATATTCTACACCAAGGATACACTCTTCAGTGCTACTTTTTCAAAGTTTAAAATGAACTGAATAGTCATTTCTCAGGCAATAATTTTTTTTTTACGGTTCTAACGAACAGGATAATCCAAAATGGATTTCGGAAAATTATCAATATAATTAAATGTAAATGCAAATTCCCTATAATCTAAGAGTCCTCTAAAATAGAATCTGGGTATTACTTGCAAAAAATACTCCTGTTCGTTAGAACCATAAATGATCCAATCTTAAAGTTATAACTTAAACAATATCGGCTATTTTAGCTTGATAATAATCAGCTAAGGTGTCATTTTCAGGTGCTTAAAAAGTGTATAAATAAAACGGCTGCTCCAAAATGGCAGAATTTAAGAACAGTAACATGCAAAATTTTATAGGTATTTAAGAAACGTTTTATACGAACGACCAAAACCATGCATTAAGAACATTAAGAAAACGACGATTTTTAGGGCCTGTACTTGAAACAAAAAAATAACATCAATAGGTAATCCTTTACACAGAACCCTCCATTTTTTTGTATATCATGTATTTTATAGATGAATTCATTTTATTTTTATTTTTTTTTTATTTCTGGCACAACCGGAATGTACGTTATTAAAGAGTTCAAATATTGAAAACTAATGTTTACGTAGATAGACTTTATTTTTATTGCCTTTACCTCTAATGATATTTTTTTCGCTATTTATACTGAAAATATTAATTGTTAAATATAGGCTATTTGCGGCTATTTTGCAGAAAATATGTTGTATTAAACTATTCCAAAAATGACATTTTCAAGCATTTGTAGCGAAAAACTATATGGTAAAAAGATTTTCATTTTAAAAAAAGTTAATGTAGACAATAATTATAAAATTTTTGTTTTTTTCAATAATTCTTACCATATTCAAGTTGCTAGGGAAGAGGCTGTAATTAAGATAAATGATGATTGTTTATAACAACTCTGGATAAACATGTTATTTTTTAATTTTGATCCTTACACTATAAATTATTTTTAATTAAACTAATATATGCCATTTAATTTATTATTTCAAGGACTACGTAAAAGTTCAACCAGTTTTGTTTTGTCAGAACACAATTTAAGGAAATTAAGCAGTTTTCTTAACAGCAAGTAACCTTAACTTGGTCAATTTCTATCACAGAGGATTGTACTAAAAACCTAATTGTAATTTTCACTTTGTATTGAAAGAATGAAAGATCCTTAGTTTTTGTTTTCACGAAAAACGCTTATTGAAAATTGACATTTAGAAAGAGGTTTTTGACTCTTTTCTCGCTTCAGATGTTTAGCTGGAAACCAATTTCGGTCAACTTTTTCACATGTATATCTGTAATAAAATCAAGTCGCATAGATATTCAAACCAAAATCTAATTGCACTCCTTTTCTATCTCATTTACTACTCTACGTAATTCAGCTGGTGAAATCTCCTGACAAGCTTGGGTTATTCTGTCATGAAGTTCTTCTAAATTTTGTGGCCTTCTTTTGTACACTTTAGTTTTAATTGTTCCCCATAAATAAAAATCTAGCTTGGTTAGCTCGGGCGATCCAGGCTGCCATAAAATTAAAGGACTGTCTAGTCGCACTTGAAGTGAAATATCATTTTATTGCATCCCAAAATTCATTGTTTACAGACTAAAAATACAGCCGCATTCAAATTATGTTGAGAAACACGATGGATCTCAAGATAATTTCAAATTTCAAAATAAATCGTGGCCATCTTGTGATAATAACATTGAGATAAATTCTACTGTTGATTTTTTGGAGCAACTTTTTTTCAACTACATTTGGAAATTGGGGTTTTAACAACTGTTCTAAATAGACTTTTTTTTAATCCTTAGTAAGTGTTTTAAATTTTTTCAGGTTATTTTTGATATCAATAGATTAGATTTTTACTTAGGCTAAAATGTTGTTTAAACGGTAAAAAAAAACGGTTAAAATCTACAAAGAAAATGTGATAATTTTTGAAATTCAATAAAAAATAAAGAAGTTATTGGGGTGTTACCATTTCAAGCGTCGCGTCGGGTATTTTAAATGTCTAATTTAACTTTTCATGAAGCAAATATTTTTTACATGGGGCCCAAATGAATTTCCTGCACAAGGGCCCTGTGACTTCTTGCCCCGCCACTGGTTTTCCGAGAATACGGGTTAGAGGGTGACTCCAGGAAACGGCGGAAGGACCGGGGTCGTCCCGAAACTTTGGTAATTATCACAGTGGCTTGTCTTACGAGGCTGGCCGGCGCGGCGACCTCTCGGTGATGTAATTTAATAGTGTGTTCGGTTGATCGTCGTCGATAACCGAGTGAGCGGCCGTCCTCGAACTAATTGCCATTAACTGAAATCGTAATTTGGCCTACCAATTTAAACAACGTTTGTTTCCTTTTAACTATTTGTCAACAGCGTATTTCTGCGCCGGTTAAGTGAATTAGGGCGGTTTCGATGCCGTGTATATCGCCGCTTGAAATTATATTTATACGTTATCCTTCGCTAGAAGTAGAACACTCCAACAAAATTCTCATTTTTCATACTACTTGAAAGGGACGGAAACTTTAGCAACTTATACTTAGAATAAAATAAAATAATTTTTTATAACGCCATATCCTAAAATGGCATTTACTTTAGAGTTTCAATGTATCAAAACAATTTCATTATTGACAAATCAAAAATAAAGAAAAAAATGTGAAATAAAGACATTTTATTTCACATTGTGAAATAATACTTAATAGTCAACAGACAATAAACTAAAGTTCTTACATCAAACATTTATTAATTATTAACAAATTTCATGAAATATTTTATTCATAATATAACGAAAATGTATATGAATAGTAAGTACTGTTACTAACATTATTTATATTTATTCCTGGAATTATAACAGTACAGGCAAATTAACCATTTAGGATAACAAAAATTAATAAATAAATCATATCTGGTATTTAAGTAGGTAATAACCTGGAGAATGAGATGATGTATTCTTTGCACTTCCAAGTTCCGCGAAAATTCAAAAAAATTTGGAAAATCTTTTTGATTTTCGGTTTCTTGCTCTAGCGGCCAAAATAATGAAAATAGAGAAAAAAATTCCCAAGATAAGTTGTAACTCGTCTCTTTCTCTACAAAAAAGGTCAAAATTCATACTTATTCATAGAAATTGTCTTGGTTTGGCATGAAACATCTTTATGAGTGGCTTTATGTCTTTCTGATGAGCTCCAGAATAAGGGCGAAAAACATTTCAAAGGCTAAGCATTTCCAAGAAACAGAATGATAGATTTCATGAAAATATAATCCATTAGAATGAAAAATTTCTAAGACAAGTTAGGTAAATAAATTCAGATCAGACCTTTGTTCCCATTTTTAATTGAATCATCATGACCATAGGGGGTTATGTAGATACTAGTTGAATCTGCATGGCTGTAGGGGACTGTGTGGATGCTAGTGTTAGAATGAGAATTTCAAATAAGAAATTAGACAAATTCATTTCAGGATTTTAATTTGCTAGCATAATCAGAATTCAGGTTGTCGAAAGAATGCAAAGCTTTCATTAATATTTTTACACATGGTTTTTCTTTTACTTCTCACAAATAGTTATTTTTCCTGCTGTTTGCAAAATCCTGTAAACAGTATGTTTCAATACAATTATAAGCAAACAAATAATAATTCACTATTAAAAATCTTTTATATTTGTTCCAATAAATGCAATTTTTTTTAATGTTTGTATACATTTTTACCATTTTGCTATTTTGGAATATGATATAATATCGTTGTAACAAATTCTAAGAGTAAAATTCAATTTTTTATCGCAAAATTCGTCACCTGTTTAATTACTTATGTTTTTGTAACGAGAGGCTTTCAAATATTTTTTAAATTAATTTATTTGTAAACTAAGTTGTTAATTTTTCGAATTATCGATTGAAGCCAATAAGAGAATATGGCCTACCGAAACTTTGGCAAAGAGTAGAAAACACGCTGTGTACCAGAAACGAAGGGCGCCAGGGATATAATAATGGCCATTTTGAAATCGTCTCGTGGTATTCTGTACTCCTCACGAAGTATATGAAGACAGAACAATAATATTGACTTGAGAACTTGGGTTATGAGATACATAAATGAAGGTGATTTAACACCATATTTATTTTTACCTCTTTTGGGTGTTTTTCCCTAATTTCAAATATATGTCGGGAACGTTCCCCTTGCGGACGCCGTCCGATACTTTCGTAGACGCCTAAAAGCACATAATGCACTGTCAAGTAAAGGAGAACGTCATCAGCAAGTACCGATTGCATTGAAGAATGCGGAGAGTAAACATCTCCATATATAGTCATGTGAAGCAGATGACGCCTGGTGTACCCTCGGGGACATCCCCCTCCCCGGTGTGCAGAACGATGCCCTTTAGAGTGCAGGAGATGAGTATTCTAGAGATAACTTTTGTAGATATAGTGTGAGATCGCGGGATTAGTAGTAGAGGACTGCTAGCTCCACTATTTTATAGTATTGATTGCATTTTCAACAATAAGATTATTATTCGACATTAAATTTACCTGTTTAGATAGATCACAACTCATGTTGCTTTGTTATTTACGTGACTTTTATTTAAGTCATTATATTGTGTTTACCAATATGTGGCCTAAGTCTAACAGATCCGCCCTAAAATGCCCCTCGCCCCTGTCATCTCCGAGGCGTATATATATAGTTTGGAATTACGTTTCCCAAATTCATTCTATTTAGATAAACCACGCACTCGCTACCTTCCAGCCCCCTCCCTTGTATCCAGTGTATATGAATTACTTTTGAGTTCATAAAATGCTGAACATGTTTGTTGCAGTATTATTCAAATTGAAACTCAGCTGACGTTATAACTTTGACTCCAGCAAGGTGTCAATATTGAATGTCACAATGCTCTTCATTAAGAAAGTAAAATAAAACTTTACAAAATATCGAGTTAACTCCATAACTTATAAACACACTATAAATCTATCACTATTTGGGCATTCTGTAGTATTTTTACTGAGCTTACACATTTCTGAAATTCTTTTTTAACGCCATAAATTATTTCGCTCGACATTGTAAATGGGATAATTGAATTATGTAGTTTTTGAGGTGATTTACGGACACTTTAAGCTACGTTTTATTGAAAATTGATCAATATAATTTAGTGCCAGTCACGGAACAAATGGATCGCTTGCATTTGGAAATGCGCTTCTTAGCTAAGATTAATTTTAAGTGATTCGGTAGCTGCTGCTATACATTCTGTTTACCCTTGCTTTCGGATAAAGATGCTTTAATCTGTGGAGAGAGGCGAAGTTGTTTGAATTTCAGAGGAAGGAAGCCATTGCCTTTTTCATTAAAATTTCAGCTAGACGTTATCCTATAAAAAATCAATTCTTCTTCAGTTATAACCAGGATTCGAATGACAGAGCTCAATTTCACGATGTACGAGGGGCGCACTCTGACAAGCTCGCAAGAATTTTTGTATTTGGTAGGTTTCTCATATGCAAAAATGATTCATTTTGTTAATGTTCTTATAGTTTGGTGGAATATACAGAATACGCAGAATAATAACAGTTAATAATAAGTTAGAGTTGTAAATACATCAGTGAACACATTCAGGACAGACAGTTTAACGTTTTCGTATTTCCCTTGGAGGCTTTTGACTATATAATTGAATAAGGAACTAATTCATTAAAGGTATCTTATTGTTTCATATGTTTAATTGTGCCCGAAAAATGATAAATCCACAAGGGGCTATTAAATTTAGGCTTGGATTTTTGAGAACGGAATAAATTTGTCCACTTTTTAGTTTCTTAAGTCAAAAACTATTATTACAATTATTTTTATATTTTTTATATTATATTTCATCACGAGTTTTCTGTAATCTGTAATTGTTTATTTGTGGCATATTCAGATTTTCTTACTTTTTATTGGGTATTTTGCCACTGAAAAATATTTAAAAATTTTAATGAAAAACCTCTGCGCAAAACGAATCAGACAGAAGTTGGTTCTTGAATACTTGACTGTTTCAAAAAGTCTCACACCTAAAAATATATAAACTAGAACAATGTAATAAACCAAAAACTGAAAATGAAAGCTATAGATAGTTAACGTTTCGGAAGATAATCTACCTCCGTTCTCAAAACTTTTTTGGCCGTCAACCATGACAGTTCTTTGTTTATGTATTTCCTAAATTTGATATAATAACTGCAATTGAACAGGCTGTACAGAAGCTACCATTAGATTATGCTAATGAATACCGAATTCGTTCTAAAATTGAATTAGAGTAACAATATAAGACTAAAGATAATTTAACATCCGACGAAAAACGTTCCATTTCGTCTCTAAAAAATGATCATAGCATTAAAATTTTACCAGATGATAAAGGCAATGCCACGGTAATCTTAGATACAGCTATATATGATACAAAAATTACGAACTTGATAAATGATGGAAATTATTCCAAATTAAATAAAGATCCTACAAATTCTTTAGAAAACAAAATATATAGAGTCTTTTTTAAACACAAAAACGAATTTACAGATATTGAACGAAAGATGTAAATTCCACATCACAGCAAGCCTCCTCATTTCTATGGCTTGCCAAAAATTCATAAACCTGACATTCCCTTAAGACCAATTGTGAGTTCAATTAATTCTCCATGTAGTAAACTCTCAAAATATTTATTAAAAATCCAAAATCCTTCATCAGGTTCCTCCGAGTCTTATATTAAAAATAGCAAACACTTTTTGAAAAAGCTGTCAGAAAATCATTTTAACAATAATCATCTAATGGTCAATTTTGATGTAGTAAGTCTGAAGTTCCTGTAGATAAAACATTAATAATAATTAAAAACAAATTGCAATAAGATGGGAATTTGGCGAATAGAACTAAGTTAAGCATTGAAACTATAATGGAATTACTTACACTTTGCATTAAAACGACGTACTTTCAATTCAGTAATGACTTCCATCAACAAGACTTTGGGATGGCCATGGGTTCTTCATTATCTCCAATATTAAGTAACATTTTCATGGAAAATTTTGAGGAAGGTAATATTAATAATCTAGCTTATAAACCCATTGTATGGTGGAGACATGTAGATAACATTTTTGATATATGGCCTTATAGTAAAGAATGTTTAAGTAATTTCTTGAATCAGATTAACGAAAAAGAATCTTCAATTAAATTTACAATACAAATAAAAAATAGTAATGAGTTACCCTTCTTAGATATTTTAATTAAAAAATTAAATAACACATACCAAGCAAGTGTGTATAGAAAACAAACACACGCAAACAGATACTTAAATTTCAATTCAAATCAACATATTAGTGTTAAGAAAGGTGTTGTTAAGTGTTTGTATGACAGAGCCAAAATTATTTCTTCAAATGATGTAATATTAAGGAACGAAAAGCAATTTATAAAAACTGTCTTATTAAATAATCAATATCCTGAGAGTTTTGTTGATAGTCAGTTATTGAACATTAGTAGTAGAGAGAATATACTATCACAACCTGAGGTATTTAGGTCAATGGCAGTGATTCCATATATACATGATCTATCGGATAAATTACGAAAAATTGGAAATAGGTTTTCCGTACGAACGGTTTTTCAAACGGGCTTCACGATAAGATCGGTTTTATCAAAAACTGAACCTCTTAATATTGTTCAAAATTCAAAAAATTGTATTTATAGTGTCCTTTGTGAGTGCGGAAAACATTGCGTAGGTGAATCATCTGGACCTTTCAACGTAAGGCTTGGTGAACATAGAAATTACGCTAGAAGGGGAGAATTTGAAAAATCCAAGATTTGTGAACACGCGTGGGATAATAATGACAGGATTAAATGGGACTCGGCGAAGATTTTGGAAAAAGAGAGCAACAGAACAAAAAGAAAACTTAAAGAATCCGCGATTATTTTCTTAAGCGAGGATAGATGCGTTTCGAATTATTCAATAGATTTTTGTACTAGTTGGTTGCCCATCCTGAGAGACGAAGTAAGTAAAAATAAGATAAATATAATTTAATGTCTCACGTGACTATGGAAATACATAAACAAAGAACTGTCATGGTTGACGGCCAAAAAAGTTTTGAGAACGGAAGTAGATTATTTTCCGAAACTTTAACTACCTATAGCTTTCATTTTCAGTTTTTAGTTTATATATCTTTAGGTGTGAGACTTTTTGAAACAGTCAAGTATTCAAGAACCAACCTCTGTCTAATCCGTTTGGCGCAGAGGTTTTTTCATTAAAGTTTTTAAATATTTTTCAGTGGCAAAATACCCAATAAAAAGCAAGAAAAGACTTTTCTGTCATTTTACAAAAATCAAGTTTGTGCAATTTAGTACTGCTTTATTTTACGTAAAATGTTATTGTATCAAAATGTGTCTTTTTCTGAAATCTATAATAAGACTATTACATTTAAATTCCATGAAAGATATGCCAAATTAATCCCTGCTCGCAAACACGCATTCCTGGTGGCTCTATTAATTCCAGAATATCGTGCTATTGTCAATTCTCAAAACCCGTACACGATCAGTTTCTTTGGCACGCTTCCCATAATCAAATTAATGTAAAACTTTTTTTGTCCGGATTCACCATCTACCTAACTGAAATTCTATTAGCAGGAACAGCTTTTAATTTTCCAACCAATTAAGATCGTAACCCAGTAAGGTTTTTATTGAACAAGTAATTATTTTTGAGCACGCTCTCGCTCCACGATTTATACGGTGAATTAATGAACGTAAGACTTTGTTATACTCTTTTAGCCAGAGTTATTTTTTACACGGTATGCAGTATGTTGTCAAACTTAATGTAGAACGAATCATACACATTCTAAAGTAACGTTATATATCTTTTTACGTCACGTGAATAATGTGGATAGGTAAGAAAATCGGATGCACCGTAATTAAAGCTACTACAAGGTATCTTCACACTTCCGGGATGTTGCCTCCCCCCCATCTTGTAAAGTATGAATTATTTGTATTTATATGTGCTATATTTATTTATTTATTTATTTACACGACTCAACAGGACGAAAGTCCCAATTACAGAGTCGGAATACTAACAATAAATATTGTGCTATGATAGAAGTGGGTATTACAAATTATGTCCATATATTGTTCTATATTCTAATATCTATTTTATTTTTTTATACGTTCGAAATTACTTTTTGAAAGTAAATTAAAATGAGTTTACTGGGCGCCAAACAGTTTCTTAAAAGCTGTTAATATTATAGACTATAGAACACCATTAGCATGACCATCTACAATCTAGAGAATGACTCTTACTCAAGGTCCAACGAGGTCGGTTCAATAAATGCTCATCGATCAAGATAACAATCTAAATAAATCAAACTCAGTATTGAACGAACAAAGTATTAATTTATTAACAAATTTGAACTTGGAATGTAATTAACAAATTTAAATAACAAAATCTAACTTAACTAAAATGATAAAAATGGTCTTTATTTAAAATAAATATATACCATGGATTTCTGATATTGTAAAGCTTTACCTTGTCTTTCTTTCGACTCGAGTAATGTTATATTATAACCTCTAACTGGTTATTATGATCCTTGAAATATTATGTCACTTGACTGACTTTTTAACCTCTCAAGGCTTCTTCTTCTTCTTCTTCTTTACTGGATTGACGTTTGTTTCTAACCTCCAATTTATTTTCAAGATTTCCTTGAAGTATTTCTATCACTTGCTTGACGTTTGAAATTTCTGCACCATATAAATTTGCTAACTGGATTAACAAATACTTCCCTCTTCTAAATCTGCTTTCCGGATAATCTACTTCGTAATACTTTCAAAGTATACTCACTTCTTATATTTAATCAACTTTTACAATTTATTCTTGATATCAATATATCTGGATTGTAATTTTCTAACCTTCAAATTATTCACCACTTTTCTTCTCTTTTCAATTTATTAATTATTCGAGGATGAATATTTTTCGCAGCTCGCTGTTCAGCGGTGTGTGATCAACTGATTTGTTATTTTTAGTCGTTTCATTGGGTTAATTTCCAATATTTCAATTGTTTTTTTCTAATTTGATCTAATATTTCAAAATTTAATTTTAATTTAAAATTTAAACTATTCAGTTTTGTTTGTTCTTTACATTAATTGAACACTGTTTTTAATTCTTTAATTTTCCTGATAAGTTTCTTATTCTACTTTTCAGGATTAAGTGAATAATTGTAATTACTCGAAATATATTGACATATTACATATACTTTCTTAAAATCTACTTATAACTACAATTAACAATTCCAATCTCAAATAAATACTATTTCATACATTTAGATGAATAGCAATGATAAACACAAAATGCTAGTAGTTAAAAACGTACTGCAGTTTTTTATACTGACATAATACTGATATTATAAACTAAAACAAGAAATTGATACGCCAACAAACATTTAACATCATACTATTAGTCCTTTCTTTCTGCATGATGTGAAATATCATTTACAAAACACCTTTCAGCAATGATATTTGAAAATATCTGAAAACTTAAAATGTAATTCAGTGTTTTGTAATCTATGGACTTACTATTTGTAAAATAATCACTCTGCAATGCAACTACTGTTAATAGTCTTTCATTCAATATTCATTTTGTGTAGATTTACAGTGTTTCTACACAATTTATGATTTTCAGCCCTAAGTTTTGACATAAATGTCAGATTTTATAAATTTACTTTTTTGTTTTCCAATTTCATTCTAACTCATTTTAAATGAGATTGTGATTCTCTATAAGTTCATGCTTTATCATATACTATTTAGAATAACCTTGTTAAACTAAATTAACTTCATTTTATCTTTATTTAAATATTTTGTTCGTATTCAATATCAAGTTTCATTCTCTGCATCCTACTCGCTGAGAATAAGTGAACTTGAATCAATTAAATAAACCACAGATACTCCTGCTTCTGTATGATCCGTTAAAGTAAAACTGTTATGGTTATTTTCTAAAATACATACAAATTTGTGAATTTTATTTATGATTTCAAACACGATACTTGGGTATTGTTCCACAGTGTGGATACACAGCAATATATACTTTAAATCCTTAATTCTACAATAAAATTTAATTCAACAATAAAATCCTTAGTTCTACAATAACAGAAGTATTACAAATTATGTTCATATATATTCTTTATATCCTTGATTCTACAATGAAAAATATCAATATTATTCTGTATATGATTGTAATTCCTACACATGACATTAATAGGTGAATACATTAATAGATTGGTGCGTGAAGCTTTGATATGAAATGTTTGGTGGAGTCGAGTTGATTTAGAAGGAACTCGTAGGTCAATGAGTTTTAATAGATCAGAACAGTCGAGTTTACTGTTTAATATTTTAGACAGAGTTACAATTCCGTGTAATTCTCGGTGAGCTTGAAGTGAGTTAAGTGAGAATCTATTTAACAAAATATCGTTACTAATTCCAACAAGTGGATAGGTCTTGTCCTCGGTGTAGCTTAAGTGTATTAAAAATTTTCTTTGAATATTTTTCAGTTTATTAATATGAACGATGTAGTAGGGACTCCAGATTACGTCAGCATACTCCAATTTACTTCTGACAAACGAGTTAAATAGAAGCTTCATAATTTCAACATTCTTGAAATCTTTGTAGTTTCTAATTATGAATCCCAACGATTTAAAAGCTGAAGATGCGATGTTATTTACGTGATAAATAAAAGTAATCTTGCTATCAAAAGTAACACCTAGATCCTTAAATCTATCGACTCTTTGTATGACACTATCGTTTATTTTATACTCATTAATGAAAATATTAGCATTACATTTTTCAACATTTAGAAATAGTTTATTTTTATTGCACCAGTTATCAATATTTTCCAAATCTGACTTGAGCAATTCTATATCATCATTGCAGCTAACGCTGTAGGAAATTTTTAGGTCATCGGCATAGAGTAGATACGGGCACTGTAAGTTTATGACTATGTCATTGATAAAGACATTGAATAAAAGTGGACCAAGGACTGACCCTTGAGGGACTCCTGATTCGGCATTAAATTCGACAGACTTGTGTCCATGGTAATAAACATATTGTAACCTACTACTTAAATATGAGGTAAAGAATGAAACAAACTCATATGATAATCCAAAATTTGTTAATTTATTTAATAAGATACCGTGGTCAAGCCTGTCAAATGCTTTGGAGAAATCTGTGTAAATAACACTGACTTGACCACCTCCATCCAAGACTTCACAAAGATACTGAGTCAAACACAATAAATTTGAAGTCGTACCTACCTGGCATGAACCCATGTTGATGGCTTGATATTTTATTTTCTATGTTAAGAAAAATATAGTCGTAGAGAACGAATTCGAATAGTTTAAAGAAATGATTAATTATGGTGATGGCCTGTAATTTTTTATGTCTTCTTTGGAATTCTTTTTGTGAACAGGGCATATGTTAGATATTTTCCATAAGCCAGGAAAAATGCCATTATTTAAGGATAAATTAAATATATGTGATAAGGGACCGGCCAATATTGAGACGCAATCTTTGACGAAGAAAGCTGGTATTCCACCTGGACCTGCTGTAAATTTTGGCTTTAATTTTTGCAGCCTTTAATAACTTCTGCCTCTGAGATTGTAGGTATGAATATATTTTGTGTGTCCACAGGTTCACTTTGAAATATTCTGAAAATTTATTTACTATATCTTGGGAGTCATTATATGAGGTATTTTCATATGTCATACTGTTAGGTATTGAGCTTGTTTTTGACTTATTATTAATGTAGGACCAAAACATTTTTGGATTCTCTTTTAAGTTATTTTCTATTTTAAGTAGGTAGCTTCTATGCGAGTCATCAATACCTTTTTTTATTTTAGTTCTAATGTTCTTATATTCCTCATACAACACGGCATCTTTAGTATTTTTATATCTATTCCATATTTTATTTTTATATTTGAGATTTTTAATTGTCTTTCGAGAACCACTGAGGATATTTGTTTGTACGCGGAAGAGATTCAGGAACGTATAAGAATAGATTCTCGTAAATAATATCATAAAAAATTTGAGTTGCTTGGTCTACATTCGATACATCATATAACAAATTCCATTCAGTGTGGCACAAACTATTATACAATGACGGAAAATCGGCTTTTTTTAAATTGTAATTTGGTATTTGGTTATAGGAGAAAAATGTGCCAACTATCTTTAAGTCACATGTTATATCCAGTGCCGGATGTTGTAAATCCTCTATTAGCTCGCAGGCAATTTATGTTGCTAAAAACCAAATCTAATAGCCTCCCCTTATCGTTTGCTATGAAATTATGCTGTTTTAGATTGAGAAAATTACACAAGAGATCTAACTGTATTAATTTAGGGGATTTTTCTAATGATTTCAAGCTTTCAAAGTAATCTGCCATGTTAAAATCGTCCATTATTAATATGTTATTTCTATAGATAGAATATATATTTGTAAGTTCTTCAAATAGGGTTTCATAAACTTCAACGTTTGTATTAAGAGGGATATACATACAGAATAAAGTTAGATTTTGCATATTGTTTATAGTAATGTTTAAGCCGATGATATCTACAGAGGGAACACTTTTACTGATTGAATTCAAATTCAGTAAGACGACAGAAAAAGTTTTATCAACTGCTAATAACACTCCACCTCCTCAACTTAAGTTCAATTCATTAAATTTTCTATCTACGCGATAAATGTTATAGTTATTACAGAATAATTCAGAATCAAGAACATTCGAGCTCAGCCATGTCTCACTATATGCTATGATATGATAATTAAATGTAGTGCATTATACAAATCTGTAGTTTTGGTATTGAGCCCTCGCACATTTTGATACAATATATTAAGTTCAGAAGTGGTTTTGTCAGAAAAGATGGCTGCGATATATTGTACCAAATAATAGTATATTATTGTATGAGCGATTAGGACAGCCATTATTCACGAAGATGATGTTTGAGCCCACGAGCCGAAGGCGAGTGGAGCAAATCTTCTGAATAAATAATGGTCATAATAGCGAATATAGCAGTACGCCTTTTCTACACCTCTTAAGCCAATAAATAAGACTGATATTTAATAACATTATTCAGTACCTACTCGTAATAAGTGGAAAACGTAAACAATCAATATGGCGATACACTTGGTTGTCTCTGACAGTGAGTTGATTGTCAGCTGCAGCAACAGTTGACCCCAGTCATTTAAAATATCATCGGATCTGTAAAACAGTGATTTTTTCATTTGTATTTGTGATTGGCCAGATGCAGTGGATACGATTTTTCACCAAAAAAATGCTATTAATTGTCATATAATTAAATAGGGTAAAAATAATTCTTAAAAACTTTGTATCTAATGTTAATATTACATTGCCATTATTTATATTTATATTTGAAGTTTTAATTTTGAACGATTTGCTCTGAAAATTATGAAATTTGATTTTTCTATATTTAGAATTAATTGATTTTCTAATGGCCAACTTTGTACTATGGTCAATACTTCACTTGCTTTGTCTATTGATGAGTTTCATCGTTTGGCTTTTACTAGCAGGGTAGTGTCACCTGCATAATTAATTATTTGATGTTGACTGTTATTCATTAAATTACATAAATCATTTATAAATATATTAAATAATTACCACCCAATTATACTGCCCTGTGGGATTCCTAGTTTGATTTTTCCTTCTCAGATTTTACTCTTTTACCAAATGAATTAAATTAACATATTAGTGTCGGTTACCTAAATACGATTTTATCCACTTTATTCCGTACCTCTCAAGTTTGCTTATGAGTTATTCATGATTTATGCTATCATAAGCTTTAGATGGATATAAGAAAATGCCCAAGGATAATTCATTATTTTCTAAGGCAGTTAAAATCCCATTTATACATTCAAACACTGCAGTATTTATGTATTTTCCTTTTAAGAAATCATGTTGATTTTAACTAGAGAGCTCATTTCCATTAAAGACATATATTAATCTAATACGTACTATCTTTTCAAAAATTTTGGAAAAGGACGGCAATAGGCTTATTGGTCTAAAGTTTTCACTTTCATTTATATCACCTTTTTGTGCGTATGGGTATCACTTCTGATACTTTGAAAGCTTCAGGAAAAGTTACAAACTCTATGCTATTATTTATAATGTAATATAAAGGCTTTAAAATAAAATTAATACATTTTTTAATAATGTTGTTGATATGTTATCATTGCCCGAGCTATTCTTATTTTTTAAAGATATTACAACATTTATAATTTGGGTTTCTGTCAATCTATCAAATGTGATATTATTGTTATTAATTGGGATTCTCTTTTAAAAAGAACATTGGGGAGTTGCTTTATTTTATCAGCCGCTGCTCTTATGAAATTTATTTAATGTTTCGTGTGGAACAGTTTGGAAATTTACCATACCATTTGATTTTCTTAAATTGCCAGACACATTACTAACAGTTTTCCTCCATGTTGTCTTAAATTTGTTATCAGAGTTAGCAATTTCATTATTATAATGATCCCTTTTAACTTTTTCTAAAAGTGTTTCTAAATCCTTTTCCTTGATATGATTTTAAAAAATTGTGACAATTCCTTTCGACCACCACGTAAAATCAGTTTTAAACAGATCTTCCTCAACCCCTTCCCCTATTCAAGTACAATAAAATTATTGTTTTAACAAGTATCATTACTCACAATTTTCATGTTATTATAAATATCAAGAAAGCTTAGACATTTTATGTTCGTCCGAAATTATACATAGAGCTCTGATCTCTATCCACTTATCTTTATGATATCCGAGTTCATGCCGACCCTGTCTGAAAGTGATATATACACATTTTTAGTTTAGTGCAAAGCGACTACCGTCTCACACTAATTTCCCGGACCTGTGTTAATAAAGTTCGTTCGGCATAGAAACGTCAGGGCTCGACCGCAGCGGAGGCCTTTTATAGAAAAGTGACCGTACAGAGCCCATGTTTCAGGCATGTTTTAGTTGTAAGAAGTGTACACATGCAAATTTCTGTTCGAGTGGATGTTGTTAAATATACGCTTGTTTATGTATACAAGGTAATGCCGCTGAGTAATATCTATAATGCTATTGGCATGCATTGTAAAACAAACAGAGTTTAAATGCTCGAGTCTCAAGTAATTTAAGCTTCCTTAGTAATGCTACGTATTATTACATGTAATAACATAATTAATATTGACAGTAAAGACGTATTCGCCCCAAGCAGTTATATGCAGGAGAAGTGGACTGGTATCGCCAGTGCAAAAATGGCCCACCTGCATTATATCTTTGCAAACAGGGCGATAAAACAATTTCAACAAAACCTTAAACACTGACATCATAACTTAACTATCTGTGTATCATGAACAGGACTACTTTCCATCACGATACATTCTTCTTAAAGGAATTTATTAAAGAAACCGATAACCTATCTTATACACTACCTAAAAGTTGCAAGAGTAATATCTGCTCACACAAAAAATCATGTAGACAAGTGTAGACCAGTTTCCTTGACCTCAGCGATATCAATAATTCTTGCATACTGTATGCTAGAAAGACTCAACTCCTTTATTGAGAGATACTACCGAATACTTAATGAAGAACATGGATTTATGAAAATAAGCAAATAACGACAGCCACCACAGAATTTTAGATGTATATGCTTGATGAGCTGGACTAGAAAAAGTATCAAATTGGTGTGGATTGTGAACCTACCAAAGCATTCGTCTGCATTTCACGCCCTCAGATGTTCCACTAGCTGGGTATAAGAGGCAATGCACACAACTGGGTTAAATATCTCTCAAATGTATCTCACAATAAAGGAAGTCAAAGTAGCAGCAGACATTGCTCTGATATTCTAAAGTAGAGGTAAAAGTACTTAGCGAAGTATGTCTGCATTTAATACTATTTTCTCTCTATGTTGCTGATATTACAATATACGTATAAGATTATAAAATAAAAATATATGCAAATAATTTGTCTATACTAATTTCAACAGAAGTCTATGAATTCATCGTGAAGCTTACAACAACCTAAGGGAAACTAAGACCAATTAACATTGTGGAGAAATACTTTATTTTCATTTTCAAAACTCTTAGGTCGTTAACCACGATAGTTTGTTTATGTATTTCCCTAATCACGTGAAACATAAAATTATATTTATCTTATTTTTACTTACTTCGTCTCTAAGTTTGGGTAACCAACTAGTACAGAAGCTGAATAAGGAGCTCTAAGCAAAGCAAACAGAAGTTCCATAATAGATCCATGGGGGATGCGGTTTACTATCTTTAATTTGCAGTTTCTTTCTTTTATTTTGTAAAGTTAGTGTATAAAACAAAATTGCAAATATTAGGTTAAAATAAGAACTTTCCCAAGAATTATTTCTCTTTATCGAAAACTTTACAATTTATTGTAAAATATTTCGAAATGCGTGATTCAGAAGAAAGTGTAATTCATGTGACTCGTGTAGATAATTTAAAACCTGACAACTCTAGAAGAATAAAGACAAATGTATAAACTTTCAATATACGGTAAGCGCATTATGCCTAATTATTTCAACATAAATAAAACCGATTGTAAATAGGAGCAAGAATGTTGAGGAGAGTGTTCCCCGTTTATCTAGTCCGAGACTGCTGCTTATGGCATTGCGTAGGTCCCATGTGCGTGCTATTGATTTACTTTTGTGCGTGTAAGATAGCGACAGTTGTTGTTTTTCTTCTTGTCGTTGCCTTTCAACTTCTAGTTTATCCATTTTTTTTATTAATAATAATTAAATGATTATATGTATACATAATTAAATGAGTACAACAAATTAGTACTTGATGAATACAAGCTATGCGTTATGCATGTGTGATGAAAACTGTTTTATTATTATAACAAAAAATTTATGTAGTTTTTAAACTATTACCGATTGAAACATATTCTTTATAGGATTTTGCAAACAGCAGAAAAAATAAACTATCTATAACTAAAAGAAAATCTATGTGTAAAAATATTAATGAAATCTTTGCATTCTTTCGATCATCTGAGTTATTCTAGCAAATTAAAATCCTAAAATGAATTTGTCTAATTCCTTATTTGACAATTCTCATTCTAACACTAACATCGACACAGTCCCCTACGGCCATACAGATTAAACTAGTATCTACATAACCCCCTATATTATGAAGATTCAGTTAAAAATGAGAACAAATGCCTAAAATGAATTTAGTTATCTACTTTGTCTTAAAAAAATTTCATTCTAATGGATTACATTTTCATGAAATCTATCATTCTGTTTCTTGGAAATGCTTAGGCCTTTGAAACGTTTTTCTCCCTTATTCTGGAGCTCATCTTTAATTATAGATAGTTATTTTTTTCGGCTGTTTGCAAAATCCTATAAAAAATATGTTTCAATACAATTATAAGCAAACAAATAATAATTATTCATATTATCGATTTTTACAAAAGTAAGTATATCTATTATATCCGCAAAGAAAATATACTTTTTTTTATTTTGCTTTAAATTAAAAAAATACATCAGATGAGAGAAACTTCACGGTCAAGTTAAATAAATATTTACATTAAAGAAGTTTGTCATGCAAAGAAGTATAGGAAAATGTTATATATTTATAAAGCTATTTAATCAATTCTCGATGATGGTGATGAAAAATGTGAATTCATGTTAAATACTTATACTTTAATACTTGTTTAAAATTAATTATTTAAACTACTTTTTCTAATACAACGTACAAATATAAGAAAGTGTTATTATTTTTAATGATTAATTAGATGTCCAAAAATGCATTACGTTGAAAATTATTTGCTAAAAATGTCATTTGGAATACGTTACCCCATTACTGCCACGATTTTCATTACTTTACTGGTACTGCAAACGTTTTTTATTTCACTCTATACACCAGATATTAGTTGCAAACAAAAAGAGAACCGCTGCCTAAGGAATCACTACTACTACCACATCCAAATTTTCTGTCCAAATCTCTTTAAAGGAAAACTTCTCGACTATATTTGCACTCTAGTATATGGAAATAATTGGTTATAGAATTTTAATAATATTAGGAACAGATGTCATAAAAAATTTGAAGTGTTGGTTTCTAGCATATACTCCAAAAATGAAATTGCCTCAATCAGACGTCATCACAATACATACGTGTACAAAATTTCAATTTTATTTTATTAATCCCTTTATTAATGGAGTGAAGTGGCGAAGGGGTTGAAAAATGTTATAAAAAATGTGAGGCCTTGGCGTCTAGTTTATACACCAAATCCCAACTTTCTGTACTCGTACCAGCTTGCTTTATTTATTATCCCCTATTTACCCCTACTTAACCCCCAACCCTCCAACGGAATTAGCTCAAAATATAATTTAATTACAGATGTAGGTATAGTACATACATGTACCAAATTTCAAATGAAAATCTCAATTTTATTTTATCAACCCTTTAAATAATGGAGGGGTTGGAAAATGTTATAAAAACATCTGAGGTCTTGGCTTCTAGTACATGTACCAAGTCCAAAGTTTCTGTACTCTTATCAGCTTGCTTTACTTATTTTCCTCTATTTACCCCTATTTAACCCCCAACCCTTCAATGGAATCATCTCAAAATATAATCTAGGTGTCGTTATAATATATACGTGTACCAAATTTCAAGTGAATATCTCAATTTTATTTTATCAACCCCTTTAATAATGAAGGGGGTGAGGGGGGGATATTGAAAATGTTTAAGAATGTCTGAGCCCTTGGCTTCTAGTATATCCACCAAATGTCAAATTTTTGTACTCTTACTTTACTTATTTTCCCTTATTTACCCCACAACTCTTCACCGGATTAGTTCAGAAAACAATCCATTTCTTGATCTCGTTATAATATAGGCGTGTATAAAGTTTCAAGTCAATATCTCAAACCGTTCCAGAGAAAACGTGTGGGCAATAAAGTTACAGATCGACAGACCGACAGATAGAAATTTTGTTTTCGCAACAAGAAAAAAATTTGATA
Source organism: Stenurella melanura (assembly GCA_963583905.1). NCBI lineage: Eukaryota > Metazoa > Arthropoda > Insecta > Coleoptera > Cerambycidae > Stenurella > Stenurella melanura. The sequence continues at coordinate 100,063,360 of OY757317.1, forward strand.
ATTTTTACGTCCACGTCCACTGTGGATGTGGAAGTAATAATTGGGAAAGCTAATTCATTTAGGTTTAACGAATTTTGTTCTTGGGAAAATGGACTGTTCCTACATTTTTCAATTAGCATCATGCATAATACATTAGGACGTCTTTCATCAAACAATTACATAATGCAGCGGTATCAAGCATACATCTCTAATGATTTCGCCTTGCTAGTGCTCAAAGCAAGGCATTCTTGCGCACAACCAGCAATTTAGATCTTTACTTGCAATTTTAAGCATCTAATTGCACGGACTTTCTTCAGCTCGCTTAATCAATGAGCTCGCTAATCCTTTCCTCGCATTAATGCGCTAAGAGTGATACTTTTATCCTCAATTATGGGCAGCTTCTGTAGCAAGGCAATTCCTGCCAACGTAATACCGTCGGGCCTTGCAGCCGCCTGGTATTTCAAAAGTGCGGCGTATGTCTTGATGATGTCGGTGATTATTTTGAATTCATTTACGAAATGACATTCCGGAGGTTCGTTAACGGTTAGTTTTCAGACATTTCAGTACAGGGAAATGTCAAGAACTAACGGTGTGTTGGTGGGACTTCCACATGAGCTTGAGAGGTAATTTTATCTATTAAATTAAGCATACGAGATTTACTTGATAAGTAAATCTAGAAGTAGAAATATTGTAATAACTGGGGTTTTATTCCCCTAATTACATGATTTAATTAGACATTACCATTGGCAGAGTACGGAGTGGCCCAATCACTTTGCAAACTCCGTCGATATTATAGTATATCCATCGACAACAAAACTGTGCTTACCCTTTGCTTTCTAGGTGATTTTATCCTTTTTGGTGTCCATCAACCAGGTTACTTCACCAACAAACTTTACTGAATGTAAAATGAACTTAATTTCATGACAAGCAAATAAAACACGTGATTTCTCAAAACACTTAAACCACTATATTTACATAAGAAAATGAAAGCAAATGAAATTGACAATCACAAACACTTAAAGACGATTAAATAAATTAACAAACGATAATTACTCTATATCAAGAAATAAAATGGTCCGCGGCAATTTCAAATCTTTAGCTAAACCGCGACCGAATATTCTGAGTTCGATTACAACACATTAATTTTCTACTTATTAAAACCGGCAAAATACTAAACAAATGTACTTAAACTTTACAATTGAAAAAGGTTCGCATAACGAGAATTTACTATACCCTGTAGGTAGATGATGACCGAACCGACTTTAAGCCAAGAGTGAAGATAATCTCTACATCGAAATAATACGTTTCCAAAGTGGGCAGTAAACTTTAAACCCTCGACCAATTAGGATCTTCTTTACTTTAAACCGTACGCATTTGAAATTACCTAACGGACCATGGTATTTATCATATGGCCTATCTGAACATTTTATTTCCACTGAAATAGATGAAAAAAACCCCTTTTCTTCCTTACTTTGCTTTTGTATCTGCCTTAAGTGGTCTATCTATCTTATGGTCTATTACATAGGTTCCTGGAAGCCTCTATCAACTGCTTTAGTCCTGAAAATCTCACTAGACCACCCGGCGAGGCGGTATTTAACAAGTTCGACTAAGGAAAGAGAATTGGACACAAAATAATTTGGATGGTTATTTATTGTTTCCAAGTGGCTAACGTCGACTACCTAATAAAGAGTAAAGTTAACAAGGCATGTTTCCTGGGCTCTAAAGTTTGCAAGATAAAACATATGTTTCTATGACCAGTATTTTATTGTACTAAAATCTCGACCCTTAAAATGTTACAGAAATCAGAAGTAAGAAAATACGGTGGTTCTATGAGCCAGGGCCGGACTTGGCTCCCTTAATTTGACTTTTGTTACAATATCTGAGTGTGCAAAATGCACGCCCTCTTGATTTTATAAATCGTATAAAATTGTGTGTGGTATCAAATTACAGAAAATTTCATGCGGAAAAATATTATATGAGTCGAAAAAGTCGAAAATTACGAAAAAAATAAGTCTATAATAGCTTCCTCACGAGGCTACACTCTGGCAAACTCTGAAAAAAATATGTTGTTTTATTTACAATTCAAGTGCGGTTCTATTATTCTGTTACTGAAAGTAGTTACAGTCTGATTTATTACTACTAACTGCTAACCATTGGCATACATTTAAGGGAGAAATAATAAGAACATTTCAACTAGCCTTGATTAAGGCTGTTACATTTTTCTAATCGTTCTGTCTTCTTAACTTCACTGAAGTCAACTCTTGATAAACAAGCTTGTGAGATCCTGTTGCATTAATCATTTCTAGTTCTACGTCTACTTTTGTAAATTTACTTTGCCTCCATCCCTCTGTTCGACCCAGTGGTACAACACTTGTTTGTCAAATCTAAGACAAGAAGCCTCTAGGTTCGATTTTTAGCTTCAGATGTGTATTTGGTGCTATTTTAAATACGAAATAGACGTAGTTTAACGCATATAGCAACTGTATGGTTTAGGTTTTCATGTTTAAAAAAATCTCCAGAAATAAAATTCTATAGGCCTAAGATCAGGTGATCTGAGCGGTCAATTCATTAAGTCACTATTGCGACCTACCGTTCTTAAAGGAAAGTAGTGGTTCAGATAATTTGAGGTAATTTCGGTGATAGCTCTTCAATCACGTCCCACAATTATTGTTATTTAAAAAAGAACGGGTCCAATCACTTTCACTCAACACATCTATTTTTGAGAGTTTGTTTCTTACTATTAATAGCTGACTATTGTCCATTGCATAAAACTCTCTACTTCTCTAAAAGAGACCCACATTATCGTCAACGATTATAATTAATCTGTCAAAATGAATAAATAAAACTCAGTCCGTTTGCCCATGTGTGAAAAATTTGAAAATTCTCTCTAGTGATACACCTGATTTATAATAGACAAAGTATCATTTTTTTCACTTCAACTATTTTGACTACAATGACTCACTTTAAAACTTTGGCCCATCAATTTAAAACACCCTGTATAGATAAAATTGATGTCATGTGTTAAAATTGAATATATACTTATTAATTCACATTAATCATCTACAAATTAGAGAAATAAAGTCGGTGTTGACAAAGGTTTTTTCTTCATTAACATAAATCAACCGGTAGTCCTGCGATAGATTTACCTCACGCAATTCAAGTTTCTTGAATTTTTGCATTAAATAACAATTATCGTATAAGCTAATTAAAATAAGTAGCAGTTAATCTAGTTAACCAGGTTTATTGTATAATGTCGTTTGGCGATAAATCAAGATGTCAACGTTTTCACAACGCAGCCGACAGCTTTGTTATTGGTGCAGAGCAGACAAAACATTAATATTGTCAAGACCATTTGTTATATCTAATGTTATAGCTGAATGAATTAGAATTGTTAGTGCTCCAATTTGCTATACATGTAACCCAGAGAGAATTAATCTGCGATAACAGAATATAATCACGTTCATCGCAGAATACGCCGCACAAAAATTTTTAAACGGGTCAAAATTGAAATTAATATTAATATTTTTAATACTCTCACAAGAATATAGCCGAAAAGTCTCCATAAGGCACAGATAACTTTTAATCCTATTATATTGGGTATAGCAAATTAAGCGTAAAAAAAATAATAGTAATATCACATCATTACATAAAATTTACAATTTATTTATAAGGCGAAATTCAGCATATGATCCTGCTCTACCACTTAACCCTAAAAAAGAGTTCTAATGAACCTAATCCCCATTTTGTCTAAGAATTAAAATTACAAAAAATCACAAAAAAAAGCAAAAAGTGTCCACATACAAAATTAGAAATTTAGAACAGTACCTACATCCCATCATTTAATAGTTTTTAATTTTCCTTTACTGATTGCACAATATCATTTTTTGCATTTCATACTTTTTCTTCATTTTTATAACACACTTTATATTAGCAGGTATTTCATTATACAATTTATAGATAGTGTTTGAAAGGGATCGTTCAAAAAGAGCATATCTATGAAAAGGTGGAGTGATTAAAGATTTTCTACGTACATTATATATTATGAATATTTGTACGAAAACGAATTTTATTATATAGATAAGGCGGTGGTTTGGTAGTCACAATTTTCCAAAAGCACTCATATGCGTATAGTAACCTTATATTTGCCTTATTTAGCCAATTGAATTCTTTAATTTTATTGCAAGTTAGACAAACACAAGAGCTTTGAATACTTTGAATTCTATTTGATGTGGCAATATCCAAACAAGGGCCATATACAACATCACAAAAATTAAAATGTTAAGCTACTGCAAAGCAGTTTCGGGTTATTTTTAGCCAACAGATCTTTACTACCATAGATATTCCTTAAATTACTAAAAGCTTTTCTAATGCAGTTCCTTATAAGGGCTTTAAATCTTAGATCCGAGTCAATAGTAAGTCACAAGTTATAGAGATATCATTGAGTTGCAATTTTAAGTCCTCAGGGTACCTATTTCACTAAGTTGTCCTAGCAAGCAACATTATCCTTGATTTACTAGGGTTTATACACAAACTACCATTAGCAGAATCCGTTATTAATTCAGCAATATCATTATTGATTTTATTGTCAGCGTCGTCAATACATTCTGGATTAAAGGAAAAATACAATTGTGTATCATCAGCGTAACAGTGTACCTTGCAAAATTTAAGTGCTCTGTGCTGTTGACTTGTATAAACAGAAAATAGCAAAAGCCCCAGTATTGACCCCTGTGGGCCCCAACCCCCCCCCCCCCCCCCCCCCCGTTCAAGATACTCTCAAGAAATAAATTGCCATTCAATTTTACAATTTGCCTCCTATGTTGTATGTAGTTCTGAATAAACCGCACTGCCTTATTTTCAAAACCCACAAAATGCAACATACTTAATAAAATGTGACTTATGCATTCAAAGGCTTTGTGCCCCTAGAACCAAATAATATGATAAATGCTGTATCGTTAGACGGGTTATAATATTAGGTACACCACTATTTACATATTTTTTGGTCTATCTCTTATCGTTCTTTTGATCTAAAAAAACCTCATAGGGAGGAACTTTTCAATTTACGCTTTCCCTAAAACTACTAAAGCTAGAGATAGATAATTCCAAAAAGAGAATATTGTGAAAAATATTGCGTAATTTTTATTTTTAATTATATCGTAAGCAATAACTTTTTGTATTGAAACATATTCTTTATAAGATTTTGCAAACATCAGAAAATAGCTATTTTTTCTGATGTTTGCCAAATCATGTAAATAATATATTTCAATACAATTAAGCAAACAAATAATAATTCACTTTTAAACAATAACTTTTTAATAGAAAATTTTTCGTTTGCGATTTTTTTGGACACCTTGACAGTGACCACCTTAGAAATATTCTCAAATATAGCCTGTATGATTTCAACTTAGTTTTGAAATATACAAGCGACTGTAGTGAGAAAGGTGCCTTACCGTAATCCTCGGAGGAATGGCTCGCTGGGGCAGGAAGACAGCTCCTTCTTCACTTTCCAACCAATTGCTTGAGTAGCCGAAGATTTATGTACACCACACTGTTAATTGTAATAATTAGTAGCAATTATTTAATGGTAAAATACTCGAAGTTAAAGTTATTATATTTATAGGCAACGTGCCGCGATTACTGTCAATCTATCATTGATTCGGTTTTAACTCCGGGCGCTGTCGGCCCTGTTTGGCAGGTATACCAATCTCACTAGTATTTACCATGTCGGAAGACAAAATTAAATTAATATTACTAATGCCAGTTAAACAAAGAACAAATATCTACATATTTACAAAAGGACGAAACATTCCGCCCACCAAATACCACCATGTTGTATTTTACTGAGATGGCAGGGGGCAAAGCTTGACGACGGGCCTCTGGTAAGTTCCATCGGCCGTCTTAACGGTAGCGACACGGCATACTCCATCAGAGCCACAATGAGTTTCAATAATGCGACCCAAACGCCAGCGGAGAGGTGGCGATAAATCGTCCTTAATCAAAACTAATTTTCCAATTGATAAATGTTCTACATTACCCCTTAACCATTTTTGACGCTGCATTAAAGTGTGTAAATATTCGACATGCCATCTTTTCCAAAAATCTTGATGTAATCTTTGCAATAATTGCCAACGTGTTAAACGATTGATAGTGAGATCAGTTAAGTCAGGATCAGGCAGAACAGTCAAAGGTTCTAATGTTAGAAAATGTCCCGGAGTTAAAGCATTCAGATCGTTGGGATCGGTGCTAAGCTCCGAAAGTGGACGCGAATTTAATAATGCCTCAATTTGGACTAACATTGTATATAGTTCCTCGAATGTCAGAATTTGTTCCCCAATCACTCTGGAAAGATGAGTTTTAACTGATTTAACGCCCGCCTCCCACAAGCCACCAAAATGAGGTGCAGAAGGGGGGTTAAATTGCCACTTAATTTTCTCTGTTTCAGCAGCATTTTGCATAATTTCAGTGAGGTACTTGTTAGCTCCAACAAAATTTGTGCCACAGTCACTGTGGATAAGAGAACAGCGTCCTCTTCGAGCGATAAATCTGCGTAAAGCTGCAAGAAATGCTTCAGATGACAAATTCGACACTAGCTCTAAATGAACAGCCTTTGTTGTAAAGCACACGAATAAGCAAATATAGGCCTTTTGAGATTTGCAACCACGTGTCTTACCGAGGGTAACATGATAAGGACCACAAAAATCGCATCCAACACAGCTAAAGGGTTTAAGTTGACTTACACGAAGTTTAGGTAAATTGCCCATATACGGTGTCAACGCAGTAGGTCGAACCCGAAAACATTTTATACATTTTGCCAAGACAGAGCGAATTGCTTGCTTGGCGTTTAAAATCCAGTAATTTTGCGATATTAAAAAACGAAGAGTTTGTAACCCAGGATGCAGATTTTGTAAATGAGTGTCTTGAATAATAAGCTCAGTCAAACGATGTTTTCGAGGTAGTAAAATGGGATGCGTTTGTTCAAATGATAAATAGGAATTAGTCAATCTACCTCCCACTCTAAGAAAACCATTGGAATCTAAAAATGGAGATAGTTTTCGAAACGACTTAGGCAGAGCCTTTCCATTTCGTAAATTTTTAAGTTCTTCAGAAAAAGACAGTTGTTGTACATGTTTAACCAAAACCAATAAGGCTCGTTGAAGATCATAAGAAGTAAAAGTACCACGTTTCTTCTCGGGAGATGAAATATTATGGCAAAAACGAAGACAATATGAAATTATACGCTGGATTTTCGATAGAGAAGAAAATCTGTCTAAAAGATTATCCAGCGTATTTAACGTAACTGAAGTAGAAAGAACAACCTTCTTTTCTTCCAGTGTGACCAATGATGAAGTATCGTCGTTTTCAATGTCAGAAATGGACCAAGATTCCTTTGAATCTTGTAACCAAGATGGCCCCGCCCACCATAAGGAATGTGACAGCAAGTCAGAGGGAAAAATACCACGAGAAGCACAATCTGCAGGATTTTCCTTTGTACTAATGTGGTGCCAACAAGCAGGAGACACTAAGTCCTGTATGTGGCTAACCCGATTGCTGACGAAAGTTTTCCAACGATATGGGGGTGATTTTATCCACGCCAGGACGACGGTGGAGTCAGACCATGCGTGTATTTCATTGAAATTAAGTTTGTTGACAAAACTATTCAGTATGAAGTGGATTAAATCAGAAAGAAGAACTGCCGCACACAGTTCTAATCTGGGCAGCGAAAGTTTTTTCAATGGGGCAACTTTAGATTTTGCACATACGAGTACTGTCTTAATGCTGCCATCAAACTTAACAAGACGAATATATACAACTGCAGAATAGCCTTTCTCCGAACTATCACTAAAGCCGTGAAGCTGGGAAGACGAAATTTGATCAGTGTCAAAATAACGAGGTATGCTGATAAGCGACAACTTAGGTAATTCTGCCTTGAAATTAATCCAGTGAGCTGATAGATGTGAAGGAAGTTCATCATCCCAATTCAAACCATGTGTCCACAATTGTTGCATAAAATATTTTGCAAGAAATGTCACAGGACATAGAAAACCCAAGGGATCATAAATTCGAGCGATGTCGGAAAGAACTGTTCTCTTTGTGCAAGGTCTTTCAGAGGTATCCACATTATAAGAAAATGAATCACTAGAGAACAACCATTTCATACCAAGGATTTTTACACTACAATTTTCTTTATTGTCAAAAGACAGGGACTTTTGGTAATGATATTCTTTTGGAATTGATGCTAGTAGAGAAGGGTGATTGCTTGTCCACTTACGAAGTTCGAAACCTCCTCTAGCGAGCAGCTTTATTAAATTCTCTTGTAAGGTTATTAATTCGTCCAATGAATTATCACCAGTAACCAGATCATCAACATAAATATCAGAGGACAAAACTTGTGAGGCTCTGGGAAATTCAGAACACTCATCTTGAGCTAATTGTAATAAAGTTCTGATAGCCAAAAATGGGGCAGATTTTATGCCATAAGTAACTGTCTTTAATCGAAATTCTTGCACAGGTTCCTGAGGTGTAAATCTCCACAAGATTCTTTGATAATCTCTGTGGGTGGGTTTTACCATGATTTGACGATACATTTGCCGTATGTCAGCAGTGAAAACAAAACGATATAATCGAAAATGCAATAAAAGAGTAGTTAGATCTTGTTGTAATTTGGGACCTGTAAGTAGGGTATCATTGAGAGACTGTCCACCAGGTGGCGAACAGGATGCATCAAATACAACGCGAAGTTTGGTTGAAGCGCTTTCAGGCTTCACCACGCAATGATGTGGAATGTAAAAACATTTAGAGGGAATACAGGGCGGTGATGTGGCACGTTCCATGTGACCAGCTTCCAAATATTCCTTTAAAAAAGACTTATAAGCTTCGTACAACGATTGATTACGATTAAGACGACGTTCTAACGAAAAGAGACGACGAAGTGCGATCGAACGTGTTTCAAGAAAGGATGGTTCCCCGTCACAAAATGGGAGAGCCACCGTGTAACGACCCAAAGAATCACGGGAATGATTTTCCAAAAACAGTTTTTCACATTGTAATTCTTCGGGGGTAGTATTACAATATTTTGGTACCTCTTCGATTTCCCAAAATTTCTTGAGATCAAAATTTAAAGAAGTAAGAACAGAACAAAATGAATTTATAGACGAAGAAGGTTCACAATTAATTTTTCCCATAAGTACCCAGCCGAAGATTGTCTGAATCATAGTAGGTTCATCTAAGTTTCCTTGAATGGGCCCGCTTGTCACCACCAATGGGAAAACATCGGCACCTAACAGCATATCTACGTCTTTAGGTACATTAAATTCGGGATCAGCCAATTTGATGTTTGTCAAATGTGACCACTTTGACACTGGTATGTAAGTAGTGGGCATAGCAGAACAAATTTTAGGGATTACCACTGCGTCAACGGTTAAATACGGCGATAATTGACCAACAGGACGAATGGTACAAGTGACACCAGCATTAGCCTGCGAAGACATGTGTGCAAGACCATTGATTGATAATGATACTCGGGAATATGGTAAACCTAAACGATTACAACAACTAGTAGTCATGAAGCTAGCTTGGCTTGCACAGTCTAACAAAACTCTAACCTTCTGAAAGTTACCTCGAATGTCCAAAACTTCTAGTATTGCCGTGGACAATAGCACAGTAGTTTTAGAGGGTATCAAATTAGTTAACGAATTTACAGCTGGTGAACTGGACGATGATGTAACTAAGTTCACCGTTGGAGGGGAGATAACTGATAAAGTATCTGCTGGAGCCGTAGAAGTGCTAGGAGATGAGGATGGACTAGGCTCACCAGTAGAACTATCAAAATGTAACAATGTGTGATGTCGGGCTTGACAAAGTCGACACGAAGATTGAGAACGACAGGTTGAAGAACGATGAGAGCTTTGTAAACAGTTTATACAGAGTCTCTTGTGTTTAACAAAGTTGTATCTATCTATTGCAGATTTATTTTGAAATGAGGGACATTTATATAAAGCATGCACTAAATTGCAAAGTGCACAGTTAAGAGCAGCAGCATTCGTGGAGTTAACAAGACACGAGGAATTATTAGAACTAAGTGACAAAACTTTATTTGAAATGTTTGGGGGTTTTTTAAAATTAAAATTTTCAATTTTACGATTTATTTTAGGCGCGGATAAACTAACTGATTCTAAGGCAGTGCATTGATCCAGCAAAAATTTAACTAAATTTTCATAAATCGGAATTTCTGTAGAGGGGTACTGCAATTCAAAACGTTTAACTGTTTCTAAGTCAAGTTTTTTAATTAAGATATGGAATAAAACAAAGCTCCATGAATCAACAGGCAAGTTAAGTTTTCGTAAAGCTTCCAAATTCTCAGAAAAACGTTCTAACAACTCTCTTAGTGCAACGCAAGAATCATTATTTAATTTTGGAGCGTCCACTATTTCTTGCCAGTATGTGCTGGCTAATAGTCTATTATTTTGATAACGATTTATTAGAGTTTGAAGGGCAATTTCATAGTTATTATCTGATAATGGTATGACCTTGACTACAGCTAGCGGATTTTTAGAAAGACAAGTCAACAAATACTGAAATTTTTCAGAATTGGATAATGTTGGATGATTATGAACTAAAGATCTATATAAATCTAAAAATGAAGGCCAGTCTTTACGATTACCATCGAATTTTGGCAAGTCAATCTTAGGCAATTTAACACTAGGTACTCTCTTGCTTGGTTCAGGTACAGGTTGTGTATCTGTTTCAAATAATTCATTGTAAATTTCTTTAATTAAATAAAAAATACGATCAAATTCCGTACGTACTGCCTCCTCCGGACCTATATCTGCACCATCCATGGTGGCTAAATATTCGATTAAAGCGAAATGTTTATTTTGAAATTGAGTATAAATACTGTCAATATCCGAAAAACGAATTTTAAATGAATTTAGACCAGTGGGGTCAGTACGAGCTGTTTGTGCCACCCCCTGCAACTCCTGCAAACGATTATACCAAATATCTCGTAGACTTTTATTTTGTTTTATTTTATTCGTTGCCATATTGCAGTAATTTATGGAATTAGAAAATAAACAATTCTAATAAGTACTATTTAAATATGCAATGCCAATAATGATTAAATACACCAAATAAACTGTACAAAAATAATGATTTATTAAAGGCAAATCCACTTATACTATGTTTGTTATTCAGAGAATTGTACGTCAAGCTTTGTAACCCTGCAATACTCAATAAAACACTCCTATATTAAATATAAATCTATGATAATTATAAGGCGAGTAAGAAATTCAAATAATTATATTTCTTACCCAAATAAAATTAGTAATTCAAAAGAATAAAAGTAGGTAATTCAATTGATCACAAAACGTTAGGATTTTTTATGAGCGCAAAAACTATTTATCACTGATAAGAAGTAAAGAAACGAAATGAATTCTATTTAACTAGCAATAATAATATTTGGTAATATTCAATAAATAAATCTTAATTAGTATTAATAATTAATCCGACTCGACTGAAGGACCATAAAATGTATGATTTCAACTTAGTTTTGAAATATACAAGCGACTGTAGTGAGAAAGGTGCCTTACCGTAATCCTCGGAGGAATGGCTCGCTGGGGCAGGAAGACAGCTCCTTCTTCACTTTCCAACCAATTGCTTGAGTAGCCGAAGATTTATGTACACCACACTGTTAATTGTAATAATTAGTAGCAATTATTTAATGGTAAAATACTCGAAGTTAAAGTTATTATATTTATAGGCAACGTGCCGCGATTACTGTCAATCTATCATTGATTCGGTTTTAACTCCGGGCGCTGTCGGCCCTGTTTGGCAGGTATACCAATCTCACTAGTATTTACCATGTCGGAAGACAAAATTAAATTAATATTACTAATGCCAGTTAAACAAAGAACAAATATCTACATATTTACAAAAGGACGAAACATAGCCCTTAATGTACAGGTTAACTTGTATGAGTTTCATCAAAATCTTACTGGTCTCGACCCTTTCACTAATAATTTCATTTCCTGTTAAAGCGAATATTTTTTCTGACAAGATCTGCTGAAGTTACTTATTACTGGTATATATCCTATATATTTATTATAAAAAGTCCCACGGTGTACTTTAAATTCATAATGAAAGTATCAATCACAACCAGTAGCCAACTGGGCTGGCAGCATCATCAATCAGGATGTTGAAGAGTAATAATTGTAAACCCGGTAGTAATTTTCTAAATCATATCTTCCTAAGGAAGCCGGTGTGATTCCTCGATCCGCAATTGTTTACCGTCGAGTTTTTGCGAGTCTTTTATAACCGCTTTAAAATTTCTCGGAAATAATAAGTCTATAATTGCTGTTAAGTGCCTGTACGTGAGGCTGAATTGTTATTTTTCAATGAAGTACGTGTACGTATCGAAAACATGCGTATTACATTGGTTTTCCTGCTCGATACTCTAATTAAACTGATTTTTTAACTGACGCTTCGCATCTGGAGAGTTATTATTGTGAGGCGATTGAAGGGGATTAAATAAGAGGACAGAAAGTTTGATGACCACGACCGCAGTTAAGCGATCTGAAGTTGCAGTCGAATGCGGCCGACTTCAAATACCTTAAGGTGGCCATTCCCTTGAAAGAGACATCCGATAGGGAAATATTTATTGTATTTGCCCATAACTTCTTTACTTACCTCGCTACTGTCAGCAAAGAAATGGTTTAACTTTCACTGGAGAATATACAGGGTGGACCGTCTAAAGGGAATAAATAATGAAAAAAAAAATTGTTTGCTCAAATTTTAAATTTTCACGTTTCATGACATTTCAGAAGAAAAAAATTCGAAAATTGTTTTTACCAACATTTTTGAAAATGTATCACTAAAATGGATGGAAATTTTTTATTTTTGTTCAAATTTAAAATTTCCACGTTTCATGGCATTCTAAACCTATTTAAAAAAAATGTTTTTGAAAAATTTTTTAACCACTAAAATAGATGGAAAAAATCTTTGTTAAAATTTAAAATTTCCATGTTTCATGGCATTCTAAACCTATTTCAAAAAAAAAAATGAAAAACTTTTTTCGAAAAAAAAATTATTTTTGAAAATTTTAAATAGAAAAAAAAATGGAATTTTCAAAATTTTGAAATTTATTTATAACATGGGTGATGGAAAACATTTTTTCTTTAGCTCAAATATAAAATTTTCATATTTTGTGACATTCTAAACCTATTAAAAAAAAATGGAAATTTTAAATAAAAAATTTCGAAATTTTGAAAATTTTGTATAAAATGGATGATGGGTAAAAAATTGTTTTGCAACATATTTCAAAAAAGAAATATTAGGAAATTAAAAAAAATTGTGAACATTTTTTATAAAATGGGTGATGGAAAAAAATGTTTTTCTCACATTTAAAATGTCCACGTTTCATAACATTCTAAACATATTTCAAGAAAGAAATTTGTTTTGAAAATTTAAAAAATACATTTATTTCTCATTAATTTTACCACTACAATAGAATAGATGATGGAAAAAAATTATTCCTCAATTCTAAAATTTCCACGTTTCATTATATGCTTAACCTATTTCAACAAAAAAATATTTTAAAAATATATTTTTTTTTATTCCCCCACTATACAGTAGACGATGGAAAAACATTATCAAGTTTTCTCTGTAATAATAGGGCTAACTACATGGCGATTATGATTCTCATATGTCATTTCTTAATTAATAATTTTTTAGAGTGACCGTGTTGTATGAATAAAAAGGGATGTTCTGTGTAAATTCCTTTACCGATTTTTTTCTTAATACGTATATTTAAAAAAACTATAAGATTACCTAAGTAGAACCATAACAAGACTATTACTATGAATTTTCCCTCAATAATTTCAGTGGTTTGCAAAATAGCTAGATTTAAAACTACGAAATAGGAAGATTAACATAATTTTTAAAATTAAGTCTAGCTATTTTGCAAACCACTGAAATTATTGAGTGAAAAACCATGGTAATAGTCTTGTTATGACTCTACTTAAGTACGCTTATAGTTTTTTTTTTTAATATACGTACTAAGAAAAAAAAGTTATGGCCAAAAATAATAAATATTTCCTTATCGGATGTCTCTTTCTAGCGAATGGCCACCTTAAGAATAACGTAACTTTGACTCGTTTTCGAGTGGCCCCTTGGAGATGTCCGCATGCTCTTTTTATGGTGCCTATTTCAATTCGCCAAAATTTTAGACGAACTATAATGCAGTAAAAAGTATTTTTCATTTATTCGACAGACTAAGAACGTCCTTCCTGAGGACTTTAAAATATCGGAAATAGTTCTCGTTGCAGTTTGAGAATATTTTACTCAATCTAGTATATTATTCATCTTTTGCAATCAGTCACGTTCGGTTGCAAGTTCTACTTGTTTTTATATGCTTAATCAAACATCTTAGCAGTTCTCCTCTAAAATTATAAAGAAACATAGTTTATATGACTACTTGGGTGAGAGGTAAGCACACTATGAGGTTAGAATAGCCACTGCCTTATACACTTTTCCAACGAACTCAACACGGCCGCTCGTATATATACTTAGTGGGCCAAATGATGTGGCGCTGAAGTATAAGGGAAATGTCACACGCCACACCATTCCCCCACCAGTGATAAAGTCACGAGAAACCTGTTGGTAGTAGGAGATTGACGGACTAGGACTGGACAGGAACGAAGCGAGTACTCCACTCTGAAACTACTCTACGTGCAACGGGCAACAGGCAACGGGCTATGTGCAACGGGCAACATTCGGCATCAGGCCATGAGCAACGGGCAACTGGCTATGGGCAACGGGCATCTAATAGGTTTTTCATTGTTTAAATCAAAGGGGTCACCATTTGTGAGGTTAGAAAATAATATTAGCGTTTCGTTCCTTGGCTACTCCGTGAACTCGTCAGTAAGGTTGGAGTAGTAGGAATTGACCAGGCTAATCAGAAAAAATATCCACATGGAAACATGTCAGTGGCGTACGACTTTTTTTTTTTTAAATATCAGAGGGCATGTTTGCAGGGACGTCACTGGTGGAGCTATATAATAACTTTTCTAACAATAATATGTGGCTTTATATCCTATTAACACCAACCAAAATTGAGAATAATAGTAATAAAGTACTTTCTGAGATTATAATTATAGTTATAAAATTATCCCCAAGATGTGGTTCGGACTCCACTATAAACTGTAGGGCCTCGTTTCTCTTTACCTAACACAAAATCATTCTGGATTTTCAAACTCGGTCACTTGAGAAGCGGTAAAGAAAACATTTTAAGAACACGTTTTAAGATATTAAAAAATAACGATTAAAAAAAATCACCCTGAAATATTAGCACTTCATTAGGAAACACCCTGTATAACTCGCCGTTTCAGCCCGAAAATATTCTTCGATTTAGTCTCCCTTTTGATCCAAGTTGGATAGAGAGTTGAACTTGAAAATGAGCCTAGTCCGAAGTCGATAACCCTTTCTGTTCCCCTCCACAGAGGCAAGAGAATTATCTGCTCTAACTCGCGTCCTAATCATCCTATTGCCGTGAAACTTTTTTTTAAATTAAAGGGAGAAATAAGTCCCTCCATGTGCAAAAGAATATTTAAATTTACCCTCTTTTTTTTCGTGCAAAAACGCGATTTGAAAAAATGCAAAATCGTTTTTCAGGTGTAGCTTCGCAATTTTTTTTTAATCAAAAACCGTTTCCACCTATGGAAGTTGATTATACGTACAATGAGTATCCCTCTCTCTCCCCCTCCCTAATTCCCCCATCAATTTTGTACCTTGATCAGAATTAATCTTTACACTTTCCCTACATCCATCAAAAAATTCAGTTCTGTATCATCCTTCTTTCCTGGATATATCAACGGTTTAACTCTTGAAACCACCGGTAGAAATATTTTTTCCTAGAATTCTTCAATTGCTGATAACTCGAGATCTATTTAATATTTTTGGACAAACGTCGGCTCAGATCACGTATTTTCAAATTCTCTTTAACTTAAAATTATACTTTTTTTTTCATGCAGGCATTATTTTCCGAGTTATCGCCGAAAAAGCCGTTTTTGCAGACTTTGTGTGCAAGTATCTCCCCCTCTCTCGGCTGTGAGACTTCAGAGAATAATTATTGCATGACGCAAACTTAAAGAATGGCAAAATTTTTTTTCAATTTCCTTGTTGGTTTGCGCTCCCTTTTTCCTGCTAGATCCGCTCTACTATTGAGATTTTTTCAGAAGTTATTAATATTAAAACCAGTATCATGGGATATCGAGTGCGTGTCCCTTATTTCTAAAGTGGAGCCTCTTCCGCACAAGACTCAGTATAGCAGGTTTCCTCCTTGGCAATTATTTCTTAGATATAACACCAATCAGACTTATAGAAAATATGATGTATTTTATGTTGAAAAAATATACATGGCGGTCACCCACCAGAGAAAATAATCAATAAGAATTTGCCAAATAAAGAAGTAAGTTCTGCGTAAATAATTTTACAGATTTCTAACCACTAAATGGTATATATATAATAACTTGTTAGGGTATCGTAATGGACAAACAATTCGTTGCCTCACGTGTTGTAAACTCCGCTTCTAGCTAGCACTCTATCCCGTTAATTTTAATTCACTTTTCATAAAAAATACAATCAAACTTTACTTCGCACTATACAAACAAATCTCGTTTAGAAGTAACCCGTGAAGACGCGCAACACGCAACAAATTGCCAAAGTCATGCAAATCATTGTCTTCTGACGTATCTTCAGTTAAAGCATCTCCTTAGATTGCGTTGAAAAGCAAATAATTATTTTCTAAGTAATGCCATAAAGTAGATATGGAACTTCCAGCTAAGTATACACAAGCACGTTGCAAATAGACGGCGACAAATGCTGCAAACATGGACAAGAAAGATAGTTTAATGGAACCATAGCATAATTTTCGGATCATCAATCGTCTAAAAGTTTTCGAATGTAATATCACTAGTGCTATGACTTTTATTGATAAACAGATTACTATCAGAATAAAGTACTTAAACTTTGATACTAACCTATCTATTTACACGAATTATATTATTTTTGGCAACTTAGCCCTGAACAAAAATTATAGATACATTTTAAAAACACGAGTGGTATTTATAGAGATAGTTTTTGCAAAATTTCATTTAGTACTAAATGCCTCGCATGTTGTTATCAACTTTGACACCGAGGCACGGTCCCAAAGTTATTATCGGCCATTGATCGGACCACCGCCGATCGATAGGGTAAAACGTTAACTTTCATTTACGCGATTTTTGTATGTACGAGTTTTCAATATTTACAATAATTACAGCGGTTTTAAACTGGAAGATTTCCTTTTATAACAAATTAAATAACAAATTAAATAAATTTTGGCACTAGAAATATGCGGTTTTCTGATCTGCAAAGCGCTTGAAAAAATACAAATTTAAAAAGAAACCTCTCTAGCTCAATTTGGGAGCGAGGTATGCCCCATTTTATGTTTATTCTTCGAGCGGCGATTGTGATTTTCAATTTGTTGATACAGCAATGAAAAAAAAAACGAATTAATTTTTTAACCTTCAACTTTCATTTTTTTGCAACAGCTAAGTGATCGGGTGCAATGTCAATCTTTTTTTAAATAAAATAACACTACCTTTACTGAGTGAACGTTGAAATTCTGGGCCTTTTCAAAAGTAAGTAAGTAAAAGTAAGCCTTCGAGACTAAGAATTATAAATAAATAATCAATTAATTTTTTTAATGTTGCAAAATCAATTAGTTCATTTAACTTTTTATGGCCCAAACTTCGAGGATTCTTAGAGAATAATATACTTTTAAAAATTACGTAATAAAATATTACTAATTTTTTATTCACGAAAATATGTTTTAAATAAATTAACATAATTAATAATTTTGACATGATAAGAAGGTTTTTTAAGGTTTTCGTGACACTTTAAAGACATTCTTCATTTTTTCTAAATCCGATATTTTTTAAGAAAGATGTAAAACAACATGTTTAATCCGTGGCTATAACCATTTAGTCACGTTGAGGATCGGCTGTATCCTGTCTAAAGGAAGAAGCATCTCTTCTAATTACCTCATCCTCTGGCGCGAATATAATACATCCTTTCCAGATAAACACTTCGTGAGAATATTTGCGTAGTTAAGCGTCGTTAGACGGTACGAACAATTATTATTAATCAATGTGGCGTACCTTTATGTATATATCAATAAATTCTGCTGTAAACAGATATTGTTAATTTACTGTGTCGTCGACAGGCGATTCGAAATAACTTTTAGTAGTTCCAAAACGATCTGGCTGATCGAGGATAATCAGCCTCGCATGCCACTTGTTATGCCTACTGTGGTATATAAGACGTATGATAATTATTTTATTAGTTGTTAGTTCGTTCTGTTTAATTATTGTGTACTGTTCTATTTAATCATTAAAAAATAACTGTTTTAGGCCTGCCTGTTAGCCAAGAATAACATTAATGTTAATATATATAATATTTGATTTCCTCGGGTAAAGGCTTTTCTGTAACCGTTATAACAGAATATTGTTAAGAAAAATGTTTTCAAACATTGTGTTGTGGCAAACGAGTAAAATTTTGTGAAACAAATGCTACCTAGGCACTGTTTGCGAAAATAAAAATTGGAAGAAATTTTGTGTGAAAATCATGGATGAGTCTAAGTGTCTTGAAATGTTATTTCAGGATTTTTTCTTTTTTCGTCTAAAATATAAAATCACTCTAAAGCAACTTAGTTTTTTTAATAACTGGGGTTTTATTCTCCTAATTACATCATTTAATCAGAGTATGGAGTGTCCCAATTACTTTTGCAGACTCCGTCGATATTATAGTATATCCATCGAAATCAAAACTGTGCTTACCCTTTTCCTTCTAGGTGTTTATATCCTTTTGGGGTCCCTCAACCAGGTTACTTCACAAACAAACTTTATGGCATATGGAATGAACTTAATTTCATGACAAGCAAATAAATCACGTGATTTCTCAAAACACTTAAACCACTATATTTACATAAGAAAATGAAAGCAAATGAAAATGACAATCACAAACACTTAAACACGATTAAATAAATTAACAAACAGTAATTACACTATATTAAGAAATTAAATGGTCCGCGGCAAGTTCAAATCTTTAGCTGAATCGCGACCGAATATCCCTAGATCAATTACAACACATTAATTTTCTACTTATTAAAACCGGCAAAATACTGAACAAATGTACTTAAACTTTAAAATTGAAAAAGGTTCGCAAAACGAGAATTTACTATACCCCGTAGGTAGATGACCACCAGTCAAACGTTAAGCCAAGAGTAACGATACCCTCTACATCGAAATAATACGTTTCAAAAGTGGGCCGTAAACTTTAAACCCTCGACCAATTAGGATCTTCTTTACTTTAAACCGTACTCATTTGAAATTACCTAACGGATCATGGTATTTATCATATGGCCTAAGTTAACATTTTAATACCAGTCCAGCAGATGGAAAAAACCCCTTTTGTTCCTTGCTTCGCCTTTGTATAGGGGAAAAAATCTGCCTTATTTTGTCTATCTATCTTAGTCTATTACATATGTTTCTGGAATCCTATTTCAACTGCCTTAGTCTAGAAAATTTAACTAGACCCCCCGGTGCGGTCGTATTTAAACAAGTGTCCATAACTTCAAGTAAGAAATGCGAATTGGACATAAAATAATTTGGATGGTTATTTATTGTTTACAAGTGGCTAACGTCGACTACCTAATAAAGAGTAAAGTTAACAAAGCACGTTTCCTGGGCTCTAAGATAACTCAGTTTGAAACATAAAACAGATGTATCTATGACCGGTATTTTACGATAGTTTACTAATGTCTAGACCCTTAAAATGTTACCAAGATCGTAATACGGTTATTCCGTTGCGACAGGACCGGACTTGGCTCCCTTAATTTAACTTTTGTTACAGTTTCATAAATGGACGATCTGCAACTTCGAAACTTATTCTGTATAACACACTACATAACTGGTGTATTTGATTCTAGTTGCAGATTGACATCAAAAGTATTTGATAGACTCAATGACAGTATTTTGCTTGATAAACTTAATAATTTTGGTCTGTCAGAAAATTTACTGTGTTTCAAATCTTGCCATGAAGATAGAAGCTTGTATAGTTTGTAAAATCCAGCTACTGATATACAGGGTGGATCATTAATAATAGGCCATAGTGCAGGGGTAGATTCTTTGGGGCAAAATATGGAGATATTACCAAATATGCTTTAGTGAAATGTTACTGTGGAAAAAGATACTGGGTGTCAAATTTCAAGTTATTTTTTAGTTTTTTTTTTCAATAACTCAACAGCCTTTTGACATCTTCGCCAAATTTCCTAGAGAAACTTTTTTTATTCTAGGAAACAATAATGTATGTATTACATCACGTTAGATCATAGAGGGCGCCGCAGGACTTGTAACTGATGATGGATTTTTTTCGCATTTTTTTTTTTGACGAAACGTTGTGGTACTTCTGTACTTCTAATTCTTTTCATAAAAGATTTTCGTACATTGAATGAATGTTTCCTGTCCTCAAATAAAATTGGCTGCGTTTGGTATTTTGTCCCACAATTCTTCTCTTGAATTGATAGTATTTGCATAGACTAAGGACTTCATATGTCCCCACACATAATAATCCAAAGGATTATATTCACGACTCCTTGGTGGCCAAGCAAACTTACTTCCTCGACCGATCCGTCTGCGTGGGAAAGTCTCATCAAGATAATTCCTGACTTCAATGGAGAAATGAGGGGGAGCTCCATCTTGCATAAACTACATCCTATTCCGTATGTCTAGCATGAAAGCATGTCATTTATCAGCAAGAGTATTTTGAAGAAAAAACAGATACAACTGTCCATTTAAATTTGGAAGAAGGACAAATGGTCCCAGTAACTGATCGCCGATAATACCACACCAAACGTTAATCTTAATTTCGTGCTGAAAATGCGTTTCTTTAACAGCATGAGGATTTTCTACTTCCCAGTACAGGGTATTTCTCCAGTTAAAAACGCCTCGTCGAATAAAAGTTGCTTCGCAGCTAAACAAAATGTTCCTAACAAAATTTCTATTCCTGTTGTGTTTATTTAGAACAAATTGACAAAATTGTAGCCTTTGTGGAAGATTCCTTCGAAGTAAGTTTTGTACAGGAGTGAAGTGATATGGGTAGAAGCGTTTTTTGCGTAAGACTCTTAGAACAAATTGTTTACTCACCCCTGTTGCCGCTGATAAACGACTTGAGCTAACTTGAGGATCTTCATCCACACGAACTAAAATTTCTAGTTCTTGATCTGGAGTAATTCGTTTCGGTCGTCCTACATCATTCTTATAACGAGTTGAACTCATTTCTCCCAAACCACGAAACAAATATTTGAAAATATTATGGCCTGGCTGTATTCTATTTGGATATTAAAATGAGTGTCTCCTCGCTGCAGCACGTCCGCTAAAATTTTTTTGTACGTAAGCACATATCAAATCCCTCATTTCCCTATTTGAAAAATTGTTATGTCGATGCATTTTAAATAAAGAGATTGGCTAGAGGAACACAAGAACTAAATAAAATGATTAAATGACGTACATGACAGAATTAAAACGTAACCAAAGCACACTTTTCAATAAATACACTTTGTCTGTATCTTTTTCCACAGCAACATTTTACTAAAGCGTATTTGGATATATTCTCATATTTTAGCCCAAAGAATCTACCCGGCACTATGGCCTATTATTAATGGTCCGCCCTGTATATGTCGCTTCTAGGGTTCTCTACTGTGACCATTATTATTTAATATATACATCAATGATATTATAAATAATATGGAAGCAAATTATTTACTGTATGTGGATGATATAAATATCTACATAATCATGAAATACCCTGATGATTGTACACACCTAGTGTACATTAAATATCTCTCTTTAAAGTAAAGTTATAGGCAGAGTAGTGCTATACCTCCCAGTAAGAAACAAACGTGCGAATACGGACAGGTGTTTCGGAGTTATTGCACCTCGTCATTTCATTCTCTTATTTGTATCATGCTAAGTGGTAATAGGACAATACACATAGGATTCTATCCACTGAGTGCTATCATTAAAGCTACGCATTGTGGCACATGATAAAGTATAATAATAATACTGTGTACTGGGCATTGATTTTCATATAACATTATTTATGCTACGCTACCCTGATGAGGAGCAATAGCTCCGAAACACGTGTCCGCAGCTACAATTTTGCTTCTTATTAGGGAGTATAGCACTATTGTTGTTTATGTTTTTATCTGATCCCAGGAATCCTTTCATTATTTTGTTACAAACAGACAGATAAATATATCATCCTATGAGTGTTCCTAAGTTTTTTCACGCTACCTGAAAAAAATCCCGATTAAGCATTTCCACAAATTTTAATATATCTTTAATTATCATGATATCAATTACCTATCCCGTATTATCTGAGTACTATTGTTCTTCTCAGGTACTTGATATAAATTATCCTCGTCCTCCAATATTCCCACACTCATAAAGCCTCCAAGATATAACAAGCCTGCTCATCGTAATGCACCATTCATCGACAAAAACATATCGCTCACAAAAACATATTCATGATACAATAATTGACCCATTTTAACTCTTCTGTTCCTAAAAAATCTACTTTATCATCGTTAGCGCTGATTACATCTGTATCTCACGTTGGGTAAAAAGTCTAGACATTAACTACGCCGATTACTGAATTACCTCGGCGGACATTTAAGTGAATACCGTCGGTTTCAGCACACCGAGGATCTATCGCATCTAATATGCCTTAACAATGTACTTAGATTAGCATTTTGATGAGAGATAATTAGTAATTAGCAGAACGTTATATGACATGCACTTGAGGAAGAACGTGTGTGTGCTTCCCAGTCCATTGTATGAAGATGAGTTATTATTGCAATTCCTTCTAGTCGGTCTCAACGAGGTGAAGGACTTATAGGCCGTCCCCATTTATCAGTATGGTGTGGATCTATAGTGTTTCCATCTTTTAATCAGCTTGCTAGAGGATACTTTATAAATTATCTGTACTCAACCAGCGTTTGGGATATTATGTTCACCTGACTTTATCAATTTCTATATTTCGATACAGGATTGCATCTTTTTAATAAAAAGAGGGTTCTGTTTGTCCGTATATCTGTATGTATGTATGTGTGACCCCATAAGGTCAAAGCCACTGAATGTGACTTTCATTGATGTGACAGGTATTAACTGGGAAATACAAGAGACTGTATCAACACGACCACTAAATAGAGAAGTATGTCGGCAAGAAGGAGAAATAAATTTTTTTAAATATAATGTCAACGTATTCTGAGCCATTTTTTCGTAAGACAGCACCTATACAAATTTAATGATTCTACTTCAATCTTTATAATTAACAAACTGCAAAAAAATTAATTTTGTTGAAACATTAATTAAATCAATTTTGATGCAGGTGAAGGTTGTAGGTATACTCAAGTCAAACTTTCTCAGCCTTTTGCAACTAGAAAGGTTAAAAAGTTGTTTTTAAAAGATATTGATTGTCTAATTTTGTCATCTACAACGATTTCTCCACTCTACTAGCTTTTGATCGCGGTGGTCACGAGTTGTTGCTGTCAAAATTGGACACATGGGTTATGTTTATGAGTTTGTTCATTCAATTTAGATATTATTTTAATAACAGATTGGAGTTTCATAATGATTCATCAAGTAGTTCAATTTTTATAAATAATTACGTAAACAACGTCAATAGTTTTCATAGGTCATTTCTCCAAATCTCGGCGTCTATTTGATAAGTTAAAAATGAATTCATTTTAATTGTTTACTGTGATGTTACTACATACGAAGATAAAAAAAAAAGTATAGACAAGATTACTTCTTTCTTAGACTGTCTACAGAATGTGATATCAATTGATGAACCCATTGCTAATAAGTGCATGTTTTCATGTAATACACATTTCTTACTAATAAAATTTGGTTGCTCGTCTAATGGTTCTACAGATATATAAATGAAAAATATTATAATCACGATACAATTTCATGAACTTCCTTACTTTTGTTCATTTTATTTTATTCTCTCGACTTTTAAGTTATTCAAATTTAATAAATCAACCATAGCTTTATTATTAGCAATATTTCACATTTTCTAAGTTAGCCATGAAAGTTTTAATGAAAACACTTTTAAAAAAATTATTAGCTGGTAGAGTTATTTTTATTAAAAATTAAAAATATTGTGCAAAACATTTAGAAAAAAAACAAACAAAGTAATTCTTAATTATGTTAACAAGAATACTAAAAATAAAACAATGTTGATTTTGCAATAAAGATTAAGGTTTTCTTTAAAAAAAAATTACCAGGTAAAGAGAGAATTAAAAGTTTTTTACAAATATTGTTCAAAATTGTGCCCATTAACGTAAATGCAGAAGTTAAATCTTTTTATTAATTTACCATTCACTCTACTTAATAAAGTATTGCGTCGAATATAATTACATACATTTCTTATTCTATTTTTTAAATCCTCAGTATTCTGAGGTTGGGTGTTATACACAAATCCCTTAAGGTAACTCCACAAAAAGAAATCCAGCGGATTTAAATCTGGTGATCTAGCTGGCCATCGCACAGGTCCGGTATTGCCTATCCACTGGTTTCCTAAAATCATGTTTATTTAATTAGAAATAATACGGGCATTATGTGGAGGAGAATTATCTTAATGGAACCAGATACTTCTAACTTGCAGGGGAATTTCTTATAAATAATTAGGTAAGTCGTTTCGCAAAAAATCGATGTAAATTTCGCTGTTTAAATTATTTTCAGAAAAGTGTGGCCCTATTAATATGCCACGAAGCATACCTATACACACATTGACTTTATATTTTACCTGAAAATTTCTATCTGTGTCCATTTAGGATTCCTACCCCTCTAATAGTGCATATTGTGCCTGTCTACACTACCGCTTTCATTGAATGTTGCCTCATCGCTCCAAAGAATTTTATGAAGGAAATTGTATCTTTCATTCAGTGCGGACATTCGTGCTATTAAATAAAGTCGTCGTTCATAATCTCCTTGGCGAAGTTGTTGTATTAAAATCGTTTTATAAGCATGATAACTTTTGTCTTTAAGGATTCTTCTGACCGAAGTCGAAGAAATATTTGTCCTAGCACTGATTGCTGATATTAAGGTTTGTGGATTATCATTAACGGCAGCGACTTCATTTATATTAATATCGTTCTATTTCTCTTTGGTTTGGTAAAAGAGCCATATCTCTTAAGATTATTAATTAATAATTTTATGATTTTATGGTCAGGACAGCGCCTACCAGGAAACCGTTGAGAATAGACTGTGCAAGCTTTTCTAGCATTGCGTCTCCATAAATGAATAAAAACTATGTTTTTTCCAAAGTTGAAAATTGAACCATGTCGAATTGTTAGTAGATTGACGAGCGAATTAATGTTCAACAGAAAATAACTACTCTGATTTATTTTAAGTTGATATTAACTTTCATGGCTAACTTAGAAAATGTGAAATATTACTATTAACAAAGCTATGGTTGATTTATTAATCTGAACAACTTAAAAGTCGAAAGAATAAAATAAAATGAATAAATGTAAGGAAGCTCATGAAACTGAATGCTGATCATAATTTTTTTATTTGAATATCTGTAGAGTCACTAGAAGAGCAACCGAATTTTATTAGTAAGAAATGTGTATTACAGGAAGTCACGCACTTTTTAGAATGGGTTCATCAAGTGATATCGCAAAAAAGAAAAAAATGTTTCCTTTTATTTGTTGTTGATGTTTTGTTACTTTAAATATTGTTTATTATATACCTTTCACAAATAAAGCTTAAAATTATTATTTACATTCTTTTCAAATTTATTTTAAGAGAATTCAGTTTGGAGTCAAAAAGAGAGTTTTCAATTTTCTTCTCTAAAATGAAAGAGAATATCGAATATGACGTAATAACATAAATTGAAGCTAATTAAAACTTTTATAAGAAAACATTAAAACCGTTCGTGTACAGAGTGAGAGAAAAAATGTTCAAGCAAATTAAGTTTCATTTCGTAATAATTTTTTCAACATTTTTTTTTTAAATCACTCTGTATTCATATTTTAAGGCCTTAAAAATATCTACAATTCGATGTTCCGAACAAGGTCGTAGCTAAAATATAAGAAAGTTACGAGTCTGAGAGTTTTAATTGGCGGACCCTGTATTTTGCAATATGTCGCTCATAGCGAAAAAAATTCCATATCGCTGTGTGGAATGATGTCGGGTTCTGAACAACTTTCAAAATGTCTTTTCATGCGTCTGTCTGCCCATCTGTCTATCTATCCGTCCGTCACGTTTTTTGTAAGCACAATAACTTAAGAAAGAGAACCTTCCAACTGTATTGAAATTTGAACAATAAATTAGTATTGGCTAGAGGAAGAACCCCATTGTTTTTTAATAGAATCTACCTGTAAATAAAAAAGTTTTTAATTATTTCAATTTAACTATTTTGTTATGTTTTGTAATTAAACAAAGAAAATGTATAAAACATTATTTGCGGTTAAACTGTGAAGAGTTTTTCATATAATGTGAAATACTTATAATAAAGTTCGATGAATCGGTGAAGAGTATAATGTTTACTGTTGTTTACACATGCTCTTAAAATACTAGCAGTAGTTATATAATGTCTGTATAGATAATTGTAATAGTTTAATAAATATTACTGTTAAAGCTTTAAAGGCAAGCATTTGTCAAGTTTTAAACCCCCCCCCCCCACCCCCAGCTAATAAATGATTTAATTTAGCAATAAAAATAAAGGAAGGAATAGCACTGGATATTGCACAACCACATGGATATAAAACAAGCAATAAAAATAAAATAAAATTTATATCAGTAATTCGAGAACGGCGCGGCTTTATAGTAAGATTTTAATAGTTCTCCTTGTCCACCGACCCGAGTCTCGTTAACATTGGATATAATATGATACTTCTTGAATATACCATAATTTTAATAATTTTTAATATACATCCTTCACGTTCCCGTGCAAAAGTGAATGACTAGATAAGAATTTTTTACAGTAATTTCCCAGGAGATAATTTATCATATGGCATCATAATATATTAATACAGTTGCTACAAATTGCGTTATATTATCTTCTTGTGAAGCTGCAATTGCACTTCACAACATTGTTTTTAACGAGGAAGCGCAACTCGTAAGGCAGGTTTCGTGTGCCATCGTCCTCGAGCAGGTAATCATTATTACGATTTTATTATTTTAGTTCTGGAAATGTATACCAATTTTATCTTGTAGTAATTGCATTCGAGCGATGTCGACTGTATGTAAATGTAGTAATTTTCTTTTAACACGTTTCACCACAAGACCCAATAACTTAGTATCACTAAATTTTGCTTTAAAAGTCACAGTTATACTCTGTTTGCTGATAGAGTCACAAACGTCACAAACGTCTGAACTAAGATGCCGTAGGCTCGTTGGTGTTTTAGAACGCACAGTGGCGTCGCTTTGTTTTATATTTTACTTGACGTATTTAATTAGATTTGTTTAAAGGAATTAAGAATTAAATTATAAGCATATACAATACATATATTGTAAATTTATAGTAATTTAAGTAAATAAATTACAAAATTGAATTGTTTTGGTTTCAAGTAAAAAATATGATAGAGCAAATATGTAAAATAAATACACTTAAACAATTGCAGCTAAATCTTATTTATTAATTAATAGAATTTTATCAATAATAATTTAAAATAAATATATGTGCCAAACCCTATATAAAACAAATACGGCAGTAAGATACAAATATCTAGTATAAGATAAATACATAAATTTAGTTTACTTCGTCAATATCTAATTCTTCAGAGTCTTCATCGTTGCTTTCATTATTAACACTTATAATGAGTGGCATAACTTCTTCAGTATGAACCTCTCGATCACATGTCTTTAAAATCAATTTATTTGTGTGGCACTTGAGATAAAGCCTCATTCCACATAGCAAGTGCGGCTTCGTCACTAAAACCATCTTTCCCGATGTGTTTGTCGTAATACTCCTTGCAAATTCCCCAAATAAGTTCTATTGGGTTGAACTGACAGTGGACATGATGGATGCCGCAGTACTTCACGTCCAAGCTCTTTAATTAAATTGTCGACAACATAGTGCTGCTCTGTTCTGTTAGCTCCAGCTATTTGGAGCAATTCGGCTTTAAGTGCAGTATAACTGAAATCTATGTTTTTGGTCTTTAACCAGGTTTGTATTTTTTCTTTCGTCCAAGATCAGGTTGATTGCTTCTCTTCAACCCGAGAATGGTACTGAGCATTATCTAAAACAATAATGCTTGGATTTTGTAACCCCGGTAAAAGTCTCTCTGTCAGCTAGTTTTCAAAATTTTCAGAGTTCATGCTGTCATGCTAATCTGCTTATTCTTGGTGGATAAAACTAATCTAGCATCTTCAGCAAAGCCATGAATAGGTCCTGCATGTACAGCTGTAAATATTTTACCTTGTGTAGCTGTACGACGCCTTTTCAATTTACTGGAATTGTCTTGCCAAGAACGTCTTAGTCCTCCTCTGCTAAAGATCCATATTTCGACTAAGAACACTACATCTTTGGGGTCATTACATTTCAAATTTTTACGTATTGGCCTAAAACCTCTAGCCGTTTTAAATAAATCTGTGGTCTTTCACACATTACTCTTCTATTGTCATCTTTTTTAAAGGAAAAGCCTAATTTTTAAATCACTTTATATAAACTGGTACGGCCAATGTCAACTATTGATTTTAGCTCTTCTAAAAGGATAGCCAAGAAAATTTGTCTATGATCAGACACCATATCGTAAATAACATTTTTAACATTGGAAATGTGTATGTGTGTATATGGGGTAGAGTTACCAGTTTTTGTTCTAGGTCAAAAGACAGCGGTGTCGCGGCACAGTAGAGAGAAGACCAGTAGGCTCACTTACTCTTGAGATTTGTTGTAATCGATTTTATTTTTTATGAATCCACTGCGCATCCGATATTTGTACGCTCATCTGCATATACACTGCTCGAGCTAGAAAATGCTAATAAACTAGTCAACACTTACAATGACACTAAATTATTTTTGTTCGAAGATATCCTTGGCAGATGATTTATTTTGCAATTGAATTTAATGTTTACTGATTAATCAATAAGTAGCGAATTAAAATTTGACCTGCCCTTACCTAAATTTATTACATAACATCCGCGTCTGACGACACAAACTGAAAATTAATGATTTTATGTTATTCAAGCAAAAATTTGTACACGGCTGTCGAAAAGGCCGCGCTACTATCGATTAGGCTGCTGCGCTTGCCAATTACATTACCTACCCCGTCGGGAGATTACCTAAAAGTTGTACAGCGATGCTGACGGTAGATCACAAAAGTGTAAAGCTTGCTACAAATAGGTGCCTGCTTGCAAATAAATGATGTGTTAGAATTGAAACTACCTGATAGGTTGTCTGTTGTGCAAATTGAGTGACAATAATAATGTCTCTTTATTTCAAAGTAATGTGTCGCGGTCGACTGAGACTATCATATGCAACGGCTGATATACGCAAATGTAATATGGGTTGCATATATCACAGGGGTCAAGTTACCCGTTTTCATTTAAGCGTTGTCGCGGCCGAGTGAGACTGCGTATATGCAACGGTTGATATACGCAAATGTAACATGGGTTGCATATATCACAGGGGGTTAAGTTGCCAGTTATAGGTTCTATTAAAAATACCCCTAACAAAAGTTCTTGTAATATTTTTATTCTCTTCAGTGATATACTTCCATTTCCAGCCAGCTACCCTATTTTTCGGGATATGACCGGCAGTTCCTTTAAATGAATGACCCTGTATATATTTACATTTTCAAATAAACACTTTTTCAACAATTACGATGAGAGGGTTTGGTGAGTGTATGACTTGTGGTTTTGTAAATATTAAATAAAATAGTAAAATAACGGGTAATAGATATTTATCAGTTAATGAAAATTAAATTTGTTATTACAAAATATTGAGCAGTCTAATATTGGTAAAAAAATTAAATATATCGATCCAAATACCTAGATATTTCGTTGTTGGAACATATTCCAAAGACTTTCCATTTACCCTCAAAGACGAGATTCTTTACAATTCAAAAGTTTAAGTGTAAACTGAATGGAAGCAGCTTTATTCTCATTTAGTAATATTTTTACGTTTTGAAATTTAGATACAATGAATTATCATTAGCAAGCATAAATAGAGACAATATCAGGCAGATTACATTAAGTATAAAATGAAGTGGTCCCAGTACAGAACCCTGAGGTGCACCACTAAATGTACATAATTTCCCTGATTTTTTACCATTTGTTTCCACAAGCTGTTTGTGATTTGACAGATATGAACTCAATTAATCACCAATCTTCCTGCGTATATCACATTTACCACAACTTCAAAAATAAATCAGGATCTACCAGATTTAGTGCTAAATATTACTTAACAAAAATAAATCTACCAAGTTAAACTAATGTAGAAAAATTGTATTGTAACAATAATTGCAAGTAATGCCTATACTTGACTACAGATGTTTACCCCACATAGAAAACGTCAAATCTTTACCGCTTACGCATCGAGGGGAGAGCAGAGATTGGTAATTTCCGACCTAATTCCTCTATAATATATTGAATAATAAATATAATATATTATTACTTAATATATAGAACATCATTATTCTCATGTAGACTATCTTCTGGAACGACTTAAATGAGAAATTAACGAAAACACACCCGTTTCAATTATAGTTTCATATTATTTTAATATATTTGCCCGACTTGCTCCTGCACAAAATATTTTACGAGGTAAAGATTTACAGCAAATATGTGAACCCTATCCGCGACAGTCGAAATTAATATTGTCAGTGTATCATGAAATATCTAATTTTGTAGAGAGTCCACGGCTTCGAAAGCCGTCAAAATCGCCAAGTAATCAATTTCAGCGAGGTAAATAATTTGTTTAAATTTATGGCTGTACTAAGTACGTATTTATAGGTTATTCTAAGTTATTGCGCACAAAAATTTTAACTACGGCTCTGTGGGAACTAAGGAAGTAGTGATTTACGATCATTTTCATAGCTTTTCTTATTTGCATCAAATATTTGTAGACAACTATATGCAATTTTATAAAAGAACCCAAGAGTACTTTCCATTCCTTGTAAATATTGCAGTTCTCTGACAATGGTTAATAGACCGGAACGCAAGAAATTATAATACTTTTCATTTAAACTAATTGAACAATTCCAGGATACACATCAAGTTTATATAATACACAATTTAAAAAATATAAGAGACCTCTGATTCATAATGCGGTAGTTCCCGCATAGAAGTGTAAAAGTCACGTGTCGCCACTGGTCCGGAGCATGCAACCGACATTGTGTATTCGAAGAAAGGGAAAGGGTCCGTGAAAGCATGCAACCGTGTCTCTTTCATCTGTTCTGAAATGCCTAGCACGTTGGCTTTGAGTGCTAGAATTATGTGAACGATAATAGTAAAAAGTATATTTGAGTGGTTAAATGCATTATATAGTGTGCACTTGCCTTATCCTTGTCCCAAGATGGAAGAATCTAACAGGTTTGCATTTGAAAACCGCAAATGGGAGAGACAATGAGACGTAGATCGGGACTGGATTTATTTCGAATGCTGCCTTGTCGTCAGGCTCGCGGGTAGCGGCTTTCTGCAGTTATAAACTTAACAATACACAAAATTTTATATTATTATAATTAAAATTTGTTTTTTAAAAATTTCAAGGCCAGTAAAGGTACTCTGCGAAAATTTACCCGAAGGGAATTGTTAGGAATGGAGCCCTAAACTAAGCCTCATACGAAAAGGAATTTTCTAAGAGTAGGACAAAAATATCGGAATAAGTTATTCTGAGAAAAAATAAGATATATTATTTTTAGGAACCTGCAATAAAAGAGAAAATTCATAAAATATACAACATAACAAGGTATCGAATAAATCAAAAAAATAGCAAATATGTATCTATACCATGCATACCAAAAGTATCTGCAAATATTTCAAACTTATCATAAATCATAATAAAAGGATATTAACCCTACAACACAACAAAGAGGTTTTTCACAAAACTCAAACCTAAACTGCAACCAAAAGACGAAACTAGCGCCATTTACAAAATAAACTGTAAACTGTAATAACTGTAGCATCAAATATGTCTACTTCCACATCCAAATTTTTCATTCAAGTCACTTTAAAAAACCATCTTGACTATATTTGCACTGCAGTATGTGGAAATTATTGGTCATTGAAAAATATTAGAAAGAAATCTGAGGCCTTGGTTTCTAGTATATGCACCAAATCCCAAGTTTCTCTACTCTTACCAGCTTTCTTTACTCATTTTTCCCTATTTATCTCTACTTACCCCCCCCCCCACTCCTTCAACGGAATCAGATCAAAATATAATCTAGTCTCAGATGTCGCTATAATATATACGTGTACCAAATTTTAAGTGAAAATCTCAATTTAATTTTATCAACTCTTTTAATGTGGTGGAGGATGGAAAATATTATAAACAAAATTTAAGGCCTTCGCTTCTAGTATATACACCAAATCCATAATTTTTGTACTCTTACTAGCTTGCTCCATTTTCCCCTATTGCCCCTATTTGCCCCTATTTAACCCCCAACCCTTCAACGGAATCATCTCAAAATCTAATCTAGTTCCAGATGTCGTTATAATACATACGTGTACCAAATTTCAAGTGAATATCTCAATCTTATTTTATCAACCCCTTTAATAATGGTGTAGGGGTGGTGGGGGATGAAAAATATTATAAAAAAATCTGAGGCCTTAGCTTCTAGTACATGCACCGAATTTCAAGTTTCTGTACTCTTACCAGTTTGTTTATTTATTTTACCCTATTTTACCCCTATTTAACCACAACCCTTCAACAGAATAATTCCAAAATATAATCTAGTTCCTGATGTCATTATAGTATATACTTATACCATATTTCAAGTGAATATTTCAGTTTTATTTTATCAACCTCTGTACAATACTACTTAAAGCTACACTATCTTTACAAAACTAAGCAGACAGCCAAGAGCTTAAGCTCAGGTTAGGCTACGGTAACAGAAGCTAATGTGAGAAGGGCATCGACGGGCGGTTAATGAGACGGTGATGCGGTAAACGGTTGGTGAGTGGTGCCGACGGCCGACGGCCGAAGGCGATAAAAGCGGGCGGTAGTACAGACAGTGCACGGATACCAGGAGTGAGTAGGCACTTACCAAGTTGGTACTTACAAACTTGGTACTTACTTCCTCCTGTTGCTAGTGGGCACACTGCTGCTGGTAGTTTCGAAGTCGACTGCTTACGACTGCTTGCGGAAACTGGAATAGACTGCACAACTATTAGAGTGAGGAACTGCGTAGTCGGAATGCGCAGCAGTTCTGGCACTTAAAGAATATGAGCGGTCTTACCTACAAGTTCATCTACTTACTACTCCTTACACACGTCAATACTCGCGATCGGCCAGGCACCAACTAAATTCCCCAACAAACTGTGCATAGCTTGACGGGAGGCAGACTGGTTCTGCGCAGGTGCACGTTTGCAGAAAAAAATAGAAAACTTTAAATTTAATATATGGTTTTGTCCCTTCATAATTATGCAGATTCATAAATATGGTCCTTGTCTTAATGCGCTTTATACACGTAAAATACAACAAATGCAAGATTCATGTCTTTAAGTACGGAATGGTATTTAAGTATGGAATTCGAGGAGACCAAAGAATATTACACAAATTACAATTGGCCAATGGAGAAATCTAGCGCCATGAAAAAAAATATTTGAACGTCAAGTTCTAATTGATAGCCTCCAACATTTGGTCTAAATTTATTTATGTATTTTTAACTATATATTACGCCATCTTCGTTAGATCTATTATCAATAATATAGTTACTGTTTGCTTAATATTATACATAGCTTTCTTGGATTTCTTTTCGGTGAATTAATTTTAAGTTCATGTATGTAAGCGAGCAATTTTAAGAAAAATGTGAAGCTGTGATGGTCATGATTGTTTATTTATCAAATGGTTGTAATACGTTAAACTTCGCTTTTTGCATACCATATAACTAAGTTACAGTTTTTTTCTTCCTGTGTAATACTTTGTGGAATATAATAAAGACGTTTATTATTATTATTCTTACCTTATTAGAACCACTTTTCTGTTCTTCATCGGTTCATTTTTTAGACGTGCTAACTTGGAGTATGGTATAAGATTGTCAAATGATATTAATAGTATTTAGCCCGATGCATTCAGTTACGCAAGGCCTGCCCTGACATCCCCGCTACTACCCCAACATAATTAAATAAAATCTCCTAATACGTCCATAATACGTACAACTTTTTGCTTGGGAAGATCACAAGATAGTTTTAGTACGTTGTTCACAAATACGTAATAGAAGCCTGTTCAGGCAATAGCGTTACCTCTTTGACCGTACATCCCGAACACAGTTTGCGCGAAGTCCTACCGGTCACGACTTTAATCTGATGCGTAAATCTTAATATTGTCAGCTTACCGAAGCGGCCCTCTGCAATATATACCGCATTGTGTGTGCTTTAATATAAGCAATAGTATTGAAATGCCATTTTAAATTGGTCTGATTGTGCGATATGAAAGAAGTGCAACGCCTTTGCATTATTCCTTGGACCTCTCATATTGGATGCACATTCCATATATAATAACGAGTGGGTTCTATTTGTATATGTTCGGTTTAATTTCCGATGATAGTAATAATGCCATGCGATAGTATATTTGTTGAGTTAGATCCGATACAACCCGTGGGAGTGGTAGACGAGCTAACAACACAACCGGCATTTCCCTCTTGCTCTACTTGTTTATATGGTGACCATATTTAGTATTGGGGAAAGCAAAATTTAAGATATTAAACATCAAAGGACCCCGTACCAAATACATGAAATTTGGGTTTCGGTTTGTCTGTGGTAGGTGGTTGAGTTTCAGAGATATGGCGTCTAATCACGCATTATGGTTGCAAAAACGAAAGTTAAGTAGGATGGTTGAAAGTTAGAGCGAGAAATGAGGATATCACATGTGAATTATATAAAAACTGAAAACACTTTAATATTGCTTTATTTTCAACTATCTTGTTTATTATTTATTACATAAATAAATACTGCACCTCATTTATTGCTCATGAACGTTTTGGAATTTAATTATGAATTAGATAAACATGCAAACATAAAAAACCACATAGTAAGTGATCACAATGACAACATACTTAAAAACAAACACAATCTTAGTACCGTAAACAGGGGTTACTTTGCACAATTTTCACGGTTTTCTGAAAACAACTTGGATGCATTTTCATGAAATGCCTTGATATCAAACTATATGAAATTTTTATGTTTTTTGTGGGTGCTTCCCAATTTTTAACAAAAAAAGACAACGGAAAATATATTTTTTATAGCTTCAAAGAGTCGGCTAACGTGCCCCTGCTTCGGGGAGACTTTGCCAATCGACTTTTTAGCTTGAAATCGCCTATTCCGTGCAAAGTAAATGTCACAAACATGTTACTTTGCCCTACCACTAGACATTTAAAAAAATATCTTTCCGTTTTTTTGGAAAAAAAAAAAACTCATTGCTGAACGAAATTATGATTTTATTCTTGACTTGAATAATTCAGAACACGTATGAATAGAAAATCTATATCTAATAGAAAAACGAGACAAAAGAATAACTCCCAAACTAAAAAACTTAACTCTTAAACTAGTAATTTAAATCTGTGAACTAAGAGGTAACTTTGCCAATGGCTAAAGTATTGTATTTCTATAGCCTAGATTGACAACAATAATATTAATAAAATGGTATAAGGTTCATACATAAGCAGTACAAACAACAGTTCTCAAGTCTAAATAGATTAGGGTACATACCCCTTAGCGTAGCAGCATGTTTGAATAGGTAAAAATGCCACTTATTATTTATGTTCTGAAAACGCTGAGAACATTTTTCCTACAAGTGCTAAACCTGTACTAACATTTACTTTGCTTATACGTGAATATTGTTAGACATGCGCGGTTAATTCAGTTCTACCAAATTCCATGCAATGAATTTTTAATTCATGGCGGGCACGGTGTGGCAAAATTGCCCCAGCTGGCAAAATAACCCCTGTTTACGGTACCACAAATTTTATTCACTTGAACATTAAGAACATTAATAATAACTTTGAAAACTTATAATTTGACTTGAAAGCCCATCAACAACATATCAGATAATAATTCTATCAGAAATGTGTAAAATAGATAGTTTAGATAAATATTACAGAAAGGACTATAATATTTATTACTCTGAAGGAAGTCATAACCAAAATGATGGTGTTCCTATTTATATAAGAAAAGAATATTTAGCAAATTTTACTATCATAAAATTTAATGAAAATACATTCACAAATACAATTGTAGAAATAGATAATATTGTATTTAACATAATAGCAGGATATAAATTACCGTCTACAAATATCAATGAATTTTTAAATGATATTAAAGCAATATTGACACGAAATAAGAATAAAAAATACGATAGAGACATTTGTTGGAGATATTAACATTGACCTCTTAAGGAAACAAGAAAACTCTACCAACGAATATCTGAACATTATGGTAGAAAAATTTTTTACCCCATGTGAATGGTCACACCAGAGCATCAAATAATAATAATTCTTGCCTTGACCACTTTTTTATAAAATTATTTTCCAACAAATCTAGAATATTAAATATTTCTCTTATAGTATTACACAGCGATCACAGATCATTTTCCTAATATTATAAAATAGAAAATATTGAACAGAAACAGAAAGATAATCTTCAAAGAAAAACAAAAACTACATACATAAACTATGATAAATTAGAGCAAAATATTAAAAATGAGTCATGGGTAGAGTTATATGACATAGAATCTGTAAACTTAGCCTTTAAATACTTTATTAACAAACTGTTACAACATATACAAAATAGAACAAATATAATACATTTGTTTAAAAGTGAATTATTTATTATTTGTTTGCATATAGTAATGAAACATATTCTTTATAGGATTTTGCAAACAGTGGAAAGAAAAACTATCTATGAGAACTAACAGAAAAGCTATATGTAAAAATATTAACGAAATCTTTGCATTCTTTCGATAACCTGACTTCTGGTTATGCTAACAAGTAAAAATTCTTATTTGCCATTCTCATTATAACACTAGCATCCAACATAGTCCCCTACGACTAGGCAGATTAAACTAGTATCTACATGATCCCCTTCGATATGTAAATTTAGTTAAAAATGAGGACAAAGGCCTGAAATTAATTTATTTACCTACCTTGTCTTTAAAAATTTATCATTCTAATGAATTACATTTTCATAAAATCTCATTCAGTTTCTTGGAAATGCTTAGCCTTTGAAAGGTTTTTCGTCCTTAGTCTGGACTCATCAGAAAAGCCCAAAGCCGCGCATAACGATGTTCCGTGCAAAAATATCCATGAATAAGTATGAAATATTTATATTTTACATTAACTGATAAGAAACAACAGATCTTCACCTATCTATTAGCCAACTAGTATTGGAGCCTATATACTCTATACATGTTTAAAAGTGAATTATTTATTATTTGTTTGCTTATAGTACCTAATGAAACATATTCTTTCTAGGATTTTGCAAACAGCGGAAAGAAAAACTATCTATGAGAACTAAGAGAAAAACTATATGTAAAAATATTAATGAAATCTTTGCATTCTTTCTAAAATACTTGAATATTGTTTTATGGATCGGTTACTGAAGTATCTTGAGAAATATCAGATCTTAACAAATAATCAACATGGGTTTCGAAGTGGAATGTCCACTACTAGTGCTATACAGTCATTTTATGATAATATTTTAAATGTTCTGGAAGGGGGCGAATGTCCTGTTGGGATTTTTTGCGATCTCAGCAGGGCATTTGATTGCGTCAATCATAAGCGATTATTATATAAACTGAGTTGTTATGGTATAAGAGGTATAGCGCTAAACTGGGTTTTAACCTATCTTGAAGACAGAAAACAACTTGTTTATATAAATTATAAAGATTCAAATGGTTTAAGAAATGTTACCTCTGACTATTCACGTTTAACAATGGGAGTTCCACAGGGTTCCGTTTTGGGCCCCGTGTTGTTTTTGTTATACGTAAACGAACTGGATTCTGTTTCATCTAGTACTCATTTTACGATGTATGCCGATGATACATCTTTAATCATTTCAAACAAGGCAGATGAAATTTTAGAACTCAATTGTAACAATTTATTTAATAACCTAAGTGAATGGTTCTTTCAAAATTCATTATATTTTAATGCTGATAAAACCCAGGTTTTGAGATTTCATACTAATCAAAAACATTGTGAATTGCTAAATTTTGATATAAACAATACGCTTTTATCTACTGAAACATCAACAGCTAAATTCTTAGGTATACAGTTAGACAACAACCTTAACTGGAAATCTCAATGTGAGGCTGTAATTTCAAGACTTGCTTCCATTACATATTTATTTCGAACTATAAGAACGGTTCTTTGTACAGAACAACTTATCTGTTTGTATTACGCACAAGTCGAATCTCGTCTGAGATACGGTGTTTGCTTCTGGGGAAACTCCACTTTTGCTTCTAATGTTTTTATCGCTCAAAAGCGCATTTTAAGATGTATTGCAGGTGTTCCGTATACTCATCCATGTAAAGACATTTTTAAAAATTATAAAATATTAACCTTACCAAAATATTAACCTTAATTGTGTATATATGTTTTTAAAAATCAGACAAAATTTATTTTAAATAGCCACTATCACAACGTTAATACGAGACAAAAGCAAAATTTTCATGTTCCTTTTGCTAGGCTAAAAATTACTGCCAAATCTCCTAATTTTATAGGGCCCAAATTTTTTAACTTGTTACCTGACGATATAAAATGTATTAAAAGAGAAAGTTTATTTAAATCTAGCTTAAAAGAATTTTTACTAAACAAAGGTTTTTATTCTGTATCTGATTACTTTTGTGTACGTTAATTTGTAAGTTTTGTGACTATTCCTATACATGTAATGTCAAATGGAAAATAAATAAAATTAAAAAAAAACCTGACTTCTGGTTATGCTAACAAGTAAAAATTCATATTTGGATACTAGTGTTATAATCAAAATGGAAATAGTTACTAGATGCAACAGATATTTGTTCAGTTTTTATATAATTCACATGTGTAGACCTCAAAATTGTCGAGGCTTTCTTGAAACTAACAATACCCAATACCATGTACGTATAATAATGTTTAATATTCAAAAGGTAACAAAATATTGCCCATAATATTCTTGAGAATTAGTCAATAAAAAGCGACACGTTCTTAGCAATAATATAATATAAATGCATAATAACAACAAAGCTAAAACTGATATTATAAAAAATACACAAAATGTTATATAAAAAGTGAAACAGCTATTTTTTATATAAACATAAAGTTACATAAAAAGTATTTTCTCTTTGATAACTTCGGTTAGTAAATATATCAGCTATTTCATAACAGTCAATAATCTGTGAAATTTCGTGATGGCAATTTAATACTGTCACTAGGTGGTAGGAATAGTCATTAATAGTTTGATAGTTTTAGCGTGTTCTTAAAGCATATCTTTCAAGCGGTTATTTTGATTCATATATTTAACTAAATAAAGAATAATCTGAGGCTGGGGTTTATGTTCCATTTTTAATACATAAAAAAGTAAAAGTATTTACATAGAACTTCCCTCTTTATTATTACAGGGTGGTCATTAATTAAAAAAGGACGGGAGAATATGATCGCATTGTAGTTATCACTATTGTTACAAGGAAAACCTGATAGCTTTTGGTTAAAAAGTATATATAAAGAGAAACTATAGGTTAAATATTACCTCCTCAATTAAATATATTTTTAAAATTTCTGAAAACATCGAATTGGTAAAAATCTCCAAAACTCATTTTGTTTCATCTCAAAAATAGCAACTTTACTTTGAATTTTTCTTTCGAACAATTCATGCCTTTTTACGTAACGTGTATCTGGATGAAAGTTGTACGCCCCGTATCATCAAATACCAACCCAAAACGCTTAGCATTCATATTAAAACATAAATAATGGCAATACATTACGAAGGCACCAAACACAGAGGTAAGATACACCCCGGAAGATTTATTTCAATGGCAATAGCCGCGATAATTCTCATTTACAATGATTTATGAGGTGCAGGAATCACTACAAATTGTAATAATAGTAATCGTTGGCAGGTAAATGATATTGAAATTTATGCTGGAGGCGTAGGAGGCGCATAGTCAGAGGGT
This sequence comes from Stenurella melanura, assembly GCA_963583905.1. Lineage (NCBI taxonomy): Eukaryota > Metazoa > Arthropoda > Insecta > Coleoptera > Cerambycidae > Stenurella > Stenurella melanura. The sequence goes on from OY757317.1 coordinate 100,103,743, forward strand.
CAAAGTAGTTGATGGTAGTTGACGAACATTTATGGGTGTAGGTCGTACTGAATCGATAAATTATCTGTTATTGCCTTATGGGGATGCGGAATGCAAGTGATATCTTCCGTGTATTGTTGTTGGCTTCTGCTGGAAATGAAATCAAATTAAAATATGCGTAAAGAGATAATGTTATTGGAAATATATTTTTTTAAAGAACAAAAGAGTTGGTCCAATAAACAAGGACACCCAAGAGGACCTTACCTAGCAAAAGTCAAGGAAAGTTTATTCTTGGCATGGTTCTTAAATTTAACATACTAATCAATATTCTGAGTTTTCGACCTTGAGGAAAAATGGAGCGTCAAAATCATTGTTTGGAAGATATCTCGTTTTCAATGCGAATTACGTGAAAAAGTAGCATAATAGCTGCATTTTTTATTTGAATCATCTTCCCCTCAGATGAATAGTTCTCAAGATATTATAATACAGTAAAGTGGATAATTTTTTCCAATTTGTCAATATATTTCATTTTTCTCTTAACATTTTAGTTAATGATTATACACTTTTTGTCTTTCTTTGGCTCTTTTCAGATAAATATTGACATAAATGAGAATACAGAGTTGTGATTTCTATGAAACAAATAAAATTCGTTTGATTTTTCATGCTACAAAAAAAATTAATGCGGCCAACTTTCTAGTAATACAAGCCGTGGAAGATGCTGATCTATTAATTACGCAGCCACACAAAAAGAAAGTTCGCTACCAGAGACATGAGTACATAGATGTTGTGTATTTCTTAATGACGAATCCAAATTTCGCACTGATTTACCCAGATTGTCTCGAAATTCGGCTCAGAATTGAACAAACTTCCTAATAACTGCAATTATTAGGAAGTTTTTCAATTTTGAAGCTAATTTGGAGCCAATCTGAGTAAGCCAGGATGAAATTCGGATTCAGCCTATTTCAAAATGAATGCGATTTCGAGCATTCGTCGAATCTAACAATACAGATAATACAAAAAATTGACAAAAATCTTTGAGAACATTTCAATACAGAATGTTATAAATTTTGTGAAAATTTCGAAGAAAATTGAGGAATTTGAAATTTCATTGACATATACTTTAGTTTTTTTTTCTGAAATTAAAATTTTCCCCAAACGTTTTTAATATTTGTCTCTTGAGATTTTGTAATTTTTTGGAATATCTAAACCCTAAGTTACGACGAAAACTCGAAATCACAATTCATTTAGCTGAAATTTAGCTAAAAACACACTACAGTGTTTCACACTGACAGATTCATGAATATTGGTATAATAAACTAAAGACAAGAAATATCTTTTTTGCGATTAAAGTTGTCTAACGGATATTTCGTCCTGGCAAGGATATTTTGTAATTAGAGACTTACATAGAAGTAACAATGAAATGGTACAGATATTTCAGCATTAATTTCTAACCTCCGAGTTATCAAATTAACGTTAATTTCCCGTAACATCGTCACTTTCTCGTTTTTATATGCATTTAGAAATTATTCGCAGATGAATTTGGCTTTGGGATGTATAATTTCTTATTAATGTGACAACAAATTATAGAAAGTAGGAATGGCTTTTTAGCGATAGCATAATACATCTGAGATAAAACAGAAACTCATTTAAAGATATGTGGTACTTTTGTTAATAATTGTAACATTTTGAAAATGTTATATTGCTGTTAAGGGAGCTTATGTTTATATTTTAAAGGAGACAAAGACTTGTCTCGATTATTGTAAAGGTTAAATTGCCATAAGTAATTTTCGTTCTGGGGAAAGTTTCTATGTTCAAAATGTTTAAATAACTATTCTGTCTCAAAAACACTTATAATGTGATCACGAGGTGTAAATCCATTTTGTTACAACTCTGACTTTTCTGCGCTCTTTCTGACTACATGTTTGGAGACCTCACTTTATTTATTTTAAACGTAAGAATTACTCTCACACAAAAAGTGAACCTTATAACGATGGCATTATTTGTTCTATTTTTATATCTTGACTATGGCCAAACTGACAGACTTACGTATGACAGACGTTTATTTTATTCTGATTTTTGCTTGATGGAATTAATCATGAATGACTTGATTGATTGGTTGATTTGCCACCGAAAGTAGGCATTGCGACATCCAGTCTGGAATGAGACATGCTTTTTGTCAGCAACGAGATAAAAATAGGATGGAAAGTGTAGGCGTTCGTGAGACGCTTATTTTAAGTTTCCGTGCTTCCAGGTTTCCATCTGTCATATTTATTCTTCTTCTGAGTCTTCTGTTTCTTCTGTTTCTGGATCTAGCAGTGTACACCCCCTCCTGTCCTCTTTTACTTATTAACCGTTCCACAGGTAAATGGCCATTTACAGTGGGAGTGGGAGGAAAAGCCCGGGAGAACATTTGAGTAACCCCGTATACCAATCCGCCAAGGTAAAGCAAAATAGAAAGTAAAATCTATAAAAAATAAAACAGAGATCTAGGAGAACATTTGAGATGCTCTGTATATCAAGCAGATCCCAACTCCTTTGACCTAAGAGACATTTTTTTATTAGTAAATAAGCCCAATATATAGATCATGTGACAAGGATTAATAAACCAATAAATAGAACTTATCTTTTCGTCCCTGTGCATATCTTGGCAGCTTCCCTCTTTGTTCTGTAGTATTCCTACATTATCTGCACTCGCTTGCTTCACTCTTAGAAACTAGCCCGTTACCCTTCACTGAATAGATAATTCTATGGTACGCAGCTTATATTATATTTCCAGATGTTTGTATCCCTTTTTCAAATTGTTTATATACGCTCTCAGGTGATGCTACATTCAGCCAATCTAATATCAACTACACGAAATAGTCAGACTCGTAATAATTTACATCGATCAATGTAGAATTGTCCACGCTTCAATTCAACACAATTTCGCACGATTTATCATAGTTTTAACCGAGTTTATTCGAGATTTCGTAGGAGCTGCACAGGCGTGCAGCGCCATCAGAAACCGAACTCTCATGGAATTAATTATGAATGACTTCATAGTAGATAACTTGCAACGATGACTTTCCAAAGAAGCCACCATCACCCGGACTATACATCTTCCAAGAATTGAAACTGATGTGGCTATCAATATTTAAGCTGTATCAAGCATTAAATTTTCAACAGTTTATATTCATGTTTTGCACTAATTTAATGAAAACACGACTATTAATTAGGAGTGTAAAGCACGGAGGGAGTTCAGTAAACAATCTTTCACTTACATTTTTCAATGTTCATGGCACGCGAGATTAATGTCTACATCGTTATAAGGAGTAGGTAGTGGTCCTGTGGGGCCTAAACTTGGCTCTGTATATTCAGTTAACTACGTTTATTATTATTACTGACACACTCTTCTTGCTCGCTACTATATTCTTGTCCTGCTCCAGCTTCTTATAAGTCCTGTAAATCGAAGGAAACCAGGTCAGCCTGTATATACATGTACATCTCCAGAGACATCCAAAACACTAATTCTCCTGACTGGAATTAATGACGTGGCACGACCTGTCCTGTCCGCCTGAGCCTCGAGTGGTGACGCTTACGCTAACTAAGGGCAATGTTGTAAAGATGTGGTGTTAGATGTACAGGTAATCAGCCGTGTCGGGCAGATTGCTGGCTCGGAACCATCTAGGGTGGCTGTATTGTTTGAAATGCAAAGCGTGTGTGCCTCTTGTCACAGCTATACGATGACGAGCCACACAGGCAGCCTCTAACTGCTGGTCACGTTCTCGATAATCCAATAATATTGAACACCGTTTGCTTATAGACGCAATCACCATGACTAGCTAATGGGGACGCATGCGGTGTTTGTTTTTGATGCCATTAAGATACAGGTCTTAGACAGGGATTCGCACTTGTCCCGGATTTTTTCAGTGTTATCTTTTCTCCTTCGAATGGTGGAGCTGTGCACTAGCTATATCGGCTCGTTCATCTCACTCAAAGTCGTCGTTAATTATCGGAGAATTCTATAGTTGCGTTCAGCTGGTTCTAACTAACCTTATTTCGAAGTGTTCAAAATGAAATGTTTCAAATATTAATTTATACAACGCGGTCAATACCAGGACCACAGTTTTTTAAACAGAGCAACATCAAGACGATGTATAATAATAATAATAATAATAATAAATTTTATTTGCAGAATATGTATATGTTACAGTAATATTACAAAACCAAAGGAGAGAAAAAATGATTACATAATCTTCCAAAAAATAGAAGCTGCTAATACATATTTTCAATTTTCTATTAGTCTGAGTAGTAACTCAATATTATACGAGCTTGTGCCTCCTAGGAGCTGGAGACATAGCTCAAGAGTACCCGAAATTAATAATAATAGTATTCTAGAAGTTTATAGTGGAGGATCGAGATTTCTACATTATTAGATTACCGTGGACGATTCTGGACTTTGTTCTAGATGGGTTTTTAGAGTATATAAGCTAATGTAAACAGACGAAAAGTTTTTAATAAACAGTAAGGTTAGAAAATACAAAGTGAATACAGAGTGTAAATATCAAGTAATAAACATTGTTAAAGGTTATTTTAGTCAGTAAAAGTGTATTTTAATTAATAAAAGTATTGTGAAGTTTTCTGTAAGTTATTGAATAAACTGTTTTATAACAAGAGATTTACCGGTCATTGTTCGAGGGTTATTTTCGAACAGGAAACTAGTGTAAAGTGCATTTTTGAGACATTTCTAAAACTTTTTTTTCGGACTTTGGTGGTGATTATTAAATCCATTGAACTAAGAAGTGATAAAGACTCTGTACAAGACTATTTCGTGCATTTTCTTGTAATTTGGACAGCAGTGGAGATTATTAAAGTCTTTCAGCTGAATAGTGACAAAGACTCTAGATAAGACTTTTTCGTGCTGTTTCGAGAAGATTTTTCTGGACAGTTCCATTGCCGATATTGACGTGATTGTTAAATTTAGTTGGTTTTAACGTAATCATATGCCTACAACGACCAGAAGAATGGCATATGGAGAACAAATACAGGACTTATTCTCGCAATTCCAAGAATTATGAAGGAAGAGAAAGAAGAACAGGAAAGATAACGCCAGTACGAGACAGAGAAACAGGAAAGAAAATGCCTCCAGAGCGGTCTAGAACAAAGTCCAGAATCTTCCGCGACAATCTAGAATAATGTAGAAATCTCGATCCTCTTCTATAAACTTCTGGAAAACTACCAGTGTCTTAGAAATGGCGTGAGTTATAAGCTTTGTTTGATGGCCCGCAGTTTCCTGTTCCCATTGCTACATGATTTCGGGTAGGACTCTTGAGCTATCAGTCTTAGGCCTCTAGGGGACGCAAGCTCGTAACAATTAGAATATAGGTTCGTATACGAGGGACAGATATTGGTTATTTAAGTCAGTTAGTATTAGTTGGAGATATTATATTCTTGAATCTTAAAGCTTGCAGACATTCCCAAAAGGGACTCCTCAGCATACTCTCATTTTTTGGCCCTACTAACCATAAAGATAATAATACAGAAGAGCTAATAGTTCAAGAAAAATCAACTGGCGAAGAAGATGCTATCAAAACGTTGGACTGATGTTACTAAGAAGATGGGAAAGGGCATTGGTGAAACTGTGCGTCTAACGACTAATTTCATCAGACGTACCACACAGTAAATGGAGGTCAATTGGAACAATGCGAAGATTACAAGACATTATAAATAAGAAGGGGAACATGTATTTTTAATTTTGATTCATGTTTGAATAAAATAGTGTGTGATGCAGGTTTTTTGCATTGAGGCAGAGTTCTTACAATACTAAACCGATATTGGCTCAACATAAATCCTTTAAAAAGCAAATACTCAGTAATAAAATATGATAAAATTTAACAAATATCGGCTGAGATTGCTTCTATTTCTAGACACTTTCGCTTATCTGCCATGACTTGTAGCAAATTGTTGAGACTTCTCTCACAGAAGTATCCTCCTCAGGCTTTCATTGTGATTGACTGAATACAAACCTAAAGGTGACTTAATCGCGACCGGCCAATTAAAACGTTTTATTAATAGCACAATTTGTCGCTTAAAGGCCCTATTATATTCTTCGTAAATGCAGATTGCTCGAGTATGTAGTATAAAGTGTAAGTATTCTAACAATGGTATTATTATTAATTGCTTACGCGGAAGGCGCGTGCCTGTGTAATCATGGTTAATTCCTTATTACCCATTTACCGTAAGATTCCGTAGGAACGGTATGAAGAAATAATTGCGTTTGAGAATCTTCCATAAAAAGAACCATTATTAGAATATAATTATAATTATGCATAAATTAACCCATGGTGCATGAAAGAGAAATGTTTAGGTACCTATACTTGGTTTATTCGTTTATTGCACGTCTTATGTTATTATAAGCTCTATTGCAGAAAGAAACTTTACTTTATTATCTTAATATTTAAAGAAAATGTTGACAATTTTATACCAGAATATTTGGTAAACGGAAAATGTTGCAATATCAGAAAGCATTTTATACTCAGGGCTTATTGTACATCCTATATGCTCTTTTGTGAAAAAAGCGATACACTTTTTTTGTTTCTAAATCATTCAAAATGACTCCGTTTGAGAATGGCAATCAATATTGGAATGACAATGGAACGACAAGTAGTTTAAAAAGTCTTTCACATACATAGAATCAATATATACCACAATATTGTAACAGCAATATATTATCACCACAAGCATACCAATGTTTTAATATTTATTAATATCGGTCCAATATCAAATCCGATATCAACCAATATTACGTTCTTTCTGATATACATTTGCATTTGTGAGACCATCTTGAACTGAGGGAATATTATTATTATTCGTCGATTTACATGAATTTAATCTTGGAATTATTTAGTTGACAGTGCTTCGTAACGATTTGCAATACGTTAAGAATTTTATATAAGCAAATCAGGAAATTATGATAGTTGAAGCTAACGTTATACAGAGGTCCTAAACTCCCAAGGAACGTAATAATAAATCCCCTCAAAGTAAAGCTACAACCAACTTAGAAAGTAAAGGTAAACAGAGCGAATGATCCAATCGAAAGAGACCTTACATAAGAAGTAGTTAGCGTTATACTTTGAAATAATAATGCGTATTCAGTAGCTTAGTTCCTCTACTTGGTTTCTGCTTCTTCACAATTAGGTGAAAGTAGTCATTGATATTAATAGCGAATACCCAAATGCACAGACAACTGAAATCCATGCATCTCATTTTGGATATTAACCCAAACTTGGCAGGTACCAAATATAAACATAATTCAGCTACATAACTACACTCTGATATACAATGAGACTAATGTATAAGGCGACTATATCACAATTTTATTTTTTTAACTTCAATAATGGAGTGGGAATGTTGGAGGTGATGGTGGGCGTGGCAGATATAATAAAAATATTGAGGCCTTGGCTTCTATCATACACACAAAATGTGAGCTTTCTGTATTCTTACTAGCTTGCTTTATTCATTTTCCTCTATTTACCCTTATTTAGCTCCAACTCTTCAACGAGATCAGCTGAAAACATAATCTAATTCCAGATGTCGTTATAATATACACGTATACCAAATTTCAAGTGAATATCTCACTTTTATTTTGTTAACCCCTTTAATAATGCAGTGGAGGTAGTGGTGGAGTGGCAGATAATAATTTAAAGTCAATATCTTAAAGCGTTCTGGAGTAATCGTGACATTCTAAACCTATATCAAAAAATACAAATTTTGACTTTTTTGCGACTACTATATTTCCACTCCACTACGTGGAAGTAAAGTTCGGACAAGAGTTGGCAAAGGCGTCAGATGAGGCTGTTCAATCACCAATTATCTGTAATATCTATAATACACATATGATCCGTTATATTGAGAAGGACCGGCAAGGTGCATATGAGTATCTTAGATTTCTAACTTGAGATTTACAGATGATACCTCTTTAATATCAGCTCGTCTACCTGCTCCACAATGTACAGGTGATAAGCCCTGAGTACGGTTTCGATGTGAATTACAACAAAACGAAAATTTAAATTTTAGACAAAGCCAATGAAACCCATCCAGGTGAAGTAATAAATAAGTTAGTATACTATGGGGCTCTTGTTGTCAATACCGGCAAGTGAAATTCAAATATATGTCATGATACTGAAAGTAATAACGCCTTTTCGATGTAGTATTCTTCTTCTATGTCTGTTTATTTTTCTTCTTCTTCTTCTTCTTCTTCTTCTTCTTCTTCTCGTCCTCCTTCTTCTCCTCTTCTTCTTCTTCTTATTCTCGCCATCTTCTCATTCGTCTTCATAACGATATCTTTACAGATGCTTTCTGATACATTCGTTATTTATTTGGGCTCCTTTGGTGTATAGTACGTCCAACAGCATCATGCATTAGACAGGGTCTTAACAAGGATAAATATCAAAGTCTGTCATAAACATTAGTTCGCCCTGTATTTTTCACATTCATGCGTACCAACTGACATTTATTTAGAATGGCCTGTGGTCCTGTGGTCGGTAGAACAGCAAAAACCACCACATAAATTATTCATAATTATTTAATGGCTTCATGTGCTTACACACAAATTAATGGTTTAGAAAACTATACACTATTTACTACCGTTTAAGTACCTTAAATGAGGCGTATATTATTTGTTAAAGCGTCTTCTGAATACAACAATGAACCCTTTAAGATGATATGTATTCAGGTTTTGTTGCCTCTCATTTTTTGTTGCGGTTATAATTATTTACCGCTGCATGGTTGATTCGTTATGCTATTGTGTATAATGTTCTTGGTATTTCATTGAAGAATAAAAATTCACAAATAACATCCAGTTACGTCATTGTTGTTGACAATGCAGCAGCATACAAGGAGTCCCAGAAAAATCGTAAAATACACATATGTAATTTCTTCTTATAATAAAGACTGGTCGCATACATGTGCGATTGATTTTCTTTTAGTTATATCGTCCCGATGTCTTCCATGTCTTAGGCAAAATCCTTTCGACCTTAATATTCTGTACTTGGCGCTGACAAACAGGAATGTTCTTGATAATTGTCGGTCCATATTTTTTAAAGCAGTCGGGTAACAGGAGTTCCCAAACTTTTAACAACAATGTATATCAATGATATTGTCAACAACATTATGATGACTTTTTGAGCTGCAATCGGCAAAAATTTCACTTTTATCAATAGTGATGCTAATCCTCATTGTACTCGACAGGTATTCAACGTCCTTTGAACTCATGGATTTGATCACTATATACTTCCACTGTGTTCTCCTGACTTGAATCGCGCAAAGCAAACCTAATGAAAACCGCAAGATGATAGTTAAAATTATTATTTTTAAAAGATAATCGTTTTTTATTTTAGTTACTTTCTACGACCAATAGAGCTGGAAATATTTAAAAAATAGTGCAGCGATGCCCTCGAAATGCATGAAAAATGGTTTCCTACTTATTTGATTTGCATGTATAAGAAAGAAAGAAAAGTAAACTTCCCGATTACTTCACTTTTATATTCTCCCTCCACAGTTTTTATGCAAAGTGTAGTATACCACTGATCGTCCTCTCGTTTCTATTACAGTTAAATTACTGCCCAAATGCGACTTTTTTAATTAGTAAATTATTGTACATTTTTTAAAATGCATAAATATTTGTCGCGTTTGGTTAATATAATCAATGAGATATTTTCTGCAAACGAATCTGTATCATTCAAATAACTGCAAGAGGATTTTAATACCTGTTCCAAAAACATTCTCAATCCCTACGATTTAATTTTAATCTCAATAAAATTAGAAGATCCTGAATACGCCAGTTGAATATTACAAAGTTGTCATGAACAAATCTGAAAAAGTAAAAACTGTACCATTTTTCTGTCGACAAGTAAATATTTCCAATGATTTCGATTCCGTTACTAATAAATATGAGTTTTTGTTTTGAAGGCTGACACGGCGTTTCATCAAACAAGTTGTTCTTGTAACGAAATACCGTAAGCTTGTTGAGATATAAATAATTAATCGAACACTTTTTTGTTGGTACTTCTATAATAATACTTGTTGAAGAGGTAATTTTAACATAAACAAATATTTTTTAAGAGATTTTCTCTGTGGAATTTCCAGTTTAATTTCAACGGATTCGTAAACGAATATGTGTATAATATACCATTAAGAACGTTTATTTAAATATATTTTGAATATTAAACTAATTTGTAGGCAATTAAATATTGAAAATGTAATACAAAACATATGCCTTATTTAGGAAATTAGTCTATTTGCTTTTTTCCCACGTTTCATGACATTCTAACATTTTTAAAAAATGATTTATCACTAAAATAGATGGAATTTTTTTTTCTTTCTTTAAATTTAAAATTTCCACGTTTCATGGCATTCTAAACCTATTTTTAAAAAAAAATTTGAAATCATTTTTACCAACATTTTTGAAAATATTTTTTACCACTAAAATAGGTGGAAAAAAAATATCTTTGTTCAAATTTAAAATTTCCACGTTTCATGACATTCTAAACCTTTTCGGAAAAAAAATTTGAACATTTTTTTACCATTTTGGAAAAAAAGTTTATCACTGGAATAGATGGAAAAAAATGTTTTGCTCAAATTTAAAATTTCCACGTTTCATGGCATTCTAAATCTATTTAAAAAAAATTGTAATGTTCTTTTACCACTTCTATAGAATAGAAGGAGACTTTTTTTGTTCAAATTTAAAATATCCACGTTTCATGATATTCTAAGCCTATTTCAGAAGGAAAAAATTTTGAAAATGTTTTTAACATTTTTTAAAAAAAAATTAAAAAATGAAATTTTTTAACCACTACTAATAATTCCATTCCACTACGTGGATGTGGAATTGAAAATGTGACAGATGGCAATAATATTTGGCAAATGCTATTATACTTTTATTGAAAAATGTGCAGGGTGGTCATCCCAAGAAATAATTGAGCCATGGTGGATATCTGTAAAGGTAATTGCGCAAGCCATATTTGGCACCTCTTATTTAGTATTAAATTTTCACTGTTCGATGAGCACTCTGTATATTTTTTTGAACAAAAGTTATTAGGTTTTCTTTGTAATAATAATGATAACTATGAAACATATTCTTTACAGGATTTTGCAAACAGCGGAAAGAAAAACTATATATGAGAACCAAAGGAAAAACTATATATAAAAATATTAATGAAATCTTTGCATTCTTTCGATAGCCTGACTTCTGGTTATGCTAACAACCAGAAGTCAGGTTATCGAAAGAATGCAAAGATTTCACTAATATTTTTACATATAGTTTTTCCTTTGGTTCTCATAGATAGTTTTTCTTTCCGTTGTTTGCAAAATCCTATAAAGAATATGTTTCATTACTATAAACAAACAAATAATAAATAACTCACTTTTAAAAAGTGATAACTATATTCCGATTATTATTCTCAATGTCATTTCGTAATTAATAATTTTTTAGAGTGACCGCCATGCACAAATAAAGAGGGAAGTTCTGTGTAAATACCTTTACCGATTTCTTTTAATTTGAAATTGGTCCACTGTAAATGAATATTAACTTCGAATTTTCAACTTCTGCTTGATCGAAGCAATAGTCATGTCATATTTGCCTCTATTACAAGTAGCTTGTCATAAATTCCATCTCAAATACAAAAAACAAAATCCAACGAATCCAAAAATTTTACAGGAACTACAGACCAGACAAAACTAAAAAACTGGCAACATTGTAAGGGTCTGTTTTAGTGCCTAAAATTATTTTACTTACTGATTCATCAGATATGCAGGGGCGGCCTTAGCCATTGCGAGGCTCCGGGCGGGTAAATCTTTGCGAGGCCCTTGTCTTTGTGGAATTAGTTTTAATAATGATGCTTGACGAGAAATGCAAAGTTATAAATAAATAAATTTAGAGTTTTAAAATTCTTTATTGGAAATTAACAAAAATTAATAAACACAAAGATAACAAATTGTTAATGATGATAAACTAAGGTGCATTAATGTGTTAAAAGAATGAGGGATTCAGAAATGATGCCTTGTTGTTGCTCGAGTGCGCGAGGCCCCTGCAAGAGCGAGGCCCCGGGCGGTTGCCCTGCTCGCCACCCCCAAAGGCCGCCCCTGCAGATATGTTCTACCTTTACTCAAACTTGACAAATACTGTAATATGCTAATATTTTAAATAAACTGAAGTACTCGTAATTGAATTATATCATTTTTATATTTCAGTTGTATCAATAACTGTTAAGTCAAGTCTCTTTCCTTCACTCAATATCATGCAGAAATCAGACATGGTGGCCAAATACGTAAAAATACCATCAATGTAATAATAATAATGATAATAATAATAATAAATAACTTTATTGAACAAGCAGAGTTTGCCTAAATGTTATTTGTGGCATTATTTTAAGTTTTTTTCCGTCTTCGATTCTTTGGGACTTCCTACCACATGTATGTTTTCTTTATTAAGCGATGCTCGGGGGATCTACAAAATATCACAATTAACCAGTATGTTACTGGTAAATAACCTCTACGCCTGTGACTTTTACGTCAAAGAATCAGTTAAAGGTTGCTTTTTTTTAAATGAACAACACAAATAAGTATAAACTCTTGAAATTAAATATTTAGCCGACGTTTCGGAAATCTATTATGTTTCCTTTTTGAAGGTTTTTTTTGAAAAATCTCTTTTTGCTGTGTATGATAAATAGAGCTGTGTATTTATCATATATAGAAAAAAAGATTTTAAAAAATCCTCGAAGGAAACAGAATAGATTTCCGAAACGTCGGCGAAATATTTAATTTCAAGTTTTTATACTTATTTATGTTTATTAAAAAAAGCAACCTTTAACTGATCCTTTGACGTAAAAGTCACAGACGTAAAGGTTATTTACCAGTAACACACTGGTTAATTGTGATATTTTGTAGATCCCCGAGCACCGCTTAAAAAGAAAACATACATGTGGCAGGAAGTCCCAAAGAATTAAAGAAGGAAAAAAACAGAGTTTGTTTACATGTACCAATTTCAGCTGACAGACCACTTCCACTTAATCGTAAATTGCATACTTCTCAAAAGCTGCAAGTCGTTGTACAATAAATAAGGAAAATAACAAGGGGCCCACGTAGATTCCCTGGGGTGTTCCAAATTTTATTCAAACATAACATGTAAATATTGCCTAAGAATCTTCGCATGCAAAACATTACCTAAATATAAGAAGCAAACAGAACGTTCTAAAATCTAATGGACTTCAGAATATACGTAAAGTATATTTTCGTTGCGGCAGCGTCGAAGTGCAGTTGTTATAACCCGTTACTTATATATTATTTATTTAGCTTACGTGATTCCACAGCATAAACCAATTAGCGAATGCGCACAACACATAAATTTCCTGATTGGAGCTACATTGCAAATCAAAATAATTCCACGGTGAGTTATAATTATTGCAGATTTGATATAACGGGGAATATTTACGAATATTAATTCTAGGTGTTGGTAGATAAAACGTGGGAGACTGCAAAGAAGATATATGGGGATCAGGAAATTTATTTGACAGAGATGTTAGAGAATATTCTCACAGCCTATTTATCGTGGTTAACTTATACAAAATTTAATAATACTAATCTAATAATACCGATCTGTTATAAATGTTAGGAAGTTCTCGATATGACGTCTCTTTTGAATTATCTGAATTATTTAAGTAGATGTTGTTGAATCGAATATTCGCCACTACAAGACTTGTAGACTTTAGGCTATTTACTAAGTGATTTAGTAAGGAACAATTGCGTTAGAGGATGTTTTATTATTTCATCCGTTAATGATAAAATCACAAAATGCAATTAAATTTAGGGGTACATTTTTGAGAACGTGATGAGAGGGGTGTTCTTTTGGTTTTACTTCCACATCCACATAGTGAGTGAAAGTATAGTAATGGTTAAAAAAATTCAATATTTTTTTTTTGTTGAAATCGGTTAAGAATACCATGAAACGTCGAGATTTTAAATTTGAGCGAAAAAAAAAATTCTGTCTGTCGGTCTGACGGCCTGATGGTCTATTACTTCTTTTGTGCGCACGATATCTCCAGAAGGGTTTAAGGTATTGACTTGAAATTTTATACACGTATGTACTATAACGAGATCTGGAACTGGCTTGTTTTTTGAACTTATCTGGTGAAGGTTTGGAGGTAAACAGGGATAAATAGGAGAAAATAAGTAAAGCAAGCTGGTAAGCGTACATAAACTTAGAATTTGGTGTATATACTAGAAGCAAAAGCCACAGATTTTTTTTAATAATGGAATTTGGTGTATATACTAGAAACCAAGACCTCAGATTTTTTTTATAATATTTTTCAACTCTCGTACCACCCTCACTACCCTATTAAAGGGATTGATAAAATAAAATTAAGATATTCACTTGAAATTTAGTACACGTTTCTATTATAACGACACCTGGAACTAGATTATATTTTATGATGATTCCGTTGAAGAGTTGGGGTTAAATAGGGGTGAATATGGCAAAATAAGTAAAACAAGCTGGTAAGAGTACAGAAACTTGGGATTTGGTATATATACTAGAAGCCGAGGCCTCCGATTTTTTTATAATATTCTCAATTCCTACCACCACCCACCCCCACTCCATTATTAAAAGTGCTGATAAAATAAAATTGAGATTTTCACTTAAAATTTGGTACATGTATGTATTATGATGACATCCATAATTAGATTATATTATGAGATGATTCCGTTGAAGGGTTGGGGGTTAAATAGGAGTAAATAGGGGAAAATAAGTCAAGCAAGCTGGTAAGGGTACAGAAACTTGGAATTTGGTGTATAGACTAGAACTCAAGGCCTCCAATTTTTGTATAATATATTTCAACTTTCCGACGACCCCCACACCATTATTAAAGGGGTTGATAAAATAAAATTGAGATATTCACTTGAAATTTGGTAGGTACACGTACATGTTATAACGACACCTGGAACCTGATTATATTTTGAGATGATTCCGTTCAAATTTTTTTATGACATCTGCATCAAATATTATTAAAATTTTATGAAAAATTATTTCCACATACTAGAGTGCAAATATGGTCAAAATATTTTCCTTTAAAGAGACTTGAATGGAAAATCTGGATGTGGAAGTAGTGATTCCTTAGGTAGCGGTTTTTTCAATATAACTAAAAAACTAAGTGGAATTCGAAAATATTACAAGAAGGCCTACTTTTGTGTAGAGAATTAAATTTTCCATATGAAATATAAGCATAAACAAATCTGCAAAAATTGCAATTGTGCACATGTCTTAATTTGAGTTTATTTTCAAGTGTCTTCAATAACATGTTTTGGTGTTTTTTCTTGGATGTTGTATATTGTCGTTTTTAATATTTTTTATGTTAAAAAGTATATTTGGTTTAAGTTTTGTGTGACAGTTTTATCATTTGTGCTGTTTGGGTGTTTCTACTTTCAGTAATCTCTATGTCCCGTTTTTAGTATGTGTTTCTGTAGCTAATATTTCAGTACTATAAAAGTTGAATTATGTTTCATGGTATGTACATATTTGCTGTCTTGATTATTTGTCGTACTTATGGCCTTGTATTCTTTTTCCTAAATATTGAGAGGTTTGCCCTATGTATACTTTGTCACATTTGTAAATAACTAAGCAAAATTTTAAGTCTTCAGCTAAGTCTAACCAACATTTAAAGAAGTACATATTTCAGTAAAGTTACTTATTTTCGATTAATTCCTGTTGGAGATTTAACAACACCCATTTGCTATAGAATTAATCAGTAGGAAACACATCTCCTTCTCATTGTTGAAATAATACCCTTTGTTAAAGTTATAAATAAAGCAAAATACCAACGCAGTTCTTCACGTTAACATCAGATAAAACAACAATAAACTTTACTATAAAAATAATAAACACACCTCTCCGTCATGTACCTACATAATATCAAGTTAATACGTCTCTTTGTTAATAATCAAACAACAAATATTAGCAAAAACGAGTTGCGGTCTGTTTAACAGCGAGATATAATACCAGCTGGTGCATTCAACATATGAATAGTACAACATTTAATGTCACAGTGACGTACTGGGGGGTTTTTCTTTCTGCACAAGCTCAAAATTTATCATCAAAAATCAAAAATAATTTTGGGGAAGGTGTAATGCTTTTTGGACGTCGATCGGCCTCAAGTTTTATCGAGTTAAATTGAAATTCTCTTTTATATATTAGCTACGAGCCTAGTATAAGGTATTTTTGTATTTTTGGCCTATAAACAGATGTCGATTTCGCCGGGGAGTACAGGGTTATTCATTAAAAGCGAGTATTAGATGTTTGTTGGGATCTGCTCAGTTTAGAACTTTGCACATTTGTCCAAGGTGGTTTCTGGAAATGGCGAATCCGACGAAAATATTTTCACGCTTACACTGGATGTATCACCTAACTTTGTTATTTTAAATCGAACACTATTTTATTTCATATTTGGATTCCTCATAAAATTTTAACTTTTGTTTATGTATCATAATATACTCTTAAACCTACCAATTCTCGAAATACAATTCTCGCACCACATGAGAATTTTGTTGTACCCAATGGTGTACATTTCGTCCGTTAAAAATTTCTTCTTTGGAAGACATAACTTTGTCAGTTCAAATAATCTTTTTAAAAAATATATGATGCTCTTGAAAACGTACGATCACATGCTTACTGTTTGACCTAAGTGAACAAATACTACGTTCCTGTATTATCGCTACCACTCGGCAAGTCTAACACGGTGTAGAGCGAGGGGTGATATTCCTTAGGATTGAATATTTATCGCAGAAAACATTTTGAATGGCGGGGGGGGTGATATTATTCCTTATACTTGAATATTTATCACGGTAGAAATTTTAAAAAGCGGGGGGGGAAGATATTCCTTTGCCTAACAATTTCATATTTATAGTACATACATACATATAGTACAGAATCGACTGAATTGGACAATTTGTTAGGCTACTTAAATTTGTTAAAATTATGGCGAAGGAGCCGGTAACATCCAATTATCATATTAAAATTATTTGATCACTCTTAATATTTTAATATTTAATCTGATTACGTATTTATATTCTGTATAAGGATCTACATCTCTGGAGAGACGACGAGTTGAAACGCACAATATTTGTTTTTTAATTACTCTGCACAAATACAAAACGGACAGTATGTTGCATTCGATCGGCACATTTCCAAACCGATAATATTTCTCGTAGAGAAAAAATTTTCATATCACTGTGTTGGTGATCGAATTCTGAACAACTTTCAAAATGTCCGTCCGTCTGTCCGTCCGTCTGTCCGTCTGTCTGTCTGCCTGTCTGTCTGTCTGTCTGTCCGTCCGTCCGTCCGTCCGTCCGTCCGTCCGTCCGTCGCGTTTCTTGTAAGCACGATAACTTAAGAACGAACAGTCCGATTGTATTGAAATTTGGAGAGTAAGTTAGCGTAACCTAGAGGAAGAATCCTATATTTTTGAACAAAATCGATTAATAAATAAGAAATTTATTATTAATATTTTAAATTAAAAAAATGTGTTTTGTAATTAAACAAAAAATGTTTGAAACTAATATCATTTACAAAGAAACTCCGAAGAGTATCCTATAGAATGTGCAACAATTATATAATAAATGTAGTAAATCGGCGAAGAGTATAATGATTAGCTTGTTTTTGTTGAATTAAGTTATGTTTGTTATCAACAGCGAAGGTAACATGGTACATGGTACACAAATGTAAGATGGCAAGTATAGGTGTTGTAACGCCCCTAAGGACGTTCCACTCTGAATAGACTAGAAGAAAGTAGACAACGGTACAAAAATGTCAACCCCCCATAAATAGTACTATTTTAGGTTCACAGTTTGTTAAGTTGTATGATGTATGTATATATGTTATATATATGTTCACTTAAGAAATGTAATCAGTAAAATAACGTATTATATATGATGTATGAATTTAATAGTTTTTATGTGAATATTAATTGACGGGACTTTACAAAAATGGTTCACTCTGACCTTTCTTATGTTAGGATCTGAGAGACAGGGAGCCAGGACATCCTCAACCAGCCAGCATTACATAACCGGGGCTGCGTCCCTCGACGGCGGTATATTTCGACGACTGTGAATGCGGGTGACTAGCAGGTACAACTCGTGTGGTTCAACGACGGGCAGTTACTTTTCTAACGATGGCAGCAAATACTATGTTGTTTAAAATTATTCCTTACAGAACAATACGTAGTGGATTTACGCTATATACTTCCAGGGTACGCATATGGGGCACATGCACGTGTTTTGCTACTGAGGTGTTCATTTAAGCGGTTAATAATAGGCCGGTAAATCTAAAAATATAAAATTTCTTTTCAGGACTCAACACACACATTTACTATAAATGATCGCCCACATGACAAGAAAACCCAACATACCTTTCGCTAAGAAATAGCCTTTTTCTTAAACAAATTACGAACACTCTCAACTCTTTTGATACTGAGATGCTATCAGCTACCACACGCGTGTTTTGTCGATCATTCAAATGGCCGCTAAACCCCTTTGATTCCCCAGTCCTTCCAAATCGAATCCACTTTGCTTAAAAATCTATATTAAAAAAACGACTTAATGAAGACTCGTAAATCGCGCAGTGACGTACGCCTGACGTACTTAACATGCTCGCACGCTGTTATTATCCATAGGTGACCCACAATACCGCTAAAGTTTTAAGACCAATATAAACAGGTGCCTAACACAATGTGTTCCAGTGTGCATAATCAATTAATCACTCAAACACACACAGTTCAATCTTATGTAAATGAATACGCCTTTAATATCTGTTTTGTGTGCCTATTGTTTGCATCATTTTCCAAAATGAGCCACATAAAGGAGAGCCCAATAAAGTACAAAATATGCGTTACAGTGTTTATGAGATTGGTTGCAACAGATGTTTTGCTTATAAAATAAATTAAAAGTGTGTGCGCGCGTTTCACGAAGACTACCTAATCTTGTTCAAATTATGGCGGAGGGGCCGGTAACACCCAATTAATTATTTTATAACTTTTGCGGAGTGACAGGCCGCTCAAATCTGATTGCGTGTTTATATTCTGTATAAAGATCTGCGTCGATGGAGAGAGAGTACGATGCTGAGACGAAACATTTAGAACGCACAAGATTTGTTTTTTAATTTGATTTATCTTTATTTTTATTGAATTAAGTTATGTTTGTTGGCAACAGCAAAGGTCACATGGTACGAGGTACAGAAATGTAGAATAGCAAGTATAGGCCTTTATGAGATTCGTTGCCACATTTGCTTTGTGATTTGAAGTGTTTATGCTCATATATTTATATTTTTCTTCTAGAGCTCTTCTCCTAAATCTTCTAGTTCCTCCATTTTCGATTCCAGTTACATATGTATATGGTTGTTCCCAGTGTCATGATCCTTTCTTACTTTATTCATAATCGTGTCCATTGCTAAGGATGTATCTCCCTATTTTTAGTTCGTTACTGTTCATAATTCGCACTTTCTTCAGTAGACATCTTAGGACCCTTATTTAGACATGTCACCATTACTTCATTACATATGTATCTTTTACTATTGTCTCCTTCTAATGCTTACTTTTTCTGAAAACATTTTTGATTATTGCTACTGTGAGTAGTTGATCAATATCCCTTGCAGTTCCTTTCAGATTACTTCTCTTGGCTTTTGGTGGTGTACATATATTTGTCCGGCTTTAATGAATGTTATCTGATAGTCTGCTGGTTTCCCGATGAATTTTTTTAGTTATTCGAGTGGCAATTGTACGTAGTTTTTGTATACTGCGCTGCAAAGTGATAGTCTTCTATAATCGTCTATGCTCTGTGGTGATCTCCATCTATGCTCTGGCGATATTTTTTTAGATATCTTATTGTTTTGTTTAGTCGTTGTTCCGCTAATAGGATTTATATATTTTTGAAAGTTTCATTTATTTTCTTCTCGTGGCTTGTCTCCGCTTCTCTTTTCTTTCTATGCTTCTTTTAGACCTTCATCTTTTTAGCTGTTCATGTTTGAAAAAGAATATATGTGGATATACATACTTGTTCTCATCATGATAGGCCGCTCAAGTCTGATTGCATGTTCAGATTTCGCATAAAATTCAGCGTAGATTGATGTACCGCTTGTAACACTGAGCTCAATGACGCAAGATTCATTGAATGGAAAATATATAATATATTTTTTTTTATTCCTGCTGTGCATTCTGTCTCTTCTGTAGACATCACTAATTTCGAACAATTTCTACCATCAAGAGAATTCGCTGGAATATGTAAAACCTCTAATAAGTAGAATAAATCTCTGTGGGTTGTTTTGTGTGCCTGGAAACTCACCGAATGGTTGTTTTGTTTGTTCGAAAGCAATTGTCTTGAGGATAAACGCTGGCGATCCTCATTAATATCATTTATTACTCCGTAAACCGTGCCGTGATTAGTATTTAACTCCGTTTAGCGAATTTCCATCAAGAATCACATTTTTGAGAATTACTACAAACAGCTCGATAGATCAAATATGTTGTTTTAATCGACAAAAATATATGTATATAACTAGAGGACACAGGACATGAGATTAATTTTACAATTTTCAAGAGATGAATTCAAAATAACAATTTGTGTGTGGACAATGGAGGAGAAACATTGGTGAGGGGAAGGTTACGCTGAGGGTGTTGGTTGGCTTGCAGCGCGCCCTTGAGACGATAGATAGGTCTAGGTTATTGTGGAAATTACAGAAATATGGTATAAAATCGACTTCCCTATTGTATTGTATTGCTTATTCAGTGTTACTATACATACAGTATTTACACGGGTCACAAAAATATAATACATGAGCAAATTACAACATATACATGTAAGGAACATTACAGTTAGTCAAACAAACTTTTTAGAAAAACAAGAAAAATTAAATAAACCAAATTACATATCAGAAAAATTATTTTCTAAATACTCTTCAAAAGTATAAAAACATTTACATATTAAGTATTGCTTTAACTTAGATTTAAGCAATTTTAAGTCAAGACATCTTACAGATTCTGGCAGCACGTTAAAAAATTTTATTCCCATAAAATTTGGACTATTTTGGCATTTTTTCAATCGTACAAACTCTGGGCAAAGTTTGGAATTATTCCTAGTCTGATAATTATGAATGTCTTGATGAGACTTAAAACTAGCCTGGTGCGTTTTCACAAAAATTACACAGTTAAATATATATACACGGAAATGTCATGATTCTATGGAGCACAAAAGAACTCTTACAGTCGTCTCGGAAACCTAATCGGGAAATAATTCTAATTGATCTACGCTGAAGACCAAAAATACGATCACTCGATGCTGCATGGCCCCATGCCACTACTGCATAAGATATAAGCGAGTGAATCAATGCAAAATATGCGGATTTTAGCACATTTGTGGACACTACATTGGATAACGTATTTAGTAGATAAATATTACTACATAGCTTTGAGGCCAAATTGGTTGTATGTACCTCCCATCTTAGAGTGGAGTCTAGGTGTACCCCTAGAAATTTCACAGACTTGGTAGAGGACGAGTCTTCCAAGTGCTTTAAAGAGAAAACTATGTGTTCTGCTTTTGCAGAATTTAAGCACAATTTATTTGCATCAAACCAATCTTTGGATATCCTCTGTATTTCATGGCATCTTGCCAGTACTTCAGTTAAGTTTTCGCCAGAATTAGTAAAGGTGGTGTCATCAGCGAATAGAACGCATCCTGTCTTGCCAGTGCATAAAGGCAAGTCATTAATTAAAGATTAAGAACAATACTGGCCCCAAGATAGAACCTTGGGGTACGCCTACAGTCATTGCTAATTCTTCTGAGACACCATCACTACCACTAACGACTTGTGTCCTGTCAGATAAATATGACTTAATTAGCTGAACACTTATGCCATCAAAACCGTAATATTCAAGTTTTTCTAACAAGATGTCATGTTTTACACAGTCAAAAGCTTTTGACAGATCGCCCTAAGATGGATAGCAAGTCATTTAGAAAATAGGTGTCACCAAACTAAAGTTAATGACAAAATATTAAACTCGGTGGATAGTATATATGGGGTCCTACAGGGAAGTGTGCTGGGGCCACTTCTCTTTGTGCTGTACATAAATGATAGTAACATTTTTAAAAAACCGTGTTTTTCCTATTTTTAGTATTAGAAATAATTAAAGAACAAAGTTAAAAATTTACGAAAATTCACTTTTTTTTTTGTAATTCGTCCATAACTTTTTTACGGCATTCTAGGTATATATAAGTGTTCAGAGAAAAAAAGTTATTGAAATAAAAAATGAATTGCTTTTTTTATCTGCTCCGTTAGACCAACGTTGACCGAGATGTCGCCATTCAAATTTGACCATTTTTTGCCATATTTTCCCGCATTAGCACTCATACATTTTTTCTTTTAATTCAGTAAATCAATTTATTTTTGTGCAATAAAACAATAATGTATTAGTAATACAAATGTATCCTTAACGATCTAAAATAAATATTACGTTTTTACGAAAAAGTAATATTACAAACAATTAATGTTTGTGATTGAGCTATATAATATTAGAACATCCCTTCCAAAATATGAAGCATTTGATGCTAAACTTTCTGCAACCACAATTTCCATGACAGCTTTCTAAACATCCACATGATATTTTTTCAAGTAAATATTTCGATGCAGAGTCATGGAAATTGGCATCATTACATTGTCTGTTTTCTTCCAGCCCCAATAGAAGGGATTTTACATATTTCTCTTCCATTATTGGATCTGTAAATATGTTCGCTGTCCATGCAATCTAGCAGCATCAGCTGTTGGAGGTAATTGTGATAGTGTAAACGTCGCATTCTTCGATAATTAATCGTTTAAATAATTGTAAGCGACATTTAGCTAGGCACTTATCGTTCGCTTTTGAATCATGTAGTAAAGCTGAAATGGATTCACTCACAGCACTGACTTTTTTTCCTCTCTTGCATTATCTATTAAAAAATCTTTCGCCTGTATGAAAATAAATGCGGTAAAACATGGCAAAAATGGTCAACTTTGAGTGGCTATATGTCTGTCACCGTTGGTCATACAGAGCAGATGGAAAAGCAATTTCTTTGTTATTTCAATAACTTTTTCTTCTCTGAACACTTATATACACCTAGAATGCTGTAAAAAAGTTATGGACTAATTACTGTAAAAAGGAAGAAAGTGAATTTTCGTAAATTAACTTTATTCTTTAATTGTTTTTAATACTACAATTAGGAAAAACGTACTTAGAACTCAATTTTCTACAAAAAAGCATTCTTGTAAAAATCTGCAAATTTACATTGTTTTTGAGCAATTTTGGAGAAACCAAGATGTGGGCTTCTTCGGAAAGCTCTCAAAAACGCAACACGGGATTTAGTAGCACTAAAAAAATAAAATTGAACATATTCAATAGCCTATAAAAATGTAAATACCCTTTGTGTGTGTGTGAATATAAAACTAAAAAATGTTTTTTCGATGGTGGTGATATTTCAATGAGTTCTTACCAACTATGTAATAAGAAATACCTACTGAGATAATCCATTTAATTTAATTGTAAGCTGAAATAGTATTCGACACAAATGTATAGGATAAAATAGGAAAAAAATATTTTTAATACTTTTTTGCCACCGACTAGGTTGAAAAACCTGCAGCCTACGCCTGTGCGTGCAACACATGAAAAGCACGACCTGCTAGATCAGATAGATTACCTGGCAGGCCGCTTGGACGTTGAGAAATCACATTTACGGTCGATATAAAAATAATTGTTATTTTATACAATTGCAGGTCTGCCAACTATAACAATGAGACAGGCGATTGCGAGTTGTCCAACATGGACCGTATCACGCTGGCTGGCAGCAATGCCTTCCAGGCCGCCAACGGGTACGACTACATGGAGAACAATTGCATAGAAGAGCCCACTAAGCTTTGTGAATTCAAGAAACTCCACGGGAGGATTTTGAAGACCGTGGACTCCGTGTATCAAGACGTGGGCTCCGTCGACGAATGCAGGGATCTCTGTCTCAATTCTCCATACCGTTGTCACTCTTATGATTATGGAGACACCGGTGAGATGGTGTGCCGTCTCAGTCATCATTCTAGGGCTACCTTATCCGATATCCAAGTACGTATTGTTGGCTCTTTATAATTTCAACTTTATGTTTTATGTTACTGCATGTCACAAGTTTGTATGAAATGTTATTCTTTGTAAGCCGATACCTATTGAAATTAATAGTTGACCAATGGCGTTATAATAGTATAATACCAATATTATTATTTAGTGCCCTTTTACCAACCCTTTATTTTTTAAGATTTTACAATCTCAAATAACTAGTCTAAGACTAAGTTACCTCCCAAACGACCTAGATAGATAAGTACAGAGAACTTGTTGAAATTTTCTATGGTTACAATCTACTTACGGTCCAGTGTTTGACGGTTTTTCGGATAAAACTGATTGACGAGAAACTTGGGCAGTAAGTAGGAAATGACTCAAGAAATAAAAGTTATATAGTGCCGATATACGCTTTTACCCTGGGGGTGGATGCTACCCCTTCTCGGGGGTGGAAATTAGTACACTCAAAATAGCGGCAGAAATCGATAGGGGGATTAATTCTAAGCTAAAATTATTCTATGAAGTTTTTTTTGATGAATCAGTATTTTTCGATCGAAAATGTTGATTTTTCATCTAAGAAATGCATGTTTTAGAGCGATTATTCACGAATAACTCGAAAATCTTACTTTTATCAAAAAAATCATCAGAAGTAAATATGAAGCTTATAAAGTGGTAAATAGATTTTTTCCTTTTTTATTTCTGTATATGCAATTTAAGCCGAGTTATGACTCGTTGAAGGTGACTGTTTGTTCGCCGAAAACTGAATTCGAACCTTTCAAAGTTAAATAACGGAAAAACTACTAATTTTTTAAGAGAAATTTGTCAGACCTTTTTTAAAGTACTTGAAAAGACCTTCAGCATGATCGTTAGCATAAAAATTTACAGAGTTATGATGAAAATAAAATGGTTGTCTCGTTTCTTTGGAGGAAGATTCAACGATGAAACCAATGGCATAACTTCCTTAACTTTTTATGTATCTAATCGCTCCAAAAATCGTTTTGCAGAGGATTTCAAGGGCTACAAGACCTGTAAACTTGAAGTTCCTTGAACGCTTCATTTTCGAGATATTTGAGTTTAAAGGGGAAAGTGGCCCTCGTACTCAAATGCGAATATAAAACGGTGGTATCTCAATTAAATTTATCCTAGAGAAACAATAAAAAACAAAATTGTTTTGCAGGAGAAGCGGAATTTTTACACTGTTGCATTTTTTACGTATCTTCAAAAAAAGAAAATTTTCAAAAATTTCAAAAGCCAGTTCAAAATTGAATCAAACTTATTTTCAAATCTAGGCATTCTAAACCATTCAAACTTCTAGAACATATTGTTAGTACCTAAATAAAATACATTGTAAATGGAAACTACTTTTACTAAAGCTCATTTAGACCCTTAGTCTTTTCAAGTACTTTAAAATAGTTCTGAGACGTTTTCCTTAAAAAACTCGAGGATTTTTTCGTTATTTGACGTTGAAAGGTTCGAATTCAGTTTTTGGCGAACAAACAGTCGCCTTGTATCTACTAAAATTTAGAAAAAACCAATCGATTTGTTATTTTATAAGCGAATAATTCGAATAATATTGATTTATCGAAAAGACTTGATAGAACATTTTATTTTGAGTGTACTAATTTCTGTCCTTCAGAAGGGGTTGCAGCCACCCCCAGGGTAAGAGCGCACATCGGCACTATATAACTTTTGTTCCTTGAGTCTTTCTCTACATACCACATAAAAATTTCAATTATCAGAAATTTTTGCCTACTTCTGGAATTTCCCAAGTTTCAAGTATGGGTCCGCTTTTATATTTTGTATTGATAAATGAATATTTTATTCACAGATGATTTAAAAATTATTATTAAAATGTCTACAGTTAATAACTGGCCTAGGCCTAGTAAAATCAACAAACTGTTAAACAAACAACCGAGAAAGCTTAGTATTAACTATTGTCATACAATAATGCAAAAATATGTTCGTTTCCTGCCAGTATACGTTGTGGTTTTTTCAATAAATTTCAATTCTAGATTATTTTAAAAATATCAAATGTGTCTTACTGGTTTACCGTTACACCAATCAAATATTTTTATTCGCAGAAGAACAAAATAATTCGACTTTTGCGAGTACGAGTATGCAGTTTTATCATAAAATTCTATATACAGTTGTTTCGCTGTAAATCGCGTTATGACCACTGACACATGTCATGCTTTATTTCGTGAAACATTATCCACAAGTATCACTTGTACTTTTAAATTTTATCTACAATCTCGAACTTATTACCCATAGTTACTATAACACGTGGAATAATATATAGCATAACAGAATATATTTAGTATGGTATATGTAGTAATATATTACCTGACTCTTGACGATCTGTAAATAGTCCACTTTCCTTACTTTAATATTTCGAATTCGTATACTGCTAGCTAGGCTTTTGCTATTTAATCAGAGAGAACCTTCATGGAAAATTGACAGGTAATCAATTATTACCAGTTTAAACACAAATGACATAAATCTACATAAACACACTCCCGTTGAGAAGATATAAGCTAAAAATGTACTTACAGTAATCCATAAAGAAGTAACAACACGTTAATCGGAGAATCGAGACTACGTGAGTCATTACACATATTCGTAGTAGCACTTTTTTAATCAACCAGAAAGTTATGCAACCTTGACTTAATAGTTGAAAATGAATATTAAATAGGTAAATATATACCGGGTGACCCCGAATTGAGATTACAGGAGGAAACACTTTTTTATTATCGATTTCTCAAAGAAATAATCTCTACAGAAACTTTTGATTGCTTCAAAACCTCTAAGATACTCAGTTTTTAAATTGTCGTTTCCATGGTTTAGTTGCTACATTTTGTTTATAAGAAATAGACTGTAAATTTAGAACAGTTTCTTTAGTGGGCTGATTTTACTTAACTTACATTTGATGTGTCAGTATTAATTACGACTATTCAATTCACATTACTACCTATTATTAAAGTGGAAAGTGTTAACAATGGTCCAAATAATATACCTAATTCAGTGCCATGGTTTGGGAAACAGAAGTTATCGTAATATGTTATTGAACAATTTGATGGTAAATTTCTGGATGTTAATCTGTCTCGTATGAATGAACAGAAGGTTGTGCAAATATGCTTAAGAAGTGGCTCGGTCTTAAACGCGAAAGAAAGGAAAGTTTTGCATCATTGAGATGATGCTGCTACTGTGTTAGTTTTTGAATCAGTTCGGAATAATCCAAAACTTTCCAAACGGAGACGAACACTCCAGTTGGACACAAGTAAATCTTGTATTCAGAGAATTCTAAAACGCACCTCTACAAGCCCGTTTTCAATCACACATTAGAACCAGGTGATAGTGCTCTGGATGTTTGCTTGTGGATGGGCAATGAAATTGTGGAAAACAGATCGTTCCATAAAACTATTATGTACTCTGACGAAGCTACATTTACTACCAATGGAACTGTATAATTCCAAGATATCAGATATTGCATCGAACACAATCCTCACTTTAGAATTTTGAATAATCGACAATATTCCTCCAAAATCTATGTTAGGCGCATTGTGTCTTATCATGGTCAGTTTTAAGTAAAATTAACCTACTAAAGAAACTGTTGTTCAAAATTAAAAATTTATGGTATGTTTCTTATAAACAAAATGGGATTTTAGGGATTTTAAAGCAAGCAATAGTTTTCGTAAAGAATATGCAGAGTGTAATCAGTTTCATGTTATTAAAAAAACTGGTAATGGGGACCGACTACACAAACAAAAAACCTTTATGACTTTTCCCTCTAGGGGCACTTTGAAAAAAACTAGGTTAACATATTTAATATTATGGTAGACAACTGTTGATGAGAACCACTGCTTTTCTTGGTCGATGGACTTGTACTTCCCAATTATACAACTTTTAAATTGTCATAAAAAAGTGCTCGCTGGCACACGCGGTGTCAAAGGATCATCGACCGCCTTTGATGGACCGCCTCAACTGAACTGAGGCGAGCATAAAGAGGTAAATAATTCGATCTCTCTTCGTGCACAATTGCAAGCAAATAATGGCCATAGAGGTTTAAACAGAGCATTTCTTTACATGTGTGTTTTTTAATTTGGAACAAAATATTGGATTGTTTATAATTTAGAAAATTTAAACGTTTTTTATTAACATTTGTAACATAAATGAGTGTCCTGGGTTAAAAGCTTACTGCCTACCTAAATGATACAAAATCTCTGCATCTGCATCAATACACAGTTCGGTACGTCGAATTAAGGACATACGTACTTCGTTCAACACTAAACACTAAACTATCAACTAACGTTGTTAATAAAAGAAAAATAAAATAAAAACTTGGTACAAAAGCCAAAAAGGAATACAAAAAGAACGAACAAGTAAGTTGTGTCTGTACGTAATCAAGAATTTGACAACTTGAACGGTAAGTCAATAAAATAAATCTTAGCTATAAATACACAATGACGCTAAAATTCAAAAATAATAAAAGCAACGAACGGGTTGGACGTGTGTACATAACAAAATACCCACAGTAACTAAAATATTGCACAAGGGAGAGTCAGAGTATAAGGCAGACACGCGCGACGATCTAGACCTACCTCAATATTCCAGCAGTTCTCAAAAAAATTTATTGAAAATTTGAGAAATTTTTGTTTATTTTTTTTTTCTCCAAAACTATGAGCTTTAGACCCCATGTTATATAAGGTTTTTTTTCGTTTCTCTTGTCGTTCCCTACCACCAGTTTTTTTAATGACATGAAACTAATTACGCCCTGTATTTTTTTAGGAAATCAATAATAAAGAAGTGTTGTAAACTCAATTCGGGGACACACAACATATTAAATTTTTTAAGACCGGTTTATCAATGCAAAGTTTTGCGAGGATAAAAGTTATTCTATGGTTAAAGCCTATGCATATGTCTATACTTTAACCATAGGATAACTTTAACTTCGCATTGACAAACCGGCCCTTAATCATTGCATCGTTCACCACCGTAACTACTTCTAAGTTATGGTTCTAGTAGTGGCGTTAGAACCGTTTTCCATTTCAATTCCTAATATCGGGACTGTTGATACTTTATTGCCATAGATTAAATCCAGATAATAAACTTCCAATTTTCACTATTTATATTAATAGACAACTACGCTTTCGAAAAAATTTTGCCGATAAAATTCAAAGCAATGGTATTACATACAAATTCAGATCTTTTAAACTTCATCTCGTCATTAAGGTGACCTAGAAGGCGATCAAAACATGTACTATATTTTGCAATTACCTTAAAGGACTGCATATATTGTATCGCAGTTTATGCCTTATGACACTGTATAAAAAAAAATTGCTACTCTAATATGAAACTGGGTACATCCACCGCTAATATACGACTATTGACCCCCAGGATCCTTATTTGGAAGTCCCCGAAGCGGCCACATATGAACTGAGCTCCTGTTACAACGTCACCATCGACTGCCTCTCCGGAGACATGATCGCTCACATCCGAACCAGTAAATTATTCGACGGCAAGATCTACGCCAAGGGCAGCCCCAATTCGTGTGTGAAAGACGTCAACGGCAGTCTGGAATTCGAGCTGAGCATGGCTTATGACGATCTAGAGTGTAACGTTAGGAAGAACGGCCTCGGAAGATACATCAACGATGTGGTAATTCAACACCACGACAAAATTGTTACTAGTAGCGATCTAGGCTTAGCCATCACATGTCAGTACGATTTGACGAACAAGAGCGTGACGAATGAGGTTGATTTGGGTGTGCATGGGGATATTCAACCAGGTAAGTGATCAAATGTGTTTTTGCCTTCAATTTTCGATATTAACTGATAGCAACTATTTTAATTATGTGGTATGTAGCCAAGGGAGACAAAAAATAGTCAATTGGCAGTAACTAAGAAAAATGTTTAGTCCTCCCTAAAATTTCATGAACATCCCCTGCAAATTCTTGTTGGCTGCAGACGTGGTATCGTCTATATCTATTTGGGAGATTCTTTACAAAATTTCAAATATTTTGATGACAAAGTGGATAAAGAATTTGTGGTGTATTTGGAGGAAAAATGTTAGAACAAGTCGATTTTTATTATAGGGGTACAGATAAAACATCGATGTTTTTTAAAGGGACACCCATAATGTTATTCAATGTTAAACGGAGCATGTCGTTACACATCCAACCATACCAAATTTGGTATATTTATCACAAAATGTTACCAAGTCATACACACCATCCCTAAACTGTGGAGCAAATTTGCTAATAATTAATTTATCAGTGTTAATTTTGAAGAAATTATTATGTTGCTGTTTCAATGGCAAGCATTTAGTCACATCTTAAAGACTATCAAATATCACATAAATCTTGTCAGCGCTGCCTACAAAGATTATTCCTATACAGTTTCTTGTAGCCCCGCCTCAATAGTGATTAAAGTGCACTCGGGTATGAGACGAGCTTTCTTCTGTCGCCTCTACCGCTTCTGGTGATGCTGACAGAGTCATGTTTCCATGTCATTGGAGGTCTGCCTATCCTGTTGAAAAACCTGAACTACGTCAACAATAATAAGAATAATAATTGTCTTTATTGATGCACTGCACATAATATTACATTATAATAGTACAACATATAAACAATATGTTTAAATTTCTGTACAAGCACAAGGTTTGCCTGATAAGTGCACGAAAGACCAAAAAACTTAGAGGGGTTACGAAAAACCCGATTTTACTACTTATAGGAACAGATGAACATCTATACCTGGTTAGCATAGCATAGGAAACTGGAAGAGCGGTTAATAAAATAGAATTTAATAATTCAACAATGCTAGAAACCAATCCTAACAACCGAAAATTCGTCTACTTTATCGTCTGGACCTGCCAAGCGTAGGCAGATGCTCTCTTCGAACCATCTGCTTGTCCTTCACTAGGAGGATGGCTTACAGTACATGCATAAGTAGAGATAACATGGAGTGAATTGTAGTGCCTTCGATGAAGCGCCCAGCTACACCCATTAGGACAGTTACAACTGTTGCTTATCTCGTAGTTCATTAGCTGTTAGCTTGTGAACTTGTTTTACTGTAAGAGCAAGTATCTTACGACTGCTTGATCTGTCTGTAATGAATTAAAATAGTGGCTCAGTAGTATTATATAGAAGTTTATCAGACACCTTAATAACAGGTGGTTTTGTTTTAACTTCACAGTTGTTACAGTCCTTTTTAAGTCGCCTTTTTAAGGACACAGACTCAGTTTAGTCTTTTAGTTCTGCTTCAGGCCTGCGTCTTCTAGTGGAGGACATAGAACGATTAGATCGTGTATTCTGGGTGAACTATCGACCAACCACCAACAGCATATCGCCAATATGCTGTTGGTGTTGGCGATAGCTTGCTGAATGTCTTGTTCCCAACGAGCTAATGTTCCTACACCACATTCATCATTTGAAGGGCATAGCAGACATCTTTTAACAGAAAACTCATCACTTGCAGAGTTAAATCCCTAGACCTAGATGTCAATTTAAAATTACGGAACCGGAAGGTACATTCGGCGCGGAGATTTGTCTGTGAGTACGGATGGCGTTCAGGATAGCAATAGCAGGAATTTGTTTCGGAATGTTCCTTCTCTTTTGTTACACTCGCCTAATCGCGTAGGAAAAGCTCAGTAATGCATCCGAAGGTTGTGAGCTGAATTTGATATACATTTCGAGAACTTTGCCCCACCTAAGGTAGGATCAGAAGAGATTACTGTTTCAGTTTTTAATAACGATATTGTGTCTATAACGGCATTAAGTACTTCTCCTAATACGTTGTTTCTGATTACCATTTGTGATAAATGTATGAAAACCAGGTATGGTTGGAGATGATATGCTCTAACCCAGTATCGAAAAATACAGTGATTATGCCACTTAAAGAAATATTGAAGAGATGATTCTCTCAACGTGATTCACCTTGTATGATTGCAAGTGTTATGTTCATTTTCAATATCATGAAATTTGCAAATTTGGTAACTAAACGATCTTGTGAACAAATGCGAGCGATGTACTGGAAAAGTTTAAAGACCCTTAAATCTAACATTCGAATTAAGTACGTCTGTTCTGAATTTAATATTTCTATAGAGATTTATCGGAAATTTGTTCAATATTAATGCATTCTTTTATTTTGCATATTGAGTCATTTTGCTGCGTGTAATTTGTGCGATATTATTTGATTCCTACGAATTGCACATATCAATGTAAGACATCAGAACAAGAACCATAATTAAAAAGTAGACGTGGTAGTAAATTTTGCTGATCTAGTATCTATCCATTGATCCCTCTAACTAATTATTTTCAGCTCTATCCGAGGAGGTCACGGTAGATTCCCCCAACGTCGCCATGAAAATCACCGACAGAGATGGGGAAGACATCATGTCCTCCGCAGAGGTTGGAGATCCTCTTGCTCTAAAATTCGAAATCCTCGACAGGAAGAGCCCCTACGAAATCTTCGTAAGAGAACTTGTTGCCATGGACGGAGTAGACTCCAGCGAAATTGTTCTGATAGATTCCAATGGCTGCCCCACCGACCATTTCATCATGGGACCAATTTACAAGTCGGCGGAAACTGGAAAGGTAAGAATATTTTTTGGTGATTGTTTTCATCATTAGGAATGTCAGAGGTTTACTCAGGTTGAAATTAATCGTTTGATAAACGTTGTTAATAATGAATAGATTACTAAGCATTTTAGATAAATTTTAATTTAAAACTTGATATGAAATACCTACACGAAACAGCAAGTAATTATTTCCTCAATCCTTTTACAGGTGCTTCTCTCTCATTTCGACGCTTTCAAGTTCCCCTCTTCCGAAGTAGTGCAGTTCCGCGCTCTGGTAACACCATGCATGCCCACCTGCGAGCCCGTCGAATGCGATCAAGAAGACCCCTCAGGCGACTTCCGATCCGTCATCTCCTTCGGAAAGCGCAGAAGGCGTCGTTCCACGTCCGCTGCCCACGAGGACATGCTGCTCGTCCAGTCCATTCAGATCACAGACAAATTCGGATTCGACCAGGACGCCAACAGGAGCAGGTCCGTCGGCAGCGAGGCTGTGTTCATCCCCAACGACGGCCTATGCATTAACGTGGCAGGTCTCATTGTAGCCGCTACGGTATTTTTATCCGCCCAATTGGCCATAATTGCCGCGTGGACCTTCATCTGGCAGCGGAGGAGGTTGAGCAGCAAATTGTCACAGGACGGGATGTCGGTCAGCGTCAGCCTACCCTCGCAAATGAGTTCGAGTCGTACCGACAGTCTCTGCAAATTGTATGACACCGGCTACATCCACTCCCGTCGATTTTAGACTTCGATAACACTAGTTTGCAATTTTTGACATCATACGGTTGTATCGCGAGTGATATACATATACTCACGGACGTTCAGCTATAGTTAAGATATTGCTAATCTATAACTATATGCGAATTCAACTGGTATTGAACGCAGCTCAAAAAATACTTAGTGGAAATAGCGGAACCTTCAGCCGGAAGCACTAATGGTTGACAGTTGGTTGCGGTTTTAGTTTAACTAAGGTTGCAAACTTGTTATGCCTCATTTAACAAGCACCAACAGTTGGACGTACAATGATATGCTTATTTTAAAATCAATAATATAACCGCAGCTCATTTTAAAAAATGTGTGCTCACAACATACTTTTAAAAGTCATCATCAGCTCATCAGTTCCCAAAATTGCCAACATAAATATGGCAGATCATATCTGCCATGTTTTCCGGTAAACAGGAAATTTAAATGTGGTAGAATCATTATGAACCGAGAATTATTGTTTTATTAACATTTTATTGTATCTTGGTAATAAGTTGTGGTACATGTTTCAGTTGATTTTCAATGGGAAATTTTAACCGTAACCAGAATTAGGTATGATATCCAATGCATATAATTAATTGCTTTTATAATCCGACTCTGACGACCCTAATTATAATCCGGCTCAAAGGACCATCATTATAATCCGGTTCGAAAGACCATAATTATAATATAAATAGTTCTAAGAATTTCGTGTATTTTATATCAACTCTGACTATTACCTCTCAACTTGCGATACATGTACCATGGCTTACAACAAATTAATCGCAACAAATTATGTCCAGAATAATGATTCTATCGTTAGTTGTGGGTTTTCTGTTCCACTAAGGCCACCGCATGAATATACGTTATCAGTTAAACGTCTCTATAAGCTACATACTCGTAACAAACTGGATACCGCAATGTATTAAGTCGGGACATGTGTAAATGTCGTAAATTTATTAGTATAATACTCGTTTAGATATTGAATCAATTAGCTAGGCTTAAGGTAACGATGTAAACACTAATCTGCCTCGAACAATTTGTCTAATGGCCGATGTTACGCACCGTGATACTCTACTTTATTAATAGATTTTAAGCTTCTTCGTTTATAAAGTTTTAAAAATCTACTCTTAATTAAATTAAAATTAAACCGAGATTATCGATGGGCGTAATCGGCCCTTAATCACAAATTCAGCTTTTTGGTTCAGGTTGTTTTACTCAATACGTACGTCGTACATCGCAACGTAACTCTACTTTTGATATCGTCAAGGTCGATTTGCAGATGTCGTAGTCAGTAGCTTGCGTACAGAGGTGACATGTGTAAACTCGCCTCTATTTTTTTTTGCGAAACCGTCCAGTACGACTTTCCGTACGAAGTTTTGGACCATGAGGCTATTCTTCACGTTTTTCTTTTCTACTGTATTGTAATCTAAAATTCTCTGTCTTTCAACCCCTAAAATGTTGATTATGTGCAACATATATGGTCAAATTGATATTACCCTTTAAAAATAAACTAAGAACAACAAATCGGTAGTCCTGTTCAAGGACTGTTACTACAATAGTAAGGAAAGACGTTGAAAATTAAAAATAAAACTACAAACGTCAAGCCTCTATAAATTTAGCTTTACGCCGAATTGACGCGAGTCAAATCCGGTGTTATAATTAAGTTTGGCGCAGGACGTTTCAGGATTCAAGGACGATCTAGCGCGAATGTGACTGTGAACCTAATAATTAGAGCGAACGTTGTATGGGTGTTTATTTAACTGCTTGTCCTGGTGTCCTAAATGTCAGTAGGTAACTTTGCTCTCCTAAATATATTAATTTTTCGCAGAGTTATCTACAACGTGCGCGCCTGAGCATATCTTTAACAAATACCATATAATTTTTTTAGAAAATTTATAATATTTTATATAGGTATATATCATATATTTATGTTTATATATGAATATATATTGTAAGTTAATGTATACTGAATATTTTCAGTGATGAGAGAAAATATCTAAATATATAGTTCATATGTCAAAGTATTTAGTGTTTTTTTTATTACACACGTACCTACCCTGATAAGTTAAAAGTGAGAAAAAGATTACATCTTCTTATTGTTCACAACATAAAATTGTTAAGTACTTAAGGGTGAGTTTGCACGCCACAGTAAATTCGTATAATATATAGCGAACTAATGGTTATGTCGATATAACAGGAACCATACAATTTCATATAGTTGCCTATGGGCGAAAAAAGTCATAATCCAGCACTATTAATAACATGAACAACATCAAATTATTACATCAACAGTCAATACTTCAAAAATGAATAAATAACATAAGCAAACGATTGGAGAAAATCAGTTAACAAACGGATGGAATAAATAAAAATCTAATAAAGTATTTCAAATGTTTGTGGGAGTACAAAGTGGGTTGTTAGCAGTTATTTTGTAGCTCCACAAAATCTCGAATATAACCGGGTAAGATAGAGTGAAATCGCGAGAAATGGTGTTAAATTAAACCGTGGATAATTCTACATCAATTGATATAAATCAGCATGAGTATGAATATTTCATATAGCTGATATTTGATAAAATTATATTAGTTGAACATAGCGTCACAAAAGCGTATACAAACTACTTGAAAATGGAACATCTGGCATCATAAAATGTGTATATCATAAAATCTCCCGTGAATGACAGGCTGAGTTTTAGGAAGGATGGAAACGAGTGCAAGTAGTGTGGAGATACTACAGAAGAACGAGGAAAGCTGCCAACATAAACACAAAGGGGACAAATAGATAAGTCTAGTCTAGTCTATTAATTGCCTTTGTTTTATTAGTTTTTAGTTTATTACACAACAGCGAAAAAATATTGAAAGCAAAATTGAAAAGGTATTAAGTGCCATAAAAAGTTTATTTACCGCGAGATAAGGCACTCCCACCGTATATGGATATTTACCTGTGGAACGGATAATATAAGGAAAAGGCTCCCTGCGGCTAGCGAATGTAGTATGTCTTGGCAGACAAACTAAGTGAACACAAGCGGGCAGAGAGAGGTGCACACTGCTAGATTCAGAAACAGAAGAAATAGAAGACATGGAGGAAGGTGATAGATGGAAACTTAAGAGAAGCATGGAAACTAAAAATAAGCATGGAAACTTAAAAGAAGCATCTCACAAACACTTACGCTTCCCATCCTATCTTCCTACCCCATACGTCATATGGCTCTCTCAACCAATCAACAAAGTGTTTCAAATGTTTGTCTTCTCAATATAACCCCCTTCACACCTTATATGTTCATAACGCCGCATCCGATTTTGGCAAGTCCTCATTAATTGTTGTGGTGTTATTTGCCTTGACTCGTTCAATCCGTTCTCTTAACATCGTCAACATTTTGTGGTCTCGTACGGTAAACTTTTTCTCTTTAAATTTTCCTACAAAAGAATAAAAAGAAATGTGCCCAGCGGTTATTCCGTCCAATCCATCTATTCGGAATTGTCAATAAGCCATCTGCGTACAACAACAAAATGATTAATGTATAGAAGCACCATCTAGTTAAAAGAAAAATAAATTCGATTAACCAGAAAATACACCTGCTTGGAGAAATTTTCGGACAGAATATAACGTTTTTCGGCCTAAGCCGGAAAGTGGGCATCAGAGATCGGCAATAGTATTATTGTGTATCTAGAAGTAAAAGCAAAACATTCCCGGGCGACGATGTGAATTATTGGCCGAGGCGTTAGCCGAGACCAAAATACTAGAATAGCGTATTTTGAGATCTAAAATTGCCCTCAGAAAGTTGGCATTCTTGATCGATTTCAGAACAAAGCTCTTTCGAACCCTGTTATTCTCTTTTCCGATCCATTAAGGTAAGGTAAGGCTTTGCTTTCTTGTTGCCATGGAGACGACCTTGTGTTAAGTGTCAAATAGATAGACGACTACTATTCGCCATAGAAAGATCGTCAAATGATGAAAGTTTTGAGATACTTTATGACCTTTCTGAAATACACTTATATAAATACACTTAACTTTTACGAGCTTCCAAAAGTCAATTCGCAAGTTACGGAAAATATAGATTCAGATTTTGAGGCGTTAGAAGCTGAAAATGGTCGAAAAAGAATTGTACGTTACATGACAGAAAAACAGTGTCACCAAGCTTGGGTTGACCTGCAAAATGCCTCTTTCCGGGCTTGTAACATAAATTTCTATTGCCTCTTTTCTTCCTCGTTTTGTACTTCCATAAAATCCCAAAAATCTGTGTTCAAGAAATTACGAAACCTTTCACAGTTTAATGTTTGTTGGAAAACGCTGAACCAACTATACTATTTTTCAAGATTCCAACCCAGACATTAATTTTTTATGAATATTACCTTTTTGAATTTATCACCCAGTGTGGATTCTCTGTTGTTCAGTTCCTAGAGTTCTGAGTAGAAACCATATCACTAGTAGTAAATGTCGCCTCATCTGTGAAGAGAATATTTCTTAAATAATTAATGGTTGTCATTTAAATATTTTCCTTGGCAGAATAAACATAATTCCATTCTACGTTCGTCATCACTTCATTCTACTTAGCATGTGCATAATTTTTGGTTTAAAGGAAACTACTTTATTTTTCTTCAGACATGTGAGTATTTTTGTTATCCTTGCATGTAAATCCCATGTAGCCTGTCTCAAATCAGTTTGATTGTCTTGAAAATATTGTAGATATATTGACAGCCTATATGCCTATCGACATATTTATACTACTTATTTGTTACCTTAACATTAACTTTTTTAAATCGCCTCGCAACAGACATAATATAGGTAGCTAATAATTTACTTACTTTGTTGAAATAGGTACTTCACAGTGTACGTGAAAATCGTCTTTGTTGGTTTCCTAGCTCTACTTCGGCCAAAGTTTTAACACTGCTACAACTCACGAAGCGGTGTTTCGCAACTTAAGTCAAAAGTTCAACTAAAGTTCACAAAATTCGACTTGAAATGTTTATTATGTATGCAGAAGTACCCGATCAAAGTTGATATGGGATAGATTCGCTATGAATATCGGGAGAACTCACAACAGATTAGAAAATAATACATCAGAAATCGCTATTATACCAAAGAGTCTAATCTTTGATTATACTTTCGACGTGCTGCACTTATTAATATTATTACCTCACTATACATTTGAACACTTGTGTATAAGTAAAACTAGAAGGAAAGGAGGATATCAAGAAATTTAATTTACATGTTTTAGCACTATTGTAATGTGTCATAAAAACGTTACATATAGTTATAGGTAGGTATACGAAATTAAATTCCAACATTTGCCGAGTCAAAATGTAAATTCGTTATTTAATTATATTTCAAGTCTGCGTAAAGTTTCGTAATACAAGAATTAGAATCGCTTAGGTCACAACCTAAACAATGTTACAATTTGTTCATTGAAATCAGACAATTTCCAGAGCCCCAAAGGAACTAGAAGCTACCTCTTTTTCTGTTTCTAATCAACTTCGGATGTTTGGGACTGGAGAGAAAGTAGTTGGGTTTGTTTAACTTCAAAGTTATTCTTGGAAATCTCATTTGTAGTTTTGACTATACAATCACCTACAGCGTTTCCCCTCTAATTTCAAGTCTCTAAATTTTAGGTATAAAACGAAAATACTTAAATAATCTCTATTTTAAATGTTCGCCAGTACCATATTTAAATTGAAATGTAAATTCGTTAACTTATTTATTTATTTCCCTGAGAAAAAGTCTACCTTTGCCATTCATTCGCAGAAATGATCTTGAAAAATTAAGTGTTTTTATGCTGTCTCCCTTAGATAGAAGGCATCACGAAACAGTGTTTATAAAAATAAAGAAAGAATATTGTAAGTGATCACTACAGATTTATATTTTCTTGCGTTACCATATTATGTTGAATATTTATTTTGTAAGATTACCTACATGGTTAGCAATGATTCATGCTGCCCTCTGTTAGTTCTTCGCTTAAAGTAAGCATTGTAGTATTTTACGTGTGTACTTAGCAAGGTCGCAGTTATCTAACGATTTCTTTTTTGTACACCATAACCAGAATAAGAGGTCTGATATTTCTAGATCAGAAGTTCTCTTCTTTACAAAGTTTAATAAGCATTAAATTACCATGAGTAAAAGCCGTGTAAATAATTTATTATGTACGATGGCCCCTGGTAGTCAAAATCCAAACTGCCAAAACTGGTAGAGTACCTTTTTTCTTTATTTATACCACATAAGACAGGAACTACATCCAATCTTCCATGATTTATACCAATAGTAACTATAGATGGCAGCACACAATGAAATCTACACCACACTGCATTTTCTATGAGAATTGTTCGATCTAGTTAGGGCCGGTTTATCAATGCGAGGATAAAGTTACCCTATAGTTAAATCATAGTTTAATCATGCAGTAGGATCACTTTCTCTACTGAGTGTAGTCCACGCGTCGAAAGCAGGCGTAAGGCTATCAACGTGTGGACTGCACCCATCAGTAGGGAAAGTGACCCTACTGTATAATAAACTGTGCTTTAACAATAGTATAACAAACGTCCTTGGGGCCGGGTTATCAATGCTGGGTTAAGCTAACTTATCCGATGTATAGCGCCTATAATAGAGGTTAGCCTCTTTATCAATCCAAAAGTTGTAGTCAAAGTGCCGGCTAACTATTACTTGAAACTGTACACATTTTAACTACGATCTGTAGGATAACTTTAGCCATAGGATTACTTTAATTGTTTAATTAACCTCGCATTGATGATAAACCAGCCCCTAGTCAACCGAAAACCGAAGGTATACATCACAAACCACCCTAGTGTGGGTAGTTTGTGGTATACATTTAAGATACTAATTGTAGATGGCAATACTTGGCAAGGGGCGGGTGGGAGAGCTCACAAGTGTGGGTAGTTTGTGGTATACATTTAAGATACTAATTGTAGATGGCAATATACTTGGCAAAGGGCGGGTGGGAGAGCTCACAAAAAGTTAACGTTCTTATTAAAAGATGTTATTGAAAAATAGCTAATTCGTTTTTTTTAAGAAATTCTTAAAATCGTCAATTTAATTTCTAACCGACCGGAGAAGAGGGAACTGAAATAAAATAACTCAATGTGTAATCAATTTTTTCAAAATATGCTTTGTATCAAGTTTTATGATTGCGATTGTAACTTGGGGTAATTAGGTAATTTGATATACCTACACAAAGGTAAACTTATGTAAATACAGCAAAGCAAAGCAACAAACTTAAATTTACGTATCTTGAAAGCAAACGTTACCTCCAGAGCAGTTTTTCTTTTCCATCCTATAGAAAGTTAAACACGGAGTTAAAAGTGTTACTCTACGATATAATTCGAATGCACCTACTAGAATGATTGACAGACGATTGATGATATTTGACGAATGACAGAAAATTGACATTTGAGTCAAGATAAGTTTGTTGAAAGGTGAGGGAGGATTGAGTGGTTTGTTGTGAAAATGAGTGATTATAGTAGCGATGAGAATGAAGGAGAATTCGTTTTATACAGAAATAGACCCGAATGGAGAGATGTAACACCAGTAAAGCAAGACGACGGCGAGGAACCAGTCGTGGCAATCGATTATACGGAGGCTTGTAAGTCAATCTA
Organism: Stenurella melanura; assembly: GCA_963583905.1. Lineage (NCBI taxonomy): Eukaryota > Metazoa > Arthropoda > Insecta > Coleoptera > Cerambycidae > Stenurella > Stenurella melanura. The sequence goes on from OY757317.1 coordinate 100,144,778, forward strand.
ACCTCAAAATACTATTTTAAAATGATTCAGTTTTTCAAAGTTTTAGTGAGTCATTACATTAGTGGTTATCATTTATTTGTCATAACTGATGCCATATACAAATACAAACATTCCTTTTGGCGAATTAACCATGATTATATACAAACGGATAATTAGCTATCGAAATCAATATGTATTCATTCAACACACAGTTTATACTTTTTCATTGTAGATGAGGACTGTTATGATTACTTCAGAGCAATTTTAAAAAATAAAGAAATATCTGAGAGGGCTTTAGAACTTACAGCAACCGCATCTCACTTAAACCCAGCGAACTACACTGTGTGGCAGTATAGGTACGAACGAAGTATATTAATTCTATCACCTCTGCAACAATGTTTATTATTTTAGACGGGAGATATTAAAAGGACTTAACAAAGATCTCCAAGAGGAACTAGAATTTATCCAAAAAGTAATTTTCAAGCAGTCTAAGAACTACCAAGTTTGGCACCATCGTAGAGTTCTTGTGGAATGGCTACAGGATCCTGCAAAAGAATTAGCTTTAACCGAAGGTGTTCTGTCGAAAGATGCTAAAAATTATCATGCCTGGCAGCATAGGCAGTGGGTCATAAAAACTTTCAAGTATGTACCAAATAATGGAAATTAGGTGGAAATGTCAAGTAATTTCTGATTCTGTGAAATAAGTGTTAATTCTACACTTGTGTATATTTGAGAAACATAGTTTTTTCATTTTATTAGCGTTACTATGACTAGGAAGGGTCATTTTAGGCCATCAAACTAAGCAGAAGGCGACCGTTTTTTAGAAGTAATTCCCACTAGAAAAAAGAACACTGGGTAGTCCCTTCAAATTAGGAAAAATTAAAGAAATTTTTCCACAGCTATGAGACTTGTAAAAAGTGAAGCGTGGGTTATCTAAACATGATTTTCACCCCCCCAGCAGTTCTACAAAAGGGTGGTTTTTTAAGAAATATATACATATATATTAATTTTAGCGCTTTTTCGCCTTTTTCTCTATTTTGAGGAGAAACTATGCATTTTGGTGAAAAATGTTAGGAGAGCAAAGAAATTTTCGAGAAATCTAACAATCGGCTTTTCATTCCGCGGGCGCCACTTTGTAGGTGTTTTAAATGCCTACAACTATTGTTTGAAACTTTTTTCAATGAAAAAGTTACATTCGCAGATAAACGAGAAAAACCAACTTCGTCACATTTTTTCATACGTAAAACGTCCGCCATTTTCTTTCTGCAACTTTGTTTTGGATGCACTGGTTTGAACATTGATATTTCACATGTACTGAGTATGATACTACTGTTTTTTTTTTCTAGTGGGAATTACATTTAGAAATGTTCCTACTTTCATTGGTCTATTTGGACATGTATAGTTTTTACATTATGGTATAGCATCAACTATCATTTCTTATAGTGTAAGAACCAGCATGCAATTGCCTAACATTTGTAACAGCTACAGACAATTCTTTACCTTTACATTTACTAATCCTGACTTAAAAGTAGACACATGCTTGTTCAAAGGCCTGCCGCTGTATGTTCAGTAACAATAGTATATGCCCTGGCTCTGGACCTCCACTAACTGAGATGTATGCTGATCGAATTTTTGTATCAACTATGTGGTAATTAACTGATAATAAAAAATCAGCTTGATACTTCTTCGTCATGCCCATTGACAACATTTGCAGGTTTAGAATGACTGTCGCTAGACCTCCACCAACAAGGATGTATGCAGATTGTATTTTTGTATTCACTAAGTGGCAAGTAATCGATAAAAACAATATTCCCTTGATACAAATACTTGTACCATGAATTGTAAAAGACATTTTGAGTAATGCAGAGTTCGGGTTTCATAATTTTTTTTGGGTTGTCAATTTAAAATATTTTGTTTACTAAATATATTCTATTTAAATAGCGCATTTTAACTCGGTGTTGCTGCCGCTGGAAGTTGCCGTTTTTTGCTTAAATAAAAAAACAAGCGTCATATCAGATAAACCGTTGGGCTGATAGCATGCAAACGCTCCGCTGTTAACTTTTATTTTCGATTATTTTTCGTGTAAATTAAAAGTGTTGTAATGTGTCTTTGAATCCCTTGGATCTCCCACAGTCGAATGGTTTAAGAAGGAATCTGACCTCGGGAGCACCGTGAAGAAGCCGAACCGACCATCGGGAACTGCCAGTGACACGGAGATTCTCTAAGTTATTATAAATGAAAATACAGTATGCTTTTCTTGTATCATGGTTCGGCTATAGAAGCCGTAACATATAGTGAGGAAGAAAATTTCTCATATCACTTTCTTTGTCTGTTAAGCTCTAAGGAACCAGATTAATAGTAGCTGTTACAAACTGTCAGGTAATTGCATCCTGGCTCCTATACCATTACATATCTGTGGTTTTATATTTTAGTCTTTTCGATGGTGAACTTGAGTACATAGACACGTTACTATCAGACGATGTTAGAAATAATTCTGCCTGGAACCAAAGATATTTTGTTATAAATAACACGACAGGATTTACTGAAGAAGTTCTGCAACGAGAAATTGATTATACTTTATTTAATATTAAGGCTGTAACTGAAAACGAAAGCGCATGGAATTACTTAAGGGGGTAAGCGAGAACATTTCTTTTTTAAAGCCATGTCAGTTTTCATCAGCTTTGCCATAAAGCAAGAAGATTTGCTTTCTCTCTTAGTTATAGTCTGAGGAATGCCGCAAAATGCACGGGTGAAAACATAGTTATGTTTACCAAGGCAACATACAATTTTATCATAAGTTGTCCTTTGAATTCCGCACTTATTACACTTATATCCATGTAATTATTTTTACAGCCTTCTGCTCCACGACAAAGGAGGACTGAGCAAAAATAAGACTATCACCCAATTCTGTGACGAACTGTATAGTTCTGGAAACCGATCTCCTTTCCTTCTAGCCGTCCTAGTGGACATGTGTTACGAACAAGTAAACGAAGGTGGGGGAGATTCTGTGTTAGAAAGAGCCAAAGAACTGTGTAATGATTTAATGACGAAGTACGATACAATAAGGGCGAAGTACTGGCAGTACATGTCGGACACGATTGAGAAGAAGGCCAGAGAAGGAACAGAAGCCGAGGCTGCGTCCAGCATGAACTGATCCTTTTTTGAGAAGCTGGCAACATAAACTTGCATTCCAAGAAAGCGTGTAAATTGGTGTATCAGCAGCAGTTTTTGTTACAAAAAAAAAAGAAATATGGTTTTGTTAAAAATTTTCCAAAAATGCTTTTATAAGTGTTGCTTTGGTCTTCGATAGACAAGAATACAGGTTATTTTTTTTAATTTATACAAAGACTATTCATTACAAATAGAATTTTTTAATAAGAGATATTTACATATAAAATACGTATATGAAATGGTTTTCCATTTCTGTAATTGATTTTCTAATAGGGAAATAAAGTTTTCAATTTTGAATGTGTATTTAAAAGTAATTAGTGTTCACAATCCAATATTCAATTGTCCTGCGTGAAAAAAAAAGTATTTTCCTAGCTTTATGGTGTTATTTCAACGTTCGTGTTCTATATTTCATTATTAAGGTGATTCAAAAAATCCAAGTTTATATTTTCTTTGTCTTGCCCTTCAGGCTTGTTGCAAATCCAAATCTCCAAAATCTGTGCAAAGTCGGGTAATAATAAGTGCCTCCAAGATAATGAAACTTCCCATGTAGAGTAGTATTATTATGAGAAGATGCACGGGGCGGAGCTAACGTGCGCAAATATTTTGACCAGTGAGGCATAAGGATATAAAATTATTGTAATCAAATTTTCGAGGTCAAGGAGCTGTTTAATGTGGTAGATTGAATAATATTCACTTTTAGTACGGCAGCGTGCTACCAAGATTTTCGAGTTACTTTAGCAAAGATAATTCCAGCGTTTCTCATCAGTTCTGGGAAAGCTGAGAAGAAAAGTTTTGGGTGACGGAACGTTTTACCAGTCCTAAAGGACTCAATTCGAGCTTTGAACATGGTCTTCGCGGCGAGGCAGTTTCTTTTGTCTTCTTGTTGAGGGAAGTAAATATGATGAAGAAAAATTGAGAACTGCCCTTTTGACTGATACGCCTAGTTGCAAAGACCGAAATAATGACAAATTGCCACCGATCAAAATTCTCGTCACCACGACGAGGCAGTTCTGCTCATTATCGATTAGTTTCGATGTCTTTTGACCACAAGAAAGTTTGAACGTAACTTTTTGCTAGTTCAGTTATGAGTGATTACATTCGCATGTTGCTTAATTTTAAGGGTTGATCAAGATTTTATTTGATGCATAAGAAATGCCAGTAGTTCTCAAACAGTTCTCTCCTGTAACGGCAATGATCTCGCTAAATAATTATAAAAAAATAGGAAAGATGTTATCATAAAATGTTAAGATTATTCATGTAGTAACTTCGTCATTTTAGTGGAATTCTGATTATACAGTGTCCGCCATAAAGTTGGCTACATATGGCAAAGAATTGTATTATTGACATTTCTAAACTCTATTGGGGGTTTGTTTATGCACGTCCAACAACAACAAAATTACATTTTGACACATCATGTGATCACCGGTTTGGCAGGACTGTAAAAAATAGTTGACGGTGGTACCGAAAAATTGGTCAAATTGTTAAGATATCGAAAAATTTTATTAAGAAAAAGTGCATAGAATACAACAAGGACCCCATATATCATTTTTGAAGCAGATATGAGGAAAATAAAAAAGTGCAAATTTTACCCCTACCATTAATTACTATATGAAAAATCATAAATTCTCGTGTCTATTTCACAAATATTTTATTAGTTTCGACAAAAAATTGATGTATTTTAGTTGAATAAAGATATTTGCATGTAAAAAAAGAAACGAACCCTCAATATAGTATTTTTTAGAAATCTCAATAATAGAAATTTTTCTCATATGTAGCCAACTTTATGGCAGACACTGTAGGTATATAGTCTCGGGCACAAATGAAACTGATAACAAAAAATGAATTGCCCAATTCAGTCAATAACAATGAGTTATCAGAAAAGGAAATCAAAGAGTAATATTGTTACAGTCCAGCAAGAACCACTGGGAAGTATGGGCATTTGTTGCCAGGAAAGGATAGGATCGTAGTATTAGTAGGGGAAATGATGTTAGTAAAAATAAAAAACTTCATATAATAAAAAAAATCTGAAATCTATGAGAATAACGAAAATAGATTATTTTTCTTTTAGCGGTAATAAATAAATATTCTGGTCGACAAAATATATATTAAAAAAATTAACAATAATTTTAAAGCAAATAAATTAAAATAATTCTGAAAGAACAACACATTGGAACATTTTCATAAATACTAAAACACTTGAACACTACATTTGAACAAATTACGACACGTTTTCAAACAATACAACACTACACTTGAACAATTTATCTACTCGACGCACATTTCACCATTCATGTATTAATATATAAAGTAAGAAAGTTGATTTTATCAGAGATAAACACGCGCTAGTAATAAAAGACACATTTTTGGGGAAAACAAAGTTTTAACAAAACTCGCGATGTGACTTAATGAAATAAAAATTTTAGAAAGAAAATTATTAACTTTTAATAGAGCTTAAATTAAAAAAAAAGTGAGGAGCGAGATCGAACTCGCAACCACCTTATTTACATTTATTGCTGCTCGAGTATCTTACCAACTAAGCTACGCGATCCTATGTTCATTATATTCTAAAACGTGTAATATGTACACATTAGAAAATTGTAAGGCTTAGTGGTTTGACATGGTTCGTTTGGCGGATGAATATCCACTATTTACCACTAAAAGTAACTTAAATATTTGGTATAAAGACGTCTTTCATATTTAGAGTGGTGTTAATTCACGGGAATAAATAATATTCGTCGTCAAATCACACAGTTTGAGAATCGCTGAGCTTATGACTATGTTTCTCACTCCTCAGTGTACATTTCATATTTCCATCTCAAAAGAAGTGGGAAAGAATCTTGGTAGACATACATTGACAATCTCTTTAGGCTATTGCTTTGTTTGTGTGCAAGAGATAGTGAAAACTTATGCGCAACATTAATTCATACATCGGTCATTTTTAACTGGACCCAACTCATTACTGTTAGTAAAAGTGCTACTACAGTTTCTCTGGGAGGCGATGGTGGTCGCCCTTCCAGGAGTGAATTTTAGCGATTTTAAAAAATTCACTTCTGTGCTCCTGATACTTATTTTATCAAAAAGCGCCTATGGACTTGCTTACTTTTGCTCCTATGGGGTTGAAATTTTGTAGGGAGACAATGGTTGACCCGAGGGATGATTTGAGCAAGGGTGAACCACCCTAAGTTGAACTGGATGTCTGCTTGTTGACCCCAAGTCGGCTTAGCTAGCGTCGAGCCGACTTTCTTTCGTGGTAAAGCAAATGTAGTTGTTTTGCGGAGATTTCAGAAATAGAACACATTGTTTTAATAATATAACGATGACAGTTTTACAAAATATTTATTTAAATACTTTTTACAAGTTTTTCAGGTTATGAGAGTTTCGTATCACAGCTTTACGTAAGTTTTAATTTTCACACAACACGAGAAAGTCCACTTTTCTTATTAATAATTTTTGGTCGCTTGACGCGGTTTTGTAGAATTTTGCCTAGTTATGTTGCCGAAAAAATGTTCGCAGACACGGAGTACTGCCCTCTCCGCTTGTCGCTATTCACTCTAAGGTATCGCCGCCTAGGGTTTTTATATTGGATTCTGAATAAGGGAGCATCGAGTTCTCTTTGTTCCTTTTGACGGCAGAAGGTCCTTTGAAAATATGTTTTTCGAAAATCGTATAGCTAGATATTTATTATAATTTATAATACTTAAATACAGAACGTTTTACTTCGGAATTTGCACTATTCATAATACAAACAGTACTTTATACTACTGCATTTGTATACAGACTATTGGGCGGCAAGCGGCTTCATCTCTCGCCATGGTGGAACCTTTGATGTCACGCGGTTATAACACGAAAGCTCCACGTGTTGATATTCTTGATAAATTTTAAGGCCTATAGAGACTTTAGAAAATTGTTTTCCTTCGCATTTCGCGCTCTAGAATTAAAAGATCTTTCAGAAAATGTAATAAAAAATAAATGTTAAATGAGTCCATTAGCAAATCTATTGCAAATATCGCGTGCAAGTTCCTTGTTCATAATTGTCCGTAGAATACGAAATAATAGTTTCTTTTTATATTAAACCCTCATAGGACCCCAAAATGACTCCATGGTCATTTTTTGACTCCATAAAACGGTCTTATGGAAGATTAATTTAAAAACAAATAAGTCGTATTCTCTGGACAATGATTCTATTGAGAATTTACAAAAAAATGTCTTTTCCATAAGAAATACACGGAAAATTTCGAAATCTTGGAGGCACGTGTTAATACCAACGGATTTTGCTCAAAATTGAAATTTCAAACAAATTTGAAGACGAGACAAGAAAAAATCAAGTTTTTCACAAATATAAATTTGACCTACCCTAATCATTACATGCTTTTCCCTGGTTTATATGTGTTTGGTGTATAACACGTCTTGTACTGAAAAAATATGAAATATATGTACACCTTAAACATTGTTTTATTTCCCACCCTCACACAGACACTCTATCAAACAAAAAAAAACTCTAAATAGGAATAAAGTAGCATTATTTATTAATCAAGTATTAATTTTATTAAAAAAGCATAAAATATATTTTTTAACTAGAAGACAGATACTTAGTCCAATTTTCAGAAGCACTTGAGTCTGGAAGAACCCACCCTACTGGTATTTTTGAGCCCAATTCATTAGTGGCAGACACCAAAAATGTATCCCAGCTTTTCCTGAAATTGGAAAAAACTATTATGTAAAACATTCTTTTAATTTCTGAAATAATAGATAGATAGATAGATAGAATAGCAAGCTTATTTAATTAACAAGAACACATATATTGTTCTATATTCTGATATCTATTTTATTTTTTATACGTTCGAAATTACTTTTTGAAAGTAAATTGAAATGATTTTATTGAGCGCCAAACAGTTTCTTAAAAGCTGTTAATATTATAGACTATAGAACACCATTAGCATGACCATCTACAATCTATAGAATGACTCTTACTCAAGGTCCAACGAAGTCGGTTCAATAAATGCTCATCGATCAAGATAACAATCTAAATAAATCAAACTCAGTATTTGAACGAACAAAGTATTAATTTATTAACAAATTTGAACTTGGAATGTAATTAACAAATTTAAATAACAAAATCTAACTTAACTAAAATGATAAATATGGCCTTTATTTAAAATAAATATGTACCATGGATTTCTGATATTGTAAAGCTTTACCTTGTCTTTCTTTCGACTCGAGTAATGTTAAATTATAACCTCTAACTGGTTGTTATAATCCTTGAACTATTATGTCACTTGACTGACTTTTTAAACCTCTCAAGGCTTCTTCTTCTTCTTTATTGGATTGACGTTTGTTTCTAACCTCCAATTTATTTTCAAGATTTCCTTGAAGTATTTCTATCACTTGATTGACGTTTGAAATTTCTTCACCATATAAATATGCTAACTGGATTAACAAATACTTCCCTCTTCTAAATCTGCTTTCCGGATAATCTACTTCGTAATACTTTCAAAGTATACTCACTTCTTATATTTAATCAACTTTTACAATTTATTCTTGATATCAATATATCTGGATTGTAATATTCTAACCTTCAAATTACTTTTCTTCTATTTTTAATTTATTAATTATTCGTGGATGAATATTTTTCGCAGCTCGCTGTTCAGCGGTGTCTGATCAACTGATTTGTTATTTTTAGTCGTTTCAATGGGTTAATTTCCAATATTTCAATTGTTTTTTTCTATTTTGATCTAATATTTCAAAATTTAATTTTAATTTAAAATTTAAACTATTCAGTTTTGTTTGTTCTTTACCTTAATTGAATACTGTTTTTAATTCTTTAATTTTCCTGATAAGTTTCTTATTCTACTTTTCAGGATTAAGTGAATAATTGTAATTAATCGAAATATATTGACATATTACATATACTTTCTTAAAATCTACTTATAACTACAATTAACAATTCCAATCTCAAATAAATACTAATTCATACATTTAGATGAATAGCAATGATAAACACAAAATGCTAGTAGTTAAAAACGTACTGCAGTTTTACATACTGACAGAATACTGATATAATAAACTAAAACAAAAATTGATACGCCAACAAACATTTAACATCATACTATTAGTCCTTTCTTTCTGCATGATGTGAAATATCATTTACAAAACACCTTTCTGCAATGATATTTGAAAATATCTGAAAACTTAAAATGTCATTCAGTGTTTTGTAATTTATGGACATACTATTTGTAAAATAATCACCCTGCAATGCAAATACTGATGATAGTCTTTCATTCAATATTCATTCTGTGTAGATTTACAGTGCTTCTACACAAAATATGACTTTCAGCCCTAATTTTTGACATAAATGTCAGATTTTATAAATTTACTTTTTTGTTTTCCAATTTCATTCTAACTCATTTTAAATGAGCTTGTGATTCTCTATAAGTTCATGTTTTATTATATACTATTTAGAATAACCTTGTTAAACTAAAATAACTTCATTTTATGTTTATTTAAATATTTTGTTCGTATTCAATATCAAGTTTCATTCTCTGCATCCTACTCGCTGAGAATAAGTGAACTTGAATCAATTAAATAAACCACAGATATTCCTGCTTCTGTATGATCCGTTAAAGTAAAACTGTTATGATTATTTTCTAAAATACATACAAATTTGTGAATTTTATTTATGATTTCAAACACGATACTTGGGTAGTGTTCCACAGTGTGGATACACAGCAATATATATATATATATAGGGGAGTCACATTAGATTTCCACCTCGAAAGAATTCCTCAATTGATGAGTTTTGTTGAAATGCCACTGCGTGGAAAATTTTTACTTCCCTCGCATACCGAAGGAAAGTATTGTATTCGAGAAAAAATCACCCTCCGAGATTTTTTTCAGATTTTGACGTTTCAGATCACGTAGATTACGAAAATATAGGTTTTTCAATTCCGTCAATCTGTCTGTCTGTTGGTGCATTAACTAAAAAACTACTTGACGGAGAGCAGTCAAATTTGGTAGATAATAACTTTCACTTTTTTTTTTTACTGCATAAAAATGTTCCACTATACTAAAAAATAAGATATGCAAAATATGATGCCTTAATTCCCAATAATAAATTTGTTATAAATTATTAAAATTTTGCACGCGAACGAACCGTTTCAAACAAGTCGTGCCGTCACACCCTACAATATACAAGCGACGATGGAGATCCCAGCACTCGGCCGCTTGATTTCATAGTTCATTCAGCCGTAAATACAAGCATCGCCGTCAATTTGAAGTGTATAATATTTAAAATGGAAACAAAAATCAATCACCGTCTAATAACACCGGTAAACATCTGATTGTGTTGCTTCCCGTCGCCACGACTACCGAATATTATAGGGTGTGACGTCATAGCTCGTTCCGGGCCTCTTCAATTTTATCGCTATTTAGATCCCTCATACTGATCGCGTGGAATTAGAAATCTAATTTTTTTGTGAAGTACACGTTTTGTTACAACATTACGCTATGTTTGTTTGTATTATTTTAATTTTTTAAATTATAGGCAAGTTCCCTATTGACGCTACAGTCAGCGAAGAAATGGTTAAACTTTCACTGGAAAATATACAGGGTGGACCGTCTAAAGGGAATAATGAAAAAAATTTTTTTTTGCTCAAATTTAAAATTTCCACGTTTCATGACACTCTAAACCTATTTCAGAAAAAAAAATTGAAAATTTTTTTCACCAAAATTTTTGAAAAAATTTTTACCACTAAAATATAGATTTAGATAGACATTTTTTTTCTTTGTTCAAATTTAAAATTTCCGCGTTTCATGGCATTCTAAACTTATCAAAAAAAATTTTTATTTTTTTTTACCTTTTTTGAAAAAAATGTTACCACTAAAACGTGAAAACATTTTTTTCTTTGTTCAAATTTAGAATTTCCACGTTTCATAGCGTTCTAAACCTATTTAAAAAAATAAATTTAGAATTTTTTTTTACCGAATTTTGAAAAAATTTTACCACTAAAATAGATGGAATTTTTTTTTCTTTATTCAAATTTAAAATGTCCACGTTTCCATGGCATTCTAAACCTATTTCAATAAAAACAAATTTTATTTTATTTTTTTAATTTAAAATTTATTTGGAAAAATATTTTAATCTATTTATCACTACTACAGAATAGATGAAAAATCTTTTAAACTTTTAAATTTCCACATTTCATGATATTCCAAACCTATTTCGGAAAAAAAATTGGCAATATTTTTTTACCATTTTGGAAAAATATTTTACCACTAGAATAAATGGAAAAAATTGTTTTTGCTCAAATTTGAAATTTTCACGTTTCATGGCATTCTAAACCTATTTCAGAAAAAAAAAATGGAAAATTTTTTCACCATTTTTGGAAAATTTTTTACCACTAAAATAGGTGGAAAAAATTTCTTTTCTCCAATTTAAAATTTTCACGTTTCATGGCATTCTAAACCTATTTAAAAAAAAAAAAGAAAATTTTTTTACCAACATTTTTGAAAAATTTAAAAAAAAAATGAAATTTTTTAACCACCACCATACTTCCACTCCACTACGAAAATGTGGAATTGAAAATGTGTCAGATGGCAATAATATTTGGCATATGCACCTATTATACTTTTATTGAAAAATGTACAGGGTGGTCATCCCAAGAAATAATTCATGGTGAACATTTGTAAAGGTATTTGCGGAAGCCTTCCATTTTTGGCACCTGTCATTTAGTATTGAACTTTTGTTGTTGGATGAGCACTCTGTATATTTTTTTGATTAAAATCAGGTTTTCTTTATTATAACTATATTCCGATTATTATTTTCAATGTCATTTCGTAACTATTAATTTTTTAGAGTGACCGCCATGCACAAATAACGAGGGAAGTTCTGTGTAAATACCTTTACCCAATTTTTTATTAAACAGTTTAGGTGCAAAAATATATTTCATAAATGACGTTTTAAATTCAATTTGTATGAAAAAACGGTCAGCACCATTGGAAAGAACAGATAATTTCAAAAGAAACATATTTAACATGTGTTTGTCGAATTAAAGTTGAGCGAGCAGTAATTTGTTAACTAATCCTCGAAGTCGCGCTACGCCGACCGTCCGCTCATGCCGAAATAGGCTTGTGGGAGCGCACGCGCTGTACCTAAGTTGCTTTAACTTTTGGTTGGCAAAAGCAAATGATGTAGAACCAATGGGACATTAAAAAGGAACATTTTCTCGAAGTATTACTTCATTTATCCTTGATAAGAAAACTAACAGTTTGTTCTAATAATAAAAACTTACCTAATCGCTATGAATGTTTCCATATCCCTTTCGGCAGCAGTCAGTGCCTTATAAGTACTGTTGCCCTGAGGCAGGAATTGCCTAGGCCCAAAAAAAATCGTATGCCATTCATCCAGCAGCCTACGTTCTTTTGTTATACGAGCCATTTTCGAATCCTCACTAGCTGTCTTTTCTATCATGAGACGTAAACCTTGCTCTTCGATGCTGTAAGTTTTCATAGAGGATTCCCACATATTAATCAACTTTTCTGTAAAGAACAGAGGTTATTATACAAAGAATAGTCAATTAATAATAATAGTAAACATCTTTATTAAGGATGTTTTAACCCAAATAGGTTTAAATTTTTAGCCTTATTCACTGTCTAGAAAAATGTGGAGTGAATGACGTTGACTTTTTAACACGGCGCCTTATGGGAATTGGCGGATGAGCTGAAAAATCCATGAGGTTTTAACAGAGGAATTTTTATGTGTCTTTGACAAAAAGAAAGCTAGAAAGGAGGAGACATGACCTTCGTCGCTAGAAGGACCCAATAACCTGGAGCGGGCTCCAACAAAACTGCATTCCTTGGTGTAATGCCAGGGGATCGGTGAAATTTATAAAAATAACAGAAGCTTTTAAAATCTAAAGGGAACCCATAATCGTAAAAAAAATTGGCAAAATGATAATATTCTATAATTTCTAAACGTCCGTCTCTTAGAAAGAATTTTCATAGCAAAAAAGCAAATCTAATGGGAATTGAGTTTCGGTAGAATCGTCTGAATTTTTGGTATATTATAGCTTTTACAATCCTGAAAAAAGTCTCCATGGCCACGTTGCTCCATATTCTAGCTCCTATGGAGCACCAAATATATGTTACTACTTTGAGAAATTTTATAACATTTTTATAACATATTTTGATAATTGAAATACCTAACTTCATGTTTTTGAGGTTGTAGAATTACTAGGTAATTTTTTTAATCTGAAACTTTCAAATATCTCGAGTATTAAGCACTCTATGAAAAAATGTTTCAAATAAAACTTGTAGAATTGGATGAGGGTAGTACAAACAGTGGTATGTGTGTCACTTTGACCTTGGGTGGAAGGGTTAAAGTCAATCAAATTCGTCTTTTTAAATGAAAACCCCTATTTTTTTATTCCAAATTCAGATGGTGTGACTAAAAATAGATTACTTTTTTTCAAAACATTTTTTCTGAAATTGTCATTTTATTTAGTTATCCGGTGAGGATAAATCCGAGGAGATTATAGTCAATTGTTTGGCATCCGCCGTAGCCTATCGTGCTAAGCGGCGACTAATTTTAAGTGGATTCCCGACTTCAAATACGGCACAGGGTTACTTTTTTATTTTATTTTATATTTTTTTTGCAGATATATTTGATTCTATAATTGCTCTTCGCTTATTTCTATGCAACTAACGTGTTAAAATTATAATTTTTTCTGATTTTTTGGCGATACATAAGAAAATAATCTTTCTAGTTTATCGTCAGATATCAATAGAATAGAATAGAATAGTTTATTGGCCCAAACTAATATACACAGTACAAAGGGCAGGTCAAAAAATTCAACATTACTAGTACATAGATAAAAGCTCAGTTTATAAAATAGTGATCACAAAAACAAAAAAAACAGTTAAAATATTAAGACAAGATTATTTTAGTTATAAAATAGATAAGATTATATATGGGACAATAGACACATAATACATAATTTCTTTTTCCTTTCTTCCTAACACATTTTTACTCATTTAAGAATTAAACTTATTTACAAATTCATCCAATGTGTAGATACATTCATCAATTAAAAAATTTTTTATTTCTGATTTAAACTTTGTGTAAGATGCAATTGATTTTAGATGTTCAGGGAGGTTATTATATAGAAATACACTACTATAATGTGGCGATTTTCTGAATGTAGTTGTTTTATATTTATTAAGCAATAGCGTATTAGAATGTCGTGTCTCATAATTATGTATATCTTTTTGGCTCTTATAATCTGAATAGTAATTTTTTACATAAGTAACACATTTTAGAATGAAAATGCATGGGAACGTTAATATTCGCTTTTCTCTAAATGTACTTCTGCATATTCCGTAAGTGATAAAATTTGTCCGCCATGTTGACGCCGCCATTTTGAATTGTTAAATTTTGATCGAAAATTTTAATCGGCAACCTGGATTACATTCAGATACCGATTTTCAGTTGTTATTTGACAAATGATTAAACTTGTGGGCCATGTTGACGACGCCATTTTGAACTTTTAAGTTTCGATACTATATTTGTAATCTGCGACATCAATAATCCTCACATACCGAATTTCAGTCGAATCAGACCATAAAGATAAAATGACGAACCCTGTATGTTTTCTTTGACAAAAATGTATCGAGTTTTTGTAGATCCAACTTCTGCCGATTGATTAAATCCTAATTTGAATTATAAATCTTCTCGCACAATTTTTTGTATCGAATTACGACAAAATTATTTTGAAGCTGAATGAAGCTCCGAGAAACCCTCTTTAATTAAACAAATACGAAAAAAATATATAATTTTAACACATTAGTCGCATATAAATAAGGGAAGAGCAATTATAGAATCAAAAATATCTGCCAAAGAGCAAAAAAAATAAATAAAAAAGTAACCCTGTGCTGGATTCGAAGTCGGGAATACACTTAAAAGTAGTCGCTGCTTAGCACGATCAGCTACGGCGTATTCCAAGCTTAAAATTGACTATAATCTCGTCGGAGAAGGAGGATCGTGTGATGTCTC
The DNA here is from genome assembly GCA_963583905.1 of Stenurella melanura. Taxonomy (NCBI): domain Eukaryota; kingdom Metazoa; phylum Arthropoda; class Insecta; order Coleoptera; family Cerambycidae; genus Stenurella; species Stenurella melanura. Next base: position 100,159,974 of record OY757317.1, read on the forward strand.
TACGGAAAAAGAAACATTGGTATTTTGTCGGTGTAGTAAATTGCGACGGCAAAATCGGAAATTCGGCTCGGCCCGAGATAATCAAAAACAAACTTTTTTGACATTTGTGACAGTACCGCTGTCAAGTTATTGACTAAACCGCCAAACGCAGCGCTCCCAGCCAGGCAGACTGATGGGAGGGTATTCAATATGGTTCATCGACAACTTATTAAGGCACATTCTGTCCATTTACAAATAGTACAAATTTCTGTGATGCCTAGCTCTCGGGGTACTAGGTATTACTATAGATCAGAATTTGAAACGGATTGATCATATAAAAAATCTAAATATAAAAATTCGTAAAATTATTTGGAAGTTCTATGAGCTGCAAAATATTTTACTTACACTCATATTAAAAACAGTGTATTATGCCTTGGCCGAATCGGTACTGCGATATGGGTGGAACATATCCTTCAAATTTAGAAATGCTTAAAATAACTCAGAAATATTTAATAAAAGTTATACTATTTAAAAACATACGATACCCCTCAAATCAATTATTTAAAGAATTTAAAATTTTTAGTCTAGATCTCATTTATCACATAAATATAATTTATTATTTATTTCAGAATTAACCCCATTGAACATAATTACAACACACAATGCAAAGAAAATCGTAATATTAAAATTCCCTCTTTAAGTAGAACAACCAACCAAAGATTTATTTCATACTATAGTCCTAACAGGCCCGTCTCTAGAGCGTTGGCCGCCTGAGGCAAACTCAGAAAGTGCCGCCCTTTATCTTTAGTTAAAGTAAGTGATTAAAAAAAACTACCATTAAAAAACTAACATGTTTATTGTTACAAATTAAGTGCATACACACAGATTTAACAAAAAAGTAAAAAGTATAAAAACCATCGCCGTCATAAGCAGAGCCCGGCGCAAAAGTAGTTATGCCAGAGACGGTCTTCACACACAGATAAATATAATGTTTTGCATGATTCACATAAGCAAATGAATACATTATTTATAGGAAACAAATACCTACTTTTACGGTAAGAAATAAAAAGTATGGCACAAAACTCATAAAATAATAAATAAATAATGTATTATTGGTTTAGAGAAATTATTTATTTGGTATAGTTGAGCAAGTAGATGCTTACATCTACTTGCTCTCTTAAGATCTTCACTGAAACTGGTGGATAAAAAACACCAGACTTCGGCCGCACATTATATATACCTGCAGCGACGCGTATCGGTCTGATTGTCTGATTGAAAACAAAAAACTCGGCGCTTTAAACGGCATACGCCACTTCAACTTTTTATATCAGTTAAGGAAATGTAAACATCTCCCATATGTTTCTTCCCAATTATATTAAACAATTTTCAATTTAAAATATTTTTATCTGTGCACATAATATAAGGCACTATAATTTAAGAAAATATAAGGAGAATTTTCGACACCACAAAGTCACCGCCACGCTTGTCACTCTCTGCTTTTTTACGAGAGCAAATAGGATACGATAAACAATAATAATAGTAAAATAAACAGCAGTTTGCGTTTCATATTTTGCAGAAGACTTGAAACATACAGAAAGCATTTGAAATAAAAAAGGTCCAACAATTATTAGTAATTTATTACACAATGACCAATGCCATGTGAGATTGTTTCATATGCACATACGCATTCTGGAGTCAACACTTGTCAGTACATTTGATAGAAGTAAATGTGTCGTGATTTGTTATGGCGTCGAGTGGCTTTCCATTAAATGAAACAGTATTTTCGTAGATTTAAGATTTTCTGGAACTGCGGTTTAGCGTTGTAGAACTTTTCCGTGCCATTTTCGTGGACATGCAATTCGAACATTTTAAAACAAGTTTTGTCTGAACTACACGCAACGTTCACCATAAGCCGGAAACAGATCAGTATACAGTAATTGATGCAATGAACATTATAGGTGTTTGATCTACGTCAATATATTTTTAGAGTATCAGGGAATATTGCTGAGTGAAATACAAATTGGATACATAACAGTGTTAAGAAACAATCCCGGTTTTTTAACATTTTTGTGCGTGTGCATGGCAAAGAAGTGGACTGTTCAATGCCGGAAATAAATCGGCCATCTATAAGAAACTATACTTATCTTAAATGTGCGCCGATTACATCGGTAGACGTTGAACGGTTGAACGATCCTTTTTCACAACACAAGTGGGATATTCAGTGACAAGTGCCGGAGTTTTATTTCGGACGATTTAGAACAAGTGCAAATAATATATTTTTATTATTCGAATAAGGTATAGTTACTAGGCATTTGTGTTTGTGCATCCAACAATAAGTGCATCAAAGTATGACTTATAACCGTTTCGGGGCCATTTACCTTTAAATATTACGGAATTCACTAGATATAATTATAAGGTAAATTATTGTATAATTGCGCATGAAAATGTTTATATAGTTCATATTGCGCAAAGCCGACTCTGGATTTTACGTCATAACTACCTCGGAGCCGGGGTCTGGTCATAAGTCTACAAGTCATGTCATAATATCCATTGAACATGAATTGCAGTTAATTTAGAGTATGAAGAAAAGATGCCTACAATTTAAAAAATTTTCTTGATTTTTTCTACGCAAATTCATTGATTATTTCTTCATAATCTAAACTCTCTGCAAGTTCATGTTCAATTGATATAAGTGCCAAAAAATCGAAAAAGTGAAATATTATTCCAAATCGGCCGCCCTTCAAAACGGCCGCCTGAAGCAGTTGCCTCACCCCTGGAGACGGGCCTGGTCCTAAGTTTTATAACTTTTACCGATTCATATAAAAATGAGTAATAATGTTAAATTATTTAAACGAAATCTAAGTAGTTATTTAATATCTAATTATTTACCTTTTTTAAATATACTCTATGGTGAATAAACATATAATTCTTGCTGTTATTGACTTGCATATTCATAACAAGAAATGTGTTGTAAAATGAAAGTGAACAAGTGGTCTTAATTTTACAATAAATCAACAATTTAATATACCTATCCTCAAATATCTCCATTAAAATACACATAAAAAATTATTTATAATATGTGAATAATATGTATGCACACAGACAGGTTTTCTGTAGCTTAGGTGTACATAATAAACTAAATGTTTTGTAAATTGTACATTTTAAAACTAATTAATAAAGTCGTAAGTTGTAAAGTAACTTATGATAGAGTTTTGGTGCTCCATAGGAGCCAAAATACTAAATATGGAGCATCGTGGCCATGGAGACTTTTGTACTTTAAAAAGGTAGTCCTGTATGGGATTGAAAGTCGAAAACCCGCTTAGGTAGTCGTTGGACCACCGCAGAATATGAATTTCAATTAATTCCGTCAGAGATGCTAAAACGTCAAATTTTCAAACGTTCATAGTTAAAAAATACATCGACTGGAAGATTCCATCATGTCTCTATGGAAAAAGCGAGATTGGCAATTTATCATCATCTGGAATTACATAGGCAAAATCAGAAACTGAGCTCGGCATGAGCAAACGAAAATGGCACTTTTGGCTCACACCAAGGGAATAGTAACTGTGCTAATCATTCGAGCAATCCCTACAGTTGCTTGTTTGGAACGCGGTGGATTAGAACATGCTTAACGGGCGAAGTAACTCTTCCACTTTACTCTCAATTAATAATTAATAAAAGTTCCTTACCTGATGTCACATTAAAAGCTTGCCGATCCTCCAAAGAGACTCTTTCACCTCTCTGTGTGGCGATTTGGTCCCGCACTGATCTGAGTTTGGTTAAAAACGAAATAAGCGATAGTTGTTTCCGAGCATCCGATTTTTTCTTTGTAACCTCTGATAGGACACAGTCTGCATCTTTTGTCATATCCTCCTCCTGCAGAACATAGAGAGTTTAGTTTTGATAATATTGCAGAGTAACGGAACATTAGGGTACACACAAAGAAAGCAGGCTGCCTGCTTACTGGTAGTCAGCGCTTATAAGCGCCAATAATTAAGTACACTTTTAAATGCTGCCGCACACAGACAAAGCCGATCGGAACTTGTTGCAAATGCCGATCGGCACCTAGGATTTACCGGAATGAATTCATAGTTCTTGGTCACTTGTTGTAGGTGCTTGTGCCAATTATCACGTTTCTGTTAGCCGTATTTTATTTTTTTCCAAGATGTAGGTGAATGTTTCAAGGGTCATTCCGATATATTGAAAAGAAACGTTGTTCGTGTTATTTTGAAGAAAAATAAATGGTGATATTCGCCATAAACATTTGGGTCTCGATTTAAAGGATGTATACCTTGCTTCCTTCGTTGCATTCTTAGAAAAAAAATTTCCATTAACACACAATCTTCCTCTGAAGATGAACTAGACATCTCAGTCGAACAAAAGTTGGTTTTAAACTAATAAATAACTACTGGAGTTTATTGTGTTCGCTTAAAATGAGAAATATGCGCCGTTTTTCAGCGCTGAAAATAGGCACTGGGTAACCTGCTTTCTCTGTGTTTGTACACTTAGAAATATAATCGTAAAGGTTTTTTAAATCAATATAATAATGTAAAATTTATGTAACACAGCCCCACAAAAAAAAGTTTTTGATCTGGATGATTGACCTTGGTATTCTTGTGTACTTTTCGATAAATTTACTTCATTCAGAAAGAAAAGGTAAACGTTTAGATCTGCTAGAATAACTAGAAATCAAAAAATCTTTCAAGTACAACCCTTGTACCACGAATGACCAACAAAATTTCTTGAATACCCCTATAATAAACAAATTGATAAGAACTATCCATTGATTTATATATGACATATCGTGATTTCGCCTACTTCAAACAGTCAAAATAAACCATGTTTAGACACTTTTTTACGATAACAAAACATGCAGTTTTTGAGGCTCTGTTGGTGTATGAGAAATTATTTATTTGCCTCTAAAAATAAAGAAAATACAAGGATATTTTCATATCAAATGCGACACACTATATCTATAGCATGAACTTAAGGTTAAAGAAAATTCACAATCATCTGGATTTGAACTCGAAACATCTATATCCTAATAGCCACCTTAAATATTTATAGTCGGGGAAGCAGCGTTGCTTTTTTGGTAGTGATTTCATACCGATTGATTGACTAGGGCTAAAACTTCAAATTTTCAATCGTTCAGAACTCAATAAATACATCGACTGGAAGGTCGAGCGAAGTCTGTGTGGAAAGAGGAAGACTGACATTTTATCAGTATCGTAAGTTACACTGGCGAAATAGGAAATTCGGCCCGGCATGAGTGAATCAAAAATGACATTTCGCCAACCATAATTTTTACTTATTTCTTTTTTGACATTCCCTAATAAAATAATCCTAGTCGTATTGTTGAATTTTGGGTAGTGTTTTCATATCAAGCAACGCTGCCTCCCAAAACCATTAATTTGACACCTAACACACGCAATGTGTGTATCATGTGTTCTTTGTGGGTTTGTAAAAGTTGAACCAGGGCAGTTTTAATTTGAACAGTTGGCATAATTTAAAATTGGCAATTTGTGGAAAATGTATTCTGTAGAAAAATTGTAAAATAATTTTGTTAACAGATACACGAGTTTTATTAAGCTTTTATACTTATTTTCGAAAATCATGACAATTACATTGGAGTTTTTACTGACTTAACGGCAGCTTTTGATTGTGTTAACCATCAAATTCTTATTAATAAATTACACTTCTATGGAGTGAGGGGCGTATGTTTAGATATTCTACGTTCATTCTTAGATAGATATCAGGTTGTAGATGGTTGCAATATTCGTAGTGATAAATTGCGAATTCTTAGAGGAGTGCCTCAGGGCTCCGTACTGGGGCCGTTACTCTTTCTTATTTATATAAATGACTTACCACATGCGATGAGCTCTTTAAATATTGAAACAACAATGTTTGCTGATGATGCAACATTAAGTAAAAAGTTAAGTAAGGATGAAAATCCTCAACATATTCTGACAGAAATATTACACAATGCTAAATCCTGGTTTACACCAAATCAACTCCTGTTAAATAAGAGCAAAACCTTATCACTAACTTTTGAGTCAAGAAAAACAAATCAAACAGAGCAAAGTGTCAAATTCTTAGGGGTCCAAATTGATGCAAATCTAATCTGGGTAGAACATACTGAAAAACTCCGGGGCAAATTAAGTAAGATCGTATATGCAATCAGAAAAATAAAAAAGTCTATAAATCAAAATGCAGCACAAACTGCGTATCCACTCTCATTCAGTCATGACGGCTTAGTTACTTGGGGCAATGCATCCCACACTCATATTGAAAAAATACTGAAAATACAGAAATCGGCTGTAAGAAGCATAGTAGGGGCAAATTATGATGATAGTTGCAGGCCAATATTCGCATCTCTGAAAATAATGACTGTGTTCTCAGCAATAATATATCATGATTTAAGTAATAGATATTCATAAAAATTTAAACGAGTACCTTACGCATACTGATGTTCATGAGCATGACACACGTAATAAAACAAATCTAGTCCCACCATTAAATAGATTAAAAAGGACACAAAACAAGGGTATAAAATTTCACCACTCACTTCCAGTGGAATTCCGTAGGTTACCAATGAAAGTATTTAAAAGTAAAATAAAAGATTTATTAAGCAGAAATCCATTATATAATTTAAATGAATTCTACCATATTGATTTTGGTGACAGAAACATTTCTGGAAAATTACTATCTTGTTATATCCTGTAAATTGGTTATTGCTTTTTCGACATTACTGTTTTAATTATTTTTGCTTTAATCATTGAATGCATTTTAAATTGTGCTGTATTGTGTAAATTGGAAATATTGTTTTTTCTTCGTTACTGTTTTAATTAATTTTTGTTTTTAATCCTTGAATGTATTTTTAATTGTGCGTACATGTAGACTGAAATTTAAGTCGTTTTATTGTTGTAACCTTACTTATTTGACGTGTCTAGAAAATTTTTAATTCAGTAATATTACGGTCCAAATTGCGATATATCCAACAAAATTCATAAAGTTTTGAAAATTAGTGGAAATAATCAGGACAGCATATGTAATAATAAACCGAAAAGTTCCCACCCCTAAATTGTGTGCTTCATCCCCTACGACATAGTATTCACCCCAATTTTCGCTTTTTTAAAATTATCCATGAAATGGTGCATTTTACGACAAAAATACCTATGTACAAAAGCGTTCTACAGGAAATTCTCTACAAAAAAGGTTTTTAGACCATTTCTCCTCAAACGAATAGTACGTTGGTAAATCAGGGCCGTAATTATCGCAAGTCATATAATTCGTTATCCATTTACCATCACCGAAATGTTCGGTGTTACTATGCAGCACATCATTCCGCACTTCCATAGGTCATTGCCCTTTGTGGATGCAATCAATGTATTTAATAAAAGAAGTGATTTACAACAAATTGTACAAACTTTCAACAATGAGGAAGCTACTCATGAAGAAATTGCAAACATGGGAGAGTGATTTATTTTAGCTTTATACAACTGTACCCCGGCAGAAAAAAGTCTAGATGAATACAGATTTATGTCTTTTAACAGACTAGTTGGTAAAGCCAACAACACTGTTATCGAGTTTTTCACCAAATTCAAACATGGAAAAACGTGACGCTCAAAGCTACCGATTGGGGGTGGAAAAAAGTTGGCAGTATATTAATCCCAATAATAACTATAAAAGAACCAGCTCCCGAATCTGTTTTAACGCTTATTTCATGTTCATGTAAATTAGGGTGCGAATACAGGTGTAGTTGCAGAAGAGCAGGCTTGCGTTGCTCTACAATGTGTTATCATTGCCATGGACAATCATGCTTGAATGTTGAATCTGTGGAAGACGACCAAGATTTATAATTAACATTTGATAATTAGTGGATTAGGCCTACAGGGGATACCACTTAAAAAAAAAACGCGCCAAGTACTTTACTTCTAGGGTGGTGTGGAAATAAGTACAACACGGTCTTTTTATAGAGGTGAGGGGGTGGAAGTTGTATATTTATTAAAATTGTAAATAAATTTTAGTGCCTACTGCTATTTTAAGCGTTAAGCGTTAAACGTTAAACTTTAAGGTAGATCGTACTGTAGAGAGTGCTAGTCGGAACCAACCCTTATGTTTGCGCCATATTTCCCACGTTATTATTAATTTTAGGAAAAAAGTGGTAAAAACCTTTTTGATAGAGAATTTTCCAAGGAACAATTTTAGTATATAGGTATTTTTGTCGAAAATTACACCGTTGCCGAGATAATCTAGAAAAACTCAAAATGGGGGTAGAAAGGACGTCCTGGGGGATGAAGCACACTATTTAGGGATGGGAACTTTTTGGTTTAATAATCCTTATACTATTCCCAACATACCCACCAATTTTCAAAACTTTATGAATTTTGTCGGAATAAAAACGTAATATTCCTGAACTATTTATATTTTCTCAAGACCAATAAATATTATTATTATTATTATTATTTAAATTTAAAATCAAAACTTGCCGAAAATCAGTACCTATTAGATATAGTAACAGAAACAACGACCCTGAGTTGACTGAACTAAATTTAGTGCTCGTGCTCTTTATATGCAAAGAACATGTTGTTATGGGGGGCTAAAAATTTTAAATTGGCTTCTTTAATATAATTTGAGGTTACTTCTGCTGATAGTTTATACTGTGGTGATAAGAGTACATGTTATGGTGAAAATTTTCAAATTAATTTTTTTGAAAAACTATATATTTGCATTGAAAATTAACTTCAGATTTGTGTTCTATGGCCCCAAATTAACATAACCTGAAAACATTTCAATATCTCATTACTCTGCAGGATTCTTTAGCAGCAGTGTTCACGAGATGACAAATTTTGCCGAAATTTCAACCACTCCGCTATTCTCAAATGCACTGAACATGAATATGGCAATGTATTCCTCGGATTTTATTTATTTTTCCAAAGCTACAAACCTTATTGCAAGGAATATGTTTGAAAAACATAATTATTCTGATCAATGTTGACAATATCCACTTATTCATTAGCAAAAGACTAAAAATACTGACATATTATACATAACTAACAATTTGCCACCTACTATATGTTGCGCAAACACCTGCAACTGCCACAAAAAATTCGAAAAGTTTTACACAGTTAAAACGAAGAATACAAGATATTAATCACTTTACTGCCATAATTTTTACTAACGGCAACACTGTACATACGTCACAAAATATTTCTGAATTATATCTGTTGATTACGGTAATCTAGCTCCAGGACTAACCAGGAACGCACATTTCACGATTACTTTTGATTTTAAAAACAATATAACATCATGTTTTTATATAAACCAAACTGTATTCAACGTTTTATGGCAATTAAGTTTATATAGATAAACAAAATGCAGTTTATTTCATTGGATACATATTCAAAACGATGCCAGGGGCTATGGGTACAGATAGAGAATGGGTATCAGTTCTTTGTTTCAGCTGCGTCTTCCATTAATGTTCGCTCTGCTATTCACATTTTTTGTGTAACACTTGAATATCACCTTCCCACTCTTATAATTTTCAAAATTTCAATCAATATACAGAGATATTCAAAATATTCAATCTGAAGAAATACTCCCCCTCGCCCCTCGAAATTTTTAGAGAGATAAATAGTTTATTAGTATGAATGCAAACCCCGCTCTTCTTCGAAATTTATATTGAAGATTGGCGGAAGTCATATGCTGCAACCCCCCGGGCGCCGATTTACTCTTGACGGCCCTGCCTTTTACTCATCCAGCACCTATTTTCGTAAGATTGTAAGACTCTTTTTGCAATAAATGGATGTCGTAAACATTTACCATTCTTTTTAACATCGCAACTTGAAGTAACTCGTTATTTGGAAACTTCTTTCTCAAAAAATAGATGTGACATATAATAAGCACTTACCATCTTAACCTTTTCAGCTTCCTCCTTCATGCTCTCTAACCATTGGTCGATACTTTTATGCAGTTTCTTCCTATTTTCATACTTTTCGGCTAGTACCTGTCTCCTGAATTGTCTTCTCTTTTTTGCACTCTCCCGCTTCTTCTTCCTTTGATCCACAGCCTTTTTCAAAGAAAAAATATTTTCACCATTCTCAAAACTAGAAATCAATTTGGTGAACTGGTCCTTTATAATACCTATTTCTTCAGTTCTTTGCTTCCAATCAGTAGTTGACAACTTATCTACATTATCTTGCAATTCTTGTTGAGTTTTAGTTAGTTTATCAAGCAAAATTAAACACTCCCTCAGAGAAGTTTGAGCTTCGTTTATGGGCAGGCGACTATTACCTTCGAAAAAGATGAATTGAAATATAACTCAGTAACCCATATAATGCATTAGGTACTTACTTTTGTTAATCCTAACTTTCGGAATGTTTCTATAAATGCTATTTTGCTGTAACCAAGACTCGACCCACAAATCATCGTTGCTTTGATTGTACAAAGCTTGTAGAACATTAGTCCTGGGGTCAACAATGAGAGGCACTTCACGATTAGA